>OY992887.1:64819577-66019577 GCA_963921405.1 Cepaea hortensis
CGATACATCCGATTGAGATGAAATTTTCTACACGTCTTCCTTTCATTCATTTGCAACCGACTATAATCATTTCTTAATGTAAAATCTTCGACTTATTTAATAACATTTACTTTTCCATTTTCATTATATAATGTCTATATAGCAGGGGGACTTCACTCTAGAAAAGTTATTTCAAGGGGCATAACTTTTAATAACATTTCTATATACTTTATAGTCATATTGTTGGACTTACCTGCACTTTTGTTAAACTCTTTGTCTATAGTTATTTTTAGGCATATGAGTTATATTAAATAATGATATAATCTTTAAGGTATTTTTAAAGTTTGCATAAAAATAATGCATTATGCATAACATTTTAACCCATCTTTTTCTACAGTTTTCATTGAATGGTGTGTGGAAGGACAATCTTTTAAGTTACTGTGCGCCAGGAGCTGGGCGAAACCACGCCGGGTCAGATAGATAGACAGATAGTCGGGAACGGAAGCTTATTTGACTACTTATATGAATTAAATGACATGCTCCCCACCAGGGACTGGGTGAAGCCGGGCCGGTTCAGACAGACAGATAGACAGACAGACAGTCGGGAACGGGAGAGCTTATATGACTACGTATATGAATTAAATTAGATGCTCCCCACCAGGGACTGGGTGAAGCCGGGCCGGGACAGACAGACAGATAGACAGACAAACAGATAGTCGGGAACGGGAGAGCTTATATGACTACATATATGAATTAAATGAGATGCTCCCCACCAGGGACTGGGTGAAGCCGGGCCCGGTCAGACAGACAGATAGACAGACAGACAGATAGTCGGGAACGGGAGAGCTTATATGACTACTTATATGAATTAAATGAGATGCTCCCCACCAGGGACTGGGTGAAGCCGGGCCGGGTCAGCCAGACAGACAAACAAGCAGACAGACAGACTGATAGATAGATAGATCCCCTCCAGGGACTGGATGAAGCCGGGCCGGGTCAGCCAGACAGACAGACAAACAAGCAGACATACTGATAGATAGATAGATAGATCCCCTCCAGGGCCTGGGCGAAGCCGGGCCGGGTCAGCTAGTTTTACTATACAAAAGTCATGATCCTACGCTCTGACGTCACCAAACTGAGTCCTTTGGGGAGCACATTTTTTGAATTTTGGCTGGTGTTTTCTTGGTTCTGGGTGACCACTTTCGGTTGTCGTGATGACTACTTCCGGTCCCGGATACTCCCTACCGACCACCCCGTCCACAGGTACCTCCGCCGGCCGCCTCGACTTCACCCGACCGCTTCCGAGACCATTCAAAGACAGCGAAGCAAACCCCGGGTATGTGGAATACTTATATAGATAAGTAGACCAACTAGTTGTAGGGCGCCTGGGATCGAGTCCCAGTGTGTGGGTGGGTGTGCGTGTGTGGGTGTGTGTGTGTAGGTGTGTACGGGGTAGGCCGATGTGAGGGCGCGAGGGAATAGGCCCCTACCCCAGATATTATCCTCATCAAATTATAGCCATCAAAATTCTCATTAAAATGTGAATAGTGACAGTCAAGTGAGGTCTTTGGATAGCCCAAAAGGAGTATTTGGTAATACTACTCTTTGATCTGAGCCCCCCCCCAAAAAAAAAAAGACCCAAAAGATAGCTTTGGCATAGTCAGCGTTAGGAAAAAAAGACTGAAGCCAGATTCCGGCTAATAATTCTATATATGGGTATATTGCCACACTTAATAAACACATAATACCATATAGATAGTGATTAATTCTAGAGAACATACTACTAGAGACCAGTCTGAATAGTACACATTCAATTAACTTAACATAATCAGTGAAATCTCATATTAATCATTAAAATAATAATTTCTTAATTTTACGCCGGTTACTTCCCTTGTACTCCCTTAATTATAAAAGTAACCAAGGGAGATTAATCGGTCCATTGGCTCAACCAGAATTGTTGCCCCTTTCGCATAATAAACTCCCCTTGAATGAAAAGTTTACCTGCGCACAAGGTAAAGGTCGCGCACTGTCCCACCATGCCCCACGCGAAATATAATGGCCAGCGATAGTCATACGAGGTTATCCGATACTGATCAACCAGAACGTCAACGGCCTTCAATGCTTATGACAGATAGAGATCAGACGACGTGATACAACCCGGGTTATAGCTGCCTGTAGGTTGTCCGTAATGGGTAAGGCATATATACTTGCCTTGATGACTTGGTCACGCGGGATATGTGTCCGTGTGTGTATGTACATGCGTGTGTGCGTGCGTGGGTACACTCATATTGAATGAACGACAACCATGTCATGTGCGTGTGAAGAGAGTGTATCAACAGCTAGGTGTCTATCTATTACAGGACGTTGTAGTCAGCCCCAACCTTGTTTATGCAATGCATTTATAGGACGTTGCAGACAACCGCAGTATTGATTGGTTGCGTGTGTACCACCATGACATCCGTGTGTGTGTAGGTATGCTCGCATGTAGGCGTGTGTGCGTGCGTGGGTGTGGTATCAATTACAGGACATCGCAGTCAACCTCAACATTCTATGGATTGTCAGCCGTCCTGGGGCAAGTTTGCGATCTCATTTTGAATGAACGACAACCATGTCATGTGCGTTTGAAGAGGGTGTATCAACAACTAGTTGTCTATCTATTACACGACGTCGCAGTCAGCCCCAACCTTGCTTATGCAATGCATTTACAAGACGTTGCAGACAGCCCTAGTATTGATTGATTGCGCGTGTACCACCATGACTTCCATGTGTGTGTGTGTGTGTGTGTGTGTGTGTGTGTGTGTGAGCGCGCGCGTGTGTGTGCTATCAATTACAGGACATTGCAGTCAACCTCAACATTCTATGGAGATTCATGTGTGCTGGGGAAGTTTGCGATTCTCATTTTGAGTGAACGACAACCATGTCATGTGCGGGTGAAGAGGGTGTATCAACAGCTAGTTGTCTATCTATTACACGACGTCGCAGTCAGCCCCAATATTGTTTGGATGGTCGTATGACACCATGATTTGCCGTGTTATCGCAAGATCAAGTCTACGCCTCGTACTATAGTTATGTGTCTATCTAGTACATAGCGTGGTCAAGGTGTAACGCAATGCATCTACAGGACGTCGCAGTCAGCCCCAGCATTGTTTGTTTGTTCGTGTGCCACCATGATTTGGCGTGTCACCCCACAACTAAAGATATACCTCGTAGTATAGTTGTGTCTTGCTATTACATACTGCGGTCAAGTTGTAATGCATTGCATTTACAGGACGATGCAGTCAGCCTCAGCATTCATGCTTCTTAGGCAAGGTTGCTGTTGTCTTTCTGAATGACCGGCAACCATGCTCTTCTGCGGTGTCTGTCAACGGGATTACCATCACCGTCATCACCCACCACCACCAACAAAAATCGTCATCATCATCATCATCATCATCATCATCATCATCATCATCATCATCATCATCATCATCATCATCATCATCATCATCATCATCATCATCATCATCATCATCATCATCAGCATCATCTGAGGGTGACCAACTGGGTGATTCATCACGGGGCTATGTCGGCGGAGTGAACGTACGTGAACGTGTGCATACATGTCTTTGGGGAAAACTGGACGATGACTCAAAGTGTACTGACAGTATAACGGTACACCCGAGACACTTGGGTAATGCTCACACTCGATTAAATATGGCGCTGCTTCCGGTCATATGTCTAAGGTAAAACAATCGAAACACATGACTAAAACCGGTAAAAGTGGCGTCGCACTCGATTGCATGTGTAAGTGTACAACCACGTGACTAAAACCGATCAAAATACTAGTATAATAAAGAGATATATGGTGCTAATCGCATATAACTGGAGTATGTGCTCGGCTGGCTGCGACACCAATCAACACATGTACATGGCTGATTCATTAACCTGAATGTTTGTATACAGGTGGCCTATTCTGAGAGGCAGAATAATGTCTCGTCCTGATCTGTCCATAACAAGGTAGTCACCTTGAGCAAGTACTGTGGCTTTCTGGCTGACTTCGTCATTCATTTCTTTTGGTGGTATGTAACGGGTGGATCAGACTTATCTTATTCCACTCCTTCCGTAACCAATCGAACAGCGCTGGCGTGTCTGGGTACTCGACAGTGGGATGGCAACCCTTGTATGGTGACCTTATGCCTATGGCTAAGTTCAGAAAGTAGTGTCCTTAGTACCGACAATGTCCCACAACGAGCACCTCGAACACTGATTTTTGCATTTGCCAATAGCAATAGCAACTAATGATACAACCGAGACACGAGTGTAATGACCCAGTAGGTAAAAAAAACAGTGGTAATGGAAGAAACCAACGTGGAAACTAACCCACAAAATAGGAACCGTCCTTAGTAGTGGGACCATGACGTCTCCGACTGGTCTCGCCGCAACGAGATCACAGTATACGTAGACATTTTGCAGATCGGTATTCAGGTCTATCGCCCCTTCACCTTCAATTGTATCTAGTATCTCTTGCAACTTCTCACTAAATGTAATAGTGGCTTCGGGTTCGAGTATTTTCACGATGACTTTCTTTGATTCATTGTCGAAATGGAATAGAACACAGAGTTGATCGTTCACTTTCCGATCTTTCATTAGGCGATTCAGTGCAGCTACGAACGCGTCTGGTGAACTGTACAAACCTGGAGGACATGTCTTTCTTAGCACTCTACCGTTTGGTGGGGTGTATCTTATCCACACTTCGTTCTCTAGCACATTGCAGTAGTAGTTGGGGAATTGAATTTCGGCCAGACCCACTTCGAAATTATGACTCACCTCAATAGTCTGCGGTAACGTGACGAAATAGTGACCTGGTGTGTTCTTGGGAAACATGTTCGTCGAAGCATTACTTGGTAATGTAACGTAGATGCTCATATTTTAGGGTTTGGTAGCATGCAATCCAAACAGCTGCTTAGAAGAGCGATCCACAACTTGCTCTCGACCGCGTCGACGTTGTCACGGGACAGATTAAATAGTGATACGCCAATGACTGTATATAACAACCAGTTGACAGAAGAAGACAATCTCTAGTCGCGGTACTCGCCGACCACATATACACCAGAACGAATTTCTTTCTCCTTCTTGGGTATTTTGTGGGTTAGTTTCCACGTTGGTTTCTTCCATTACCACTGTTTTTTGACCTACTGGGTCATTACACTCGTGTCTCGGTTGTATCATTAGTTGCTATTGCTATTGGCAAATGCAAAAATCAGTGTTCGAGGTGCTCGTTGTGGGACATTGCCGGTACTAAGGACAATACTTTCTGAACTTAGCCGTAGGCATAAGGTCACCATACAAGGGTTGCCATCCCACTGTCGAGTACCCAGACACGCCAGCGCTGTTCGATTGGTTACGGAAGGAGTGAAATAAGATAAGTCTGATCCACCCGTTACATACCACCAAAAGAAATGAATGACGAAGTCAGCCAGAAAGCCACAGTACTTGCTCAAGGTGACTACCTTGTTATGGACAGATCAGGACGAGACATTATTCTGCCTCTCAGAATAGGCCACCTGTATACAAATATTCAGGTTAATGAATCAGCCATGTACATGTGTTGATTGGTGTCGCAACCAGCCGAGCACATACTCCAGTTATATGCGATTAGCACCATATATCTCTTTATTATACTAGTATTTTGATCGGTTTTAGTCACGTGGTTGTACACTTACACATGCAATCGAGTGTGACGCCACCTTTACCGGTTTTAGTCATGTGTTTCGATTGTTGTACCTTAGACATATGACCGGAAGCAGCGTCATATTTAATCGAGTGTGAGCATTACCCAAGTGTCTCGAGTGTATCGTTATGCTGTCAGTACACTCTGAGTCACAGTCCAGTTTTCCCCAAAGACATGTATGCACACGTTCACGTACGTTCACTCCGCCGACATAGCCCCGTGATGAATCACCCAGTTGGTCACCCTAAGGTGATGCTGATGATGATGATGAGCTTATGATGATGATGACGATTTTTGTTGGTGGTGGTGGGTGATGACGGTGATGGTAATCCTGTTGACAGACACCGCAGAAGATCATGGTTGCCGGTCGTTCAGAAAGACAACGGCAACCTTGCCCAAGAAGCATGAATGCTGGGGCTGACTGCATCGTCCTGTAAATGCAATACATTACAACTTGACCGCAGTATGTAATAGCCAGACACAACTATAGTACGAGGCGTAGACTTGGTCGTGCTATGACACGGCAAATTATGGTGGCATACGAACATCCAAACAATGTTGGGGCTGACTGCGACGTCGTGTAATAGATAGACAACTAGCTGTTGATACACCCTCTTCACACGCACATGACATGGTTGTCGTTCACTCAAAATGAGAATCGCAAACTTCCCCAGCACACATGAAAATCCATAGAATGTTGAGGTTGACTGCGATGTCCTGTAATTGATAGCGCGCACGCACACACATACACACACATGGATGTCATGGTGGTACACGCGCAACCAATCAATACTGGGGCTGTCTGCAACGTCCTGAAAATGCATTGCATAAACAAGGTTGGGGCTGACTGCGACGTCCTGTAATAGATAGACAACTAGCTGTTGATACACCTTCTTCAAACGCACATGACATGATTGTCGTTCATTCAAAATGAGGATCGCAAACTTGCCCCAGGACGGCTGACAATCCATAGAATGTTGAGGTTGACTGCGATGTCCTGTAATTGATACCACACCCACGCACGCACACACGCCTACATGCGCGCACACCTACACACACACGGATGCCATGGTGATACACGCGCAAACAATCAATACTGGGGCTGTCTGCAACGTCCTGTAAATGCATTGCATAAACAAGGTTGGGGCTGACTGCGTCGTCCTGTAGTAGATAGACACCTAGCTGTTGATACACCCTCTTCACACGCACATGACATGGTCGTCGTTCATTCAATATGAGAATCGCAAACTTACCCCAGGATGGTTGACAATCCATAGAATGTTGAGTTTGACTGCGATGTCCTGTAATTGATAGCACACCCACGCACGCACACACGCATTGTACATACACTCACGGACACATATCCCGCGTGACCAAGTCATAAAGGCAAGTATATATTCCTTACCCATTAGGGACAACCTACAGGCAGCTATACAGGCAGCTATAACCCGGGTTGTATCACGTCGTCTGATCTCTATCTGTCATAAGCATTGAAGGCCGTTGACGTTCTGGTTGATCAGTATCGGATAATCTCGTATGACAGTCGCTGGCCATTGTATTTCGCGTGGGGCATGATGGGACAGAGCGCGACCTTTACCTTGTGCGCAGGTAAACTTTTCATTCAAGGGAAGTTTAGTATGCGAAAGGGGCAACAATTCTGGTTGAGCCAAGGGACCGATTAATCTCCCTTGGTTACTTTTATAATTAAGGGAGTACAAGGGAAGTAACCGGCGTAAAATTAAGAAATTATTATTTTAATGATTAATATGAGATTTCACTGATTATGTTAAGTTAATTGAATGTGTACTATTCAGACTGGTCTCTAGTAGTATGTTCTCTAGAATTAATCACTATCTATATGGCATTATGTATGTAGTAAGTGTGGCAATATACCCATATATAGAATTATTAGCCGGAATCTGGCTTCAGTCTTTTTTCCTAACACTGACTATGCCAAAGCCATCCAACTAACAAAGCAGGTAGACAACAACTCTCCACACTTACACGCAGTAGAAGAACAACTAGAGTAATACCAACAACACAGATATCTAGGTGCTCTCCTCAGAACAAAACTCAACACAATCACGCAAGAGACCCCGAGTAAACAATATTTGGCAATTGAGCAGAATGTACAACACAGCAGAAAGATAAGTAAACTAATAGACATGCAGGGTAACACACAAACAGACCCAGCACATATAACAGAGGCTTTTAATCAATACTACACACATCTATTTACAGCAGAAACAGTAGATACACAGATACAAGACAACTTTTTACGGTATAGTAAACAGTTGTCAGATGGAGACAAGGACATACTAGACGCTGAATTAACACTGACTGATATAACATGCGCACTCGGTAAAATGAACAAAGACAAAACACCAGGACCAGACGGCCTGACTGTAGAATTCTACCAACATTTCTTTCCTATCCTAGGTGGCCTTCTTCTTAAAGTATTTCAAGACGCCTTTGACAAACAACAACTACCAGATAGTTGTAACATGTCATACATAACACTAATACCTAGGGAAAATACAGATAAGACACACATGAAGAACTACAGACCCATATCGCTACTCAACACAGACTATAAAATACTTGCTAAAGCACTGACCAATAAATTGAGACCCTTTATGTCAACACTCATACACACAGACCAACAATGCGGGTACCACATAGGAACATCCACCAGCATACGCATTTTATTAGAGACATCATCACATACACACAGGAGAAAGACTGTCAGGCCGCCCTTTTGTCCTTGGACCAGGAGAAGGCCTTTGATAGAATTTCCCACTCCTACTTATATAAGACTTTAACACGCTGCAACTTGGGCCAGTACTTTAGGCAGTGGATAGAGATCTTATACCGGAGACCTGAAAGTAAGGTGTTGGTAAACCATGCGCTTACTGCTGGCTTTCGGCTCACAAGGTCGGTGAGACAAGGATGTCCCCTATCACCGCTGCTTTATGTGCTGACCCTGGAACCACTACTCGAAGCAATCAGACAGGACACGAACATCAAAGGCATTTTTATTCCTGGGGGAGGAGAGAGGAAGTTGCTCGTGTACGCAGACGACACCGCTTTCTTCCCCATCAACAACAAATCCATCACAAATATACTCCACACTTTTACACGATTTGGTAAGGGGAATGGAGCAAAATTAAACATACACAAATCACACATAATGGGTCTCGGTAAGTGGCGGAACAAAGCAGATTTTCCTCCCGACTTAACAGCGACAGAAAACATCAGACTTTATGGGATAACATTCTTTAACAACTCCCGACAAATACATGCACATACATGGCAAAATCTCACACAACAAATTATAGACATGCTGCACAGATACAAATATAAGACATCCACAATATTTGGTAGGAGCACTATAGTTAACACATTAATCATTCCCAAAATTATATATTTAGTCACAGTGCTAGACCCACCTAAACAGACAATCACAGACATCAACAAACACATCAGACGTTTCATCTTTGGCAGCACAATCTATTCCATCAAACATAAGACACTCATACAGGACAAAAGACATGGGGGGATAGCACTACAAGACATACACACCAAAATACAAGCGCTTAGAATCCAACACATAGGACATATCCTCAATCAACCAGAACAGCACCCACTAGCACTCTATTACATAGAACTCAGACTACAAAACCTTAGAAGAATGCAACTCAATTCTCCACACCATTTTGGAACACTACCATCTTTCTACAAGACATGTATGCATGAACTTCAAGGACGCGAGCATCTAATACACCTGACAACACATCAGATTTAAAAATATCTAGTCAAATAACAAGCACCCCCACTACGACTTAGAATAAAAAGAGGACAACAATACTACATACAAGACTACACATGTACTTTCTCTAATCTTCACAACCCACACATCACACCCAAAGCCAGAGAAATTATGTATCGTTTAATCTTTAACATGTCACCAACTACGGAAAAACAAGCACACATGTCAAAACAAATAGCACAATGTCAACTTTGCAGGAATAACATACAGGAAACTGAAGATCACATTTATTACACATGTCCAACAGTCCAAGCCGCACTAGACACACTTAGACAACTTATTGAAAAATTCACTAAAAAGAAAACAGATATGTATAAAGCAATCTTTTTAAATACTATTCCTAAAACTACCAAGGACAACCACACGAAATTGCTAATTTCACTGGCAGAATACAGGTACCTAGTGTGGTCCTGTAGAAATGCAGCTTCATATAAATTTAAAACGTACAATTCACCTTTAATACTGCACTTGTTTCAAAACAAAATTACACGGATATTCACAGACATACTGACATAATCTGCATCGCTTCCTAGGCTACTGACACCCACACCGTTGCGACGCGTGTGGACGGCGAGAGGTGAACTGTTTTTGTGGCTCCACATTAGACACCAACTTCTCATTTTATGGGTATATATTAGTATGAGGGCATGGTAAGATGTTAAGAGTGAAGAAAGGAGATTTTTAGGGTGTGTGAGGGAAGAAATCATCAATTCACCAAAATTTGTTTGTTATCTATATCATCATAATTATCATCATCATCAACATCATCATTATAAATATCATCAATCACTGTCCCTACAAAGTAATACATGCTTAAATTTTTATTTTATTACTCATAATTTATATTATGTAAATATAATTTTTTTTTCTTTTACACCCCCTTCCCCCACCTCCCATTTCAATGTAAAAATGTTGTAATAAAGGTTGTAAAAATTGAAGGGGGAAAAATATGTTCTTATTGGTATGTTCACAGATATACATATGTCAGTGTATATATATATGCATGCTCTGAAAGAGATGGATGCACGCCCTTTATGAACGTGGTGGTCAAACGCAGCATTTTTATTTTTTAATTGTAGTCACTGGGCGTGGCTACGTTCAACGTCGACATCAACAATTCAACTTATGTATATACCATGGGTATGAAAGAGGGTGCATGGTGTATGAAAAAGCAGGAATGGGTTTAGAACGAATAAGGGAAGAAATCATCATCATCATCATCATCATCATCATCTTCCACTTCTGCCGTCAAGCGTCGTGGGGAGGAATAATCACCGCATTATAGTCGTTGTTGTCTCCATTATCGAAATCACCACCATCATCACCACCTTTTTACCATCAACCACGTAAAAATGAGATGATTGGCAGAGTATGGGAAAATCCATAATCCTGGTCAGCCATACTTTCTTGTCTTAATTTATTGCTAATACTTTATGCATATTAGGTACGTATACTTTGTAATTTGATGTTGAAGCGGATTTGTACACCAATTTGACACGCACAAACGCATGTTTAAACAGATCTTCACGAATACCATACACACAGCACGCCTGTTAAAATACTAACAATACAAATGCAAATGTTTCTTAACACTCAATAAAGGTTTAAAAAAAAAAAATACTCCTTTTGGGCTATCCAAAGACCTCACTTGACCGTCACTATTCACATTTTAATGAGAATTTTGATGGTCTTCCTCCTTGGAGGGCAAAGGATAATATCTGGGGTAGGGGCCTATTCCCTCGCGCCCTCACATCGGCCTACCCCGTACACACCTACACCCACACACCCACACACACTCACCCACCCACACACCGGGACTCGATCCCAGGCGCCCTACAACTAGTTGGTCTACTTATCTATATACGTATTCCACATACCCGGGGTTTGCCTCGCTGTCTTTGAATGGTCTCGGAAGCGGTCGGGTGAAGTCGAGGCGGCCGGCGGAGGTACCTGTGGACGGGGTGGTTGGTAGGGAGTACCCGAGACCGGAAGTAGTCATCACGACAACCGGAAGTGGTCACCCATAACCAAGAAAACATCCGCCAAAATTCAAAAAATGTGCTCCCCGGAGGACTCAGTTTGGTGACGTCAGAGCTTAGGATCATGACTTTTGTATAGTAAAATATGACGTCACCACGAAGGACTAAATCCTTATTTGCGAAGTAGTTTGCGTGTCTCCTACTACTGACGGTTGTGACAAGATCTCAAAAGGGACTTAACGCACTTAAAACTATGGCTGCAATGGACATAGAGCAGAGAATGCTTTTCAGACTATACCAGCACTTGACCCTCTCAGAGATTGATTATGGACTAGGAATGCTCACTGTCTCAAAGAGTCAGCTGGTGAGATTGGAGCGCATACAGAACGAGGCTATGCGGGTCATTCTGAGATGCACCAGAGACATCCCAGTGGTGTGTATGCGGTTTGCCGACTGTTGCTGGTAGGCTCATGGTGATGCTGACGAAGGCATACCTCAGAGTAGCTGTTGACATAGATCACCCGTTGCACGAGGCGCTGGACGCAGTTAAGGGCCAGCGACTGATAAGAGGGAAATCATGGATGGCTCAGGCGGAGGATAATATCAGACAGGTATGCCCCTTGGAGAACATTAGGTGAGGAGAGGAGTGGGTCAGAGTGCCATCGGAACAGTCAGACTGGTGTAGAGTTATAATCACATTGAGCCGGGAGTGCAGGTAGTGGCCAGCAGGGGCCACGGAAGTGGAAATTCAGCAACTAATTCAGGATAATGCTCGCCCGGGTGATGTGATTATCTACACAGATGGTTTGGTGTTGAGAGGTAGTAGAAGTGCCTGGGGTTTCTTGGCAAAGGCTAGTGGTCGACGTTTGGTGCAGGAGAGCCTGGCATATGATACCACAACATCTAGCTTAATTATGGAGGTGGAGGCAGTCAGTGCAGCTTTCCGCTGGATTGAGAATACAATATATATATACACACACATTGTGATTGTAACTGACTCAGAAAGCATGCTGAGTAGGGTGAGGACTGGCAAGTTTCGTGCCGAGTGGCTTGCTTCGCTTCGGAAGTCACGGGTGGCAAGCATCATCTGGATATTTTCTCCGGGGCATGCTGGTGTGTTGCGGAATGAATAGGCAGACAGATTGGCTGGCTCTGCAAAACTTGGTGGAGTATTGATGCATGATAAGGCAGACGTGGTTGCGGCCTTGTGGGAGCACGTGTACACCTCGGAGAAGCAAATGGATCACCATGGTCTGGCAAGAATGCGACAGCGTGGAGTGACGAGGGGATCTGGCCGATGCTCGACGCTTAGAGGAAAGGCGAGACGCACATATAATCAGATTGCTACTGTTACTATTGGGGTTGGAACTCTTCGCTGGCTTCTGAGGATGGGGACGGAGCGCTTATGGGAATGCCCCGAATGCTGTGATGTCGGTTCCTAAATCAATCAATCAATCAATCAATCAATTAGCATGTCTGTCTGTCTGTCTGTCTGTCTGTCTGTCTGTCTGTCTGTCTGTCCCGACTGGTCTTCGTGGCCAAAGGTGTCGCGATCGCGGTTCGTGAGCCGCTTACCAGGCGTTCGAAACGCAGCCGCGACCCATTTGTGCAGCAGACCGTGTCGGGTTGTGATATAACGTGTTGGTATGGGAGCAGGTCGTTCAGAAAGCAATGGCAAACTACTGAACGTAAAAACTTGCCTAGTTCACTAACAGCAGCTGGAAATTGCCGGTGTTGACTGCAGCGTTCTATAAGGGATATGGAACATTAAAAAGAAAAAAAAATAAGAAAGAAAATTAGCATCACTTGGCCGTACAACTGATTCAGTTGTCTGGACCACAACTTCGTCTCCATCTCAATTGATGACAAAGTCCCTTAAGATGCGGATCGTTGTTTGTTCAGAGGTCATAGAAGATCCCTTTTGCTTTGCGATCTTTCTGCAAATGTCATCCCTACGCTGCGAGACAAAATTGTCCCTCGATATTGCAGAGAAACACGCCATACCTCCAGTATGCCTCCATTATCAAAACGAAGATTACACGAGAGAATTCCTTGATGGATATACCACCTTCAAAGCTAATTGCAAACAAAACCACGGACAACCTCGTAACACTGCGCTGCTTTCAGTAGACAACACTGGAGAGAGAGAGAGAGAGAGAGAGAGAGAGAGAGAGAGAGAGAGAGAGAGACAGAGAGAGAGAGAGAGAGAGAGAGAGAGAGAGAGAGACAGAGACAGAGAGAGAGAGAGAGAAAGAGAGGTACAGACAGACAGACAGACAGACAGACAGACAAGCCAATAGAAAAAGAAAGAAAGAAAGAAGAAAGAAAGAAAGAATGATGACCTCCTTAAGTGTGAAAACAATACAAATCAAATATAGAGTAATGCAGGTTCTTTCCCATATAAGCAATTGAAAACCTGAATAGCATATTTCACCTTTCCTTCATGCTTCAAATGATTGCTTTAATATATCCCAGTGCGGCATACTGTCTATAGTGCATTTGAAAATGGTATCTTTAAAAGTGTTGCATGATCTTTCACTTTTGCTGTTTTTCTGAGGTAAAAAGAGGTTGTCATAAGTTTCAAGTTTAGTCTTTGAAGAGGTGCTCGTGTATATGCTCCGAGGGTTTCAGTCCCTTAATTTTATGCACACAATTATTATAAAATATGACGGGGGGAAAATTGCTTTCCGAAGTAACATTATAAAATGTCTAACAGTTTGGTCAATTATGATACACAACTGCTATGTGTAAAAGCAGTGTAAAAACAGCATAACATGCGCTCATTGTATGGTCCCAATACGACATCATCAGAATGTGCCTTGTCGGTCAGTTTAGCGTTCTTGTCCCTCAACAGATCTCGGTTCTTGGTGCTCTTTACCCCTCAATGCCACCGTCACAGTCCATGCAGAATAATGTCTCTCGGGGTTCTCTTCTGTATCTTTTCAGTCGTCATGATGTTTTCCAAAACCTATATTCTAAACGAATGATCCTTGTCTCCTTTTTATAGTTGCATATAATGTTCTACGTTAATTAACTGACTGTCTGTCTGTCTGTCTGTCTGTCTGTCTGTCTGTCTGTCTGTCTGTCTGTCTGTCTGTCTGTCTGTCTGTCTGTCTGTCTGTCTGTCTGTCTGTCTGTCTGTCTGTCTGTCCACTCTCTCTCTATGTATCTCGCCCCCTCTCTCTCTCTCTCACTCTCTCTCTCTCTCTCTCTCTCTCTCTCTCTCTCTCTCTCTCTCTCTCTCTCTCTGTGTATAAATTGATACGATTACTAATACTTACACTATATTAGCAAAATGTGTTACCACAGTTGAAACCGCTATTTTACATGCTAAATCAGAAAATAAATTCGCTAACAACAGAATGTTCAGTCAGAGAAGATATGGGATTTATAAGCACATGATAGTATTACTGAAAATCTGTTGCGAGTTTCCCCGGGTTAATCATTGATTACTCTGCTTTGAAAAAACTCCCAATGGATTTACGATAATAATGGTAGTTAGAGAATAGCCTTGACTTTGTCTTCATCAGGTGGAATACCTTTCCCGGGTATTTGATTTCGTGTTTCCAAAATTCCCTCTTGGTATGTTTTAGCTGAACAGTATGCCG
This sequence comes from Cepaea hortensis, assembly GCA_963921405.1. Taxonomy (NCBI): domain Eukaryota; kingdom Metazoa; phylum Mollusca; class Gastropoda; order Stylommatophora; family Helicidae; genus Cepaea; species Cepaea hortensis. The sequence goes on from OY992887.1 coordinate 64,834,683, forward strand.
CTTTAGTCTACCACACATCATCTCTATATGTCTTGCTTGGCCCTGCACATTTGTATCAAAATGTTATCGAAGGCAAATTTCCGTAGACACTGCGTCTATTAGACTCATGTCGGTGGCATGATTTCCGAATAAACTAAGTGACATCGCGTTACTATCATAAATCTCAAATTGTGTGGTAAAAGAAGATCCTTTTCATCTTGGCATCTTGGAATGCTGGTACACACCAAAACAAAATCCTTGTGCCTAAACCTTTGTGTCTTTTCTAACGTTTCTGTGAATATTATCTAATCTTGGTGACGGATAAGAGCTTGCTTTGTAATTATATTCAAGGTCCAATAATCATTGCACAATCTAAGGGAGTAGTATAGTACGGGCTCAAGATGCCCTTTTTTACGGAGGCGTAAGGTTATCGATCTTCTAACGCAAAGGGCGATAACTCTTGGTATTTTTTTAAAATTAGGCGTGGTCTAGTGGTGAGTGTGGTCAAGTGACGCACTCGAGATGTAGGGGAGGGCACATCTAGTGTACAACATAAAAGTAAAACATTCAAAATAATAAACAAATGATTCAAAGAGAAGATATAAAATAATTTTAATACAGGGAAAACATATAGAGACAAACATAGTTAAATGAGGAGAGGTGTGATGGTGAAGTTATATTAGGTTAGAAAACTGAACGCTCGGATGTAAGATGGACGGTAGCACAACATATATATATATATATATATATATATATATATATATATATATATATATATATATATATATATATATATATATATATATATATAAGGCGTGGCTTAAATGACTTAAGAGAGGTGGTATACCGTGTTATATCGTCAAAGGAAAACCGTAAAAAAGTATGGCTCCATGCAGAGCAAATTGTAATATATAGGTATCTGTCATCATCATCATACACAGGTGTAGGTGAGTACGGATCAATGACGTAGGAAGAGTGGGGTGTCTTACTGGGTGTTGTATTGTGACCCGTGTTCTATCTTCACAACATAACCATAAAAATTAACATATTGCAGGTTATTTTTTGGGCAGTAGTTAGCAATAACTAGCATCATACATTGCAGAAACATCACAATCATACACATGATTAGACATACAGATTAGGATTACAGGGTTGCGCTGAAAAGTCAGTGGTATCGAGAGTGAGAGGTGGTGACGTACAAACTGACTCCTCGTAGGGTTCATATCTGTAAGAGATACATAGAGAGCGCGCGCGAGAGAGAGAGAGAGAGAGAGAGAGAGAGAGAGAGAGAGAGAGAGAGAGAGAGAGAGAGAGAGAGAGAGAGAACGAACTTTATTTTCAAAGGGTAACAAATTGGGCACGCAGGCCCGTCTTACATTCGGCCCTTCCAATCACTCATCTTTCGTTCATCAGTGCATAGTGCATTCACATAGGGGAAAAAAACGTTGTCAAATGAATATTGTAAACATAAACAATGCATGTTACCATGTTATGAGACAAATCCCCCACCCACCCATCCCCCCACCCCCCCACCCCCCACACACACATCCACCACCCAACCACATAATACCCACAGGCACATACATTCCCCCATCCTTCCACCCATCCCCCAACCCACACATCCCACACCCGTACCCCACATAACCATCTCCAAACCCACACACACATCTCCCACCAACCAAACATCCCTCCACACACATCCCCCACCCACCCACACACAAACCCAGGCACACATGCATGTATCCAGACATCCATCACACACGCACACATCCCCCACCTTCACACATTTTCCCACCCACACATCATCCACCCATCCCATAAACTACCAACACTCACCTACCCACATATCTTCCACCATCCACATACACACCCCTACCACTCAGCCAAACACACATCCCCCAACCACATATCAAACACCCACACACACATATTCCCGCCAACTCACATATCCCGCACCTACCCACACACAAAACCTGCACCCACACAAACACCCCCCACTTACACACATCCCGCACCCACACAATCTCCCATCCCACACATCCCGCACCCACCCCAACCTACACACAATCACCCTCCCACACATCCTCCACCTCCTCGCCAAGCTTCCGCCTCCCCTCAAACTCCAATCCACAATCACACATCCATTAACTACACAACTCACCATCCATACACTCACTCACACACACACACACACACACACACACACACACACACACACACACACACACACACACACACACACATCCCAACACCCATCCCCACCCACCAACACATTCCTCATCCAAAAACACACACCTCCCACCCACACACACCCCATCACATTCATATACCCTACCCACACACATCCGCCGCTCACACACATCTTCTCTCTCACACACACATCCCCCACCCATACACTCATCACTCACACACATCCACCCACTCACGTACTCATCCATCAATCACTCACACCCACACATCACAACCCATCAACATATGCATCTCTCATCTACCCTCCCACCCACACACACCCAAAACACCCAGCCAAACACACATCCCCATCCTCACATACATCCTTCATCCATCCGCATATCCCACACCTCCCTCACCCCTCACACATCTCCCTTCCCACACAACACCCCACCCATAAACACAATTCCTCCCACACACATCCCCAACATGTATTCCCCATTCACATCCCCGCCCACACATGACTCACCCACACACATATCTCCCCAGCCACCCACACATCCCCCACCTACAAACATCCTCATCACCCACACATACATCCTCCATCCACTAACATTTACCATATCCAAACTCACACACTCCCACCCACACAGACATATTCCATTCACAGACACACCCCACACCCATCTTCCAAACCCATCACACACCCATCCCCCAAACCCATCACACACCCATCCCCCAACCCACACACATCTCCCACACACCCATTCACCTACCCAAATACACATTCCCTACCCACACACCCAACCCACCAACACCCACATACTTCCAACCATCCTCCCAAATATCCCCACCCACACACACATCCCTCACACACACATATAGCCCCCCCCCCCCCACCGACCACACATCCCTTCACCTATCCACACATCACCCATCAACCCACACACATCCCCACACACAACGTCTCCACACATACATTACCCACACCCACATACACATACCTCACATACACACCCACACACATCCTCACATCTAGACACATACATGATGCCTCACATGATCACTGAAACTAATAAGAACAAACTCCCACACTTTACACACAGTTGAGACACTGACGACTGTCGTGAGCATTCTCGCAAAAATTGTAAGAAATGGAGAAAAAATTTGTACATACACACACAGAAAAGTGTAGCGTAAAAATTATTGATGCAATTCAACTCTCTCTCTCTCTCTCTCTCTCTCTCTCTCTCTCTCTCTCTCTCTCTCTCTCTCTCTCTCTTCTCTATCTCACTCTCTCTCTTTTCTCTCTCTCTCTCTCTGTCTCTCTCTCTCGCTCTCTCTCTCTCATTAACTCTCTCACTCATTAACTCTCTCACTCACATTACAGTAATGTTATATTACACATGATAAAATCAATTGGCATACACAATGATAATATGAAAGATGAGAATTCACAAAAAATATGGAATGTCATGTTACAGGATATGCGTGCGCTCAACTCTCTCTCTCTCTCTCTCTCTCTCTCTCTCTCTCTCTCTCTCTCTCTCTCTCGCTCTCTCTCTTACACAGGCACACACACACACACACACACACACACACTCTCACACTCATGAACTCTCTCTCTCTCTCTCACTCATACTCACTAACTCTCTCACTCACTCTACGGTGATGTACATGAGAGAGAGAGAGAGAGAGAGAGAGAGAGAGAGAGAGAGAGAGAGAGAGGTATGTTAATTTTATAAACATCATCATCATGTATTTTTTTCGTTCTTAAGAATTGTATTGAATCAAGTCAGCGTTACCGATATCAATCGTAAACATCTAGCAGTATGGACGGGTGGATATCTTATAATGCGTTTATTTACTTTTATTGGTGGTCAACTGAGCCGTGTGTTTTAATTTTAAAAGGGATGGCGTGGGTATGTTTCTTCGTGCATTATCGATATTGTCTATTGGCGGCGTTGTTGTATTTGAAAACATGTAGTGTCAGCGGCGTTGTAGGCAGAAACAACAGCTTAATACTGCATTCTCGCTTGGCGGTGTATTTGGAAATGAAGTGACTGCTGTTTTTAAGGGTGGCGTTATGGGTTACAGATCTTCAAATAAAAAAATATATTAAAAAGCGCAAACATTGAAAGATAAAAACAAAGAAACAAGTGGGGGGGGGGGGGTGCGGGAAAGGAAATTACTATGTTGTATATTGGCTATTCTTTTCTTATTGATGTTAGTGGTAATAACAGAATGATATACCGGCGCGATTAATGCTAAGGACGTTATCTCTGTAAAAGAATGTTGGTAGCTTGGGGGTCCATGTATTGAAGTTGTCTTCTGTGGGCGGGAAAACATGTGGCTTGCCCTTAAGGAGACAAATCGATTCACCCAGCGCAACATAAGGAGTAGGTTTGATTACCAAAACAACAGCAGCAAGTGCCATGACGGTAAACGTGGGCGGTCATGATTCGCCATTTCACTCGATCACCAGAGGCGTCAATCAGTTCAGTGTTCTTATCTTGACAATTCTAGGCCTTAAGTTTACATAATTGTCATTAGGCTAACTGTCTAAGTAATAGGATTAATATTTGTAGTAATAGAAATTCCACCAACATTATCTGGGAAAAGTAGATATAACAGCAGATAGTAATAGTAATAGAGAAGAGATGTTAGTAGTAGTGAGCATCACCAAGAGACATGTAGTCTGGCGTGGGCGATCATACCTACCCACAAATAGCAGTCTCCGACGGTATGGATCAATTTATGTGTTGATTCACACTACTCGAATCCCAATTAACGTCATTATCCTCATGCAATGGTGGTAGTCGTAGTTGCAATAGTAGCATAAGAACACGGAACTGATCGATACCGTACTAGTCATCAGTATATCATCAACAAAAGAATTGTGAGTATGGCTCTCCATACATTACGATTTCCGATAGCACGGATCAATAACACAAGTAGTAATAATATTGGTAATAATAGTGGTAGTAGCAATAGTAGTAGTAGTAGCAGCAGCAGCAGCAGCAGTAGTAGTAGTAGTAGTAGTAGTAGTAGTAGTAGTAGTAGTAGTAGTAGTAGTAGTAGTAGTAGTAGTAGTAGTAGTAGTAGTAGTAGTAGTAGTAGTAGGAGTAGCAGCAGCAGCAGCAGCAGTAGTGGAAAAAGAAAAGATGGAGAAGGACTAGTATAGTAGTTGTAGTAATAATAGTAGTAATATTAGTAGTAGTGATGATGATGGTGGTGGCGGTGGTGGTGGTGGTGGTGGTGGGTGGTGGTGGTGGTGGTAGTGGTAGTAGTAGTAGTAGTAGTAGTAGTAGTAGTAGTAGTAGTAGTAGTAGTAGTAGTAGTAGTAGTAGTAGTAGTAGTAGTAGTAGTAGGTTGTATTAGGGTTAAATAATATGACCGGTGTTTAGTATGTGTGTAAAACTTGATACTTCCATCCGAGTTTCGACTAACAAATGTATGTAGTAGATTAATCATATTGCCTTGAGATTGATACGAGAAACACAGCAAGTGTGTCAATCGTAGAAACTAGAGAGATGTCATTGGCACACAGTTCAAAAATTCAAGCGAACACCGGTAGCATTAGTGGGCGGAGCTAACGGGTCACATGACTGCGCCCAGGTGAAGACCGAAAAAGAAGGATTAGCCAGAAGGCGCTGAGACGTGAAATAAGAAGGTCGACTGAAGAGTTGCGGAATGTGTTTACAGAGTTTGAAAATATTCAAAAGGAATGGGAGACATCTGAGATGCAAGTGAAAGTAAAGATTGTTTCTATTGTGAACGCTGGCAATGATGGAGCAACACACCGAAGCTGTCCCTTGATGAACGCAAATGCCGGCCAGTGATGGCGAGACAGCTGGCCCTGTTGTGAGAACACCTCAACGAGAATGGCGGGCAGATACACGCTGTGACCAGAACTTGCGGTTACCAGTTATGTGTGAGTATTGCTTGAACCATTAAACCATTTAATAGATAGACTATATCATCGTCAGACAGATCAGATGTAGCAACGATAGTCGTATGACGATTAGATGAACAAGACATTGTATATTTGTGGCAGACGGTGTGCTGGTCATACGCAGAACGCGAAACGGTAAGAGCTGGCGTCGTATGACAGCCACGTGTGATACTGTTCAACAATAAAGGTGATTGTATCGTTTAAGGATGCGACGGACTTTTCTGTTGTGTGCATACTAGATCTGAGATTGATAAAGTGTTTTGTACGAGCCCATTATAAATATTAAACCTAGACAAATACCAAGATGTCGGACATTGGACATTGATGTAGACACGTGGCCCAATTGTGTCTGAAGTATTCATCCATCATACAGACACGAACTCGGCACTTGGCACGTGGGGGACTGCGACCGTTTGATATTGAACCCAAAGTTAACAAAGAATGATACTTCAACATCAAAGTTTGTGAATTAGCAAGTAAACAGTGCCATCAGAACAAAGAATTAACTATGAAAAGTTGTGATTCATGAAGTCAAAGAGAACCACCTTGACCAAGGCCACCAGATAAATATGGCTACCAACTAGAACAGATTATCTCACGACATCACAGATTATCTCACGTCTCAGCCCAACATCACACTACGTGATTGTCTAACATAATAAATCAGTGTGCAGTTGCAAAAAATATATCAAAATTCCAAAATTTATTTCAAGAAAAATTATGGCACTAAGCCACACCAAGCAACACTACAGAGTCATCTTCGTGTGCTTCACGCACTACAGTGCACTAATGAACTAATGACAGTGTCAGATTCAAGAATATTGTTCAGATTCAACATACATCAGTAGTAGGGTAAGAACTTTTCACATCACTTTTCTGGAGCAGCACCTTTGAGGATCCAACTTGGACTGCTTCCTAATCAACCCAGGTTGCAGCTAAGCGGTTCCCTGTTAAGTTCTGAACAATTCCAGAGTGGAGCTAAGCATCTGGACCAAGCCACCAAGGACACCGGAGCTGAATATACACAGGTTGAGTTGTTTCCATTTGATTTGTGTATGTGTCCTGCTTAGTAGTTCAGAGTCAACAGGCACCCTTTCCTTACTATGTTTACTCAACCTCATCATTAGTGGGAGGTTGGAGGGCTACTTTTGTGGTATTTCATCATCACCCAAAAGTGCGTTCCGTTCAGTTAGTATTCGTAATTGAATTGATAATTAAGTAAATTTACGACTACTAGCGAGAACTTTGTCTTGTTTTGTAATCTAGTCCATTATTTGTTGTTCTTTAACGTCATTAATGTCTCTTTTATGTAAGATTGTTTTGTCCACAGGTGTGATGTCAATTAGCTAAAACTTCTGATAGGTGTTATCATTGTCCGGTATTGTTGTCATTATTGTTGAGCAGCATTATTGCAGCAAGTTCATTACAGTCGGCTTCGCCAGAACAAGATCAGCAGCGACACTGACTAAGTTATATTCTTGCTGTTGAGATTCTCTACCATTATCAACACAGATACTAGTATTCCAACACACTGATACTGATAGTATCTGCAGTTATTGTGCATTGTTTCCAGCTACGGATTATTGACACATATATAGTAGACAGGTATACAACTACAACATGTCTACAATAGCAGATTTTGTAGCACGTGGTGAGAAATTTTGTTTCACAGGCCTAAAACTTTTGACATGGGCAGAAAACAAACTCTCAGAATTTCAGATTCAGCAAACAGAAGACAGAGCAGCAGCTAGAGAACTTAAACAACTTGAACTACAAAACTTAGAAGCACAACACACAACAGCTAGGGAACTTATAGAACTTGAGCTACAAAAATTAAAAGCACAAGATAAATCAGCTAGAGAAACTAGAGAAGCTCAAGATAAATCAGCTAGAGAGGCCAGAGAAGCACAAGAAAAACGAAAAGATAAAGAACTAGCTTTAGAAAGAGAAAAATTACATCTCGAAGTAAAAAGACTACAGTTTGAAATAGACAAGTGGGAGTTCGAAAAAGAGACAATAACATTACCAGTAACTCAAACCAACAACAACAAAAACGATAAAATGTTATCTTTGTCATAGTTTTGGACATGAAGTCAAGAATTGTAGAGTGAAACAAATTATTAAAGAAGCTAAAAGAACATCTGTCAAACCTAGTAGAAATAAAGAACCTGACCAAAAGATAAACAAAGGATCCATACTAACAAACTAGGACACACAAAACAAAAGCTGCAAAGATGTCCATGAAAAGGATAACCTCACCAGCGACCATAAATTGGCAACACAAGAGGTGAATAGAACAAATATGCTAAATGGAACTCTAAAGGTCCAAACAGCATGGGACAACGTCATACCCACCACATCCATAAGAGACACCGGAACGTCAATAGTGTGAGTGAACCAAAGGTTTGTTAGAAGGAAAGACTACACTGGTAATACGGTAACTTGTTGAACATTCGCTGGAACACGCGAAAAGTATGTCACAGCATGGATCGAAATCGACAGCCCATATTATACTGGCAGAGTACAAGCAGCAATGCTACCAAACCCATACGCTGCATTAATAATTGGCAACATACCACAGGTAAAAGATTGTACATAGGAAGAAATCCGAGCATGGCAAATAAAACACAATTTAGCAAATGCCGTGACGAGAGCACAGCAGGAAAAAGATAAAGAAGAAAATAAAGTAGTCACAGTGCAAAATAACCAGACAGACACTGGACAGGTAGCACACAAAAGAACTATAACTTAGTAAAACAGCAAAGAGACGATGAAACGTTACGAACATATTTTCAGCAAGTAAACCAACCTTCTAAAAAAGCAAAAGGGGGTAGATGGAAATTTCAATTAGGAGACAACATCCTTATGAGAATATACAAGAAATATAAGACACGTATCTTACAGGTTGTGCTACCAGTGCAACCTCGTAGCGAGGCACTCCACTTCGCGCACCACATGTTAGTTACAGACCATATGGGAATAGCCAAGACTAGACAGACATTATCATCTCTATACTATTGGCCAGGTGTTGAGAAAGATATCAGAAACTGTCCGATCATGTAAACTGTGCCAACAGAGACATGCACCGATCCCAGCAACTCAAATAGAGAAAGACAACAAACAAGTAGTAGAAAACACTTGCGAAAAACACTATCAACAAGATGACAAGAAATCAGAAACTCACAACATAGATCAGGTTGCTAATAAAGAGACAAATAAACCACTGACACTTGAACAACCAACACTCACACTAACATCACAAAGCTTAATACAAAAGCAAACTCGAAATACAGTTACACAGTCCATCAGACTTAGATTGGTAACGGTCAGCATGTTGATGACTACTATTATTATAGAAAAAGAAACATTACATCACATGTGGGAAAGGGTGATTGCAAGAATAAAACAGATATTTAAAAAACAAGATTCTGCTTCAGAACATATAGAAAGCTTAAAACTAATTGATCACAGAACACCACCACTCCAAGTATAGCAGATGATTATAACAACATATACTAACTTGGTTCAGCAAATAATAGGAAAAACAGTAACAGCAAACAGAAATTGCAAATTTAAAAATAGCAACACATCAGTACCACTAACAAGATAACTTCACAGTTATCAACATGAAATACTTTTGTCTTGTGATATGTATATAGAAGATATATATATATATATATATATATATATATATATATATATATATATATATATATATATATATATATATATATATATATATATATATATATATCGTAGTATAGATATTTTAGAATAGATAGAATTTTTGTTTAGATAGAATTTTTGTTGAACAGAATGAATGCTTATGTCATGATAGTGTTGGTTGAATGAACATATTGTGATAGAAACATCAAATGCCAGAATAATAACATTACCTACAGCTCTGATGTTGAGGAGCAAAAGTGTGATATGACATACTGTCCAAGTGATGCCATCATGATAATATATCATGATAATGTGTTAAATGGAGTTAAAGTAATACTTCTACATCATTATGATTTGAAGATCTGTCAAATTCCATGCAAACATGTAAACCCTGGATGTAAGTAGCAAAGAAAAACATTGCAAATGTACATCACATCACATATAAATCATCACATAGCAAGGGTGCTTGAAGAATCAACAGCACTCTGAATTGCTAATCAGGACATTTGCATTTGACTGGAAACAGCTTAAGATTAGTTACTACCATCTTTTGTATTAATACTGTTATATATTCATATGTACATAGATACGTACATCTTGTTGTGTTATTATTCTCAGATAGTGTTAGATCTGAAGCTGAATGGAGAGTAAGAATGCAGCTGCAGATAGAAGATCTACGCCACTTGCGCATAAGATGAGCACCATAGAAGTCCATAGACCACCAGTCTAGTTACAAGCCACTGTTGAATGGATACAAGGTTGATCTACATCTCACAAGTATTCATCAAAGATTCCAGGTGCAAGACATTAGTTTAAGACTATAATTTCTATCATTGTCATCATCATAAAAAAAAAATTGTTTTGGGGGGGGGGGGGAAATCTTCAGAAAAAAATATATACCATAAATAAAAAATTAAATGGAAAAAATATTTTTGTTTTGAAATGGGAAAAGAAAAAAAAACACAAATGAAAAATAATGAGGATAAATATTATTTCCCTGATGTTATCATTTCATTCATCATCATTATTACAATTAGTGAATAGTTACATATATTGTTATAGATTTTGAAATTGAATAGTCCCATTAAAACTTATGATCTTATGAAAAGATCCATTACATATAGTACAAGAGACACATATGAGTCTACAACTGGAAGTCTCTACAGCAGAATAACTATATGCTGCAAACAGAAAAACTAGTACAGTACGACAACGTAATTCGTACAGTTAAAACAAAACGTGCAAATTGAGGCAAGTGGTAAAGCGAAGAATGATAAGTCCATCGAACTTATGAAATAACAATATGTGAAAATGTAAATTTGAGAGAAACCAAAAAAGTACAAATCTGCAGAAATGTTCTAAATCAGAATATTTCAAATGAGAACAAACACGTTGCATATATGTGTTGTATTACTGTATTGCTTCAAGGTACAGTGATGATAAATTTTAGAACATGTATACATAGGATGGAATATATTTCTATTCATTGATATGATAAAACATGTATACATGACATGGATATATTATTAGATATATAAGGTTATAGAACATTTATGCATTGCATGGATTTGATGATACAGTGAGGTAAATAAGTCTCATTGGTAAATGCATAATTGAAAATGACAAAGTAATGAGTGTATAGAGAAATGGTATAGAGAACAAACAGAAAACCAGCATCGCCATAATATCCATGAGCAGTGATAGCGTCCAGACAAATAAAGAACAGGTCAACACACCCCAAAGCAGATAATACCTGGGTAAATTACAGAAGAGATAAATACACTACAAGCATCAAAGCCGCACTAAGGTCAAACATAACTCGTCAAAGTCAAAGCAAGAGCGATCCATAGATACAAGAAGGGACAGTGAAAGCCATAGTCCATAATCACACACACATACCTTACTCAGAGCCTGGGGCATGGATTGGGTAGGAAGCTCATGTATAGTACATGATTGAGGAGGTGCTAGGGATGTTTGATAAAACATTGGATCCTACGTCAGACTAGGTCACATATCTCTGAACTTGAAAATGAGGCTGCGACTACACGGAAGTCTAGGTGTAGACGGGTTACCGTGTCCGCATAATATATTATATTTTTTGTGATGTTGTTTATTGATGAAAACTTGTCACGAGTCTAAGTGAATCATGGAAGAGATAAGCTCATATGAAATGACAATAGACGTACAGATATGTGCGAATATTGAGAGAGACCAAAGCGTGCGACCATAGAGTCCACCAAACAAACGGTAGTGTGTACTTATCCAACTTATGCCAAGAATTATAAGACTGAGTAAAGATAGTAAAAATATTTACAACATTAAAAAAAAGGGGGGGGGAGCATATTGCCATGAGATGGATACGAGAAACACAGCAAGTGTGTCAATCGTAGAAACTAGAGAGATGTCATTGACACACAATTCAAAAATTCAAGCGAACACCGGTAGCATTAGTGGGCGGAGCTAACGGGTCACATAACTGCGCCCAGGTGAAGACCGGAAAAGAAGGATTAGCAGAAGGCGCTGAGACGTGAAATAAGAAGGTCGATTGCAGAGTTGCGGAAAGTGTTTACAGTGTTTGAAAGTATACAAAAGGAAACATCTGAGACGTAAGTGAAAGTAAAGATTGTTTCTATTGTGAACGCTGGCAATGATGGAGCAACACACCGAAGCTGTCGCTTGATGAACGCAAATGCCGGCCAGTGATGGCGAGACAGCTGGCCCTGTTGTGAGAACACCTCAACGAGAATGGCGGGCAGATACACGCCGTTACCAGAACTTGTGGTTACCAGTTATGTGTGAGTATTGCTTCTATATCATCGTCAGACAGATCAGATGTAGCAACGATAGTCGTATGACGATTAGATGAGCAAGACATTGTATATTTATGGCAGGTGGTGTGCTGGTCATACGCAGAACGCGAAACGGTAAGAGCCGGCGGCGTATGACACCCACGTGTGATACTGTTCAACAATAAACGTGATTGTATCGTCTAAGGACGCGACAGACGTTTCTGTTATATGCATACTAGAGCTGAGAGTGATAAAGTGTTTTGTACGAGCCCATTATAAATATTAAACCTAGACAAATACCAAGATGTCGGACATTGGACATTGATGTAGACACGTGGTCTAATTGTGTCACAGACACGAACTCGGCACTGGCACATGAGTTTTGGGTGTATATCTATGTTTGTGATGATCAATTTGAGGGCATCTAACAAGGTAGCTAAATATATTTTCTTTGGAAATTAAGCGTTTCAATATGTAGTGGTGGTGCTTGTTGTTTCACTAAGTATTTGTATATCTTAGGTTAAAAATAATGTCGCTTAAAAGTCGACAAGGTAGACTTCACTGCCCCGAATTTATCCCACATAGCTCGGTCTCTTTCCGCAGCGCGGAAAGCGTCGCACAAAGCACGAACTCCGTAGCTCTAGCAACAACTCACAGGAGTCAGAAAAATTTTACTTGTGAACCAAAGGACGCGGCCCGGAATCGAACCCACAACAGTCGGAGCCCTAGTCAAACGGCTTGACCACTTCGTCACGGAGACTCCTACTGAGTGGTTGGATGGAGACTGAAATATCCTAGGTGTAGTCTGTTGCATACAGGTGGTGTAGAAATTAGGTAATATGCCAGCTTAATGTGTTATGTATTGGTTAGAGTTGTGGTATCTTGTGTACTATGTACTATAACGTTAGTTTGTATTGTATGTTGTATAATGTTCTGTATAATGTGTTGTATATATAATGTATATATGTCTTTCGTAGTTGTAAAATCATAATCGAAACATCCACTCTATCGTTGTCATCTTATTGATATTGTCTTCATAACGCGAAAAAGGCTCATTGTGAGATATTGATGATTTTTCAAAGCGACAGCGTCTGAGGTGCATGACCATTAGGAGTTGATGATTCACAGCAAACAACGATACGGCGCAGGGGGGGGGGGTGAAGTTTCAACTATAAGGCACAATGGCGTCGAGTATAGCGTATACAAGACATATAAGATCATAGGTTGTCCGTTCCAACACGGTCGACAAATAGGCGGTCACTCAAAATGCTCATTCAAACAAAGGTATATGATAATAAATCACCAATCCAAACAATGAAAACTGAAATAACCAGTGAAAACTGCTTATACAAATATTGGAAATTGACATAAACACATAACGAAACACAAAACATCCACAACATAACAGACACATACACAAAAAGAGATCGACAACAAAGACAAAATGACACATCCACTGAAAATGGCAAGCATTGAGACATGGAAAGAAGCGATATAACCAATTAAAAGTAAATTAATCAATGAAAACTACTGACACAAACATTGAAAACTTACACAACGACAAACTAACACACTTAAAGAAAACAAAATAGTCAAATGTTAGCGTCAAAATCTACCAGACAACGTCTGAAAATGTTATAACGACAAAATGACATAATGACAAACTGACACAAAAAAGAAAACGGCTGACATGAAAACTGAAAACTCTCTCTCTCTCTCTCTCTCTCTCTCTCTCTCTCTCTCTCTCTCTCTCTCTCTCTCTCTCTCTCTCTCTCTCTCTCTCTCTCTCACACACACGCACACTGAATTGGCACCTGAAGAAAACATGTCATCCAAATGTAAACGTCAAAATGTAACACACAAAAAGACATTGACAACAAAGGAAATGACACAATGAAGAAAAACTGACACCACAACATCAACAAAATGAAACAACCCATGAAAACTAACACAACCAAAAAAAAAAAAAAAACTGCTAACATAAACATTGAAAGAGGAACCTAAAGAAAACAAGACAGCCAAAATGTAACAGACAACAACTGAAAATGACAGTGTAAAGAAAAATATGACACAACGACACACTGACTCGACTAATGAAAACTGGCACAAACAGTGACAACTGACACATCAACAAAATAAAACAAGCAATGAAAACTAACACAACCAAGGAAAACTGCTATGACAGAACGACAAACTGACATAACCAATGAAAACTGACACAACGGCACACTGACACAAAGAAAAGAAACAGAAAACATCCAATTGTAATTGTTAAAGTAAAAATGAAACAGACACACACACAAAAGGAAACAAACATCAACCAAAAAAGATACAGTCACTAAAAAAAGAAAAACATTGAGACTATAAAAGAAGCGGCATAACCGAGCAATGGGACACAAACACCGAAAACTAACACAGTCAGTGACAACTGCTTACACAACCAAAGAAATAAAAAAAGACATTGAAATGTAAACTTCGAAGTAAAAATGTAACACAGAAAAAAAATTGACAATAAATGAAAATGACGCAATCTCTAAAAAAAAATGACACAATGACAAAATGAAACAACCAATGAAAACTGACACAACCAATTAAAACTGACACAACAGACTGACACAAACAAAGAAACCACACATGTCGACTTGCCCAATCAACATATTTACTTACGCACACAACATGGCCACTTTCCCAAACAACTGCCCCACTTACTATAACAACTTGGCCAATGTCTCTCACATCATGTCGACTTTCCCTATCAAGACCCACTTACCCTATCAAGACCCACTTACCCTAACAACTGTCCACTTGCTCGCACAACTTAACCACTTGCAATGCCAGCTTGTCGACTGCCTCTTACAAACTGGTCCACTGGCTCTCACAACTTGTCGAATTGCCCTAACTTGTCCAGTAGCTCTCGTCAGTGAATTGACAAAAACCTGGACTTATGGTGATAAGACATGAACTTATCAAAAAGAGGGACGCAGATGTAGGACGCGAGGGTCACTTCTGTATGACGTGAGGGACATTTATGTGCGCCATGAGGCATACTTATCTATGCGGTGAATAAGAGATGAAATCACAAGTGGACACCTTTGTTAGAGTAATTGGGACAGCTGGTAAGAGTAAGTGGTAATTTGTGAGAGGCAGCCGACAAGTAATCATAGCAAGTGGACATTTTGTGAGCGCAAGTGAGGAAGTTGTTAGCACCAGTAGGTACGTTGATAGGGCAAGTTGACAATATGAGAAAGGCAGTGGACAGCTTGTTAAGGAAGTGGCACAAGTGTGTGGGATGATGGGGTAGGTCAACAAATTGTAATAGCAAGTGGACAAATTGTTAAAGCCAGCGGGAAAGTTTGTAAGAACAAGAGGGAATTTGTGAAGTCCAGTGGGCAAGTTGTTACTGCAATTCGACAAGTTGTGAGAGCACGCGGACAAATTGTGAGAGCAAGCAGGCGTTTATAAGAGCAAGAGGTTAGTTAGTTAGTTAGTTAGTTAGTTAGTTAGTTAGTTAGTTAGTCGAGGTTTCAAATTCACGGCAACAGGTCGTCCCCATTATGCTCCATTCCCGTGCCAGCTAATATCACACAAAATGCTCCCCACTGCCCAATGTAAAAAGAGGAATAGACGGGAGTCTCGGCAATCCAACAAGCCCGCACAGGTACACTGTGCATAATGCCGCCGTCAGAATGCCATCACAAAATTCATCCACGAATACCACAGTTCATCGTCGATAGACTCGGTAGTCACCAGAAAGACCTCTTTGATCCGGGTTTTCTCAAATGGCTCGATCTCTTACCGCAGGGCGACCCACCGAAAGTGTCGCACAAAGCAAGAACTCCGCAGCTTCAGTGCCGACTCCCAGGAGTCTCCGAAAAATGCACTCGTAAACCGAAAGGGCAACACAGTCTATTCAGCAACCGCCGGTAGCCATTGTTCCGAACATGCAGGTCACTGTACAGGACAGATGTAAAATCATTCCACGCTAATTTCACAGCTCACGTTGTCGCCCACGAACTCACTCGGTAGCAGAGCGACAGAACCATGCACTACCAGTCCAACAAGAGGAAAATGCGATTGCAAACTGTAGCCACAAGCATAAACACGCCACAGGCCTTAACCGCTCAACGCCTAACCGCCATGCAAGAGGGAAAGTTGTGAGGTCCAGTGGACAAGTTATTAGGGCAATTCGACAAGTTGTGAGAGCAAGTGGGGGATGTTAGGGTAAGTGTGCAAATTGATAGTGCAAGTCGAACAGATGCGAGAGCTAGTGGACCAGATTCTAGGGTAAATGGGAGAGGTGTTAGTGCACGTGGCCAAGTTGTGAACGTAAGTGGATAAATTGTCATAGCAATTCGACAAGTTGTGAGAACAAGTGGGGAAGATGTTAGGTCCAGTGAGCAAGTTGATAGGGCAAGTCAACAAGGTGAGAGAGTTAATGGGGAAGTTGTTATGTTATGTGTACAAGTTGATAGGGTAAGTCGACAAGATGCGAGAGCTAGTGGACAATTTGTTACGGCAATTCGACAGTTTGTGAGACCCAGTGGACCAGTTTGTAGGAGACAGTCGACAAGCTGACATTGCAAGTGGTGACGTTGTGCGTGCAAGTGGACAGTTCTTAGGGTAAGTGGGTCTTGATAGGGAACGTTGATATGTTGTGAGAGCCATTGGCCAAGTTGTTATAGTAAGTTGGGCAGTTGTTAGAAAAAGTGGGCAAACTTTTTGCGCCGGTAGGTAAGTTGATAGGGCAAGTAGACATGTATGGTTTATTTGTTTGTGTCAGTCTGTTGTATCAGTTTTCATTGGCTGTGTCAGTTTTCATTGGTTGTTTCATTTTGTCATTGTGTAATGTTTCAGAGATTGCCTCAATTTCAGTTGCTGTCGATTTCTTTTAGTGTGTTACATTTTTACTTTGGCGTTTACACATCGGTGCCTTTTTCTCTTTGGTGTGTCAGCAGTTGTCACTCGCTGTGTCGGTTTTCAGTGTTCATGCCCCTTTGCTTGGTTATGCCTCTTCTTTGGTAGTCGCAGTTTTTGTCATTTTTCAGTGGTTGTGTCTTTTTCGTTTGTTGTTAGTTTCATTTTGTGTGTGTCTGTTACAATTTTACTTTAACGTTTATATTTAGATATGTTTTTTTCTTTATATCAGTGTGTCGTTGTGTCAGTTTTCATTGGTTATGTCAGTTTGTCGTTGTCGTAATTGTTTTCCTTGGTTATGTTTTCATTGGTTGTTTCATTTTGTTGATGTGTCAGTTGTCAATGTATGTGTCAGTTTTCATTAGTCGAGTAAGTTTGTCATTGTTTCTTCAGTGTGCCATTTTGAGTTGTTGCCTGTTACATTCTGGCTGTTTTGTTTTCTCTAGGTGCCTCGTTCAGTTTGTTAGCATTTTTTTCCTTGGGTGTGTTGATTTTCATTGGTTGGTTCATTTGGTTAATGTTATGTCAGTTTTTCTTGATTGTATCATTTTGTGTGTTGTTGATGTCTTTTGTGTGTGTTACATTTTGACGTTTACATTTGGATGTCATGTTTTCTTCAGGTACCTAGTTCAGTGTGTGTGTGTGTGTGTGTGTGTGTGTGTGTGTGTGTGTGTGTGTGTGTGTGTGTGTGTGTGAGCGTGAGCTTTCAATGTTTATGTCAGCCGTTTTCGTTATTTGTGTCAGTTTGTCGGTGTGTCATTTTGTCGTTGTGTCACTTTCAATGGTTGTCTGGTAGATTTTGGTTTCTTTAGTCAAGTCAGTTTGTCGTTTTAGTTTGTCGTTGTGTCAGTTTTCATTGTTTGTGTCAGCAGTTTTCATTGATTGGTTCAGTTTTAATTGGTTATATTGCTTCTTTCCATGTCTCAATGGTTGCCATTTTCAGTGGATGTGTCATTTTGTCTTTGTTGTCGATCCCTTTTTGTGTATGTGTCTGTTATATTGTGGATGCTTTGCTTTTCTTTAGGTGTCTCGTTTAGTGTTTGTGTCGACTTTCAGTAGTTGTGTCATCGTTTTTCATTGGTTTTTTTCAGTTTTCATTGTTTGGATTGGTGATTTATTATCATATATGTGTGTTTACGTGAGCAATTTGAGGCCTTACTGAGCGCCTATTTGTGGGCAGTTTTGGAATGGACAACGTAAGATCTCATAAGTCTTGTATGTTACGCTATACTGGACGCCATTATGCGTGTAGTTGATACGCCACCATTCAACCGCCGTATCGTTTTTTGCTGTCATATCATCAACTCTTAATGGTCATGCACCTCGGACGCTGTCGCTTTGAGAAATTATCAATATCTCACAATGAGCCTTTTTATGAAGACACTATCGATGCGGACAACGATAGAGCGGATGTTTCAGCTTATGACGTCATCATTTTTTACAACTACGAAAGACATATGTTTTAGCAACACATTACACAACATACAATACAAACTAACTTTGTAGTACATAGTACACACGATACCATAACTCGAACCAATACATAACACATTATGCTGTTATATTACCTAATTTCTACACCACTTGTATGCAACAGACAACACCCAAGATATACAAATGGTTAGTAAAACAACAAGAACCACCACTACATAATGAAACGCTTAATTTCATATGAAAGTATATTTAGCTACCTTGTTAGATGCCCTCAAATTGACAATCACAGACATAGATATACACCCAAAAACTCCTTATATTATTAACCTATTACATCTGTTAGTCGAAACTCGAATGGAAGTATCAATTTTTACACACGTACTACACATCGGTCATTTTATTTCACTCCAACACAACAATTACTACTACTACTACTACTACTACTACTACTACTACTACTACTACTACTACTACTACTACTACTACTACTACTACTACTACTACTACTACTACTACTACTACTACTACTACTACGATTAATACTACTAATATTATTTTTTTTTTAAGCATATCCTTTACAGGACTTAGCTGTCAACACCAGCATCTTTCAGCTGTATGTTGATCTCTTGGCAAGATTACGCTCAGTAGTTTGCCATTGCTTTCTAAGCGGCCGGCCCACATACCCCATAAGTTACCGATGCCATTCGAACCACTGCTGATTTGAACCGTCATCACGTTACCGAAGAGAGTATACGAGATTACGGAGAAAACTCATAACCTCTAAGCCACGAAGCCGGCACTACTAATATTACTCCTAGTAATACTACTACTACTAACTACTAGTCCCCCGCCTCTTCATTTTCTACTACTATTACTACCACTACTACTCCTACTACTATTATGATAGTTATGGTAGATATTATGATCACCCACGCCAGGCGTCACGTCGTTTGGTGATGCTGACTGCTACTTTTATCTCTTCTCTACTTTTATTACTATCTGCTGTTACCTCTATTTTCCCCCGATAATTTTATGGAATTTCTATTACTACAAATATTAATACTACTTCTATCACTTAGACAGATAGCCTAATGACAATTATGTAAATCTAAGGCCTAAAATCGTCGAGACAAGAACATTGAAGTGATCCACGCCTCTGTTGATCGAAATGGCAAGTCATGACCGCCTACGCTTACCAGCATGACACTTGCTGCTGTTGCTTTGGTCATCAAAACTACAACTTATGTTGTGCCGGGTGAATCGATTTGTCTCCCTAAGCGCAATCTGTATGCTTTCCCGCCCACAGAAGACAACGTTAATACATCGACCCCAAGTTATCAAACATTCTTTTACAGAGACATTCTTTTACGTCCTTTACATTCTTTTTTTTTTTTTTTTTTTTTACGTCCTTTTACATTATTTTACGTCCTCAACATTAATCGTGCCGGGTATGTCATTCTGTTATGACCACTAACATCTATAAGAAAAGAATAGCCAATATAAGTAATGTTTCCCCATTTGTTTCTTTAGTTTTATCTATCAATGTTTGCTGTTTTTTAAAATGTTTTTTGTTTTTTCATTTGAAGATTTGTAACTCGTAACGCCACCCTTAAAAACAGCAGTCACTTCTTTTTCAAATACACTGCCAAACGAGAAATGCAGTATTAAGTTGTTGTGTCTACATACAACGCCGCTGACACTACATGTTTTCAAATAAAACAGCGCCGACAATAGACAATATCGATAATGTACGGAGAAACATACCCATCCCACCCCTTTTAAAATAAAAAAAAAAACACGGCTCAGCTAACCACCAACAAAGAAAATAAACGCATTATAAGATATCCACCCGTCCCTACTGCTAGATGTCTACGATTGATATCGGTAACACTGACTTGATGTAATATAACTCTTAAGAATTAAAGTGATGGTGATGATTATACAATTAACATCTCTCTCTCTCTCTCTCTCTCTCTCTCTCTCTCTCTCTCTCTCTCTCTCTCTCTCTCTCTCTCTCTCTCTCTCTCTCTCCCTCTCTCTATGTATGTATCTCTTACAGACATGAACCCTACGAGAAGTCATTTTGTACGTCACCACCTGTCACTCTCCACACCACTGACCCCTCCGCGTACCCTTGTAATCCTAATGCGTATGCCTAAACATGCATATGATGGTGATGTTTCTACAGTGTATGATACTAGTGATTACTACCTACAACCAATAATAACCTTTGATATGTTACTTTTTATGGTTATGTTTTGAAGATAGAACACGGGTCACTATATAACACCTAGTAAGACACCTCACACCTCCTATGTCATTGATCCGCACCCATCTACATCTGTGTATGATGATGATGATGACATACAATTATGCATTACAATGTGCTCCGCGGGGAGCCTTACTTTATTACGGTTTTCCTTTGACGATAGAATACGGTTCAGTATACCACCCCTCTTAAGTCATTGAGGCCACGCCTTTTTATATATACATATGTTCTGCTAACGTCCATCTTACATCCGAGTGGTCAGTTTTCTAACCTAGTATAATTTGACCACCACACTTCTCCTCATTTAACTATGTTTGTCTATATATCAACTACTGAGCGTAATCTTTCCAAGAAATCAACAATCAGCTGAAAGATGCTGATTTTGACAGCAATGTCCTGTAAAGGATATGCAAACAATTTTGTCTATATATGTTTTCCTGTATGAAAATTATTATATATCTTCTCTTTAAATCGTTTGTTTGTTATTTTGAAAGTTTTACTTTTATGTTGTACACACGATGTACTCTCCCCTACATCTCGAGGGGGTCACTTGACCACACCCACCTCTAGACCATGCTTATTTAAAAAAAATACTCGGAGTTATCACCCTTTGCGGAAGAAGATCGAAAAACTTCCCGCCACTGCAAAAAAGGGTGGCTTGAGCCCGTACTATACTACTTATGGGTCCCATTAATTCTCGTTGCAATCACTATCGATGAAGGCAATTCTGATCTCGCTCTTTCTGCACTGTAATGTTTACTTCTGTTTGTAGCATTTCATTCGATAAGTTATCAACTATGTCTCTGTTCTTCATTGGTGTGTTTCTTCGTGTTCGTTGTTCATCCGAAAAGTTTTTTTTTTTTTTTTTTTTTTTTTTGGGGGGGGGGGGGGGGGGGGGGGCGGTATGCTTCGCCATCTCACTCGAACACCAAAATCGTGGATCAGCTCAGTGTTTCTGGATCGACCATGCTACGTTGCAACGTCATGCAGGTATTTACTTCCCTGTCTTGTTCTCTTTCCCTCGATCTTGCAAGGTGTCACCAAGTTTTCCAATATGTTTCTTCTCATAACGTGACCAAAAATGTTGACTGTCTACGTCTAATTTCTCTAATCAGTTGACGACTTTCATGTGTTTCTTGTAGGACCTGGTCATTGGATTTTTCTGTCTGTCCATGGTATTCTTTGCAATTTCCTCAGTAGCCACATTTCCACAGCCATCAGATGTTTTTCAGCCTGTTTGCTCATTGTCTATGCTTCACATCCATACAAAAAACACAGCTTCTATATAGCACCTCAACACTCCTTTTCTCATTGCAAATGACATCTTTTTATTGTTCAGTATGATTTCCATGTTGCAAAAGCCTACCCTCGCCATAGCAATTCTTGGTCTTATCTCTCAAGATATCTCCCATCTGATGTTATGACTGTTTCGAGATCATTGTATCGATTCACTTGCTTAATAATATTCTCATTTGCTTGTATATTACATTGTGTTATATCCGTCTTCCTAGTGAAGACCATAATATGTGTTCTCTTACAATTTAATTCTAACCCTAAATGTTCACTGTGTGCAACAACCGCATCTGCTAAATATTGCAAATGCTGCTCATTGTCTGCAGTGATAACAACTCCGCGGTGGAGCAAACACAGCAGGGGAATTCTGGTCGTCAGAAGTGATCCCGCCTTCCCCGAATGTTTCGGCTCTTTCACTTCCTAACATGTTCTAGGAGTGGGCCCGTCTGGGTCATGACTCAGGGCGTCTTTCCCCTGCCGTGGCGAGTCGTTCGATCGATTTAGTTGCTTGTTGTTTGTGCTTGTTCCTTAGCTGTGAACATGTCCACTCTTAAACCTCCTCTCCCTCAGTGAGGAGAGCTCGTGAATCCGGTGCTTCGTGCCCTCACACCACTTTAGCACCTGTGATCGTTGTGAGCCAGCTTCTTACCCACCAACTGCCTCTATCGCCTCCATTCGTCTTCGTTGCTATGTTCTTTTTTCGTGACCCGTTCATGGCGCCGCACTCTAGGAAGCCGGTTCTTCCTCTGGATTTCTCGACCTACCTACTGGTCTCTGCTGCTGAATGCGACTTACGGAAGACGACTACCGCCCTGGTATAGAGGTTGGACTTCTGCTGACATTTGCATGATTTATAGACTGCTACCGTGCGGCGATTGCCCCACCGAACAGTCCTGTAATTAGATGCACTACCCTCACTCAGAGGGAACGCTATGGAATCTACACGAGACAGTAAAAGTTCTTGCTCTTAGTTGAGAGATTGTTAGTCGCTCTGTAGTTACCGCTTTAACTATACTACTAGACATTTCTTCTTCTTTCGTTCGCTTGAAATATGTCTATATCTGCAATGTCGTCTCTTGCATGAATTGAACTGTTTTTTTTTTCAGTTCACACAGTGGTCCATAGAGTTTATCTTCCACTGTCGTCTCTATAGGCCAGAAGGTTTGCCTAGATATGTTTTATTTTGGGCAGTCTTGGAGTATGTGCTCTGCTGTCTGCGACGCCAATCCACATGTGCACATGGCTGTTTCACCAATCTTGAATTTTGTATACATGTGGTTGCGTAATCTATTGTGTCCTGTTCTGAGGCGCAGAATAATGACTTGTTCTGGTCTGTCCATAATGTGGTAGTCATCTTGAGCAGGTTTTGGTGGCTTTCTGACTGATTTGATCATTCTTTTCTTTTGGTGGTATGTAACGGGCACATCAGGCTGTTCCTCTTTGGCTCCTTCCTTAGCCAATTGATCAGCTCTGTCGTTTCCGGGTACTCCACAGTGGGATGGTATCCACTGTATGGTGACTTTATGCTGACTGCTAAGTTCAGAAAGTAGTGTCCTTAGTACTGGCAATTTCCCAGAGAGGAGCGCCTCGAGTACTGATTTTGCATCTGTTAGTAGCACCACAGGTTGTGTACCATTGCTGTTATTTAGTAATTTCTCTGTTGCTATCTTGATTGCCTCAATTTCGGCATCATAGTTATGGCAGTACTTTCCTGTCGGTACTCTGGCTGTGTCCCTAGTATTATTTGGGTATTCTATGTACACTCCCGCTCCTCCATTTCGAACAGCATTTTGTGCTGACCCATCTGTGTAGACTCGGATCCAGAGGTCCTGTGGGTATTCTTCATCAAGGAAGCTGAGAGTGGCTGTTCTGCGCTGCACACTGTTCTGTTCTTCCTTGTCAAATATTCCTCTCACTTTTGTCTGGATTTGTAACGATAGTCTATGCTCATCTTTCCATGGAGTTCGCTCTGGAATAGTTGTTAGGGGGATACCAACTGTGGGCAGATCAGTGGTTTCTCTGCAGAGTCGTTTGGCCTGGTGGATAAAACTACTTCTTTTCAACCGCCCCATAGCTAGGTTTTCAAATCTGTTCTTCATAGGGTGGCCTGGCAAGCTGAAGAACTTTTCTGCTTGTATTAGCGTTTTCGTATCTCTGCGCTCACTCAGTGCCTGTGTCCTCCCCATCTTCTCCATTTCCACTATAGGGGTTGATCTCATCCCTCCTGTGGTGACTCTAAGTTCCTTGATTTTGCACCTTGTCCAGCTCTTGTAGTGTGGTATTTGATGCTGAACACCACGCAGTTGACCCATATTCCAGGTGTGGTCGTATGCTCTGTTGGTAAACTTTGCTAAGTATTTTCGTACTGGCTCCCCATGTGGTTCCACTTAGCTTTCTCAGGATGGCTATTTTCCTTCTGGCTTTTGCTACTGCTTTGTTGATGTGCTTTCTCCATGTCAGCTTGCCATCAAATGTTACTCCAAGGTATGTTGGTTCTTTATCTTCTCTTAGGGGTGTTCCATTTATCTGGATGATCCCTGCCTTTTGTTTTGGAGAGAGGGTAATTAGGGTGGTGCTGCACTTGTCAGTGTTTATGCTGACACACCATCTATTTGCCCATGCAGCAAATGTTTCTACAGCTCTTTGTAGCAATCTGGTGGCCACTGATGCATATTCATTTGTGCTCCATAGAACCAGGTCATCGGCGTACATTGCCGCTTTAATTCCATGCGGTAGGTGAGCAACAAGATCATTGATGAAGATTAGAAAAAGTGTGGGGGACAAGACTCCGCCCTGGGGGACACCGTGACGCAGTAGTACTTTCTTGCTCTTGAGTCCGTCTATCTGTACTCGGGCTCTTCTGTTGTGCAAGTATGCTTTCACCCATTTGTACATTCTTCTATTGACTTTGCAGTTTCTCAGTTTCTTCATCAGACCTTCTTTCCAGACTTTGTCAAAGGCTTTCTTCAGATCTATCCATGCCGCAAGCACCAGCTTCTTCTCTTAGAATGCATCCTCAATTTCTTGAGAGAGGTAGGTTGTCTGATCTTCCGTAGAGTAGCACTGCCTAAAGCCAGCCTGCTGTGGCACAAGGATGTTTTTACTTTCAATGTGCCACTGCAGTCTGTGATTGATGATGCGTTCCAGTGTTTTGCAGAGACAGCTGGTGAGGCTAATTGGTCTGTAGCTAGAGGCAATGGAACCATCTTTCCCTGATTTTAGGAGGGGTATCATGATTGCTTCTCTCCAGGCTTGTGGAACACTGCCTAAGGTCCAGCTGTTATTGAAGATCTGCAACAGCTTTGTTTTGGCCTCTGTTCCTAGGTTCCTGATCATTTCATTGGAGATTCCATCAGCTCCTGGTGACTTTCTCATTTTCAGTTTTGATATGGCTACCTCCAGTTCGCTGATGGTGATGGGTGCCTCCAGAACCTCATGTACTATTTCCTTCTGTCCTGTATGTTGTCGTTTCTCTCGAATCTCTTGTTGTTTCTCTGGACTAATTTTGATATTGCTATCTTGTGCGAACGAGTCCGCAAAATGGTCAGCTGCTTGCTTTCTTGTTAAGATTTTTCCATCTTTATGTAGTGCAATTTTTGAGTTTCTCCCTGTGCCCTCGTCATTAAGCTGTTTTATTAGCTTCCACAATTTCCTTGTGTCTCTTTCAAAGTTCAGAGACTCCGTTTTCTCCTGCCAGCTTTTCCGTCTAGCCTGCAGCTTGGCCCTTTGAAATTTGGCTTTTGCATGCTGGAATTTATTGTGGTGCTCTTGGCTGGGTGTGGCCTCTGCTTGCTTTCTACACATTTCAACATCATTATGCAACTGTTCCAGTTCACTACTCCAGTAGGGTTTATATTGTTTACGGGCTCCTCTTGGTACTGTTTCTCGCGCTGCCTGTAGTATGCATTTCCCAAACTCTTCAACTGCTTTATTTATGTCTTTCTCAGTGTTCAGGTTTCTAACCAGTATGCTGGTGCGATGCTTGTACATTGCCCAGTCTGCTTTCTTGTAGTTCCACCTCGAGAGAGTGCTGCTTTCACTTACAAGCTCATTTTCTACGGTTAGAAAGACTGGCCGATGGTCACTGCCACCAAGTTGTTTCCCAACAGTTCGTGTAATGTTCCACTCCAGGTCTGGTGAATGAAAAGCCAGGTCAGGTGTAGTTGTAGAGTGCCATGATCTCGAGTAGAAAGTATGTGGGTCGGACGGCTTGTTAATCAACATGAATCTATTCTCATCTTGCCAGTCTTCCAGTCTCTCTCCTCTCTGGTCCATGTGATCATAGCCCCAGCTCTGCGAGTGGCTGTTGAAATCGCCACACACAATCATTTTTTCTTTTAGTGGTAGAGTGTCCAGTGCCTGTGGGCGGTCACTTGGACAGTAGTAATTGATCAGATGTAGATCTGTATTACCTGTCTTAAGTTTAAGTGTCTGATACTCAGCCCCTTCCATGTAGACTTTGATTTGGGAAGCCATGATGTTATTTCTTACAAGGGTCAGTATCCCACCTTTTCGCCTGTTCTTTCGGTCAGATCGGTAACACTGGTAGCCTCTGATTGTGAAGGCTATATTTTCATTGAGGTGAGTTTCTTGCAAGCAACATATGCTTACTTTTTCTTGGTCCAAGATTTTTTCTAATTCTATTTTTTTGTTGCTGACTCCCTCCGCATTCCAGTGCATTATTTTAAGTCTTCGTTTAGTATGGCCAGTCGTCCTATTCTCATGTCCCCTGGCTCCACAGGACATCTGAGAAGGACCTCCAGTAGTTGGGGTTGGACCCTTTCGAGACATAGGGCACGGCACTGCACCTGCCTGGGGGTCCAAAGCAGGGCGAGCACCATAACGATTAGCAGTAGTCGACATATTCCATTTTGCGTGATTGCGTGGCATCCTGATTTCTGTGGTGCGCCTCTTGGCTGGTTGCCTCCGTCTTCAGCACCTTTCTTTGCTAGAGCAGACTGTGGTCTCACTCGAGTGTAGATGTGTACGCGCGCACACACCTGTCTGCGCATGCATGTACGTGCATACACATCTAGAGCATACTGGTTATTTTCCGGCGCCAGAGACTCGCCGTCGCCCCTTCTCCTGTTAGTTTAAACAGGCCCGCCACGTGAAGGCCAGGAGTTGGACTTTTGCTGCATAGGTTATGTATTCACGAGCCATTGAGGCATTTGAGCAATGTTGGGCGCTCACCCCAACACCGCGCCTCGGCTACATGCAGCAACATTTGGAACCCACTACTAGACATGTCCCAATCCATGTTTCGGCAGTTCCACGGCCAACACGAGGCCTTTTCGGCTGCCTCACCTGTTGTTTTTGTACCCGAGTTATCGCTGGTTCTTTTATGCTCATCTGTTTTAATACATCGTACACGGAGTGGGAGATTAGACCTCTTGCGCCCACCTCAACAGCGAATGGTCTGACAGTGTACCCTTCCTTTCTCAGACTCGCAGCCATGTCACCGTACTTCTCCATCTAGTACACGTGCTGCTCCTCTATATTTGACTCGTATGGGACTGTCAACTCAATCAGCGTTAGCTGTTTGGCCGACGAGGATTGAAGTACGATATCAAATCGCAAGCTAAACTGTCGGATCCCCACTGCCCTTTAGGTCTACGGTCATCCCCCAATCACTCGTGCCACCGAAAATGGACGGAAGCGATAGGTCGGCAGCGCATCCTTTCTTGTCTCTGCGTTCCTGTCCAGCTCGGACGAAGCAAATCCCCAGCGGTCCCGGCGTGGCCCCTCTGTTCGCCCGCATTTTGGTTACATCCACTATGGCTGAAAACTCAGCAAGGACTTTGTTGTGGTGCCATGTGAATCGGCCTTGGCATAGAGCTACTTTGCATGCGTACAGTACGTGCTCCGCTGTCTGGACCTTATTACAGATGGGACAGGACGGGTCGGTGGCTTTACCCCTCTTGACCAGGTTAGCAGCTAATGGCAAGACATCGTAGAAGAATCGGACGACGAAACTTAAGCGCAGTGGTGCCATACGCCATATCTAATTCCAGGTAAGGAACTTCTGCACTATCCCTTCCCATGACATCTACTGGGCCTGCTGAGCATTTTGGACAGCCATTCGCACTCTCTCTTCGTCCTCTTCCCCGCAGCTCTCCTGAATCACCATGTCTCTGCGTTCCTTAGTCGTCGCCCTGGACCATATCGGAGCTCTGTCATAGTGCCCGAACCCCTTTATATCCGACTGGGTGTGCCCTATGACTTGCTTCAGCTTCAATGCTCTCTGGGCATCTTCGACAGCGCTGACGACTTTCCACTTCTTTCCCGTTCTCAGGACGGGCTGTGAGGTACTGACTGCTCCATCTGGAGACTCGCGCAGCATCATCGCGCGTCTGGCTTTTCCTACTTTGAATTCTTCCATACGGGACAGGAATGGGAGGACGAGCTTAATCTGCTGACAATATGGTGCGACCATTGTGAGACATGGTGGTGCTTCAAGCCACTTTCTTATCTGCTTGTTTATTTTCATTTCAATTGTATTAAGTGTGCTCGTGTATATATTATATATCAGCAGGGGCCACAGGAGTTTCGGAATAAGAATGAATTGGAGACACCATATCTTGAATTCGCCTATTAGTCTGCTTTTGTCGATGATGAGCAGTCCGACTGCCAACACTTCTTGCATCTCTACCACCGCGTTCTTGTCCGTCAGGATTGCATCGTACACACAGCCGAGACTCATAACCGGTTCCTGCTTCACCGTCGGAATTGCCTGCCCGCAACCATGAAAACGTTTCCGCCGCTCTACCTTTCATGATCGACAGGCTTCTTGATTTATTGGGCTTGAAGCTCATCATGCACCAGCGAATCAGTTCATCTAGTCTGTAGAGGATGCCCGGGGCATCACTCTCCTTCGATATCAGGATTGTCGTATCGTTCACGAAGGCCTTCAGTGGCGGAATGTTTCGACCCTCGCAGAGTTTCGGACCGTTTGCGTAGCCGGATGCCGCATCCAGGATCACCTGCATGGCCTTGACGAATCGTATCGGCGAAATCGTACATCCCATGGCAATACCCACGTGCAGGTCGATCCATCTGGTCGTGAACGTCTTGGCCGAAAAACAGAGAGAGAGAAGCCCGAGAAGTACTGCATAAGCATTGCTCCAATCTCCTCGGGCATGTGATACGTCTTGAGTGCATGGTACAATATCTGGTGGTGCACTGACCCCTACGCGTTGGATAGATCTAATCATATCACGTGGAGTTCCTCCTTCTTCATCTTCGTTCTCTTGATAGCTTCCCAGATTATGGTAGTAGTAGGGAGGGTTAAGGAGACGCTTGTTTTGAAATTCCTGAGGGAGGGAAGATTACGAGGGAAATGATGATTCGGGAAGATTAGGCGAAAATCGTGGGGTGGGAAAGTTGGTACCGGTGAAAGTGTGGGGCGGGAAATAAATTTTTGTTGGTGTGAAAATGTGGGTCAACGAAAAAAAGTGGGAAACGCGGGGCTGTGTGGGAGTTGAAAATCTGTGAGCGTAAAATATAAACGAATGTGGCGTGGTGGGTATATGGAAATTATGGTGTGTGTATGGAGTCTGGGGGGAGTAAAAGTTGGTTATGTGTCGACTTTTTCGTGTCGGTATATGGAGGTTTTGAGTCCCCGGTCGGTACCTTTTAAATGTAGTCTACTTCTATTTTCTGTGAGGGCCATGTGTTTAGTGGAAAATATATGGGTTGTTCATAAATCTTAAACGTGGTCGTGTATTGATAAGAGGGTGGTTGCGTGTAAACGAGTCTGGAATTCGAACCTGTGGTAGACCAACAACTATTGGTGATGATCAAGAGGTGGGTGCGTTTTGTGAGTCTGGGACTCGAACAGATGTTAGACCCACAACTATTGGTGATGATCAAAGGGTGGTAAAACACTGGTCAACCAGTGGTCAAGCAGTGGCCAAGTGGGTCAAATGAGGAAATGTTAGGGAAAAGTAGTTGTAATGATATGGTGATGATCAAAGCGTGGTAATGCAGTGGTCAAGCAGTGGTCAAGCAGTGGTCAAGTAGTCAAGTTAAGAAATTTTAGGGAAAAGTAGTTGCAATGATATCGTGCTGATCAATGGGTGGTAAAGTAGTGGCCAAGCAGTGGTCAAGCAGTGGTCAAGTGAAGAACTTTTACCGGAAAGTAGTTGTAGTGACATGGTGATGATCAAGAGATGGTAAAGTAGTGGTCAAGTAGTGGTCAAGCAGCGGTAAAGTAGTGGTCAAGTGGTGGAGTGAGCACTTAAATTGTAGAGGACGATGTGCGTAAGACTTTGGTAGTGGTTAAAGTGATCGATGACGTGGTCAAGCAGTGGTCAAGTGGTCGAGTGACCACTTAAATTGTAGGGAAAGTACGTGTAGTGCAACGGTGGTGGGTAAAGTGAAGAGGAATCGGTAGTAGTGATAATAGTCCTAGCAATATTAGTTGTAGCGACAACAATATTAGCTGGTGCCTTGTTAGAGACACAAGTCTCTTTATTGGGGTGTGTAAAAGTCACACAAACACAAAGAGGGTCACACAAACACAAAGACAGACAAGACCAAAGATTCACACACGTACACACAGAGACAGACACAACTCCACATACACACAAACACATGAACACAAAGGTCCACACACGTACACACATACAGACACACAAGTACAGACAAATACAAGTACAGAGACGTAAACAAACACAAGCGCGTGCACACACACACACACACACACACACACACTCACACACAAACGAACATAGCGGAAGGTAAGAGAGAAAACCACCACAAACGTTTCGTCAGCGGGCGCGTACGGAAAGATGTCAATAGTAATATTAATAGTACCATGTGAGGAGGCTCGTCTGTGGCGTTTTGAGATGTTACCAGTAAAACCTTGGCAGTGATATGAATGGGGTGATCATTATACTCATAGTAATGGTAGTTACATAAACACAAAGACTCACACACACAAGTACAGACACAGACACATGTGCAGAGACATCACACGTACAGACAAGAACAAATATCCACACACACACACACACACACACACACAAACACACCCAATTACAGACACAACTGCACATACACACAGGCACATAAACACTTTATACACACATGGGAAGACAAGTACATACACACATCTCCTACCCATACTACTGTCACCACAACATCAACTATACACAAGTACACACACGTACAAACAAACAAACACACCCAAGTACAGACACAACCACACATACACGCACACAAAACCATAAACAAACACAGAGACAAATACTGAGATGTAAGTTTTAGTTATGTATTTATTCAACTGTTGCTTGCAACCAAGTATAGAAATTACGCCATCCACCTTGGTGTCGCAGTATCCAAGGATGTAGTTTATCAGTCATATACGTGCCTACAGACGTAGCGATGCTTTCCTCCAGGTCCTGGACATTCACGTCTGTATTGTAAGAATTATTAACCAGATGCTCAACCAGACGCATACCAAGTATAAACAGCATCATTATTCACCCATAGTTGATGACTTTATCGTCAAAGACTTCATCAGCGATTGAAAGAAAGACCGGGAAAACGTGTTCGGACTTGATACGGACTTCTAGTCTAATGAATAACACATCGTGTTGCTTGGCTATGTGACGTATTAACCGACACAATCTCGAGCTATTAGCCTTTGTGGACTTGTAGGAACTAATAATAGCCAACGCCATTGTCACCAGCTCGCTGTGAACTTGTTTCAAGTCGGCCGTTGCTTGTGTCATTATTATACCGATAGCTAGCAGAGACCCACTGAAGTGCAGTTGGTGGTCAAATGGTCTAATACTATCACCCGACGCGTTATAAACATCAACGCGACTAGGTAGCTGGTTATTAATACTCATGGATCCTAGGTGGAAACATCCTTTTACGGCAATGATTGCGGGCCCAACGGGGAGTGGTAAACCGTCTTTGTCCAACGGTTCTTGGCCCATCTACCAGCCATGGTAGACCCTCCTTCCAAAGGAAGTTATATGGTGCTACGGGGAATGGCAACCCATGTACGAAACTATGAAGGGTGTTCAATTTAACGAAGGTCTGCCGGATATGGAAAAATGGACAGGGGATAGACGTCGGTTAGTAGTCATAGATGATTTAATGTCCGAGACAGATGACAGAGTGACTAAATTATTTACTAAAGGCAGTCATCATCGCAACCTCAGTGTTATGTTTATAGTACAGAACCTATTTGGTAAGAATAAAGAACAAAGAACTATCAGTCTGAATTCGCACTACCTAGTGGTGTTTAAGAATCATCGAGACGGGTCTCAGATTACCAATCTGGCCAAACAGATGTATCCAGGGCGTGTGTCATATGTCCAAGAGAGTTTTAAAGACGCGATATCGGCTCCACACGGGTATTTGTTATTTGACCTGCGACAGGAAACACCGGATTAGCTCCGTTTACGAAGTCATATATTCCCTGATCAGCATCAAGTCGTCTACGTCCCCAAATAACATGTCTAACCGACTTAAACGTAACGAGGGTATGTTACGCATCTTGGGTCAGCCACTGTGAAGGCCGTAATAAAATCAGTTTCTCCAGATCTCGTCCAATCAATTTGCGAATGCTGTCACAACGTTTTAAAAGGTAATGTTCCCCTGATACCAGCTCAGAAGAATCGTCTGCAACGGCATAAAGACAGTCTGAGAGCACTCACGCATAAGAAATTATCGCTCAAGAAAAGGAAAGAGATCCTGCAACAAAGTGGTTTTATAGGCGCCTTACTAGGCCCCATACTAAATGTGTTGAAATGCATGGTGGGTTTGTAATGGCAAAGAAGATGATCTTGATAGATCCCCGGTTGCTAGAAAAACCCTATGTACCACCCGACACACTAAATGATAGCCTACATAACTTGGATCATCAGATGCAACAAGTCCTGGAAACAGAAGATCTACCACCTCGTGACAAGGCTATAACGTATCAGCAAACACTACAGCGGTATTTGAATAGACTCGAACAGTACAGAAACAAAAACCTCTAGAACTAGTGGATATCAAGGAACAAAAACCCGAAGTCACCAGTGTACCGACACCAGTAGTCGAGGCAACTCTTCAACCAACACCTATTCAACCAACGCCTATTCAACCAACGCCGGCTAAAAGTCAAGTAGCCGAGCCCAAAATAATCGAGACCACATCACCTTACAAACTCAGGCGAAGCAAAAAGAAGAGTAAGATACCTACCCCCAAGTGGGAAAAATGGCCGCGCAAATAAGAAAGTATTACTATGACCCTAAGAAGACTACGATGGAGCCGCCGCTTTAAAACGAAATACTAAACTGAAGAAAATAGAGAAATGGTTACGTCATCAGGATACCTACACGTTGCATAAACCGATCCATCGCCGCTTCCAGAGACGCCAGACCATAACCGGTGGTATAAATCATAAATTTCAAGCCGACTTGATAGATATGAGACTAATACAAAGATATAACGATGGGATGTCGTACCTACTGACTTGCATCGATGTGTTTAGTAAATATGCTTCGGCCATCCCGATCCAGAAGAAAACAGGGAAAGCTCTGATGGTCGCTGTGAGTAAAATCTTTGCTGATATCCAACCGATAAATTTTCAGAGCGATAAAGGTTCGGAATTCGTCAATCGGACCTTCTTAAAATATCTGAAAGATCGAGGCGTGCACTTCTTTACGACCGAGAATGAAGACGTGAAGGCGGCGATAGTGGAAAGATTCAACCGGACCCTGAAAGAAAAAATGTGGCGTTATTTCACCAAGACCAATACACTGCGCTACGTCGACGTGATAGATAAATTGATCCACAATTACAATGGTTCGCATCACAGAAGTATTTGCATGGCTCCTGTGCAAGTCAACTATATTAATCAAGAAGAGGTGTGGAATAACTTGTTTAAGCAGACATACGCCTCGAAAAAAGTGCATTTTACACCTGGGGACCGAGTCAGACTGGCTCAACCCAAAATACCTTTAAAAAAAGGGTATATGCACTCGTGGACAGAAGAATTGTGTACCGTCAGTGGCATAAACCAGACCAGTCCGGTGACCTATGTGTTAAAAGACGACTCCGGACAGGAACTACAAGGCTCATTCTACAGAGAAGAAATGCAACTCGTTGGAGACAAGTATTGTATCGAAACAATCTTACAAGAAAGAGCCAGGAAAGGTGGTGGGATAGAGTATTTAGTGAAGTGGTTTGGTTATCCCAATTCATTCAAAAGTTGGATAGCTTATACGCAACTAGCAAGTTATGGAGACTAGTGGTGTGACTGAAGACAAGGTGGAAACTATTGTGGTGCGCCCACAGCCGACAGACAGGGAAAGAACTTCGATCTCGTCATTGTTTGGACAACGTGTGCCGCGGCCAGAGATTGTATTCATCTCTCAAATGGTGGTTATATATGCCGTAATCGCCGTGTCTTTGTTCAATCTGACTCAAGGCAGCGCAGACGCACCAGACGGCAAGCTGTGGGTAGCTCTAATGAGTAGTTGTTTGGGTTACATGCTACCTAATCCTAAACTAGAAAAACGACGAGTTTCTACGTTATATTACCGAGCAATGCTGCACCAAAGGTATTTCCCAACAACCACCCAGTTCACTTTTTTGTCAAGTTGCAGCAGATCATTGATGTAACGACCATATACGAAGTGGGCCTGGCTGAGATTAAATTCCCTAATGCGTATTTCAATGGTTTGCCTGGGACATTTGGATCCAATACTTTCCACCTAAAGGTAGTGGTAGAAAATCTATAACGCTTATATGTCCACCGGGTCCGTTCAGCGGAACTGGAAATTTTATCGAGGAATTGAATAAGTTGTAGAAACTCAAGTAGACGAGAAAGTAAACATCAAATTCTTTCTAGGTGCACCTTGGAAAAGGGTCGGGATGAACATATTTGAAAATGGCGCCCAGGCTAAATTAGTGACAGATTGAAAAATATGTTGGGTTTCCCAAGCTCGAATCTATCAGACGACAATGTCTTATTATACGGTAATGTAGAATTAGAGATCTGTCAGAGGTCAGTTGTGAGGGTCTGTTCAAAGCACTAAAGAAGATTGGCTGCCCACCAACTCTTCTGTCCATTGTGGAATCGTTCCACACAGGCATGACGGGTATAATCAAGTTTGATGGCTCAACTTCAGAAGAGTTTGAAATCAAGAGTGGAGTTAAGCAAGGTTGTGTACTATCCCCACCCTGTTTGGGATATACTTTTCACTTCTACTGAAATATGCCTTTCGTGATCAGGATGAAGGTATATACATTCACTCACGCTCAGATGTTGGCCTCTATAATGCTCAGAGATTGAAGGGCAAGACCAAAATTAGCAGGGTACTAATCAATGACTTGCTTTTTGCGGATGGTGCTGCGATTACGACCCACTCTGAGGAAGAATTACAACATCTACTATCTGCATTCTCCAATGCTTGTTCTGAATTTGGTTTAACAATTAACAAAAAGAAGACACAGATTATGTCACAAGGTGCACATGGTGTACCATCAATCTTTATTGACGACGCCGAACTGGAGATAGTAGACCATTTTACATATCTAGGATCAGAGGTAATTAGCAAATTATCCCTCGATCAGAAAATCAACATCAAGATTGACAAGGCAGCAACAACAATGAACATGTTAGCCAAAAGAGTCTGGGAGAACAGGAAGCTTACTGCCAAAATAAAAGTCCTCGTCTACCAAGCCTGTGTCCTTAGTACTCTTCTTTATGGCAGTGAAACCTGGACAACTTACTCACGCCGAGAGAAACGTTTAAACAGCTTTCATATGCGGTGTCTGCGAAGAATACTTTGTATTAAGTGGCAACACAAAATCACAAATACTGAAGTATTGGAAAGATCACGTTGTGTGACGGTGTATTCCATGCTCAGTCTTCGTAGACTTAGATGGATAGGACATGTTAGGAGGATGGATGATGGTAGAATACCATAGGACATCTTTTTTGGTGAATTACAGACGGGTAGGAGATCTCAGGGTCGGCCTCTACTACGATACACAGATGTGTGTAAGCGGGACATGATTGATACAGGCATTGATAATGCACATTGGGAGCAAGTCGCCACTGAACGTGTTGCATGGAGGGCAACTATCAGAAATGGAATAAAGACAAAAGCGAAAATGATTGCAGATAAAGCACACACAAAGCGTGAGAGACGTAAGATGGTGCACAATGGTGGAAATGACCATGTTTTCACATGCATCTACTGTGGGCAAACATTTGCAGCAAGAATTGGCCTTACCAACCACAGTCGCCACCGCCATGGGTCGTAGTTATTAAGCCTTTTTAAAGCACAATGTACCAAACTATCGTCTGTCAAGACGGAAAGGTGCCAATGAGAATTAGAGATGAATAGCGAAGTTAAAAATATCTATGTCTATTCCGACCCCGTAGCCGCGAGACCAGTTGGAGACGTCATGGTTCCTTTACTAAGGACTGTTCCTATATTGGACCGACTGTCACCTTCAGTGTTTCATCTTTACGATAAACCACATTATGTACCATGAAGTCGATTATCCTTCGACACGGTGTAAATAATTTTAACTACCGATACAGGTAAAACACTCTCATTCAATGGTGGGACTTCAGTGCTAACTCTACATTTTCGAACCAGGAAACATTCAGACCTCGAATAGACTAAAATGAGTTTTTACGTGACACTGCACAGTAACGCCCCTTTACATATATACCCGCAAAATAATGCCGGACATTTCTTTGTCAAGCTGCCGCAAACTATTGAGCTCACCTCCCATTACGAAGTTGGTTTGGTCGATATTCAGTTTCCAAACACCTATTTTAATATTTTGAAAGATGAGGTGTGGATAAAGTACTTTCCACCTCTAGTTCTAGACGACCCACCGATGAAGATTACGCTGACGCCTGGTCTGTACAAATCAATAGAAAAATGCATTGCTGATATGAATAGATTGGTTATCGAGGCTGAAAGATTTATCAATGAACTGCAATGGCTGCGTCTCGGCGATGCCTTGCAAGAACATAACCGAATGATGTTCTCTTATAAAGATATCTCGAATAAGGCTCGTTTCCAATTATACGAGCAGGGAGCTGAAGTTAGTCTTAGTGACAAGTTGGCAGAAATTTTACAATTTCCTTCGACACATGTCACCGAGAATGAACCCAGTCTGTCTGGTGTGGGTGTATTAGATTTAGACCAGGGCAAAAAAAACGTCTTCGTCTATTCCGACATTGTCTCCTAGCGGGTGGTTGGGGATGTGATGGTACCATTACTGCGGACACTACCTGTTCCAGACAGATCCACCACCTCCGTATTTAGGATGTACGAGAAACCACATTACGAACCCCTCAGTCGATTCTCCTTTGACACGATTGAACTTCTTATAACCGATGAGCAGTGGAAACCTATCCCATTTACAGCTGGAACTTCAGTAGTGACGTTACATTTTTGAACAACTAAACGGTTTGATCTGGGATAACCATGGTTAGGCACGTCCCAATCCACCGCAACCCCAAACTGTACGAGGACTATTTCTGCATTCTAGCAGGAAGTGGCCTCCCTGTTTTTGTGGGTGGTCGAAGTCAGCGAGGTCATGGTATTGGTAGTTTCTTTAGTGGTCTTGGTCGTACAATTCTTCCTTGGTTGAAGACTGGTGGCAAAGCTCTATTGAGAGAAGGACTGGGGACGGGTTTGCAAGTGGCTCAAGATGCCCTAGTTGGTAGGAATGTTGGTGAGTCCTTCAAAGAACACGCAAGAGATGCTGGTCAACGCTTACTCCAAAGCGCTGCTCAACACATCAGCCAATTGGGTAGTGGGGTTAGGAAACGAAAACGAGCCGCCCTGCAAAGTCAACCCAGTAAAAGAATAAAACCAGCAGTCAGAAAGCCGTCGACTCATAAGAAACATCACCACCAACCGGGACATTCTGATATATTCTCATAATGGCGTTAATTCATCCCAAGTCATGCTAGTGTCTGCATTCTGGTCTGGATCTGTTTAGCGTGCCTCCCACCCAGACGGCCGTCGAAGAGGAACAGTTTGTGGAGATTCATCCGTTGGCCACGTTAGCTTATGGGGCACCCATCGAGTTCTCCATCTCTGGTGTCGGAGAAGATTACATTGATCTGTTTAATACGTTTCTCCACGTGATAGCCAAAGTTACACTGCCCAATGGCGACGACCTACCAGCCACAGCCGAAGTCGGTCCTATAAATTATTATTTGCATAGTTTGTTTTCTCAAGTAGACGTGTCCCATAACGACACTCTTATTTCACCGAGTGAAAATTCGTATCCATGCCGGGCCTACTTGGAAGCTCTTCTGAATTATGGCGAAGATGCCAAAAATAGTCATCTGACCTCAGCTCTATACTATCAAGATACTCCTTTGTATATGGCAGACACGAAGGGTGATACCAATAAAGGTCTAGCCTAAAGAAGATCTTTAGCCAGCTATAGTGTGGCTCTGGATATGATGGGGCGCCTACATTCCGACATGTTCAATCAGGACAGGTAAATGTTGAATGGCGTCGATATTAAAATCATACTAACCCCATCAAAATTCGTCTTTAATTTGATTGCCACGGATGTAATCGGTGGGTACAAAAGTGTCATTACTTACGACACCCTCTTGGTGAGGAAAGCTAAGTTAAATCCAGCTATCTCTCGGTCATGAAAAAGCCTTATTGAGATCCAATGCCAAGTATCCTTTTAAACGAGTCGTGGTAAAAACCTTTTCTATCCCGAAAGGTATGTTTTCCCACACACAAGATAACATTTTTCTCAGCCAGACACCGACCCGGGTGGTGATCAGTTTAGTGAACGCTTCCTGTTTCAATAGTGAGCTAAACACGAACCCCTTCATATTCAGTCATTATCAGTTAAACTATTTGAGCCTGATGGTAGATGGGCGTAATGTTACAGGCAAACCCTTAACTATGAATTATACCACGACTCAGTACATGCGAGCTTTCCATGGTACCAATTTGGCCCTCGGTCTGACCGGTAAGGATGTCGGGAATGGTATCGATTTTGAAAGTTTTAATCAAAGATACGCTCTCTGCGCTTTTGATCTGACTCCCAGACGGGGAGCAGTTTGAATTGGCGTTAATGACTTCTAGGTCATTCACAGATTCATTCTCACTTTCATTATTGGTGTCACACTGATTAACTTCATCCATTTCCTCATCACTAGATGTGTCTACCAATACAGCATTGGTTTGTTTCATCATTTTGCGGCCTTCACAAAGTCCGCTATAATGGCCGTACGCCCGACAAAAATAACATTTAACCGCTCCTCTGTAGGTGTTTCTCTTGTTTCTTTGCTTTTCTACCATCATTTGGAGGTGCTGACGTTAGGTTGGTGCTTTGTCACATATAGCGTATTTTTCATGGTTGGATTGGCAATATTGACAAAGAACTGGCTTTGACATTTTAGTACGTGGTTTAAATTTGTTCTCAGTTGGTTTAGAGTACTTTGTGTTCGTGACAGCTGCTAACTCATTTTGACTAGTATTTAATCGAAAAATGTCACGATTTGCATTGAAGAAGGCACTTCCTTTTTGTTCGACCTTCTCAATTGTTTTACAATCACTCTGTCGTAGGAATTTAGAAAAGGAGGTGGGTATTGAGTTCATAATTTTGTCAATTATTATCAGATCTTTTAGTTTTTCATAGCTGTTGTTTGTTTTCGCTGATGTAATCCATTTAGTGAAAATATCTTGCACTGACGAAACGTAGTCTATGAACGTTTGGTTGGGTGATGGTGACAGTTTTGAAAATTGCAATTGGTAACCTGCTGTGTCTAACGAAAAGTGTTGCAAGAATATGTGTTTTAGATAGTCGTAATCCTTTCTCATGTCTTGTGGAATTGTTTCAATTATTTTTAAAGGTTCTAATGCTAAATTTCTCATGAAGATCATCGCCCAATCGGTTTTTGGAATGGCATGATAGGACAATAAACACTCAAAGTTCTCACACCAGGCACTGATGGAATCTCCGGAACAATAGGGTTTGACCAGGCCTTTGTATTTGTTATACTTGTGTTCTTCTTCTTTACTTCTTAATTTATTTACGGAGATTTCTATATTGGAATCAATCTCCATTTGTTTGACCTTCAGTTGTGTCTGTGTTTCTATTTCTTTTTGTTTCAGAGCTGCTTGTATTTCTAATTTTTTTTGTTTCTGCATTTAACTCTGCTTGTTTAATAGCAGCCTCAATTTCTAGCTTTTTATTTTCCGCTTGTTTGTTAGCAGCCTCAATTTCCATCTTTTTATTCTCAGCCTCCATTTCCATCTTTTTCTTCTCAGCCTCCATTTCCATCTTTTTATTATCAGCCTCCATTTCCATCTTTTTCTTCTCAGCCTCCATTTCCATCTTTTTCTTCTCCGCCTCCATTTCCATCTCCAGCCGTTTTTGTTCTCGTTCGGCGGCTCGGTCTTCTTTCGCTATGTTTTCTGCATGCGTTTTTTTGCGCCCATTCCGCCAGTTTATCTGCAGAATATCCTAATTTAAGCCCTAGTTCGATACACTGTTTCAGAGTTGACATTTTGTAATTTTAAGTAAATTTAAATTTTTAGAAATTAATTCCCTTTGAAAAAGTTTGGGAGTACAACAATTGGTTATGTCCCTTAATATTTACATGTATAATTTCTATAAGTAATTTCAAATGGACATGAAATTTGCATGTACATATAATAAATCAAAATGCATATAAAAATGTTACATAAAGAAAAATGAGAATCGTTTAGAGATACAATAAGAATTAAATCTATGGGACTTATCTGATTTACTGGTGTCTTTGCTGTAATATCTTGATGTTTGGTTCTCCGGTTCTTTCGCCGCTGCTGGAGAACAATTTAAACGTACACAACTTTCTCGCGGAACAATCTGTCGTTGGAATGAAAAAGATTAGTATTTTGTCGCAGTTATTGTCCAGTCATGTCAATGTTAATTTGAATAAGCATGGTTATAATTACTTTCCTAGAGGGACAAAGATCTTTATGAGACGATAGTAGCTGTAATATTGAGACTTTGTCGTGTATGATTGCAATAGTATTTTTACTTAGCAAAGCCAAGAACTGTCAAAAATTTTACGTAGAATTCAATAGTCTTGAGCTTGCCAAAACGGCTTGGCCCCCAAATAGCCTGTCATGGTCTTACAAATCTAGGAACAAAACTCGGGTTCAGACATGTCTTAATAATCTAATTTATTATCTAGCGAATAAGGATTTCGCCATCAATCACAATATCACAGTATTTACACAAGTGCATCAACAAGTCATTGTACACATAACTATCACATCATAACTATCTCATCAACCAACAATCTCTAAGTTCAACTAGTTTCTGTATCTTGTCCCCCTTAAGCTAAACCCTGCTTCTTGTCTGCTGTCCAGTATTCGTCTGCCCGTTGACGGGCGTCGGGTGGACACGTAGTATGACTTCCCTTGAGCTTCTCGTGCAAGTGCCCCCTGCACGCTTCTGGCGGGTTCCACCTGTGTCAACGACGCAGTAGGCAAACTGACCCCTCGTTCTCGAAGGCCCGAGATTGTTCGGGCACTCGAGCTGTTGCGATTAATTCCCTTCTTAGGGTTTCTGTCTCGGGGTTGTATCCCTTGTATATGTCCCTATCTCTCTATATAGAAATACTCTTCATGTGAGATCTTGACACATATATTTTAAGCAAGTAACTTACCCAGTTACTTGTATATTACATTGTGGTATTTACTTCTTCCTAGATGTAATAGTTCATGCTAACACAGAACCTAGAAAAGCACAGCAGCCAACGTCTAAGAGAGAGAGAGAGAGAGAGAGAGAGAGAGAGCGAGAAAGAGAGAGAGAGAGAGAGAGAGAGAGAGAGAGAGAGAGAGAGAGAGAGAACGTGTGTCCTTCCATGACACGACGTCGTTATTGTATGTTTAAAGTTTAAACTGTACACACCGCTCACACACAATTCAAGAAAAAGGGACGATCGTTGCAGAGCGCGTAGGAACGGCGTTTGTAGAAAAGGAGCCAAGGGAAGGGGAAAGGCGCGCACTAATGCGAAATAAAGAGGCGCACGTATGCGCACTTTGCATTGAGTCACCACACAATGTACGTGCGAAACCAATACAATAAATACTATTAACAAAAACAAACAAGCTGTCGAATAGAAAGCCCAGCGTGACTTCTCAGTAGAGCGGACCCATGCATACTGCGTTTTGTATAGTCCTGAAGCCAGATTATGTCTGCCAATCTGTTATTTTAATCCCCATCCCCCTCGCAGAGACCCTAAAATGC
This sequence comes from Cepaea hortensis, assembly GCA_963921405.1. Taxonomy (NCBI): domain Eukaryota; kingdom Metazoa; phylum Mollusca; class Gastropoda; order Stylommatophora; family Helicidae; genus Cepaea; species Cepaea hortensis. The sequence continues at coordinate 64,877,410 of OY992887.1, forward strand.
ACCCTCACCCCTTGGGGGAATTCCCTCTGGTTGAGAACCACTGGCATAAAGTTTTACCTCATATCGTCGCACAGAGCACGAACTTTGTAGCTTCAGTGACGAGCCCCTTGTCTCGTAGAGAAAAGCGCACTCAATTGGACATTGCAGTATCAGAGAGTGCACAGAAAGGTCTCTCCTTGAATATCAAGAAAACAGTAACAATTGGTGATATCAAAGAAAATGGGGACACCAAAATGTGACATAGAAATAGAAGGGGGAATTCTTAACCAAGTGGATAATATTAAATACCTAGGGGCACTTATAACATCAGATGCAAGATGTACAACAGAGATTAAGAGCAGAATAGGGCAGGCAAAAGCCGCATTTCAGAAAATGAAGAGTATCTTATGCAATAACTCGCTATCAATGAATGTAAGAAAGAGAGTGCTAAAATGCTATATAGAACCAGTTTTGCTGTATGGCGGCGAATCTTGAAATGTTGTCAGCGTCTCAGAATTAGAGGTAACCTTCATTCGTCATTCTAAACGCTACAGCGAGTCTTTCTACATGCACTCAATAATATATTCGGCAGTCGCATGTAGGTACATAATATTTATTTATGCAAAACGATAGCATCAACAACGTGCACACATGGTTCACTAATTTATCACAATATGTTATGTACATCAATGGCAATTAACACTCAGCCATTCGTGCGCTCTCAACACACTTCATCCTCATTCCCCGCACTTAACACTCGCTATCTTAGCTCAGCAGGACTAGCTTTCACACAGGCAATTAATACACTCTCCCGCTCCATCGCACACATCTTTCCTCTAACGCGTCCCAGTCCAGTCTGAAGCCTTCTGGTGTTCGACCTGATAGTCACGTGGTACTTGACCGCGTGTCCCCTGTGATAGTCGAAGTGTGTCAGTTGTCTTGCCGTACTAGCTGTTTGGTCTGGTTTGTCTCCGGTCATTCAGTGCAGGGTTGTACTTCGGTCAAGGACGTTGTGTCCTCTTCATAACCTTGTGTTCTGTTTATAGCCGGGTCTTGTTGTCCCGTCTGTGTCCTGTCTAAGACATCTCTATTGTCCTGTCTATGACATATCTATTGTTCTGTCTCTGACATCTCTATTGTCCCGTATATGTCCTGCCTGCACTCCCCAACACGCTGACATTCTCCCCTGCTCCCCCTTTTTGTGTCACTAAATTTCTTATAAGAATGAGTGACACAATGTGTTTTATATATCTAATTAGTTTGAACTAATTTGTCAGTGGGTTGTGGGAATTCGTCAGTCGTAACTGTTAGGTTGGATACAACTGTAGTTTATTGAAACTATATATGTTGAAACTGATATTCTGTTGAAACACACACCTACTGGTGTATAATCAGCTTAACACTCTTGGTATGTTGCAAAGAGTCTAATACTCTCACCAATTTTACTACTGGGGACTGTTAAACGGCCCAAGGTACCATTGACATACATTTATGGTTTCCCATTGAATTGCAAAACCTCTCATACACTCAATGTGGTGTCCCGAAACAATTGTCTCTGTTTAAGGAGACTAATCACGGGTATAAAACCCCATGGTCCCCATAAAATGTTAATTCAACATGTTTCTTCAAGATATGTGTATACTGATTTACCCCTATCTCACTTCCGCTTGTTGGCAGTGATTCTCTTGTAATATCTCTTGTTTCCCCTCATTAACCACTTATGTCCCTTGTATAAGTGTGATCTCCCCTTCGAAATTGTGTCTGCACAATATGTTTTAATATGGTGTTAGTGTAAGTGATTTCTTTATAATATTGTGTTTGTAAATTACATACATGGGTGTATGTTTATAATCTGTGTAATATTCTTATTCAAGTGTCATCAGATAGGTTTCTGCATCTCACAAATGATTTTATATTTATAACTAGCAGACCCGGCCCGGCTTCGCCCACACTAGTGGGGAGCATCTCATTTAATTCATATAAGTAGTCATATAAGCTCCCGTTCCCGTTCCTGTCTGTCTGTCTGTCTGTCTGTCTGTCAAATAGACCCATCCCTCTGTCTCTCCCTCGTCTATCCCTCCCTCCCTCCCTCCCTGTCTGTCTGCCTACCCGTCCCTCCGTCTCTCCCTCCGTCTCTCCATCCCTCCCTCCCTCCCTGTCTGTCTGTCTGTCTGTCTGTTTGTCTATTTATCTATCTCTGTCTGTCTGTCTGTCTGTCTGTCTAATAGACCCATCCCTCTGTCTCTCCCTCCGTCTATCCCTCCCTCCCTCCCTGTCTGTCTGTCTGTCTGCCTACCCGTCCCTCCGTCTCTCCCTCCGTCTCTCCATCCCTCCCTCCCTCCCTCCCTGTCTGTCTGTCTGTGTCTGTCTGTCTGTCTGTCTGTCGGTGTCTGTCTGTCTGTCTGTCTGTCTATCTATCTATCTGTCTGTCTGTCTAATAGACCCATCCCTCTGTCTCTCCCTCCGTCTATCCCTTCCTCCCTCCCTGTCTGTCTGTCTGTCTGCCTACCCGTCCCTCCGTCTCTCCCTCCGTCTCTCCATCCCTCCCTCCCTCCCTCCCTGTCTGTCTGTCTGTCTGTCTGTCTGTCTGTCTGTCTGTGTCTGTCTGTCTGTCTGTTTGTCTATCTATCTATCTCTGTCTGTCTGTCTGTCTGTCTAATAGACCCATCCCTCCGTCTATCCCTCCCTGTCTTTTTGTCTATCTATCTATCTATCTATCTATCTATCTATCTATCTATCTATCTATCTATCTATCTATCTATCTATCTATCTATCTATCTATATATCTATCTGTCTGTCTGTCTGTCTGTCTGTCTGTCTGTCTGCCTGACCCGGCCCGGGTTCGCCCAGTCCCTGGTGTGTGGAGCATCTCATTTAATTCTGAGTAGGTAAGAATCCGCTCTGCCTTCAAAATGTTGACGTGAAGATTTTCTTCCTGCAGCTGCTTCTGTATTTGTTGATCAGTAAGCTCCATTTTTAGCCGCTTGACCACCCATCTGACTGTGTTTGAATCAGTGTTTCTGATTCTGGTGTCTTGGTCCTCCTTCCTCTCACAAGTTTTTGTGTTCGTCTGTGGGTAGTCGTCGCTCTTCTTATTGGTAGTTTCATTGACTGTAGGTTCAGATACTTTATTACAGCTTGCATGCAGACTCTCCAAAGGCAGGTTCGTCTTCTTGATAGTCTGGTCGGTTTTCTCACTATGCATCTTGGAAGCTGTTTGTTTCTTTGTGCTATTACGACGTGCCATTTCCCCCCCCCCCCCCCCCCCCCCCCCGCTGCTTGAAATGTGTAAGGCGTCTTGGCTTGATAGCGCTGAGAAGTGCTGTCAAGCGAATCGTGTCGATATGATGGCGGAAAACACTAAAGATGCGATGATATTGTTCAACATCTTTTAGATAACTTCTTAAGTATAGAAAGATGAGTTACAATGTTATGCATTATGCATTATTTTTATGTAAACTTTGAAAATGTCTAAAAGATTGTATCATTATTTATTATAACTCATATGCCGGTACATAACTATAGACAAAGAGTTTATAAATCTTTGAAAACGATACAACAATAAAATAACTTTTTGTAGAGTTAAGTCCCTTAGCTATATATAAATTTTAATGAAAAATGAAAAATGAAATAATACTGAGTAAACAGGCGATTTCACACTAAAAAAATATCACAGTTGGCAGCTCTGGAATGAAAGGAAGACGTGTAGAAAATTTCATCTCAATCGGATGAACCGTTAGCGAAAAAATAAAGGACATACATATTTACATACATATTTACATACATACACTTTGTTTTATAGATATAGATTTCTGAGATGAGTCTCCGAGCTGTGATTCTTGAATATATTCCTATCGGTATAGTGTCTACATAATGTTTACACATATAAAAAATTGACAAATTGCATGTGATGCAAGAGACGTATACAAAACATGAAGCTGAGGCTATGTGCATAATATATGCACTTTTGTTTACATACCCTCATTTAATACATTCGTACTAGCTTGCATTCACTTTTCACTCGTTCATTCACACTGCATGTATATTTAAAAATCTTTATCTTGTTAAGATCGCCAAACTATTAAGTTAAGGTGAAAAAAGTTGCAAAATGTGTAATTTAAATGTTTTAAGCAAATAAATGTCTCAATGCATACGAAAATCTATTCTAGTCTAGTCTTTCCTCTTGGGCCTAAGGCGGCGCATAGGGCAGAAGTCGTGGCTCTCCATGTTTGTACGTAGAGCTAACATTTAGAGCCAGAAATCTGATTCTGTAACAACGGCGAGTTTTGTAATGGCGGATTGTCAAGCCGCCGATCAACCGACTTAAGTCAAGCTAGAAGAAAACACGTTACGCCCCCGCCATCCTGACCCAAGCCGGAAACTCTCGACGAGTGAAGTATGTGACACTTAAATTTGCATACGAGAATTTGAGAGAAAGGATTTAAATATTTGTTATCTAAGAATCATCAATTGACCCCAACATTCAATTGTGCCAACAAAGACATTTATGATCAGCTTAAGTCCCCGCTAATCATTGGTATCATGAAGGCTAATCGACTACAATGGCTGGGGCATATAGAAAAAATGGAAGATAATGGGGAAACAAAACTCGCTTACACTCAGGAAATAAATGACCGTAGACCAAGAAGACGGTGGAGAGATAATATACATACAGATCTACAAGCACTTGGAATCAACGACTGGCAAGAGAAGGTCAACGAGAGACGAATGCAGACGGATTGTATCTGCAGCAAAGAACCTCAATGGCTCGGAACGCTGAAGACACACACACACACACACACACACACACACACACACACACACACACACACACACACACACACACACACACTTCGATCACTAACAGAAAGGTCGATAGAGACTACGAAAGACATATATTTGTGCTTCATTATTATACCAAGGCATTTGATAAAGTAAAATAGGATGAACTGGTTAGAATGTTGGAAGATAACGTTGATGAGAAAGATTTAAGAATAATAAATACTATTTACTTTAACCAAGTAGCAGCAATTAAAATGGTGTCCAAATTATTAGTCACACCACCAGAATGATGTGCCTCATCTGCTCCGGGCCAATGTGAGACCATCACAACTTCTGCACAGTCTGGCAACGCACAGCTCCTGAAAGATGTTCTGAACTCCAATTCAACAAGAGCAGTTGATGTGAAAGACTGTGTCTAGACTGATAATTTTATATGCCAAACGTGATTCTTAGCTGCTGACGATGAATTTAAACATGTCTCTTGTCAGTGTACAACCCCCCCCCCCTTCCCCAGTGTTGCATGTGTTTATTGGCCAGATCGGGGGGGGGGGGGGGGGGTGGGTGCTGGATATCATATAACATTGGCACGAGATGATGCTCAGAATTGTCTGGGATTACAGGAAGAGAAGTTGCCACCTCGCTTGGTCATAGCCTAGAATATGTGCAGGTCTAATACGTCACACCCCAAAGGCAGAATCGGCCGTGGGACTATCTGGACCTTGCATGCAGTTGAAGACTGTCTTCCACTAGGATGTCTATTGACTGTGGATGATGGTTGCTGTTTCTCTTTCTCTCTGAGGATAGACTGATGATGTGTGATAGGAACTTACTGAAAACGTCGCCCTCATGTAATTTATGTCATTGTTGGCACACACAGTGTTTAGCAGAAATACAACCAACGGATTCTAAGAGTAACAAAACATTCTCCACAACTAAGAACACATAGCGTTGCACATGATCTCACTAAAGTTAAGTGCCACTATCAACATTAAACTCACTTTACAAAGCTGACGCTTTTGTTTTTTTTTCCCAAACACTAACTCAAGAACAAAACATTTTAAGGCACAGAAAATTACAAAATAAACATAGGACCCTTTCCAAATAAAAATGAAAAGCAAGAGGGGGGGGGGGGGGGGAGAGCAGTCATAATTCTGTATATGTGACTAGATTGAGTACATGGTGCATTATATTATAGACCACCATATACCACACATCTGAAACCCACTTCTCGCAAGGTTAAAAGCACCTGTCCTTAATACCTGTAGAATATATTCAATATAGCATCTATTCACCTAAGAAAAGACTAAACAACGACAAAATGTAACTGTTTTCAAGACTGAATATATGTTAGATATCAAAATAAAGCTACGCGCCTTGGGATCAACGGTATCATCCTCTATGGACCATGTAATCTTCCAGACCCCTCACGAAAATCTTGAGGTGAAAAAGATTATTAGCTTACATTTTACATGTTTGAATCAAATGAAAGTCTTAATACAACCAAAAAAATGTCATTGACCAACAATAAAAAAAAAATGCTTATGCTTTAAGCTTTCCTTACTGTCATATCTCTCACTTACTTCTATATATACAATGGATTTAGTTATTCGTAGTATTCATGTTATGAATAGGAACACTGATCTAAAAGTTCTGATTTGTTATATTAAAGAAACATTATTGTTATGATTTGGAAAAAATTTACCAATAATAAAGATATGATTACCACACTTTGTTTTGTTGTGCTCTATTTAAAGAAAAAAATATGTCTGACTCTGAAACTTTAATAAAAGTAGTAATATATAACTAAAATAACTACTACTAAGTTGATCTAGATGACTGGTGGTGTTTTTGACTGGTAGGTCCGAAGGCCTTGTAAGCAGGTCAGCAATAATGTGCCTTGATCCCTTAATATGTCTGATGGAAAATGAGTAGTCTTGTAACAATAGTGCCCATCGATATATTCTATTGTTTTTGGGCTGTCCTTGTTGTACTACAAGCAATGGAGAATTGTTTGTCTCGATGAGGAAGTGTGTTCCGGCAAAATATTTCATCAGTCTATTGACGTAGTATATAATCGCCAGGCATTCCAGCTGAGATACGCCATAGCGGGATTCGGCTGGAATGAGTTTTGTACTCACGGAACTTATTGGATTATTTATGCCGTTGTAGGTCTGAAGTAAGACTCCCGAGATTGTGGTGGCACTGGCATTTGTCCTTATGATATAAGGAATGTCTTTGTTAGGCAAGCGAAGGATGGGTACATTGGAAAAATAATGTTTAATTTGTGATATTGCATTTATTAAAGTAGCATTCTGTACATAAATTTTTGTTTTTGATCTTAAAAGATCTGGAAAAAAAACAACACTTGTCAACTGTGTCAATATGGTGAATCCAAATAATTTGACTCTATCAAAAACTTATTTCAAACTTTGTGTCTGGGTTAAACTTTTGGAAAGTATACCTGGCTGACGCTGTACTATGTCCGCACAATGTTTAACCCAGTGAAATGGGATGGAAACTTCAGTTTTAAATAGAACATCATATTGAAATGATGGTGAATGATTACTTAATAATGATTTTGTCAACAAAATTACTTGGTTTATAAGTAGCAATATGGTTGCCGTTGACTGAAGTTGGTATGTGTACAGTGCTATCAATAATGTCATTGGTAACATCAATAAAGAAACTGATATGGAGATGGTAGCATTATATACTGGTAAGTATTAACACATTATATACGATTGGTCATAATGACATAACAATAATAATGGGAGATTTTAATGCAAATGTAGGTACAGAAAGAACTGAAAACAAGAGACACGTTTTAGAAAAATTTGGATTGGGAAACAGAAATGATGCAGGTGACAAATTAATTGAATTTTGCAAAGAAAATGAGTTAACTATAGCCAACACACTTTTTAAACAACATACAAGGAGATGTTTCACATGGAGGTCCCCGGACAGTACTACCAAAACCCAGACAGATTATGTTTTAACACAAAGAAGATGGTTATAAAGCATAACATCAGTAAATTCCTACGAAGTGCAGACTGTGATACAGATAATCAATTATTAGAACCAGATGTGAAAGTAAAACTCAAAAAGCCTACCCGAGGACCAAGGTTACTTCGTTTTGATCTCATAAAAATACCAGTTGCATACAACGTTGAAGTGAAAAATCGTTTTGGGATCTTGATGTCTATAGGGAGTAAATGACACCTGATTAATTGGCAATACAATCTTTATAACAGCAGACAAATGTCTAATTCCCACCAAGAATAAGCAACATAAGTCATGGATTAATTCAGACACATTCGAATTAATAAAACAACGAATGGAACTGAAACTAAAAAAAGGGGAAACCCATAACAACAGGATGAAGTATACATCGTTAACACGAGAAATCAGAAAGAACACAACAAAGGACAAAAACCAGTGTATATAAGATTGTTGTATTAGAATAGAGCTATATCATAAGAATGGAAGAGATTACGAAATGTTAAAAAAATGAAGTTATTGACAAGAAATGTTCAACCTCAATTAAATTTTATCTGTGACAAGTTGGGAAAGACCCTAACAGATTCTATAAATTTCCTAGAAAGATGAAAGGAATGCTGCAGTGGAATGTATGATATGAATTACTGTGAGGATTGGAATGAGATAGATGAACCAATGACAGCAGAGACAGAACCTGAACCCGCATTAAATGAAATTGTGTAGGTAATAAAGAACCTGAAGAATGGTAAATCACCAGGATGTGATGAGATACCGTCTGAACTAATTAAAGCAGAGGAGAAGAAAGCATACAAATCTTATCATGCATTATGTAAAAAGATATAGAAATATGGTATATGGACAAATAGCACTATCTTTATTCAAATACCTCAGAAAAAGGGCAACTTGAAAATTATGCACCAACTATAGAACCGTTGTGCTGCAAGTAAAATTCTACTAAAAATCACAATGGGAAAACTTCGTGAGAAAATGGAAAAGGAGATTAGCGTGGTTCAAGCTAGGTTTAGACAAAGAAAAGGAACACGGGATCACATGCTCAACATGCGTTTAATATTAGAGAAGGGCAGATATTATATTTTCCAGTGTAGAACTGTGACTGCAAAACTCAATAACCGTATTAATCCTCAACATACATATCTGTATACTTATCCTCATCTTTATGAAATGGTCGACCACTTTTCTTCAAGTGCTCTAGTCAATTAAAAGTTGTTCCACCGTTTCCATCGGTTACAATCTCATTCTATGAAAGCATGAAACAGCTGCACAGGATCTGAACCTTCAATAGAATGGCATTGGGCTGCCAAGAGTAGCCACCTCAGCATCACTGCAATCACAACAATATTTATAATAACCACCTATTTTGCAACGACATATAATAATAACATGTTTTACGACTATCTGTAGATTCATATTTTAATCCACCTACAACAGCTACATCTTTTGCCAGACACATGGATGTACGTGTGTGTCGTCATATAATTTCTCACTATGCTAATGTGTGCTATGTCTACTCATACCAACTCCACAAATTTGTACCCTTAATTTATTTTCTTGCAGATGAAAGTGTCGTGCCTGTTATGGTTTTTTTAAACATAACACAAATCCTGTTCGTTGCTTACACAATAGCCTACAAAGAGAAAACGAGGGAAATAGAAAACCTACTCTACAGCTTCTTCCCATTGTTAATTCTTAACACAGGCTGCAATTTGATCATAAACTACGAGGATAAAGGTAAAAATGCACACATGTTCTATGTAAGGTCTATACGTGATTTTTTTTAATGAAACCTTTCGTTTAGTCCATGCCATGTGGCGATGGTGATCATGCCTGTCCACAGTCTTCTGTCTCATGTGCTGCGAATCATTTCTAACATCGACATTCCTAATGCCATTAAGTCAAGCTGTCCAGCATCTTCTCTCTTGGCCTCGCTCTGCCTCTCTTTCCCTCCAGTCTTCCCGTTGTGCGACATAATCCAGCTTTCCCCTTCTCATGACATGCCAAACGAATGTGGTCTGTGTTCTTCTGATACTAGTAACCAGTTCTCTTTGTCCGTTAAATTCTTCCAAGATGTCTTCATTGGTCTTTCTATCTGTCCGCGGTGTTCTCATTATTCTTCTAAACAAACCACATGTCCGTAGCTTCTACATAGTTCCTCACTAGTCTGCTAATTTTCCACGATTTATTTCTCTTCACCAGGATTGGTTCAATATTGCTCTTATCAACTTTCACCTTCATTCATTTGTTGATTGATTGATTGATTGATTCATTCATTCATTCATTCATTAGCAGTTCTTGTTCTTTTCGCTCTCGGAAAACTTTTCGATCACAAGCAAGATGTCCCGCGTCCGAGACCCCCCCCCCCCCCCAATCTGGAGATCATCCGCCACATCCTTAACCCATCTTCTCTTCGGCCTTCCTCTTCCTCTCTTCCCAGACATATACCCCCAACTATTGTTCTCCGAACTCTCATGACGTTTCAAGTGATCAAAATATATCCATTTTCTTTGCTTTATCGTCTTTAATAGCCAACCCTCTTCAATATTCAGCTCTTGAAGTATGGATGCATTTGTTCTTTTCTTTACCAAAGATATTCTTAGAGCTCGTCTATAACATTTATATTCAAGGGCATTTATGCGCTGTTCAGCTTGTTTAGTAAGTGTCCAGGTCTCAAAGGCGTATGTTGCAATTGGAAAGATGCATGCTCTTAAAACTCTAATTTTTGTAGTTCTATCAGTCCCGCTCCATAATTTATTCAGTTGTTCTAGTCTTTGAAGAGCAATTGATAGTCGTCGTTTAATTTCTTTCATTGTGTCACCATTGTTGGTTATCAATGACCCAAGATATTCAAAATTTTCCATCACCTCCAATCTTTCCTCATTAACATATATTTCTTTCTCCATAGTAGTTTTATCTGTATGCATTACCTTTATTTTTTCTATGTTAAGATGTAAGTTGTGATCTTCACTATTTCTTTGGGTTGAGGTTATTAGATATTCTATACCATTGTGTGATGTGGATAGTAATACTGTATCATCAGCATATCGAATATCTCTGTTGTAAATATGCACAGGGAAGAGACAACTCCTATAGTGAATAAGGAATTGCATAATGACGACTGCATCCCAAATTCTTTTGAAAGGGTGCATTCAGACAATACCTACCTGAAAAGTAGAAGGAGAAGTCTGAGAATTGGTACATGGAACGTACGTACCTTATATCAAGCAGGGAAGTTTGGTAACCTTATTGCAGAGGCAAAAAACATGAACTTAGATATCTTAGGCGTATTTGAAACAAGATGGACAGATACAAGTTATATAAGGAGAGAAGATTGCGTATTCATTAATTCAGGAGGAGATTATCACGAGAGAGGAGTAGAAATTTTAGTAAAAGGAGATTTAGAGAAACATATTAGTGGATTCTGGACTCATAAAGATAGGATGATACTTCTCAAAATTAAAACAAGACCGTTCATCATAGTAATTCTTCAGACATATGTTCCAACAACTGATTATATTGATGGAAAAAAAAAAGAATACTATGAAGACCTACAACAAACACTGATAGTTGTAAAATCATCAGAGGTCCTAATTGTTATGGGAGACATGAACGCAAAAGTCGGAAATAATAAATATAAGCAGATAGTAGGGCAACATGGTATGGGAAACAGAAAGAGAGAGGAGACCGGCTGATACAGTTCTGTGAAGAAAACAAACTTATTGTTTGCAACACATTTTCCCAACATAATCATAGGAAATTGTATACATGGAAAATCCCTAGAGATAGAACAAGAAACCAAATTGACTACATTATGATTAGAAATAGATTTAAAAACAATGTTAAAAATGCCAAAACATACCCTGGTGCTGATGTCAACTTTGACCATAATCCTGTAGTTTTAAAATTACAAATAAAACTTAAAAACCCAGGAATGGGGAAATCGAAGACACCTCAAGTAGATATATCGACATTGAAACAACCAGAAATAAGTCAACTATACCTAGTTGAAGTCAACAATAAATATGATGGGCTAATCATTGAAAGTATGGAACAATATCGACGTGAAAATCCCGAGGATAAAATTAATACAAAATGGGAAAGTGTAAAAACCAGTATTCAGATTGCAAATACCACCTTGCCAGTGAAGATTAATAAGAAAAAACAAGTATGGATAACCGATGAAATCTTGAGTAAAATGTCTCAAAGAAAGAAAGCAACGAACACTCCAGAGTATATAGTAATAGACAGAAAAATACGTCACATGTGCAGAGTTGCCAAAGAAGAGTGGCTGCAGAAACATTGCAAAGAAATAGAGGATCTGGAAATAAAACACAACTCGAAAAAGATTTTCAAAGAAGAAAAATAATATAACAGGAAACGATTGTATCAGAGGAAAAAATTGAGAAATTATAATTAATAACACTGACATAATAAAAAGATGGACAGAGTACACAGAAGATTTATTCTGGGACAACAGGGTCAATAGACCAACATTGTATAATTATAATACTCAAGATGGACCAAAAATATTAAAGGCTGAAGTAGAAAAGGCTATTAAAAAGATGAAAGAAGGAAAGACTGCAGGTCCTGACAAGATAACAACAGAGATGATAAAATCCTTAAACAGCTTTGGCATTGAAACTATCACAGAATTATATAATGACATATATAATATTGGGTACATCCCCAAGGATTTGAAAACATCCATTTTCATCACACTACCGATGAAGCCAAGAGCTGTTGACTGTGAGGATTACAGAACTATTAGCTTAATGAGCCACATAACTAAGATACTACTCAAGGTCATACAAAAAAGATTTCAACATAATATAGATGAGGAAGTAGCCGAAGAACAAGTTGGGTTCCGCAAAAACAGCGGCATCAGAGAAGCAATCATCTGTTTGAGGATGTTAATTGAAAAATAAAAAGAAGTTTAAAAAAGTATATATGTTTGTTTTATAGACTACAAGAAAGCTTTTGATAGAGTACAACATGAACGACTAATTATATGCCTTCAAGATATAGGAGTAGACGGAAAGGACATCAGACTTATTAGTAACTTCTACTAGGAACAAGTGGCGTCTATTAGATGCAGTAATAATTATTCGTCGCCTATAGAGATAAAAAGAGGAGTACGGCAGCGATGTGTACTGTCCCCAAACCTCTTCAACCTATACACAGAAAGAATTTTTAAACAAGTTGAAATGCCTGGACTCAACATCAGTGGAAGAATCATAAACAATCTTAGATATGCTGACGATACCGTGTTACTAGCAGAAAGTGAGCAAGATTTGCAAGACCTAGTGGAAGAAGTAAACAGGCGCAGTGCAGAATGTGGCTTAGATATTAACATCCAAAAAACAAAAACTATGATAATTAGCAGTGAAAATAAAAGGTCATCAATGAACATCACAGTAAACGGGCAAATACTAGAACAAATAACAAGTTTCTCTTATCTTGGACATATAATAACAGATGATGTCAGAAGTGTAATGGAAATCAAAAAGAGAATAGGAATGGCCAAAAATGCTTTCAACGGCATGAAATCAGTAATAACATCTAGAGAGATTGATAACGCATTAAAAATTAGAATTGTCAAATGTTACGCATATTCAACGCTACTGTATGGCGCGGAAGCCTGGACATTGAACAAGCAACTAGAAGGTCGCATAGAAGCCCTGGAGATGTGGATATACAGACGAATACGTCGTATTTCATGGGAACAAAAACAATCAAATGCAGAGGTTCTAGAAAAACTGGGAATGAAGAGAGAGTTGATGAAAGAAATAAAGAGGAGACAAGTGAAATATTTTGGCCACGTTAAAAGATGATACTCTAAAAGACATGATACTCTTATAAAAACCATACTGGAAGGCAAGGCTGAGGGCAAGTGAGCAAGAGGTAGACAGCTATATAAGTGGGAGGATAACATCAAGAGATGGACGAACATCGGCTTGACAGAATGTACAGTCAAGGCGAGAGACAGACAGTGTTGGAGGTCCATTGCAGCCAACCTTCATTGCGGAGACGGCAAATGATTAATTGATTGATTGATTGCTCCATTATTATATCATCTCTGACATTTCTCATATTTTCAGCGTACAGGTTAAACAAATAGGGTGAAAGCATTCTGCCCTGACGGACTCCTTGCTTGATATCAAACCAATCTGATGTCTCGTCATCAATTCTAACAGCTCATTGTTGGTCTAGCATTTTTATGAGTTCATTGGCAAAGATAAATTGCAAAGTATATCTTCATTTAAAGAAACTAGATGTTAATAATCACATTCCATCGCCGCATTGGTCAATTATAATGTCTCCCCACAACTTTCTGTTAAGTGTGTCACATTGCTCTTCTGCATATTTCTTACACTCTACCCATTAATGTTGTCTACCTACTTTCTTTTAATGCTATATTTCCTACCTAAAAATTTGGCCCGTGTCCCCCTTCACCATATTTTCAGAACGTCATTCCCCCCCCCCCTCCCTTTTTTGTATTTCCTACCTAAAAATTCTCCCCTCCCGCCCCTACACAGTATACGTAATAATGGAAGCACATACTAAAACAGTGGTTCTCAACCGGTGGGGAATTCCCCCCCCCCCCCGGGGGGAATTTTCGGGTTTCCAGGGGGGGGGGGGATGAAGACCATTTCAAGATCGCGTTAATGCAAGAACCGATTACTTGATATTGTTTTTCCCTTCATACTTTACAGTTATGTACGTGTCATCCTTCTAAAATTCATTTTATAAATGACCCACAAATCATGTTTTATGTGGATGTCTAGACTTGTTTTAGTATTTGCTATTAAATTTACCTTCCATTTTTACGTATACTGTGTAGGGGTGGGGGGATTTTTAGATAGGAAATATGAAAGGGGGGGGGGGAAATGACACGTTCTGAAAATACGGTGAAGGGGGGCACGGGCCAAAAAAGGTTGAGAACCACTGTACTAAAACAAGTCTAGACGTCCACATAAAACGTGATTTGTGGGTCTTCTTACTTTATAAAATGAATTTTAGAAGGGTGAGACGTACATAACCGTAAAGTATGAAGGGAAAAACAAGATCACGTAATCGGTTCTTGTATTAACGCTACCTTGAAATAATCTTCATCCCCCCCCCCCCCTGGAAACCCCAAAATTATCCCCTGGAAAGGGGGGAGGGGTGGAGGGAATTCCCCACCGGTTGAGAACCACTGCCCTAGCACATCTTTAAACACAATTGAGTTGAGTTGAGTTGAGTTGAGTTGAGTTAAGAACCGACAACACTGCACTCAGGACATTCCCATACGTGCTCCGTCCCCTCGTTCAACAGCCACCGATGAGTCATACTACTAATCGTTCCCAACGCTATCTGATTAAAAGTTCTCCTGGTCTTCCCTCTCAGTTTTGATATTCTTCCAGAACCCCTGCCGATCCCCCGCAATCTCATTCTTTCCACATATGGGTTCTCAATCTGTTCCTCCGCCTTCTCCACCTGGTCCCACGACCATCTCCCCCTTGTCCATGGGCAAAATACCACCAAGAGGTGTCCTCCCTGCTTAGCCTATCAGCCTGTTCATTCCTTCGTACATCCGCATGGCCAGGGCAAAATATCCATACAATTCTTACGATCTGTGATCTCTGAAGCGACGAGAGCCATTCCACACGAAAAATTCCTTTCTCCACCTTGCTAAGCATACTATTTGAATCCGTAATGAATACAGCGTGTGTTGCAGAAGTCTACTCTAGCCACCGGAATGCCGCTGTTACTGCCTCCACCTCCATTTTCATGCTGGAGGTCGTAGTCTCATATGCCAGACTCTCCTTTTTCAAGACTCGTCCATTAGACTTTGCAATAAAGCCCCAGCCACAACGTCTGTTTCTCACCACTGACCCATCGGTGTAGATGACTATGTCACATTGATGTGTGTTGCTCTGGATCAGCTGTTGCACTTCACACTCAGTGCGGCCCGCTGCCCATTCTCTACACTCACGACCCAGTGTTATTATTACATTGTGCCATTCCGTCATGTCTTCCGGAACATCCACCCACTCTCTTTCATGATTGATGGTCTCTAGATCACACACCTGACTTATAGAAAGTTCTGCCTGTGCCATCTAAGACATGCCTTGTCTTAGTCTTTGACCCTTAACCATATCCATATATCATTACGGGGTATGTGAGCAGGTCGCTCAGAAAGCAATGGCAAACTACTGAGCGTAATCTTGCCAAGAAATCAACATACAGCTGAAAGATGCTGGTGTTGACAGCGATGTCCTGTAAAGGATATGCAAAAAAAAAAAAAAAAAAGACATTAAAGAGCACTGGGGACAAGGCAGATCCCTGCGGCAACCCAGGTGTAATAGTAAAGGGGTCAGAAGTCCAGGAACCCTTGCGCAGTGCAACCTTACGCTCATAAAGGACGGCAGCAACCCATCTAACAAGGCAAGGGCGGACCTCCATGTTCAACAGTGTGTGTATTAACTGATCATACCTAACCCTGTTATACGCATCCTCCAGGTCAAGAGCTACAGCCACTGTCTCCTTTTTATCCTGGAAGCCCTCATAGACATCGAATGCAAAAGTTGCAGCATTGGCCCAGGTGTCCTTTCCCCGCCGATACCTCCCGAGCCCTTGGGGAAGCAGATTCTGACTTTCCAAATGTTGCTGGAGCCTGCTTGCTACTATTTTTTCGAGGACTTTGCCATACGTGTTTTGCAGAGTTATGATTCGGTATCCATTAAGTCTGGAGTGATCCTTACCTGGCTTTGGGAGGGGGACCAGTTAGCTATGCAGCTAATCATGGGGTATTTCCGCCGTATTGATGCTTAGGTTGAAACAAAGAGCCATCTCCTCCAAGTCCCCATCATTTATGTTCCTCATATGGGAGTACCTCACCCCATCCGGACCTGGCGCTGTGTCTTTAGCATGCTTCAGTACCCGTCTAATGTCCTCCACTTTAATCTCACAGTCCTCCTTCCTAGTGACCCTCGACAAGGCTTCTTTAACGTTATCTCTATTAGCCCTATCTTGCTGATCCGTCTGCTTTAAAAATCGTGCAAGAAGAGCCTCCCCTTTGTCCTTGCCAGTTGTCATAGGTCGGTTGTTATTATCATAAACGGTGCCAAGCGTACCAGGCATCACCTGTCTCTTCATCTGCCGGTGCAGCCTCCAGAATTTTCCCAATGTCACATCCCCACCGACTTCATTGATATACTTTTCCCACTTAATCCTCTTTGCCTCAGCTGCCTGGAGTTTAAAATCCTGCACCTTTACTTTTTTTTATACCTTTCAGCCTCTTCCAATTCTGTGTCAACTGAATTGGTTGCTCTCCGCAACCTCTGCCAATTTCTTATGGCCGCCCTCTTTTCCCTCCATGAATTCTCGACCTCTGGTGTCCACCATGTTGGTTGGGTAAAGATTCTGCTTGGTTTAGATTTTCCCTGTGATCTAAGACGCCCCAAGAGCGAAGAGTGGTCGCGATCATAACTGAATGCCCTGCGAGCTCTTATAGTCCTAACTGTGCTGGACTTAGGTATCAGCACAGAACAGGAGAGGTGGTCACTTCCATGGTCTCCAAGGACGCTCCATTTTATATCTGATTCCTCTTGGGATACAAGCGCCAGGTCGATGGCCGTGTCAGGGTCCCCCGGTCTCATTGCTAGCCTAGTGGGTGTCCCGCCATTTAGAAAGACAACACCCGTCTCAAGCAAGGCCTCAGCAAGAGCAGTTCCCTGTCTTTTCTCTCCCGACCTGTCCCATTCCTTGGCGCGGGCGTTGAAATCACCACATATCAGATACCTGGAACCTGGAGTGTCCACTAAACCTATCAACCAGTCCCAACTCTCTCTCTCTCTCTCTCTCTCTCTCTCTCTCTCTCTCTCTCTCTCTCTCTCTCTCTCTCTCTCTCTCTCTCTCTCTCTCTGCTTATGCAAGATTCACCACTAACATATATATTTACCAGGTTCCAGCTGTATCCGCCGATTTGAATCCGCGTTCCCTGCACCTCTTTACTCTCCTGACCCCACCCACCCATATCCAGTATTGAATGCTGTAAACCGTCATTGACCACCAGAGCCTGCCCATGTCTTCCCTGCCCAGTTGGGTTGATGTAACATGTACAGCCAGGGCACTTAAAAGAGTTCGTATTCAGTTCCTGTAACATCAGGACATCAAAATCGTAGACCATTTTCTCCAGTATTGGTCCTCGTTGCGTTGCACTACGGCAATTCCATACCCAACCCGTACATTTTTGAGTCCCAAACGATCCGTTTTCCTTCTACCCCTTCTGGCTCCAGCCCTCTTCTTCCCTTTCCTTCCCCCCTCTCCCCTACCTCTTCTCCTCCGCTTCATTCTCTCCCCGCTGGCTGTTGTCAAAGGTATCGAGCACAAAGCACGTACTCCGTTGCTTCGGCGATAAAACTTTGTATTATTCATAGTTGGTTAGATATGACGGCAGGATATAATCGGTCACCCTAGTAGAGCCTGCCTGCTAGGGATGAGCAGGGGATGTCCCTCATGAGTCCATACGCCTGGCGCCGCCCTGTCACCATACCAGACGTTCCACGTTCACGACCAGCTCACCCGTGGCCATTCAGTCCTCGGCACGTTGGTCAGCCTTAACTTGGGGATTTATAATCGGAGTTTTCCATCTCCTAGATTGGCCGCTGTAATAGCTAACGGGCACAATCTACCCGGGGTCAAGAGGTACCAGCGCCTCATTCCTGGCGAACACAGTAGATACATGGATACGGGGAACAAAACCAATTTCATACAATATATAACAAATAGTATATACTACATAGTTAAAGTCACTACACAACGGAAAAATAACTCTCGCAGGTAGATAGTTGAGCCCCAAACAAAGCAGTGACGACATCAGTAATCTGGCTGACTCCATACTTTGAGCTCTGTAGTGCTGAGACAACAACATGACAATGCCCTGATAGCATCCACCCACTCGCGAAGATTGAGGAAAGATCTTTCATATGTGACATCATACAACAATAACACACTATCGGACCGCCTGAAGTATGTTCTGGCCACACTGCGGAATCTGTCCTGCCCAGCCGTGTCCCATAACTGTACAGCTATTGGGTGTCCATCCACGTCTAACATTTTTGTTTGGAAATATACACCCAGTGTGGAGCTGAGATTGGGAGCAAACTTGCCCTTGCACAGTCGAACAATAAAACTGGACTTTCCCACAGCTGCGTCGCCAGCTAAGTTTGTACATGCGCTCGGGTTCTCTAGACACGCTGATGGGCGCTGGCACATCTCTAGTGGGTACTGCCGGAAGCTGGCGCCTGGCGGATCCCTTGCTGGACTTGGACGACTGACTAAACACGGACTCATCTCTAGTTACCGAACGTAGCTGCGATTAGAGCCCTTGCTGCCAGCAGACACAGAACGTTTCACATGGCACCGTCATGTCTCTTCTTCTGGGGTTTCTGGTCTCTCGATGTCGGTGTCCATTTGGTCATTGGAATCGGTTTCCTCTTCCTGTGCTCGTAAACAAGAGTGAACCATTTTGTGTCGTCTGTCTCACCTGGTGTCGCTGTGGGCACTAATACTTTCAGCTTCTGTGTCATTATTGCCGTCACGAAGAGTAGAATGACCGCTATCTAAGTCCTCCATGTAATTATCATCCTCCCCATCCTCTGTGAGAAATTTTGGCATCACTCCCGTTCTCAGAGGCTGGTTGTAATGTGGATGATCTTGTAAGTGGGAATCCACATGGTCGATTATGATAAGGCCGTGCTTGGAATGAGTTGAAGACGGACTTTGACAGCTCTTTGAACTGCGGGAAGAATCTAGAGAGGATAACCGTCTGTACGGGGGGATAATTGGCGGGACCGAATCCAAAAATTCTCTTAAATCATCGTTGGTGTCTAATAAATTTCTATTGGCTTCATGCAGCATGTCGAGTTGTTTGCGAAGTTTATTGTTGTCATCTGACTTTTATTAAAGGCCAGGTTAGTCTGGGCGTCTGTCAGCTCCGACCTCAGCATGCGGTTTTCCACCAGGATCTCCTCCAGTTTCTTCTTCAGTGTCACGAGGTACTCTTCTTTGTCTAATCTGTTTTCGCCGTCCTGCTGCAGTTTCCTCAGATTGTGTTGCAACATGACTATTTCTGAATCAAGCTGATGTCGAAGTTCCAGTTTCTCCTTATTCAATCTTTCTTTCCCCTGTTTCCGAACTTTTTCTTCAACGCTTTGTACTTGCAGCTCCATCTCTTCTTCCAGCCTTCGTAAATGCTTGTCATGCTCCTCTTTCTCTATGGCAGATCCTGTTGTGTTGTAGAGTGGTGGAGTGGTGGCAGACACCATCCATTTTACAATGTTATTGTGTCACTGTTGGAAACAGAACTGTCACTGTACTTCACACATTGAGCTCTGTAGTACTGACACAACACCATCCATTTTACACTGTTGTTGTGTCACTGTTGGAAACAGAACTGTCACTGTACTTCACATATTGAGCTCTGTAGTACTGACACAACACTATCCATTTTAAACTGTTGTTGTGTCACTGTTGGAAAAAGAACTGTCACTGCACTCCACACATTGAGCTATGTAGTACTGATACAACACCATCCATTTTTATGTTATTATGTCACAGTTGGAAACAGAACTGTTACTGTACCTCACCCATTGAGCTCTGTAGTACTGACACAACACCATCCATCCATTGTACATGCTATTGTGTCACTGTTGGAAACAGAACTGTCACTGTACTTCACACACTAATCTCTGTAGTACTGACACAACACCATCCATTTTACAAGGTTATTGTGTCACTGATGAAGACAGACCTGTCACTGTACCTCGCACTTTGAGCTCTGTAGTACTGACACGACACCATCCATTTCACCATGTTATTGTTTCACTGTAGGAAACAGAACTGTCATTGTAATTCACACATTTAACTCTGTAGTACTGACACAACACCATCCATTTTACAATGGTGTTATGGCACTGTTGGAAACAGAACTGTCACTGTACTTCAAACATTGAGCTCTGTAGTACTGACACAACACCATCCATCCATTTTACAAAGTTATTGTGTCACTGATGGTAACAGAACTGTCACTGTACTCCACACATTGAGCTCTGTAGTACTGACACAACACCATCCATGTTTCAATTTTATTGTGTCAATGTTGGAAAAAGAACTGTCACTGTACTTCACACACTGAGCTCTGTAGTACTGGCAGAACACCGTCTATTTTACAATGTTATTGTGTCACTGTTGGAAACAGAACTGTCACTGTACTTCACACATTGAGATCTGCAGTAGTGGGGAAAGGTCATTCCAAGGCAGATCCTGTTGTAGAGTTGTGTAGGACACACTGAATATGACCTGAAGGCTAGGTACTTTCTGTGCCGCGTCTTCCTCCACCTCATGAAGGTCAGTTGAATGGATCTAATCTGATATCTGTGCTATAAGCTGCTATAAGGCTACACATCTACCTCCCATGACATACATGGAACACACTGCAGCTGCCAGAGCTCATGCAATGGTGAAATTGTTCATGTATGATGAAACTCTTCATGAGTTATGTAATTCTGTATTTATTGCAATCCCAAAGAAATCAGGAGCCTTGGAATGTGATCAACATCGAACAATTAGTATAATGAGTCACATCACGAAGATTTTGCTAAGAATTATCATGCAAAGAGTTAGGAGGAAAATACAACCTGAAATAGGAGAAGAACAATGTGGGTTTGTGGAAGGCAAGGGTACAGTAAATGTTGTGTATATACTGAGAAACATAATCGAACGTTCTATAGAAGTAAACAAAGATCTACACCTTTGCTTTATTGACTACACAAAGGCTTTTGATAAAGTGAGACATGTCAACATGATAAGGATGCTTGAAGATCTACAAATTGATGGAAAAGATCTTAGACTTGTAAAAAACATATATTGGAAACAACAAGCTGCCATAAGAGTTGATAATGAAGTAAGCCAATATCAGCCTATTAAAAGGGGTGTGAGACAGGGATGTGTAATGTCTCCAGATCTGTTTTCCCTGTACAGTGAAAGTATTTTCAGAAATATTGAAGATATGGAAGGAATCAACATTGGGGGACGATGCATCAATAACATTAGATATGCAGATGATACAGTCTTGATTGCAGACAATGAACAGGACCTGCAACATTTAGTAGATGCGATTGTTACACACAGTGAACAACTAGGGTTAGAATTAAATTGTAAAAAGACACAGATTATGGTCGTCACTAGGAAGGACGAAATACCACAATGTAATATACAAGTAAATGGGAATATTCTTCAACAAGTGAGCAGGTACAATTATCTCGGAACAGTAATAACATCTGATGGGAGATGCCTTGAAGAGATTAGAACAAGAATCGCCATGGCAAAAGTAGCCTTTAGCAAGATGAAAAACATACTGACCAATAAAAAGATGTCAATTGAAACGAGAAAAAGAGTGTTGAGATGCTACATAGAACCTGTACTTTTATATGGATGTGAAGCTTGGACAATGAGCAGCCAGGCTGAAAAACATCTGATGGCTGTAGAAATGTGGTTTCTGAGGAAAATGCAAAGAATACCATGGACAGCCAGAAAGACCAATGAACAAGTCCTTCAAGAAACAAATGAAGATCGTAAACTGATCAGAGACATTAGACGTAGACAGTCACAATTTTTTGGGCATGTTATGAGAAGAAATGATTTGGAGAACTTGGTGACAACTGGTAAGATCGAGGGGAACAGACCAAGGGGAAGACCTAGAAACAAGTATCTGGATGGCTTGGCCTTGTGGCATGGTCGAGACAGAAACACGGAACTGATCCACGACTCTGTTGATCGAGTGAGATGGCAGAACATGACCGCCCACGCTTACCGGCATGGCACATGATGGATGGATGGATGATGAAACTGTGTTGGCATCCACAAGGCATGCAGACGTATTACAACAGCTGTTTCCTGAGATACCCCGTGCTACTTTGAGGCAAACAAACGTACTTAAGTGTTACAGATACAGTCTAAATCATGTTGTCCTGTGTGAATGTGACGGCCTCAGTGTAAGAGAGGTATCCTGTAAATCTTCATGACAAGTGGCATCATTCTCATCTGTGAAAAAATAATGCCTAGTCCGTGAACGCCAAATTCACACATTGACACCCAGGACAAAAGCGAACCAGCTCACATGAGACACCAGAAGGGCAGCTTCCATACTCATGGACTGTATCTGCAGCAAAGAACCTCAATGGCTCGGAACGCTGAAGAAGAAGAAGTCGAAGAAGAAGAAGAAGAAGAAGAAGAAGAAGAAGAAGAAGAAGTCGAAGAAGAAGAAGAAGAAGAAGAAGAAGAAGAAGAAGAAGAAGAAGAAGAAGAAGAAGAAGAAGATTGTAATTTGTAACATACACCTCCCACATCTTTGTCCAAACCATTCATTGATCGGAAACATAACTGTCACAAGTAGATAGTTGAGCACCAACCAGACATCAGTAATTTGGTTTACTTCATAAGCCGAGCTCTGTAGTACTGACGCAACGACATGACAATGTTTGGGCTTGAGTAATTACACAGCAGATCCTGTTGTGTTGTAAGAGTTGTGACAGACACAACAATGACAATGTATAGATAGTTCTGTGTAAAGTATCTGCTGCAGCACCTTCTGCTTGAGTTTGTCAATGTTCTTGCTAGATTTCCTGAAAGATCAGGTATCTTACCTTCCGGCTGTGAACAGAAAGTCGTTGATAACTTGAAACTGTTGATGAATATCCCCCTGTCGGACAAAAAACACTGTTTGTCCTAACGGACGAAAAGGATTTCCACCATCTTGCTTTAAACATAGAGCTGTTTGTATTCACTTACCATTCTATTCTTTGGAAACACTTGTTATCAACAACATCCAAGTAGATTAAGGACATAGGGGAGTCCTGACCATGAGATCAGAAACCAAACTGATTACATCCTCATCAAGAGACGATTTCGAAATACCATAAAATTCTCAAAAACTATACTAAATGCAGACTACTACATCGACCATAGATTAGTTATTAGAAATACACATGTAAAATTAAAGAAGGTCAAATACACACAAAGAAACCCACAATGTGATCTAAGTGCGCTGAAAAGTTAGGAGATAAAAAATAAATTTAACGTAGAGTTAAAGACCAGATTTGATGCATATCCTATCTGGAATTTCTAATTGGTTCTAATGGGAAATTTTAATGGGAAATTTAAAAAGAAAAGGCAGTCAGTCAGCCAAGTTGCAGAAAGAACTATCCCAAACATGAAAATGACTGGGCGTAAGAAATTGAAAATGTCTTTAGGCTAATGGAAATAAGAAGAAATAACAAAAATATCCCTAATCAATATGAAGAGATTCATAAGAAAATTAGGAAATTGAGCAAAGAGGGATGAAGAAAATTGGAGGGAAATTGAAAAACAACAAAACATCCGAAATACCACATTAATACACAATAAAATTCATGACATCACTAAGAAATGACAAAAATGGACAAAATCATAATAGAAAAAGATCAGATGTATGGTCAAATTATGTGATTTGATCTATATGGCAATACCAGAGAAGGAAAAGTATCATATTCTGAATAATAAGATAGGAACATCAATTTTGAAGATGGAAGTTCAGGACGCCCTTAGCCATATGAAATCTGGCAAGACCCCAGTTCCAGACAGCATCTCAGCAGAAATTATCAATGTCTTAGAAGAATATGGAATAGATTGCTGAACACAATATATGATATCGGAGATCCTGATTTATGTAAATCTATATTTATTGCAATCCCCAAAACAATCAGGAACCTTGAAATGTGATCAGCATAGAACAATTAGCATAATGATGATTACATCATGCATATTTTGTTAAGAATCGTCATGCAAAGAGTTAGGAAGAAAATCAACCCGCAATAGGAGAAGAACAATGTAGCTCGTAAAAGGCAATGGTACAGTAAATGCTGTGTATTTGCTGAGAACGATAGTATAGCGTTCTAAAGAACGAACGAACGAACCTTTATTTTCAAAGGGTTAAGAATTGGGTACGCAAGCCCGTATAACATTCTGCCCTTCTATAACTGTCTTTCATACATTATTTCATTCATACACCATTCAAGACTAACAGAAAACGGCAACAATATAAAAGACTAGCTGACCCGGCCCGGCTTCGCCCAATCCTTGGTGGGGAGCATCTCATTTAATTCATATAAGTAGTCATATAAGTTCCCGTTCCCGTTACCGACTGTCTGTCTGTCTGTCTGTCTGTCTGTCTGTCTGTCTGTCTGTCTGTCTGTCTGTCTGTCTGTCTGTCTGTCTGTCTGTCTGACCCGGCCCGGCATTGCCCAGCTCCTGGTGTGGAGCATCTCATTTAATTCATATAAGTAGTCATATAAGTTCCCGTTCCCGACTGTCTATCTGTCTGTCTATCTGTTTGTCTATCTGTCTGCCTGACCCTGCCCGGTTTCGCCCAGTCCCTGGTGGGGAGCATCTAATTTAATTCATATAAGTAGTCATATAAGTTCCCGTTTCCGTTACCGACTGTCTGTCTGTCTGTCTGTCTGTCTGTCTGTCTGTCTGTCTGACCCGGCCCGGCTTCGCCCAGCCCCTGATGGGGAGCATCTCATTTAATTCATATGAGTAGTCATATAAGTTCCCGTTCCCGACTGTCTGTCTGTCTGTCTGTCTGTCTGTCTGTCTGTCTGTCTGTCTGTCTGTCTGTCTGTCTGTCTGTCTATCTGTCTGTCTGTCTGTCTGTCTGTCTAATCATTTATTGGTTGCAGTTAGAACAACCTTAGATAAACGAAGACCAACTTGGTAATATATTAACTTGGGTAAATGGAGCAGCGGCAGCAGCAGCAGAAGAAGAAGAAAAAGGAGGAGTAGGAGCTGGGAGGAGGAAGAGGGAGGAGGAGGGAGGAGGAGGAGAAAGAGAGAAGAGGAGGATGGAGGAGGGAGAGGGAGGAGGGGGAGGAGAAGAGGAAGAGGGTAGGAAGTGGAGGAGGGGAGAGGAGGAGGAGGAGGAAGAATATAACGCATATGCCTGTAGATTTAATAATGGCTGAGGTTGTTCCATGTCTTCTTAGAGTTGGCGACAGTGTAAAGAAATATAAAATCTTCAAACTTGATAGAGATAAGGTAACTATTATTTATTCATTCTTTAAGCAAAAAAAGATGAGTTACAATGTTATGCATTATGCATTATTTTTATGAAAACTTTGAAAATGCCTTACAGATTGTATCATTATTTATTATAACTCATATGCCGGTACATAACTATGGACAAAGAGTTTATAAATCTTTGAAAACGATGCCACAATATGACTGTAAGTTATACAGAAAAGTTATGCCCCTTGAAATAACTTTTACAGAGTTAAGTCCCCTGAAATAGATGAAATTATAATGAAAAATGAAATAATTTTGGGTAAGCAGCCGATTTCATACTAAACAAATATGACAGTGGGCTGCGCTGGAATGAAAGGAAGACGTGTAAAGAAGTTCATCTCAATGGGACGGGCCGTTCGCGAGCGCATTAGGGACATATAGACAGACAGACGGACGGAGATCGCCTTTTATATATAAGATATACCCATCCATGTTGGGTTTTCCTCTTGTCCGCTTACTCGTTAGGCCTCCCTCCATATACATCTTTTCCAGACTCTACACGCCCAAAACGTATTTCATTTCCCTCACATTCGTTTGTCTTAATAACCACATTTCTTTGACAATGAATCCCTGTTGAACGGTTCAGTGTGTTCTCTATTTCGCCCATGCAGGAGGAGGAGAGGGAGGAGGAGGGAGGAGGAGGAGAGAGTAGGAGGAGGGAGGAGGCGGAGGGAGAAGGAAGAGGGAGGAGGAAGAGGGAGAAGGAGGAGGGAGAAGGAGGAGAAGGAGGGGGAGGAGGAGGGAAGAGGAGGAGGGGAGGAGGAGGAGGGAGGAGGAGGAATGTGAAGGGAGGAGGAGGGAGGAGGTAGAGGGAGGAGGAGGAGGAGGGAGGAGGAGGGAGGAGGAGGAAGAGGGAGGAGGAGGAATGTGAAGGGAGGAGGGGGGAGGAGGAAGAGGGAGGAGGAGGGATTAGGAGGAGGAGGGAGGAGGAGGGATTAGGAGGAGGAGGGAGGAGTAGGGTGGAGGAGGAGGTGAGGAGGAGGGAGGAGGAAGAGGGAGGAGGAGGGAGAAGGAGGGAGGAGGAGAACGCAGGAGGAGAAGGGAGCAGGAGGAGGATAGGGAGGAGGAGGGAGAGGGAGGAGGAGGGAGGAGGAGGAGAGAGTAGGAGGAGGGAGGAGGCGGAGGGAGAAGGAAGAGGGAGGAGGAAGAGGGAGAAGGAGGAGGGAGAAGGAGGAGAAGGAAGAGGGAGGAGGAAGAGGGAGAAGGAGGAGGGAGAAGGAGGAGACGGAGGGGGAGGAGGAGGAGGGAAGAGGAGGAGGGGAGGAGGAGGAGGGAGGAGGAGGAATGTGGAGGGAGGAGGGGGGAGGAGGTAGAGGGAGGAGGAGGAGGAGGTAGAGGGAGGAGGAGGGAGGAGGAGGAGGGAGGAGGCGGAGAGGGAGGAGGAGGAAGGAGGAGGGGGAGGAGGGAAGAGGAGGGAGGAAGAAGGAGGAGGAGGGAGGAGTGATGAGGAGGAGGGAGGAGTAGGAGGGAGGAGGAGGAAGAGGGAGGAGGAGGAATGTGAAGGGAGGAGGAGGGAGGAGGTAGAATGAGGAGGAGGGAGGAGGAGGAGTGAGGAGGAGGAAGGAGGAGGGGAGGAGGGAGGAGGAGGAAGAA
This sequence comes from Cepaea hortensis, assembly GCA_963921405.1. NCBI lineage: Eukaryota > Metazoa > Mollusca > Gastropoda > Stylommatophora > Helicidae > Cepaea > Cepaea hortensis. Next base: position 64,904,920 of record OY992887.1, read on the forward strand.
GGAGGAGGAGGGAGAAGGAGGGATGAGGAGGAGGAGGGAGGAGGAGGAAGAGGGAGGAGGAGGAATGTGAAGGGAGGAGGAGGTAGAGGGAGGAGGAGGGAGGAGGAGAAGGGAGGAGGAGGGATGAGGAGGAGGGATGAGGAGGAGGGAGGAGGAGGAATGTGAAGGGAGGAGGAGGAATGTGAAGGGAGGAGGAGGGAGGAGGTAGAGGGAGGAGGAGGAGGGAGGAGGAGGAGTGAGGAGGAGGAGAGGGAGGAGGAGGAAGGAGGAGGGGGAGGAGGGAGGAGGAGGAGGGAGAAGAAGGAAGGAGGAGGAGGAAGGAGGGAGAATGAGGAGGGGAGGAAGGAAAGAGAGGTGGAAGGGGAGGAGGAGGGAGGAGGAAAGAGGTAGGGGGAGGAGGAGGTAGAGGGAGGAGGAGGAGGAAGGAAAGGGAGGAGGAAGAGGAGGAGAAGGGAGGAGGAGGGTGGAGGGAGGAGGAGGAAGAGGGAAGAGGGAGAAGAAGGGAGAAGGAGGAGGGAGGATGATGAGGGAGAAGGAGGCAGGAGGAGGAGGAGGGAGGCAGGAGGAGGAGGGATGAGGAGGGAGAGGGAGGAGGAGGGAAGATGAGGGAGGAGGGGGGAGGAGGCGGAGGGAGTAGGAGGGAGGAGGATGGAGGAGGAGGGGAGAGGAAGAGGGAGAAGGAAGAGGGAGAAGGAGGAGCTAGGAGGGAGAGGGATGAGAGGGAGGAGGAAGAGGAGAAGGGTGGAGGGAGGAGGTAGAGGGAGGAGAAGAGAGGGGGAGAGAGTTCGCCATTCCGAATTCATACTCGTCTAGTTCTTCCCTTCTACACGACTGTAGATAACTTCCTTACACATAAAAAGATGAATTGTTATTGATATTGCCGTGGCATGGAGGAATATCAGCAGCAGAGTTGATCCAAAAAACCAAAGACTGAGATCTACGGAGAGCCATGAACGCCTACGCCAGCCGGCACGGCACTTGATGATGATGATTGCCGTGTGACGATTCTGTGTAGTCACGTCATTTTCTTCCCTTTCCCTAGCGTTTTGGTTCGGGGATTCTTTCATCATCATTATCATATATTTACGTACGCATTTTGGGAGGGGGAGGAGGGAGGAGGAGGAAGAAGAAAAAAAAACTATGACAGTTGACAGCTCTGGAATGAAAGGAAGTAGAAAATTTCATCTCAATCGGATGGGCCGTTCGCGAACAATAAAGGACATACATATTTACATACATACATATATACATACATATTTACATACATACACTTTGTTTTATAAATATAGATATGCATTATAAAGGCATGGGGAAAATGTGAACATCAATACTACACTACTCAGTAATACTAGATAATGGTGTGACACTTGTTATTAGCTATGTGGAATATACTGGTCTACCAAAAGGGGACTGGCTGTTATACTAGGGTTTTGTTATTATTATTTTTTCTATTAATAAGGGGGAAGTTAATCCGTACTGAAATAGTATTCGAATGATTTGCGATTATATGTATAGGGATTGGTGCTGTCTTTGATTTCTTGTGGAAGATTGTTCCACAGCTGAGCTGCAGAGTACGTTAAGCTTATTTTGTATAAGTCAGTCCTAGGCTTCGGAATGTGTAATATATTTAATCGTTTACTGTGTCCAGTATTATATTTAAACAATGGCCAAAGGTAATTTTGGGCATTCCGATGTAGGATTTTGTGAATTAGTTTGACCTTATTGAAAAGCAGGCGTTTGCGAAGTGGTAGTAACTGAAGGCGTTTATGCAGGCTAGGATTGTCAGATAAATGTTTGCTATTAATTAAACTCATGGCCCGTTCTGGAGTGAGTAAAGTCGCTTGGTGCTTGAATTAGAACAACCGTCCCAGATTGTAGAGCAGTAGTCAAAATGTACTTTCTCCGTAATCCCGTTTATCACGCAAAGTCTTGTACCGGGCGATAGCTGGGGGAGGTTCGACCCCCGCTGGTGACTTGCGGGATAACTGAGCCGGCCGCTCAGAAAGCAATGGCAAACTACTGAGCGTAATCATGCCAAGAAACCAACAGACAGCTGAAAGATGCAGCTGTTGACAGCGATGTCCTGTAAAGGATATGCGAATAAAAAAAAAGAAGTCAAAATGTGTCTGTATGTGAGAAATAAAGAATACTTTCCTTGTGTCCTCTTCAAGGAATTTTTTAAAATTTTGGCGAGTTGATAGACCTTTTCGCTGTTCATTTAATGAGCGCTTAAACGTGAGAATTAAAAGTTAGGTTTCTATCAATGATTAGGCCTAATGTTTTGTGCACATTTACACTTTTTACTTTTTTCACTGTACAGTGAAAATATTTTCAGAAATGTGGAAGATATAAATGGAATCAGCATTGGAGAACGAAACATCAATAACATTAGATATGCATATGATACAGTACTGATTGCAGACAATGAGCAGGATCTGCAACAATTAGTAGATGCGGTTGTTGTACATAGTGCTGGGGTTAGAATTAAATTGTAAAAAGACGCAGGTTATGGTCGTCACTAGAAAGAACGAAGTACCACAATGTAATATACAAGTAAATGGGAATATTCTTCAACTAGTGAATCGATACAATTATCATCATAACATCTGATGGGAGATGCCTTGGAGAGATTAGAACAAGAATCGCCATGGCGAAAGTAGCCTTTAGCAAGATGAAAAGCATTCTGACATATAAAAAGATGTCAGCTGAAACGAGAAAAAGAGTGTTGAGGGGATACATAGACCCTGTTCTTTTGTATGGATGTAAAACTTGGACAATGTGCAATCAAGCTGAAAAACATCTGATGGCTGAAGAAATGTGGTCTCTGAGGGAAATGCAAAGAATACCATGGACAGATAAAAAAAAAACAATGACCAAGTACTACAGGAGACAAATGAAACTCGTAAATTGATTAGAGAAATTAGACGTAGACAGTCAAAATTGTTTGGACATGTTATGAGAAGAAATGGATTGGAGAACTTAGTGACAACTGGCAAGATCGAAGGGAACAGACCAAGAGGAAGACCGAGACGAAAATACCTGGAAGGCATGGCCACATGGCATGGACGAGACAGGAACACCGAGCTGATCCACGACTCTGGTGATCGAGTGAAATGGCGAGTCATGACCGCCCACGCTTTCCGGCATGGCACATGATGGATTGATTGATATAGATGTGAAGTTGAAGGTATGTGTGTGAACTTAGAGTTTGAAGTCTTTGTCTGGTTGTTAATAATATTGATTTTGTTTTAGTGATATTAATTTGCATACGGTTTGCATTTTTTTTTAAACTTCACATATCCCTTACAGGACATCGCTGTCAACAGCAGCATCTTTCAGCTGTCTGTTGATTTCCTGGCAAGACCACGCTCAGTAGTTTGCCATTGCTTTCTGAGCGGCCTGCTCAGTCATCTCGCAAGTCACCAGCGTGGGTCGAACCGTCTCCAGCTCTCGCCCGCTACGAAACTCCGAGTGATAAACGGGATCACGGAGAAAGTGTTGTAACCCCTCGGCCAGAGAGACCAGCACGGTTTGCATAACTCCACCTAATTACAGTATTTAATTCTTGTTGCAAAAATGACTCCAGTAAATTACAGTTTTCAGCTTTTGTATACACTGTACAGTCGTCTGCAAATAGATCGCAGGACGACGAAAGATGCAAAGGTAGATCGTTAATATATATGGCAAATAATAGAGGGCCAAGAATAGAGCCTTGCGGTACTCCAATATTAAAGGTAGTGGTTTAAGACAGAGGTTTATTGTGTGATACAACTTGCTTTCTGTTTGATAGAAAAGATGTTATTAGAGTGGCTATATTAGAGTAAATTTTAATTGTCTCAAGTTGTTTAATGAAAATAACATGGTCTATCATATCAAATGCTTTCCTGAAATCAATAAACACAGTTCCACATAGACTGTTGTTGTTTATATTCAGGTGCCAATTTTCTATCATGTTTGTTAGGGCCGTATGGCAAGAATATTTTGGTCTAAATCCTGACTGCCTGTCAACAATAAGCTTGTTGCGAACTAAATACTGTAATATTACTTTATGGATGTGTTTTTCTAGTGATTTAGATAGTGGCGATAGTAAGGAAATGGATCTGTAATTGTCCGGGAGACCATTGTCTAATGAACCATATTTAAGAAGAGGGTACACTTTGGCGATTTTGAGAGCTGATGGAAAGTGCCTTTGGTGAGGCACTGATTATATACATAGGTTAGTGATATACAGATCACTGGCGCAGCACAACGGAGAATCCGGTTGCTGATTCCATCTAACCCAGATGAGGTTGTGTTTTTTTTTAGGTTACTGAGGTAAGTGAATACATCAGTGATTGTCATTAGCGGTATGACAGAAAAAATATCCCGGGAACATCTATTCTCGCAAAACGATAACAGTAAAGATAAGTTGCAAGGAGGATCTTGTATTGAAGCCTTCAACTGATCTATGTTTTTGAAAAAAAAAATTACTGAATTGGTCGCATGTAATATGATTTGGTGGCAAATAATTTGGGAAGTTATACTTGTTTGCCAAGGTGTTAATTGCCTTCCATATATCCTTACTTTTTTGTTTTATAAATAACTAAGTTCTTAAAGTAATTTTTCTTTTCCCTTCGTATGTTATATTGTACTTTGTTTCTAAGAGTGCGGTATGTGCTGAGATCCCGCTTTTTATGTTCTTTATCTCTGTCTCTCATAATTTCAAGTATTTCGTGGGTGATCCAAGGTGGTTTGACGTGATGTTTTACTCGAACTTGATTGGCACATGTCTATCAAACAATCAATAAAGGTCTTCATCCAGAATTCCAGAGCATCATCCGGGTCAGGAAGTTGATAAACATTGTCTAGAGGTGAAATGAGCAAGTCCTGTAAAATGCGTTATGGCTGAAATTTTTGTAACTTCTATATTTTACACTTATGTGTTTATGTTTAGGAGTTTTAATTCCTTTTTTAGATCACCTGCAGCATATTGGGCAGTGATCGCTCATTGCACAATTGGGTACGGTGCATTCATGATGTCGCTTAAAGCGGGAGCTGTAAGCGACATCATGAATGCACCGTACCCAATTGCGCATGATGTTGTCTGAGCAAGTTACATAAATGTGATCTATGAGTGTTGAAGATTATTTTGTTACTATAGTAGCTTGTACTATTTGTTGGAAATTTATGATGCAATTATATTTCCCCAAATTATGTTGGATTTGTTGGTGTCAATGTTAAAGTCTCTGAGTAGTATAATTTCCTTCCCGGAAGCGAAAACCACATCCATCATGGTAGTGAAGTTTTCGTACAAGATGTATCCAGTGTTGGGATTTCGATAGAGGTAGCCTGTCAAAATCTCCGATTCATCATCGCCCGCGCCTGGCAATAACGACCAGGTACGACTGTGAACTCGACTCGCGTTATTGCGCAGTGCATGGCCAGAGGTCAGCGTGGGACACGGAAGCCACGAGACCGGACAGCCGGGCCAACGAGACATCACGGCTAGTAGCTCAGACGAGCCTAGGACTTCAGACTGGACGGACATGAAAGTGTGCTGCGGTGTATGAGTCGATGCTTGATGGCTGTATGCTTTTGTTGAGGTAGAATACAGGGTGCGTGGGTGTATATTCTATTACATTTATGTATTGATGTATGTACATTGAATGTTTCGAGCAATGGCATTATCGCGGACTTTGCGCGATGCCTGATATGTTTGCTGTGTGAGAAGTGCGATTAAAAGTGATTGAGTTATATCGCCGAATGTGTTGCTACACTTAGTTAGTGTGAGTAATTGTTTTCACGCCTGTTAGTTTCTACGAGCCTTTGGTCTTACAAACAAGACCCTGACAGGCGCTGAACGTGGTGGCATCGTCCGGCTTTTGAGCCATATAAATTGACATAGATTGTGAACGTGGATGAACGTGGTTTTTAAAAAAAATTAAAACCAGAGTGCAAAGAGATAGTGTGTTTCTGTTACGCGATGAACGGGGTTGATTTGTGATTGTATCATCCGATTGAGAATTGAACGTGTGACTTGTATGATAAAGAAATATGGCTTTGAAAAGTTCTATAAAGTAAGCGAAAGCATTGGCAAGAAGTCATAGTTGAATTTGAGATCCAAACTGACGACAAAACAACTTTACAAACATACTTGACGGCATACACACCTATTACATTTAGTGGACAATACATACACCACAAAAACATACATATACTAATATTTCTCTCTACAAAAGTAAACATGTTGTTCATCTGAAATTGAAAGATACGAAGGTCATTTTTCCGGGTAGAAGATCAACCATCCATTCTCTGAAGCAGTAACTTACAGAAATCAAAATGCCAGCGTCACTTAAGTATTTTTTTCCTATATACTTTTGTACGGGATCAGGCCTTAGCTGAACTATTCCATTTTGTAATTGTATATAATACATGTACTATATCTAGTAAGATAATATACCTATTGTGCATATATACCTGTGTAACAATTTTGAACAATCAACATGTCTTCGTTACACGATTTCATTGAATCTGGGCGAACATTAAATTTAACTGGTGATGAGTTAATAAAGTGGAGCGAATCCAAATATGCAGAGTATGTCCAGTTACAGGGAAAAGCGAAAGAAAGGGAGGACAGAGCTGCTGAAAGAGATTTGAGAAAGGCAGAGTTAGAGGCTAAGAAGGCAGAATCAGATGCTGAACTGAGAAAGGCAGATTTAGACCCCAAGAACAAACAGGCCGAGTTAGACGTTGAGCTAAAAAAAAAAGGCTGAAATCAGTGCACAGAGAAAACGTGAAGAACTAGAAATACAATTAAAAATTAAGCAACTGGAAATGGAAACATCAACCGAGAGAGAAGCTAGGAACCTAGAAACAAAGGAGAAAGATAACCAATTCAAAAAGTACCAAGGGATAGTAAAAAATGTTGCTACTGGGGACTGCATCTCAGCATTCACCCAGAACTTTGAGACGATAATGGAGCACTATCAGGTCCCAATTACAGATTGGAACATCATCTATATGAGGAGCTTGTCTGGGGAACCACTGAAAGTGATAGAGACTATCCCCAAAGAATTAAGGAAAGACTACCACTATATGAAAGCCAAAATTATGGCACATTTCCTTTTAGACGAAGCAGGGTACAGAGATCAGTTTGCTAAGTTAGCACCAAAGTCAACACAAACGTTTTCTGACTATACTTCAGTAGTACAGGATATATTTAGCAAGTGGTTGTCAGCAGAAAAAATTTATAACGATTTTGAGAAATTAAAAGATCTCATAGTAAGGGATAAAATTATCTCCTCTTTACCACCACCATTTTCAAAATTTTTGCAAAAGTGCGAGTGTGAGAATGTACAGCAGATAGAAAAACGCGGTTCTGCCTATTTTACAGCAAGTAAACGTTGTTTTGCAAATGTACTTAAAGACACTGAATTCGTAGCTGCTGCTACATACGAAAGATCAAAGGCAGGTACTTACAACAGACAAAAACCATTTCAGGCAAACAGTAGGCACCAGTTATCGCTGTAAATATTGTAGCTATCAACATAATGAAAGTGAGATGTGTGACAAACACCCTGGGTACCTTACATACCTTCAGAATTGTATAGATAAGCAAGACATGGAGAAAAAGAACTACAAACGTTTAACCAAATGCTTCCTTTGCAAAGCATATGGCCACTGGCGTCTTGCGTGTAAAGGAAAGCAGATGACGAGAAAGGCCAACGTGGCAATGTTTGATAGCTCGTCCTCAGATGAAGAACAAGTAGAGAGCCAACAACCAGCTAACTCAGCTGAAACTATCGATGTGTTCCATCTGGGAAAATGTACAACGTGTAACCGCTTCCATGAGGATGGCGTTTTAACATGCGGCCACTCCATACCGATAGCAAACGAAGAAGCTAATCTGGTAGTAGATTCCAAAGGCACGCTTAATATACATCAAGACTATGTTAATGGCAAAGTAGCCAGCGTTTTACGTGATAGCGGAACCACCCTCATTGGTTTGAAGAAATACTTTATCTAACCTGAAGATTATACAGGAAAACATGTGACATACAGAACTTTCTCAGGGAATATCGAGAAATACCCTCTTGCATGGGCATATAGTCAAACTCCATTCTTAACAGGCAAGGTCAAATTCGCAGCATTATGTAACCCATGTTGTGACGTTATTATGGTAACCTGCCCGAAGTGAATGATATGCCACATGATTTTGTAACATCTTGTTGTAAAAGTATTTTATCAAATGCAGTAACTAGATCAGCTGCAGAATTGCAGTCACAAACCGACAAAACTGAGAGTTTGGAAATATTAAGTCCATGTATTACACCTCTTAAGAACATGAAGGAAGATTTTGTGAAGGCACAAAAGGCCGATGTCACATTACAAAAATATTTTAAACTTGTGGGCCAAAAGCCAAAACGAACAAAGAATGCTAGCTGGCACTTTGATCTGAAGAAAAGTGGTATCCTTACAAGGTACTACACTAAAGACGCCAATACAATTGCTCAAACGGTGTTACCAGCTGAACACCGCCCAAAAGCATTGCAACTAGCACATGACATACCGTTTGCAGGGCATATGGCCTATGCTAAAACCAGAGCAAGAATACTAACACAGTTCTACTGGCCCAAATTCAGCAGTGACATAAAGAAATACTGTAGATCATGTGACATCTGCCAAAGCTTGTAAAAAAGGGAAAACACCCGCAAGCAGAACTTCAAACAACTGATCTTGCAAGTAGATCATTTGAGAAAATCTCAGTAGATAGTGTGGGTCCTTTAAACCCTATTACATCAAGAGGGAATAAATATATTCTTACGGTTATTGACTTATGTACACATTGGCGGAAGCGATTCCGCTTAGAAATATTACCTCTAAGGATATCATAGAGGTCTTTTTCCATATTTTTGCAAGGATAGGTTTTCCTGATACAATCCTATCCGATAGAGGAACCCAATTTATTTCAGCGGCGACTCAAGGCTTTAACAAAATGCTAGACATCAAACAGACGTTCAACAGTCCCTATCACCATCATTCAACGGGGATCATAGAGAAATTAAATGGCGACTTGAAACATATATTGGCGAAAGTCACCCAAGAATGCCCAAATGACTGGGACACCTTTCTACCTGCCATAATTTTCGCATATCGAGAAGTATCTCACTCGAGCACGGGATTTTCACCTTTTGAATTAGTGTATGGTGGCAAACCACGGGGCCCATTATCTATTTATCATACTTTGTTAACTGAAGTAGGGAATAAACATGAAACTATGTTACCGTATGAACATGTAACAACATTGCTTGACAGGATTATGAAAGCTTGTATTTTAGCTAAAGAATCATTGAGACAATCTGGTACCATCTACAGGGAGTACGCCAACAGAGGAAATAGGACAATAACACTGACACCAGGACAGGACGTATTACTTCTATTACCTAGTGACAGACATCTCTTAACAGACTCTTGGCAGGGACCGTTCAAGATAATAAGACAGATTTCGAATGTAGATTACGAAGTGACAATAAACAACAAAAACAAAATATTCCACATTAACATGTTAAAGCCTTACTACAGTTGACAGGAAGACGACGACGAGACAGCTGCAAGCACGACAGTAGTGGACCATACAGACTCAGACGACACTAACGAAATACCAGTCCCACCACTAATACGACAGACACACTGCAAGACGTTAAACTATGCCCGAACCGTTCTCAGACTGAGACCGACGAGTGCAGACAACTATTACAAGAATACAAGACTATTTTCTCCAACCACCCAGGACAAACTACATCAGGAAATTTTAGATCTGGAAGCAAATAAAATTATCAGAAGATCACAATCACATTATTCTTCACCCATTGTGATTGTCAAGAAGAAGGACAACTCTATACGCCTATGCGTAGACTACAGAAAACTCAACACAATCACACAGTTAGATTTAAAACCCATGGCTAACTGTGAGTACATACTGACAGAAATGACAGATGCCAAATATTTTACAAAATTTGACATGACGAAAGGGTACTGGCAAATACCCATGACTGAAGATTCAATACATCTGACAGCATTTCCAACACCTTGGGGACTATACGAATGGTGTAAACTACCATTTGGGCTAGTCAATGCCCCAACAACATTTGTAAGGATGACACGACTGTTACTGGCAGACATACCGAACATACTTTTCTACATGGACGATATTTGCATACACACTAGGACAATGACAGAACATCTGACGACACTCGACACACATTGACCGCATCCAACAACATGGCCTAACAGTGAAACCATCAAAGGTAGAGATTGCCTACCACCAAATTACTTTTTTGGGATATAAGATTTCTGATTGATTTGTCACTACTGATGACAACATTGTTTCGAAAATTCTTATATTGTCACTCTCAACGACAAAAAAAAAAGAAGAAGTTAGAAGCATGTTAGGTTTACTCAACTACTATAGACGATTCATACCTAACTTTGCTAGTCTAACATACATTTTTGCAAATTTACTAACCAAAAACCAACCAAACAAAATTGTAAATAGGGAAGGCCTAGGACCGGCATTTACAAAAGTATTGGCATATTTCCCCCGTAATCCCATCCTTAAATTGCCAAATTTGAATATACCTTTCAGATTGAGGACTGACGCAAGTTCCATAGCTATCGGGGCAGTTTTGTTACAGTCCTATGAGGACATCCTCCATCCTGTTTGTTACGTAAGTCGTAAATTGTCAGCAAGAGAACGGAGGTGATCGACCCCCGAAGTTGAAGGATTGGCTTTGATTTATTCCATTAAGAAATTATCTTCATATTTGTTGGGAAAACATTTTATTGTAGAGACGGACAACAATCCATTAAAGGTTATTACTACAGGTACACCGACAAATCATAGGATCGCAAGATGGTCTTTGTTACTCCAAAATTACAGCTTTGAAGTTAAACATGTCAGCGGAACTCATAACACGATTGCAGACTTACTTTCCAGATGTCCTATCGAGATGTCCGATGACAGGCCGACTACGCCTGAGCGCAAAGACTGAGGCAGTGAACGAAGCCTATTATCTATAGCGTTCAGCGATTTCACAGTCCAGCGAAATATTGTTGAATTTATCCAGATAACGCTGTGAGAAGTGACATTATTGTGATAAGGACGAAGTCCTCAAGTTTATTCTACTTATATTTTTAACCAGTGAATGTGTGGTATAGATGAACGATTAGAATGAGGACAGACAGTATTTTAAACGTAATAGTGCTTCAAGAACAGTACTACCTCTGTGTACAGACTTACCTTACACCATCTGAGGGTAATATCCGAAGTACCTGTGCTTATGAATACTTGCGATATCTTCTTCTTTGCGTTCATCCGGAGTGTTATTTCAGATGTGATTGCGGTGTGTCTGGTTAGGCACCCTCGGATCGAAACCCTTGGTCAACATATCCAGCTATTAGCGTGCATTTTTGACCAGGTTTGCATTCCTGGGAGACTCTCACTTTTGTGGTACCGTCCACCTCCCAGTTGGTCGAGTTGGAACAGTCGGAGACTTCACGGTCATATCCCTCTAAGGAAGGCAGGGACAGTCCATAGCATTTTCCGCCATCCTGGGTGGTTTCCATAATTGCAGAGCCGACACATAACGCCCTGGTGCTGGGCTCACCGAGGGAATTGTCACGTCCTGCTCATGGCTGCTTTAATTCCTCACTTCAATATATTGGGCATTTCGTTAACCCCGGGCCGTTCCCGCACAAACCAGACAGGTCTGCAGACGGTATCCACTCAGAGAGTTTTCGACACGGACATGTGCTTGTCGTTGCGCCCGTCAGAGCTGGTCCAGGCACGACGGACATTCGGAAAACTACCTAGTCAGAGCTGTTCCGAACAAGAGCGGCATTCGGAAACTAGGTAGTCAGAGCTGTTCCTAGCACGAAAGACATTCGGACGAGACATTTAACTCGGACGTAAATGCGTAGTGCCAATTTTTAGTGTGCCACCCGTAGGACGTCACTTCCGGCTTCGGCGGGCATTTTTTTTTAGTGAGGTTAGCCTTCCTCTGATACTTGCGATATAAGCACAGCAATTTGTTCCAGTATTTTAACATTTACATTACAACTGTGATTAAATATACGACAGTTACGAAATCTACATCCAGAACAGTTGAATCCGTATGTCTTTACGAACAGCTTAATCCGAACATAAGAAAGAACATTGTGTTATTCCAAATTTAATCGGTATTTTCGTAAGAACAGTGATCCGACCATGTGAAACGACAGTGTGTTAATCCAACGTGCCAACACATGAACTGTGTACTTTCGTTTCTTTTTTTCAACTGTGTAATATATTTAGGAAAAGTAGCAGACTATACTTGAAATAACCTTGTGACACGAAATTTACATGTATTTATTTGAATGGAAGGATTTTATATTTGTAATCTAAGAATCATTGATTGATTAATTTATTCTCGATAGTGCCATCCTTGTCACTATTGAAATTAAATATCAAACCATGACGCTTAGAAGACAACTTACAAATGTACTTTATTTTTTTTAAGAAAGTAGAAATTACCTCCCTTTGTGTTTCACCATTACATCTAAGGGGAAACTATTTAAAATATTGTTAAAATGTAATCATGTATGTATTATTTTGTTCAGGATAACCAGAACAACGACAGGTCACAATGTGACAATCAACTATGCGTGGAATATAAATACTGAAGTTGAGGACCAGGATTGGACATATCGGCGGGGGTCTAATCCTGAAGACATCTTATAAGGAAGATGACTTAAGGCCTGACATGTCTCTTTTTGTGATTTTTTTTTCTCTATTTGTCGTGAGGTACTGCGTTGCTTGGGAGATAGCGTTAGTCTCAGAGAAGTACCGGACTGGCTAAGTCCACTATCAACTGAAGTATAAATCCAACTAGAGGAAAGTACTTGATGACAGTGGCCTTATGGCATCACTGAAGGAAAGATATATCATGTAATACAGGTTAATAAATATCAGAGAGTCGATTTTGACTTTAAAAGGTAACCCAACTATAAATACCAGCAATGAAAGGGAATACCTTTCATAGGAGAGGGCGGCGGAGAGTGTCAAAATCTCCGAGTCTTCTTCGCCCGCGCCTGGCAATAACGACCAGGTACGACTGTGAACTCGACTCGCGTTATTGCACAGTGCATGGCCAGAGGTCAGCGTGGGACACGGAAGCCACGAGACCGGACAGCCGGGCCAACGAGGCATCACGGCTAGTAGCTCAGACGAGACTAGGACTTCAGACTGGACGGACATGAAAGTGTGCTGAGGTGTATGAGTCGTTGCTTGATGGCTGTATGCTTTTGTTGAGGTAGAATACAGGGTGCGTGAGTGAATATTCTATTGCATTTATGTATTGATGTATGTACATTGAATGTTTCGAGCAATGGCATTATCACGGACTTTGCGCGATGCCTGATATGTTTGCTGTGTGAGAAGTGCGATTAAAAGTGATTGAGTTATATCGCCGAATGTGTTGCTACACTCAGTTAGTGTGAGTGATTGTTTTCACGCCTGTTATTTTCTACGAGCCTTTGGTCTTACAAACAAGACCCTGACATAGCCAATTATCAGAGGTGTGTGGCTTTGAAGTTTTAGCTCCACCCAAATACATTCTGTTTCGCAAGTTTCAAAGTCTAGCCTTTGGTGAACATTTAGTAAATTAGAAACATATGCTGCTATGCCTGTCTCTTGTTTCCTACAGGGATCTCTCCTTAACACTTTATACCCTTTGATAGAGATGTCCTCATCTGAAATGTTTTCATTTAGTTTACTTTCACTGAGGCCGAATAAATGACAATTTTGATTAAGAATAAAAGATAACTCTGGCAGTTTATTAAATAAGTGGCATATTTTTAAGTTCCAATGCGTATTCCTGACTTACTGAGCCAGTTTTGCTACTTCTCAGACATTTCACCAATGGAGTGAGTATAAATTAGTCAAACTTAAGGGAAAATGCAAGATCATAAAAAAATTCACAATTACATTAAGTTACAAAATCCCAGTAATACAATTCGATATGCAAATTACAATATTATAACGATTCAACTTTTTTTGTTTTGTTGCGTATCCCTTACGGGACGTTGCAATCAAACACCAGCATTTTCAGCTGCTGTTGATTCACCTAATGAGACCAAAAAAGATAATACAAACACAGAACAAAACAAATTAAAAATGAACATACAACAACTAATTAACTTGAAAGAAAACTTCACACGCTAGGTAACCAGCTGTTATCCAAAAGAATGAATACATGACTATACAAGTTAATGTTTCCGTTTTAAATTGGGGTATCTCACACGGGAAATAAAACGTTAAAAAGTAAGCAATTAAAGTTCAAGGAGGAATCTCTGTTACTGGTATCAATGCATATAGGGTTCCGCTTTTAATACATATCCTGTCTCACAGGTCTGTATTGTAGGGACATCATAAGGGCTTGATTCAGTGCGGCAGGACTATATTTCCTCAAGTATAGAGGATTTTTTTTTTTTAAGTACAGAGAGACGAATGGAGACGGATTGTATCTGCAGCAAAGAACCTCAATGGCTCGGAACGCTGAAGAAGAAGAAGAAGAAGAAGAAGAAGAAGAAGAAGAAGAAGAAGAAGAAGAAGAAGAAGAAGAAGAAGAAGAAGAAGAAGAAGAAGAAGAAGAAGAAGAAGATAGAAGTTCTGGACTCCAATGATGCGGAACCTGTTGTTGTCTGCTAGGTAGCGCAATGCTGGCGTGAACTTGATGATGCGAAGCCTGTTGTCGTCTGCTATGGGGCCCATTTCTGTCGTGAGCATGGTGTGCCAAAGTGGTATTACCACCGTGAGTGTGCGCCACAGTTTGCAACGAGGGTTCCTTACAATTGAGGGGAGGTACATTTCCTAGTAATTTCCTTCACGTGTGAGGGTGGGGGTAAGAAGGAGAGGTTGATTTATTCTTGGTAGCATGTGTGCACCTTGAATGGCAGGAGTTTGGGGGTCAGACGCCTGCAGACGATTATCTCGGGTGATGGTGGTATTTCGGCTGTTCTGGGAGTCTCGTTCTTCAGTAATCGATGTCCGCTGTGTGTGTGTGTGTGTGTGTGTGTGTGTGTGTGTGTGTGTGTGTGTGTGTGTGTGTGTTGGTCGTGTTTTGTGCCCTTTCTGGGTATTTGATATTTTTAGCCAACAAACTGCAACCTAACGTGGATGTGTAGATTTGATCTCTGTACAGTCGTTTCTTTGGCGCGCCTGTCTGCGATGTGAAGAATGATGTGTTGTTGATGTAGTGTACATATACTGATTACATAATTTCTTCAAGGTGTTGTTTATGTCCGCTAGTCGACGTTGTGAGCCATAACTTCGTGGTATGATGGAAGAGAGAAAAAACTTTAGAATTGGGAAAATTGTAGCATAATAAGTCTAATAGTTTTTGTAATTGAGAAATTGTGATATTTTGGTTTCTCATAGTGTCGTTTATCCCTATACGTATTGTAATCTTCTTAACGTTTGCGTTAATTTCCATTCTACGTGTGCTGTCTGTTAGACTGTCTATCCCTGCACCTGGAAGCGGAATTGTTGTAGCTATATCAGTGTGTGATGACATCCGATCACTGTATATGCCTTTCATCAAGGAGTCACCAAATATAATGTGGGTGCAGTCAGTTGGTGGTCTCTGTATGTACTGGTGTATGGCACGTTGTTTCTGCCATTAATAATCATCCGGCGGTGGACTGTCTTCTTGCAGGTTACTAACTGTGTCTTGAATAGGCGGGTTGTGTGTCAGCAATGTCTCGTCGTACCTGCTGTCTTTTTGCCAATTGCTCATTTGGTAGTTCAAATCAATTGCTGACTTTTACTTCGATGGGATATGTCGAGTGCTGTTGAATGACGTTGTCTATTTGTTGATGTGTATTCGTTGGCTGTATAGTTGGCGTTCCTAGGGACGGCTGTGTTGTTTCGAAGCTGTCAGTCTATGCTGCCTGATCAATAGTGCGCGCATGTTGTAAAGTCTCAACTGTGTATTTCAGTATACCATTTTCCTCTCTCAGGAGAGCGACCTCTGACTTGAGATTGATAAAGTCACTAATGATCCTGGCGATCTTGTCTGTGTTGTCAGAGGCGGCGTCTAGAAGTGCCTTCAAACCTGACTAACTTTTCAATGTGCTGCTCATAACCGCACGAGTGTTGATTTGTAGCTAGGCTCTCATCTAGTACCGATGGTGCAACTTCTATTTGGTTTGAATTGATTTCATGTGGTTGTATATTGTCCCCTATGCGCTCCATCTGGTATTCAATGTCTAGCAACACTGGTAGGTTAGAAGAAGTTTTTTAGCTTGACTTCTGATTTATATCCCTTGTGCAAACAGAATTTGCTTTTGCACAAGTATATAAGTGAATGTGATGAATGTTGACATTATGCATGTATTACCAGAAATATTCAATAAATGATCGTTAAATTCGTAATTTCGATACATGTTTGAAATCTACACACAATCACAGTTTACGTTTTATACATTTCCATCAAATGAATTCACACTAATAACATTTTAGTAGAATTTCCGAATTCCGAAATTTATTTGGGAAAATGGTAGTTTAAAGTGCTTGAAGGTGGTTCAAGTCCCACCTTCTGACACCAAATCGTATCCTGCCTGTCAACAACTCAACTGCGACAGGCATACAAAGATTCCCTTCTTTTGTACCACACGAAAATGACAACTCGTACGTCGTACAAAAGGATATAATTATAATACACTTTATTTGGAGCTGATAGTACATTAGCTTCGCGAGCGGATAACCACATCGGTATTAAACATCATGGTATGTTATAACGATGTAATGAGAAGATGATGTTGATGGTAATAACTATTGAAGCTAAGCTTAAGTCCTAACTATTGTTACTGTCCTTCTTAGCAACAAAGCATTCACAGCGAATACACAGTCCGTCTTTTACGCCGTCGAGTCCCTGTCTGACCAATCTCTGTGGCGTGTTCAGCCACGAGCAGTTGACTCTTCGTGCATCAGCTGGTTTGCGTGCTTGGAGTTCCAGCACGCAGTTAGTAGCTGGTCACCTGGTTAGAGTAACCAGTGTTACTTCTCGTGATGCGGGTTTCCCAGTCTCTTGGGTAACCCCAGCTCACGTCTACTCAATGACCTCCTTGTTGACACGAGTGTGTCCAGTTAGAGAACTATTTATAGTTCTCACTCGTGCTTGTGTCCCTTCTGTCTGGTTTCCTAGATCGCTATGTTATATTTCTCTTCTCTAGATCTATTTCTATATTTCTTAGCTCTTAGCTCTTCCGTAGCTCTTTGACAGGCATGTCACCTCCAACATAGAAGTCATGGATGGCGCGCAGGTTCTTCGTATCCTGGTTGAAGATCACGAGCAGATTAGCGTTGTCGTTTGGCCTGCTTGGGTATTCTGAAGAAGCTCTGGGTCAGGTAGAATGTGTCGGCACCGCCGTTTCGGGCCTGGCAGAAGTACTTCTCAATCGGCCCCTGCTTCTCAAGCATGACGTCATCAAAGACAGTGACAGCTCTCTCTTCGGGGTTAAGTCCTCGACGGGGATGATATCCTCGGCTGAGCTATGACAGGAGGTGATTTCTTGCCCCGCGGCCTGCCCGACTGACAATCCTGGAGGAACTGGTACTTGTCCTGCCCCCCAAAGTCTTCGAGTACAGGTACAGTCGATCGTGGTTCAGGTAGCCCGGCTTCAGCAGCAGGTTGAGCATCATGTTCGTCTTCTCACACCCCGATGGACCGCACACAACACTACAAATGGTGTCTGGCAGCAGCCAGTGGTGATGGTGTGGGGCTTTGTCCTCAAGATCGAAGCTGGTTATCTCCATTTGTAGATTTGTTATATGCTTGTAATGTCTTCAATATGTATTCCCTGCGTTGTAGGGTGAAGACTCCTACATTGGAGGAGTCGGTGGGAATGAAGAAAATGGTCGTCTAAGCGCGGTATCTGTGAATATTTTGGGACTAAGAAGAGCCAGATACTTGCTAAACAAGTAACTGGTGAGGGGCTGGTCAACAAATCACTGAATGTGTTGCCTATGCCTGAGATGCTTATGAGGCTGCCTAAGAGCGTCGGCTCTGAGGATGTCCCTGGGGGATCGTTTCAGAATACGGGGAAATATAGCTACTGTTGCCCTTTCACCAAATTAGATAAGCGGTTGGCCCAAGACTATGAGGGGGCAAACGCTCTCGACCGGGCCTGCAAAGCCTACGATATTGCTTATGCGGCTCATAGTGATACGGCTAACCACAATGTTGCTGATGATGTCCTGGCTGCGGCGGCTGCAAATACTGCGGCGTCTGGTGATGCCCCCGAATGGGAAAGGAGCGATGCTCGTACGGTCTCGGCCCTGATGTCTGCCAAGAGTCGTTTTGGTATGGGTATCTAATAAACCCCATTTTGCATATATAGATACCTGGGGTATATTCATTATGTATTGCTTTCAGTGTAAAAAGAAGACCTCCACTCGAGGTGGTGGGATAACCCGGAGGAAAATGGCCAGATGGTTGAGCATGGTGCCTGTGTCGCGTGTGGTGCAAAGAAGAGCCAGTTTGTTGGTGTACGGAGTGGTAGAGGGCTTACACTAGGTGAGAACTCCCCATTTAAGAACATTCCCGTCTTGGGGTGGGTCCTGTGAGTTGGAGATATATGTTAATGCTTTGTAATAATGGAGCGTATTTACTACAGTCCGCTAGGTTATTGGTAAGGGCATTCGGCTGTGAAGAAGCTGGCCGCCGCGGCCAAGGTTAGTGAGACTGATGCTCTGGAGTGGCTTCAGAAGCAGGCAATATGGCAGATCTACCTGCCGAGGCCTCGTTATATTCCGCGGCCCCACATCGCTGAGTCCGCGCCGAATGCTGTACATCAAGCAGTTCTCTTATTTCTCCCACATGATCGCGGCGGTCGTAAGACTTATAGGTATGCCTTGGCGGTGGTTGATGTCGCCTCACGCCCTAACAGACAAGGGCGGCGAGGCGGTTGCATCGGCACTTGGTCGGATCTATAAACATATGTCGCTCAAATGGCCTAATCTTTTACAGATTGACCCCGGGGCGGGAGTTTATGGGTGCTGTCAGCCAGCTGGCTGCTAAGCATAAGACGCAGGTACGTCGTGGGAAGACTGGGAACCACCTCCAACAGGCGATTGTCGAGCGGTTCAACCTCACTCTGGCAGAGAGACTGTTCGGATCTCAATATGCCCAGGAGTTGTTGCTCGCTGCCCGAGGCTCAAAAGAGCGGTCGGCCGAATGGGTGAGGGCTCTACCCCAGGTTGTTGCCGCGATCAATAATGACGTGACCCGTTTAACTGGCAGGAAGCCGGCTAAGGCGATTACGGATTCTTCTGTGTCCCATGCTCCTGCCGCTCCAGCCCCTGTCGGGCTTAAGAAGCCTGTGATTCCGGCCGACTTACAGATCAGGTATCTCTATTCAGCAGGCGAGCTCGAAGAGGGCCTGCGTCGAGCAATCGATCCTACATGGCCACTGACTTTGCATAGGATTCACCACATCACCCAGCAAGAGGGTCAGGCCACTCTTTATTATCTGGCGGATGGGCCGGCTCGTGGATTTGTGCGCGAGGAACTGCTCGTTGTTCCTCCCAACATACAGCTACCCCCTAGCAGGATTCTAAGAGCTTGTAGGCCCGTAGGCCCTTGTGTTAACTCCATCGGCGCAAATCCACTTTTTCGTGTCCATGGGGCTCAGAGATGTTTTGTTCATCTCATAAACCCCAATCTGGTGGCCCTTGCTTCGTATAACGATCTGTGCGTGCTTGTATTCTCGCCGGCGGAACAGGCTGTCCTTGTAGTGTTCGTGCCTGAGGTCCTTTTTCACAACCACCCGGGCCACCACTTTGGCTTTCTTAATGATGGTGGCTTCTAGGATTGAGTACATCTTCGGTCTGAGGCCGACGAACTCGGCTATTGGGCGGCTGCTGCGTTCATCTTTGAATTTGCCGACCACCTTTTTGTTTACTGTCGAATGGTTGGGGTGGTCTCGCGGGTAATCCGAGAAGTCGGGGTGGGCTTTCATGTCGGCGTACACATCGTTGGTCTCCACCTGGAATAGAAGAGAGTCGGTATCGGTGTAGCAGAGCTGTACTCTATTTCCGTATTGTGGTTTAAGCTTGTTGTACCAGAAGTCGTACATTTAGTACTTGGATAAATCCCGGATGGCCTGCCCGCGATAGACAGGTTTATTCAGCTGGACTCTGGTCTTGATGCTGTGTACCGCAATCAGTTTACAATTAAAGATTCTAGATGATTTGTAGTTGGGGATGGCGATTAATTTTTGGAGCCGGTCGGTCTCGGTGCTTCTGACAAGGTTGACTCTGATGCGTATACGAACGTTCTCCATACTCTTCCCGAAGACGGCGTTGTTCATCAGCTTGAAGAAGTCCTTCTCAAATTCCGAATTGGCTTGGGTTCGTAGAGATGTGTTAATTTCTATGTAGGGCTTCATCCAATGAGTCTGATTGAACTTGATGGCTCGGCGGATCTTGGTGACCTCAGTACCAAGGTTGTGATAGAGTTTGAGGTTGCGGTAGTGGACAATTTATCGCTCCTTGCTGTGGAAGTGAGTGACCAGCTTTGTTTGCTCGTTGAACTTACCCCCCCCCCCCCCCATCCCCCCAGTTTGTTCTGGAGCTCACGCTGATAGTCGTTCAACCAGGCCTCTGGGACGGAAATTGTTTCTGGGGCTAGTGGGTAGTCGCTGTGGGCTTCGTGCTGATGTGCTGGGTACTTCATATCAACATCAACAAGCCAGCCCTCTGGAGCGTTGTCGGGGGTGTTCAGTACCTCCTCGAGAGTTGGATTGGCCCATTGGAATCCGCTGGTGGTGAGGGATTCCATCATAGCCCAAGCGTACAGATTTGCATCGAGATACATTATCCATGATTTAGGGGTCTTAGGATTGTAGTCTGGGGTCTTGGGGTTGTTGGCCTTGGTATACCGCTTTGAGACCATAGCCATAACTCCT
Organism: Cepaea hortensis; assembly: GCA_963921405.1. Lineage (NCBI taxonomy): Eukaryota > Metazoa > Mollusca > Gastropoda > Stylommatophora > Helicidae > Cepaea > Cepaea hortensis. The sequence goes on from OY992887.1 coordinate 64,925,905, forward strand.
CGGAGGCCCTTCTCAACGAAGAGGTGCATGTCCAGGTCGGTCAGGAGCTCGAGCTGCACCTTCGTCTCTTTTAGGAGCGCTTCCCACGCCAGGCCGGGTGCACTGATGTAGTGGGCTGGGTCGAGTCTGTACACCCGCATGCAGGTGTCTCGGAATGTCTCGAAGACGTCGGCCAGTAAGAGGACGTCTGTTTTCAGGTATAAGTCGTGGTCATCTCCGAGCGTTTGGCAGCCGAGCACCTGCCACTTTTTCGGCATGGGCGTAGTCAGCGTCACTGATTCCTTCTCGGGTGAGCTTGCTGTAGAAGATCTCTTTAGGTGGTAGCCGGTCTTCAGCAAATCGTTCGATGCCGTCCATTTATTCGTAGGGGTATACGCCCTTGCGGAGAAGGAGGTGTGTGTGGCACTTGCTTAGCGTGGCCCTGAATTTGCTCATTAAGACCGCCCAGGGGGTGTGCTTCTGTGTATTACACATCTCGCATCTTGAGACTATTTCGTTGCCTCTATGCGTCAGAGCCATTGATTTGCCACAGTGCGACAACTCGCTGAGGTTCCCCACCAGGATGTCTAGGGAGCTGTTCATGAACTGTAGGCTATCAATGAATTGCAGCTGCACGATTGTGAAGGAGGCGTACTTCTTTATGGTGTTTGGTATGTAGGTGATTGTTGTGTTGTCTACTTCTTTGGTTTGCCATCCTCCATCTTTCTTCTTCTTGTACGCGGTTCTTGTGTCTCAGTCCAGCCGGCCGGCTGCTTGCATGATGAGGTGGGAGTCGTATCCTCTTAGATTGTGGAAGACTACAGGCACCCTCAGCTTGTATTTGTTGATGCGAGATGCTAGGTTACAATCATTGTGGGCGGTGCCTCGGTAGTTGCCCGTAATGTGGCAGTGGTTTCTCACCTTATCTCCTTCCAGTGGCTTTTCACAGATATGGCAGGTCGTCGCGGCGGTGAAGTCTTCCCGGTCTTTTTGGCCCTGCACCATCAGTGCCGGCCGTTGTAGCTTTTTGCGAATGGTGGCTGACTCTCCACACGTTGGAGGAAATTATCGACGGCGTTTCTTCCCGATATATGACTGGGTTTGTGGTGTGGCCGTCAGAGCGTATAATGATATAGCCGAAGCCACATTGGGGGTTGTTTGGCGAATTGGTGTGTGTTGCTCTGGCTTGGGTCCATTGCCGCTGAATGTACTGGAATGTTCAATGTCTCAAAGTCTGCGTATACGATGAGTGGCACCATCATCTGTCTCTGGTGGGACTTAAATTTCATGATGTTGTTTCCCTCCTCAGGCATCACATTCACTTGACTGGCTGTGTTGATGCCTTGACAGAGTGATTCGTGCTGTGTCAAAGCTTCCTGAGAGGAGTGTACGTGGAGGCAGCTGAGACATTGATACTTCTTACCCTTGTGTTTGCTGTTTCCGTATAGAAAACACCCCACATCCTTGATCCAGACATAGTGCCTATTCTCATCCTTACTTAAGAGCAAGAGATTGATTTGGTTACGCTTGAGAGTAGATGTTCGGAGTATCGCTGGTCCATTGTCCCATCCAAAGACCATGATGGCTATGGTGGGATTCTGTTTTGGGTTCTCTCCGTGCGCTATTGGGTAGAGGGCTGAGAGTATGGCCCATTCAAAGCAGTGGCTGTCCTCATTCTTCACATTCACAACACAGCGTGGCGGAATGAAGCTGGGGGTTGCAAAGTAGCTAGCGCCTCGGAATGGTTGTTATCGCGAGGTGTAGAGGTCGTACTGCACACACTCATCATAGGCCCAGTTCGATCCCTGTTCGGTGAAAATATCGCTGTATGCTAAAATCTTCACTCTGGCGCGGAGCAGCCCCTCATCAATGTCTCCCTCATGCAGTAATTCATAGCGTCTACTTCCGTGGTATGCGGTCGCTGTTATTTTGTCACCTCCTGGCTTGATGTAATAGTAATGTATGTGAAGATATACCTGCATTTTAATGCTGCTGTGCTCCTCTAGCGCTTTCTTTATCAACCTCTTTGTGGCGGGCCTCATAGCTTCGAGAAATTGCTCTGGGCTGTCGTACTTTGTACCTTCGGGGACGACAGCCTCATATTTTCTCACACCCCACTCAACTTCCTAGGCAAGTTTGTGTTTTGGTGCTTTGCGGTAGAATGCCTCATCAATTGTTGGGTTGCCCTCGGCGTAGTGGTTGACTTCGAGCTCGGCGTGGTGTTCCGCGCGGCGCTGGCGCTTAGCTTGGAGCTCGGTGTTGATCGCGGCTCGGAGCTCGGGGGTGCCGTGTACAAATTTCAGGGAGGTGGTAATCTCTGCCTCGAGTTGCTCCCCCTCTAGTTCGGGCTTTTTCTTGAGCACGGCGGCACTAACCCACTCGCACTCTCTGGCTATTTCCCCCTCAAAAGCGGCTTTCCTCCTCCTACTATATGGCATCCCATACTCGCGTGCTTGCTGCTGTAGTTGCCTTAGCGAAGGCATGGCTAAATATACAACTTCGCCTTCTCTAACAGGTGGGTGTATACGTATGGTGTATAGTTCCATGTCTCTAAATGAAATTTAGATTTCTGTGATCATGGCCAATCGTCGAAACTCGGTGTTAAAAGGCTTCACCTTTTCATGGTACCACATTCGGCTGTTGGCCGCGTTATATCCTCACTCCTTACATAGTGATAAATAGTTTGTGACCCCTTCCCACAATTCCGACATGGTTTAGTGTAAGAACCCTTCCGGCCCACGTGCTGCGTGGGCCCTACAATATTCTCTCATACAGCTACGCTCACAGAGCTCTGTGGAATATAGCCGTAGCCACTTACACTTGTTCTTCGCGGTGCGCATCGCGGTATGCCCAAAGCTGATACACTCTAAATCGACGGCGTGACATGGGAGCGGGGCCCTGCGGTACCCCTCGATCCCCTTGGGCCTCCTTGGTGGGTTCTTCCTGGGGGCCCCTTTGGAAGCCCTGGGCACCCTGCGGGGGTGCCCTGGGCTCCCCTGTGGGAGTGCCCCCTTGGGTGCTCCTCGGCACCCATACCCCTTTTGACCCCAAATCCCCATTCCAGACTTACTGAGGATTGTTATAGAATTTTTGATCGCAGAGAAAGAAACTGTTGTTAACATGCGCAGGCGTTTGTGTGCTGTTTATTGCACTTTTGCAGTCTATAGAAGCACAGTCGCTGAGCGCAGAGAGTTTTGGTTTCTGTAAGTGGAGATGTAGAGCTGGCTGATGAGCCACGCTCTAGACAATCCTGCCACAACCACCAGCCGGACTATGTTGGAACGTGCTGACATCATGATTCGCAGAAACTAGCGAATCACAAGTCAACAAATGTCCATGCAATAAGCAAAGGTAGTGCGATAGGGATTTTCAGAAACCTGAGATATCCATAGGTTTTCAGCAAGGTGGTTGCTCGAGCTCTCAAAAATGACCATACGGCCCAAAGGAAAACAATTTGTTCGGAATTGTTGCGGGCGGTTCGAGACAGATGAGGATGTTTTTGTCAATTATTGTGAAAGGAGACGAAACTTTGGTTTATCAATTTTAGCCGGAGGCAAAAGGAAAGTTAGTTAAATGGCATAATTTTTAATCACCAATGAGGAAAACATTCAAAATAACCTCATAAACCTGTAACGTCACGCTCACTGTTTTTTTTTTTTTTTTTGGGGGGGGGGGGGCAGTTGATGGGTTATTCACGTGGGTGTGCTGCCACATTTACATCAAAACAATCACAAAACTCAATCGTCGTTACTACAGGGTTAGGCCTCACAAGAATCGAGAGCAACTGCGTCTTCTTAACGACAACGCACGTCCTCACAGAAGTTTGCAAACAAAGGAGGCAATCAACCAAATGTAGTGCAATGTACTGCCCCGTCAACCTTACAGTCCAAACCTGGCACCATCTGATTTCCATCTTTTCGGTCCACTTAAGAATGCTATCCGTGGGACAACGTTTGAAGACATCGAGAGATTGATTATTGCAATGAAGAAATGGCTACGAGAACAGGGCAAAATGTGGTACAGATTGGGTTGCATGCTCTTTTTTCAAGATGGCGTAAAGCCGTTAAAGTTGATGGGGATTATGTTAAGAAATAGAAATGTTTGCTGCACATGGGCATGAACATTGTGACTAAATTTCATGTGTATGTTATTAACAGTTAAAGAGATAATTATTGCGGTGTATAACTTTCTGACCTACCCTGGTACATTCTTTAGTGCTATAATTTCATAATGACTCATTAAGAGAAATATCGAATGACTGCATCCTTATTTGACGATATACACTAATAGTATGTATTTTACTCTTGGTGTTATTTCCTACTAGAAGTCATGTTTTTGTGAATCTATTCCACTCATCTAGTCTTGTTTCTCTTGTACCTTGCGGTGTCGATATAAAGCTTAAACAGCGGGTGAGTGCCCGTTTATGGGCTTCATGTATAGAGATTCCCATGACCTTTGCTATTCCATGTGTCGATTGTTTACGTAGCCGGCCTTTTCTTCTGCTTCCATTTTGGTCTGTACATCATTGCTTGTTGTGGTATGATGTTAGTTTATTCATTCATTCATTCAGTAGCATGTCCTTTGCAGAACCTCGCTCCCATAACAACCTTCCGGAAAACTTCTCGATCACAAGCAAGATGTCCCGCGTCCGATACACCCATCTGGAGATCATCCGCCACATCCTGCACCCATCTTCTCTTTAGTCTTCCTCTTCCTCTCTTCCCAGGCATATACCCCTCAATTATTGTTCTCTCCAAACTTTCAAGACGTTTCAAGTGACCAAAATATATCAATTTTCTTGGTTTTATCGTCTTTAGTAGCCAACCCTCTTCAATATTCAGCTCTTGAAGTATGGATGCATTTTTTCTTTTCTTTACCCAAGATATTCATAGATCCCGTCTATAACATTTATATTCAAAAGCATTTATGCGCTGTTCAGCTTGTTTAGTAAGTGCCCATACAGACGTATATTGCAATGGGAAAGATGTATGCTCTTAAAAATCTAGGAACTCTTCCGACAGACGGGTCTAAATAGTTCTGCAGTGAATAAGTGATTAGGGTTAGGGTTAGGGTTAGTGTTAGTTATATAAAATTATTCAGTGCAGAACTATTTAGACCCGTCTGTCGGAAGAGTGCCAAAATCTAACCTTTGTAGTCCCATCTGTCCGACTCCATAATTTATTCAGTTGTTTTGCTCTTAGACAACTTATAGAAAAATCAATTGAATTCAATGAAACACTCTACTTAGCCTTTGTTGACCAAGAAAAGGCATTTGATAGGGTAGATAGAAACAAGCTGTGGGAAATCCTTAAACAATATGGAGTGAGTACACATCTAACAAACCTATGTAGAAGTTTATACGACAACAGTGAATGCATAGTGAGAGCAACTGGAGGACACTCAGAACCCTTCACCATAAGATCTGGAGTACGACAAGGTTGTGTCCTGTCCCCTCTCTTGTTCATAACATATATAGACAACATATGTAAAGAAACCAGCCAAGCAGAGACAGCAAGAATACCGCATGACGAGAACACAGAAGAAGAACCATCTGCAAATCTAACCATTAGAGAACTCCTGTTTGCGGACGACCAAGCACTAATAGCAAAATCAGAAGCTGAATTACAAGACCACATGAATAGTCTAAACGAAATGTGTAGGGAACATAACATGAAAATTAGCACAAGCAAAACAGAGGTAATGACTATAACTAAAGAAGAACAAACAGCAACAATTCACCTAAACGAACATCCCTTGAAACAAGTAAAGAGCTTCAAGTACCTAGGAAGTATAATATCATCAAATGGCAGATCAGAAGACGAGATCGAAAATAGGTGCAATAAGGCAAATCAACTCATTGGACAAATGGCACCAATACTAAAGAACAAACATGTATCAATAACTACTAAGAAAGCACTTTACAACACAATCTTCCTACCAACTCTGTGCTACCAATGCCAAACCTGGACAATGACAGAAAAAGAGAAAAGAAAAATCACAACAACAGAAATGAGGTTCCTGAGAAGAATACTCAACGTATCAAGAAGAGATAAGATCAGAAATGAAGAAATCAGGACTAAAGTGGGGGTTAAAGCTGCTCTAGATTTTATTAGAAAGCAGCAAGTCAAATGGTTTGGCCATGCAAGTAGGCTACCAGTCAACAGCATGCCACAACAGGCAATGACGTACAGACCAGATGGAAACAGAGGAAGAGGCCGACCACGTAAACGCTGGACGGAGGGAATAACAGAATCCATGGGAATGTCGATATACGAAGCCCATAACCGGGCACTCTCACGAAGTTTATACTTCACCTCGACACCGCAAGGTACAAGAGGAACATGATGAGAAGAAGAAGAAGAAGTTTTAGTCTTTGAAGAGCAATTGATAGTCGTCGTTTAATTTCTTTCATTGTTCACCATTGTTGGTAATCAATAACCCAAGATATTCACAATTTTCCACCACCTCCAATCTTTCCTCATTAACATATATTTCTTTCTTTCTCCATAGTAGTTTTATCTGTATGCATTATCTTTGTTTATGCTATGTTTTTAGTTTTAGTTTTTTAGTTTTAGTCGATGGATCAATATCACGGCACACGGGTGTTACCCATAATTGCTCCGTTCTCCTTCTAACTCAAACCTGAGTCTTGAGAAACTCATCTTAGTGCACGAACTCAGTAGCACAAGCGAGGATCCTGAAATACTTTGGGTTGGTTTTTAACTCGAAATTTTGCCCGGGCAGCGCCGTTAGGCTACTCTTTTTCGATTTCCAACTGCCAAGGGATTTTTTACGTGCTCAACAGTACACACCGGCGTCCGATCTCACTACCCAGAGACCAGGGGAAATTTTATTACTGGAAGTCCACGTGAAAAAAATCCCGGTCCACACCGGGGCTTGAACCCGGGACCTCCAGCACTCGAGGAGGACACCATACCTCGAGACCACGCAGCCCACCTATGTTAAGATATTCACTATTTCTTTGGGTTGAGGTTATTAACTTGTCTCTACCATTCTGTGATGTGGATAGTAGTACTGTATCATAAGCATATCGAATATCTGGTATTTCATGACCACCGATATTTAGGGCATCATATTGCTGGTTATATCATCTCTGACATTTCTCATTATATTTTTGGCGTACAGGTTGAACAAATAGGGTGACAGCACACAGCCATGACGGACTCCTTGCTTGATGTCAAACCAATCTGATGTCTCGCCATCTATACTAACCTCTGCTTGTTGTTCTAGATAGAGCATTTTTCTGAATTGTACTACATGTGATGGAAAACCCATATTCCTCATGATTTCCCAAAGTTCCTGATGTTGTACACAGTTAAATGCCTTTGAATAATCCACAAAACATGAGAATAGGTTTACATTAAATTATTTACACTTCTCTATTATTAAACACATGTTGAGTATGTGATCTCTTGTTCCTCTTCCTTGTCTAAATCCAGCTTGGACCACGTTAATCTCCTCTTCTATTTTCTTATGAATTCTTCCCATTATGATTTTTAGTAGAATTTTACTTGCATGACTGATCACTGCAATAGTTCTATAGTTGGTGCATAATTTCAGGTTGCCCTTTTTTAGTATTGGAAGGAAGATAGTTCTCTTCCAATATTTTGGTCATATACCATATTTCCATATCTTTTTACATAATGCGTGATAGATGTGTATGCTTTCCTCTCCTACCGCTTTAATTGGTTCAGCTGATATCTCATCACATCCTGGTGATTTACCATTCTCCAGGTTCTTTATTGCCCATGCAATTTCCGGTATGTTGCCGGGGCCCATAAGGGAAGCAAAGAATAGCAACACTGTAGCCTACCATGCATGTCGTAAGAGGCGAATAAGGAGGCTTGATGGTTCCGTCGCCCTGCTACTGAGTGAGTGTGTGGTGCGACACTGTGAGCTGTGAGTTTCGTGTGAAATGCTTTTGAATCTGTCTGAGGTTTTTTGGAACGTGACTGCATGTTCGGAGCGATGGCAGATGACTATGTCCCAGAGTTGACAGGTTTTTGCCTTATGCAGAAATGCGTGGCTGCTGGGCTTCTGGTTAACTGCCACTACCATCGACGATGAACTGTATTTCGTGGACTGTGTGGGTGAACATCTAGGAAACATCCAGATGGAAAAATGACTGCCGATTCCATCAGAAATGAACTGGGTGTTTTGTGTGGGACTATTGTGTTGACATTCTGGCGACGGCATTATGCACAGTGTTTCTGTGCAGGCTGTTGTTTGTCGAGACTCCTGTCTTTTCCACTTTTCACATTGGGCAGTGGGGGAATTTGTGTGATATACACTGGCACAGGAACGGAGCGTAAAGGGGACGACCCGTTGCTGTGAAGTTGGAACTGCGACTAACTAACTACATTGGCACCTTGCCGTCTTGACAGACGATAGTGTGTGCTTTAAAAAGGCATAACTTTTAACTATGGCAGTAGCGAGTGTGACTGATAAGGCCAATTTGCGCTGTAAATGTCCGTTCACAGTGGGTGCATGTGAACACGTGGTCATTTCCACCATCATGCACCATCTTACGTCTCAAACGCTTGGTGTGTGACTTTTCTGCAATAATTTTCTCCTTTGACTTTATTCCATTTCTGATATTTGCCCTCCATGCAACACGCTCAGCGGCGACTTGCTCCCAATGTGCATTATCAATGCCTGTATCAATCATGTCCCGCTTACACACATCTTTGTATCGTAGTAGAGGCCGACCCTGAGATCTCTTACCCATCTGTAATTCACCAAAAAAGATATCCTTTGGTATTCTACCATCATCCATCCTCCTAAGATGTCCTATCCATCTAAGTCTACGAAGACTGAGCATGGAATAAACTGTCACACAACCTGATCTTTCCAATACTTCAGTATTTGTGATTTTGTCTTGCCACTTAATACCAAGAATTCTTCGCAGACACCGCATATGAAAGCTGTTTAAGTTGTTCTCTTGGTGTGAGTAAGTTGTCCAGGTTTCACTGCCATAGAGAAGAGTACTAAGGACACAGGCTTGATAGACAAGGACTTTTGTTTTGGCAGTAAGCTTCCTGTTCTCCCAGACTCTTTTTCTTAACCTGTTCATTGTTGTTGCTGCCTTACCAATCCGGATGTTGATTTCCTGATCTAGGGATAATTTGCTATTTACCACCGATCCTAGATATGCAAAATGGTCTACTATCTCTAGTTCGGCGTCGTCAATAAAGATTGATGGTACCCCATGTGCACCTTGTGACATAATCTGTGTCTTCTTTTTGCTAATTGTTAAACCAAATTCAGAACAAGCATTGGAGAATGCAGATAGTAGACATTGCAATTCTTCCTCAGAGTGGGTCGTAACTGCAGCATCATCTGCAAAGAGCGACTCTCTGATCAGTACCCTCCTAATTTTGGTCTTAGCCTTCAATCTCTGAGCATTGTAGAGGCCGCCATCTGAGCGTGAGTGAATGTATATACCACCATCCTGATCACGAAATGCATATTTCAGTAGAAGTGAAAAGTATATTCCAAAGAGGGTGGGAGCTAGTACACAACCTTGCTTAACTCCACTCTTGATTTCAAATTCTTCAGAAATTGCACCATCAAACTTGATTATACCCTTCATGCCTGTGTGGAACGATTCCACAATGGACAGAAGAGTTGGTGGGCAGCCAATCTTCTTTAGTGCCTTGAACAGACCCTCACGACTGACCAAATCAAATGCCTTTGTGAGGTCGATGAAGGCAATAAACAGTGGTTGATTCTGTTCACGGCATTTTTCTTGCATTTGTCGCAATGAGAATATCATATCAGTGGTAGACCGGTTCTGTCGAAAGCCACACTGTGATTCGGGGTAGACTTGATCTCCTAGGACTTGAAGTCTGCGCAGAACAATTCTGGCAAATACTTTTCCAACAATACACAGAAGTGAGATACCCCTATAGTTGTTGCAGTCGCTCCGATCGCCCTTGTTCTTGTACAGTGTTATGATGCTTGAATCTTTGAAATCCTGTGGGACTTGTCCTTCACGCCAGCATAGCTCTATTAGCTGGTGGATCTGTATAGTGAGTGTGTCTTGCCCACTCCTGATAACCTCTATTGGAATCCCATCCTTACCTGGAGCCTTGCCAGATGCAAGTTCATTTATAGCACACTTAACTTCTGTTAAGGTGGGAAGTGTGTCCAGGTGGTCAAGAGTTGGTAGAGCCTCTATGGCGTTGAGGGCATCATCCGCTAGTTTGGTCTCACTTGAGTAAAGCTCCAAATAGTGCTCTACCCATCTGTCCATCTGCTGTTTCTTATCAGTGATGATTTCTCCAGTCAAGGTTTTCAATGGTGCACTTCTTTTGATCACTGGACCACAGGCTTTCTTTATTCCTTCATACATGCTTCTTATGTCTCCCTTATCACTTGCGATTTGAATGGACTCACATAACTTGATCCAATAATCATTTGCACACTGCCTGGCAGCCTTTTGCACATCATTCCTAGCTTGCCTAAGCTCACTCAGAGTGCTACGCGTTGGTCTTTCCTTGTTTCTTAAGAGAGCTTTTTTCTTCTTATCAATCAAGGGCTGCAGAGTCTCGCTGTTGGCCGCAAACCAGTCCTGCCTCTTATGATCCACAGTGCCGTAAACCCCTACGGCAGTTTTATAAAGAGTTTCCTTAATTTGACCCCACTTTTCATTTACTGTACAATTTTCTGGTGTATCAGTGAAAGCGTCTTCAAGTTGCTGTTGAAACTGAAAGCACTTTTCAGGATCATGAGTGTTAATAATATTAATCCCGAGGCTAGATTTGTGTTTAGCTGTGTAGATTCTCTTTGGTCTCAGTCTAACCCTTGCAACAACCAAAGAATGATCCGTATCACAGTCAGCACTGTGGTAACTACGAGTCAATGATGTATGGTTCAGATGTTGTCTCCGTGTGATGATGAAGTCCAGCTGGTGCCAATGGCCGGATCTTGGATGTTTCCATGTGACCTTATGCATCTCTTTTGTTTTAAAAAAAGAGTTTGTAATACATAGGTCATTACTGGTGCAATGCTCCAGCAGCCTTTGCCCATTTTCATTCATGCGACCGATGTTGTATTTTCCAAGGCACACTGGCCATGAACTCGAGTCCTTGCCCACACGAGCATTGAAATCACCGAGCATATAAATGTAGTCAGATTTTGGAACTGCCTTGATCACGGAGTCTAACTCCTCATAGAACGAATCCTTCACATCATCAGAGGAATCGAGTGTCGGTGCATATGCAGTAATAATGGTGGCAAACCCACAAGAGGTTGCCAAGCGCAGGGATAATAGTCTTTCATTTCCTCCTGCTGGAATTTCAATCATTCCCAGTAGCGAATTCTTCACTGCAAAGCCCACACCGTGTTGCCTTTTATCTGCCTGCCCTCTACCCTTCCAGAAAAAGGTGTAGTTGTTTTCCCTGAGTGACCCTTCCTCAGCGAGGCGAGTCTCCTGCAGGCCAGCAATATCAATGTTTAGACGATTGAGTTCGGCATCAATCACCGCCGTTTTTCTCACATCGTCAATATTGGTCAAGTCAGTGGAAAATCCTGGACACATGGTTCTCACGTTCCAGGTTGCAAGCCGTAGCTTGAGGTTTCTATTTTTATTTTTGTTTGTACCTGGTGCATTGGTTTTACAGCCTGCGATTCAGATTTTGTCCTAGCCCCAAGCACCCATTGAAGCAGGCAGGCTGTGGCGGATCAGCACCCAATTGGCTGGGGGCTGCCCAGCTTGAGGCGGGCGGTAGCTGATCAGTGACACCTATAGGTGTCTCCCACCGTCAGAGGCAACGCGTGGCGCCCCATGTCTACGCCAACTGACAAGGACTTATAACCCGTAACAGTTGCCTCTCGCTTTGATTCCGAGACCAGTTAAGATCAGGGATGGAGTTATTGCCTCTCCACAGCACAAAGCCTGGGCTAAAATATAGAGATCATGTGTTGCCCATGCAGCATGATCCCTCTCTCGGCCTGCCTAGTTTACTCCAGAGGAAAGGTAACACCCCTACATCTGGAACAAGACAAGCTGCAGAAGCTGCCGGATCAGCAAAGCAATGCTCTAACTGTCCGCCTGTCGGAGCTTCGATCCTAGACCAGTCGCCAACCAAGGCTTAGGGCCTGGTCTGCCCTGCCATGACATTTTGTCTTTAGCTTGCATTTCCTCGCACCAGGGTAAGGCTTGTACCCTCCCAATTGCGCTCTTCCGCCCGAAGCCGTTGGCACAATGTGGGGTGTCGGGTTTGGTAAGCGCCGCCCAACGTTCAGCGCTAACAGAAACCAGGTAGTACCGTCTACTGTTATACGGTAGCTCAGTCATATCTGACTAAGACCTGACTCTTGACTAACTAACTAACTAACTAACTAACTAACTAACTAACTAACTAACTAACTAACTAACTAACTAACTAACTAACTAACTAACTAACTAACATTTCAACTAATGAGGGTTCAGGTTCTGTCTCTGCTGTCACTGGTTCATGTATATCCACAAATATACTCACAGTAATTCACATCATACATTCCACTGCAGTATTCCTGCCATCTTTCTATAATTTGTCTAGATTCTGTTAATATACAAGTATTTCCTGACTTGTCACAGATAACATTTAATTGAGGTTGAACATTTCTTGTCAATAACTTCATTTCTTTGAACGTTTCGTAATCTCTTCCATTCTTATGATATTGCTCTATTTTAATACAACAATCGTGTATATATTGGTGTTTGTCCTTTCTTGTGTTCTTTCTTATTTCCCGTGTTAAAGAGTCATACTTCATCCTCCTGTTATCGGTTTCTCCTTTCCTTTTCAGCTCTCTTCGTTGTTTTATTAATTCTAACGTGCATGGTGTAATCCATGGCTTATGTTGCTTAGTCCTGGTCGGAATTAAATCTTTGGCTGCTGTTATCAAGGTATCTCTAGCTTGTACTGCCAGTTCATCAGTTGTTATTTAGTCTTGTACAGACATCAAGACCCCAAAACGATTCCTCACTTCTACGTTGTACGCATCTGGTATTTTTGTGAGATCAAAACGAAGTGGCCTTGGTCCTCGGGTAAGCTTTTTGAGTTTTAATTTCAGATCTGCTTCCAATAACTGGTGATCTGTTTCACAGTCTGCATTTCGTAGGGTTTTTGCAGATGTTATGCTTGATCTCCATCTTTTTTTGTATTAAAATATAATCTATCTTATATTTGGTAATACTGTCCGCTGACTTCCATGTGAAGAGTCATCTTGTGTGTTGTTTAAAAAGTGTTGGCTATGTTAGTTGATAATCTAGTTATATAGCCAAATCATTTAACCTACTGTTTTCTGATGAAATCTAGCGCTGCTATAACCCTCAATTTAGTCTCTTCATTTCTGATTTTCTCTCTTCTTGATACACTGAGTACTCTTCTCGGGAATCTCGTTTTCTCAGAAATCTCATTTGTTGTTGTGAATATTATTATTCAAATACGCTTTAAAATTCATCATTTGATTTAATACGAAAGAGAATGAATGCTGGTTTAAAAAAAAAAAAAAAAAAAAAGAAGTAGAAGAAGAAAGAAGAAGAAGAAGAAGAAGAAGAAGAAGAAGAAGAAGAAGAAGAAGAAGAAGAAGAAGAAGAAGAAGAAGAAGAAGAAGAAGAAGAAGAAGAAGGATATACCCTAGGCAAACAAAATGTAATACTTTTTAAATTATATCAATAGGTGAAGGAGTGAACTGGAGTAACTTTTTCATTCCTCCATCTACACTGGGCATTATCAGCATATATATGCCCATCATGATGTTCGTGTTCAATATAACTGCCAATGTCGCCATTTCGCTTGTGGATTCAAAAATTCACTATCTGCAAGGGGCGGCTGCATACATATTTATGGCTATCCAGGTAAATGTTTGTCAGTTTAATTAAGTCACATCTGGTTTTGCTTCTAACCTTGATGTTGATGTCGTATGAGATCTAGTGATTGTATATCAAAAACTACATACATTCTTAATTGTTACTGTTGCATATACTTCTCATGCGTTCCCTGCTGCTACAGCAAAATCATTTATTATTTCATCTGAGTCGTTCATTGGTTTTATGCCTCGTTTGTTCGTTAGAGATGCAGTTTATCGGTTCTATAAATATTATTTTCACATACTGCATATTCCACATTTATTATTAAGTCGTTTTTGACAACATTCCCTTTTTAAAATTGTATACAGTTTTCTGAACATAGTTGTGTAGTAAATTTATTTGAAACTGGTGTTTGAATTCGATACAATATATGTATTGTGATGTATACCGCTCTTTAACAGTAAATCTATCTTCATAATTTTGCCATTACGTATTCTTGAAGTTTTCCCTGCTTAAATAGTTATTTCATAAATATCAGGTAACCATTGAGAAATACTATTGTTTACAAGTTCCAGACATTTATCCACCGTGTTTTGATATCCTTAACATTGTTTATCGGTATTGTGATGTCAGCTGAATAATTAAGCTGCATCATTAAAATTGTTTTGACTTCTACTGTACAGTTTCGCATACAATATCTTTAATGGGAACTACTTGTGTGTGTTGAAATACTTGACGACAAAAAGCGGATGATGATGATAATGATAATGATTGAAATTAAATTGATTAATACACCTTCTTCACGTTGCTAACTGGTAACTTCTTATTGACTGAACACAACTTAGCGAATTATTTAATATAAATATATACATACATTATATGAGATATGGGACACATCGGAGATGGCATTGATGAGAAGGAAAGTAACTGATGGATACGTGAGGTGCAGGATAGCAGGAGGAAGAAAACTGTGCACTTATATTCTAATCAATCATACTATCATAATTTCCAGCGTTGGGTGGTTGTGGAGGATTTACCTTGTTATCTTTTATGTTGTCATATATGTTATGTTTGATTTGAGCTGTACTGGTGTACTGAACTGTGGTAGTGATATGCAGCTATGAGTAATTGACCTATTTGGACTTACCACAGTCACGTTTTAAGTGAGAATTCTTGAAGTAGCACTATGTTGTGCCGGTAGTATAGCGTTGATTTGACATGCATTAATTCTTCTTATGTTTATAGATGGTGAGCTATATTATGATTCTTTGGTAAAAGACTGAAGCATGGTATGTAGGAAACTATAGCTGTTTTGGGAGATGAGGAGAAAGAAGCTGACTGTTGTCAGTATCAATGTGTTTTTATGTGTTAAGTCGGCTGGTTAGGTAAGCCCAATTAGTGTTGAGATATTGTGTCTTGCTGAGTGAGCCACTGTTCTGAAATAATATTGGAATGCGTATTGTTTGTGTGTAGGGCTTTCCTGGGTTTTGTTTTACTGTACATTTTTGTTTTGCCTGAATTTTAGTACCATTTTTTAATATGAAGCTTATTTATATAGAATTTATGTATAGACTTTTAGTTTGATCACACACTTTGGCAACCTAGGTCTCAGATCCTTTGACCATCGTTATTCTCCTAGAAATATTTGTTCTTTGGTTGTTCGGGAGACGGTGGGATGTTTCTATTCATTATTTTTATTTCTCCTTATTTCTCCTCTCTTTCTTTCTCCTCTTCGCTTTGACACGAATGCAGTCAGCGTTGCGCTGTCTCTTTTTCCCATCATCGTTTCCAGCCGACTTTAAATGGATGAATGGATAGCCACGATAAAAAATATTTCATCACCCAAACGAACTGTTTGTGTGTATGTAGGTGTTTGTGTGTGTGTGTGTGTGTGTGTGTGTGTGTGTGTGTGTGTTTGTGTTTGTGTGTGTTTGTGTGTGTGTGTGTGGAGCAAGAAGGGCGGGGGTGGGGAAGAGAAAGAGGAAATTGATAATGAAGAGTGAGAGAGATAGAGATATGAGAGAGGTGTGTAGAAACGTATTGAAGAGAGATAAAGATTGTAAAGGCCAACACCTTTCCCCTGGCAACAGTTAATAAACGAGAAAAGAAAGACAAGTGCGCATGTTCTGGCACAGAGATTTGGGAAATAAGCTCCTAAACCGTAAACAGTATTGTTGATGATTGATTGATTGATTGATTTAGGAATCGACATCACAGCATTCGGGGCATTCCCATAAGTGCTCCGTCCCCATCCTCAGCAGCCAGCGAAGAGTTCCAACACTAATAGTACCAGTAGCAATCTGATTATAAGTCCGTCTCGCCTTTCCTCTGAGCGGTGAGCGTCGGCCAGATCCCTTCGTCACTCCTCGTTGTCTCATTCTTGCCAGACCATGGTAATCCATTTGCTCCTCCGATGTATGCACGTTCTCCCACAAGGCCGTAACCACGTCTGCCTTGTCATGTATCAATACTCCACCAAGTTCTGCAGAGCCAGCCAATCTGTCCGCCTGTTCATTTCCCAGCACACCGGCATGCCCCGGAGAAAAGATCCAGGCGATGCTTGTCACCCGTGACCTCCGAAGCGAAGCAAGCCACTCCGCACAAAGTCTGCCCGTCCTCACCCTCGTCAGCATGCTTTCTGAGTCAGTTACAATCACGATGTGTGAGTGTGTCGTATTCTCCATCCAGCGGAGAGCCGCAGTGACTGCCTCCACTTCCATTCTTAAGCTGGATGTTGTGGTATCATATGCCAGGCTCTTCTGCCCCAAACATCGACCATTAGCTTTGGCTATGAACCTCCAGCCACTTCTCTCACCTCTTGACACCGAACCATCTGTGTAGATAATCACATCACTCGAGTGAGCATTGTCCTGAATTAGTTGCTGGATTTCCACTTCCGTGGCCCCTGCTGGCCACTCCCTGCACTCCCGGCTTAATGTGATTATAACTCTGCACAAGTCTGACTGCTCCGCTGGCACTCTGACCCACCCTCTCCACGCCTAATGTTCTCCAAGGGGCACACCTGTCTGATCGTATCCTCCGCCTGAGCCATCCAGTATTGTGTGATAACCAATCAATAAAACCAACGATAATCCACATATTTGTCACAAACTCGACCACAATGTACAGCAACTAATCTACACACGCTCAGCCAAACAAATGATTCAAAGACAACACTACATATAACTTTAATGTGATCTAAACAATCTCCACCTGGTGACATAACATTTCATATAATGTTCAGCACGATCAACATTCAATACAATTGATTCCACACATCAACATCAATAGTTGTACAATATCCTGCTTACAAAACTATCATATGAGTAAAACCGTGTTCGGTCAAACAGCTGTAACAACAATAAACTCCAAACGACTAGATAGTTGCCACGACTTACTAACAAGTAGAGAAGATGTTGTACGCCTGAAAGGCAGCACCAATTACTAACAGTTAGAAACGTTGTATGCTCGAGAGATCCATCTATCCATCATGTGCCATGCCGATAAGTGTGGGAGGTCATGTTCTGCCATCTCGCTCGATCACCAGAGTCGTGGAACAGCTACGTATTTCTGTCTCGACCATGCCACGTGGCCAAGCAATCCAGGTATTTACTTCTCGGTCTTCCCCTTGATCTCTTCCCTTCGATCTTGCTAGTCATCACCAAGTTCTCCAAGTCATTTTGTTCTCATAACATGCCCAATAACTTTTGACTGTCTACGTTTAATGACTCTAATCAGTTTGCGATCTTCATTTGTTTCTTGAAGGACTTGTTCATTGGTTTTTCTGTCTGTCCATGGTATTCTTTGCATTTTCCTCAGAAACCACATTTCCACAGCCATCAGCTGTTTGTCAGCTTGACTGCTCATTGTCCACTCTACACATCCATACAAAAATACAGGTTCTATGTAGCACTTCAACACTCTTTTTCTCGTTTCCACTGATATCTTTTTATTGGTCAGTATGTTTTTCATCTTGCAAAAGGCTACTTTCGCAATGGAAATTATTGTTCTAATCTCTTCAAAGCATCTCCCATCAGATGTTATGACTGTGCCGAGATAACAGTATCGATTCACTTTCTTAAGAATATGCTCATTTACTCGTATATCACATTGCGGTATTTCCTTCTTCCCAGTGACGACCACTGTCTGTGTTTTCTTAATATTGAGCTCTAACCCTAGTTGTTCACTGTGTGCAAAAACCGCATCTACTAAATTTTGCAGGTCCTGTTCATTGTCTGCAATCAAGACTGTATCATCTGCATATCTAATGTTATTGATGTATCGTCCCCCAATGTTGATTCCTTCCATATCTTCTATATTTCTGAAAATATTTTCACTGTACAGGGAAAAAAGTTCTGGAGACATTACACTTCCCTGTCTCACAATTCTTTTAATAGGTTGATATTGGCCTACATCGTTATCATTTCTGATGGCAGATTGTTGCTTCCAATATATGTTTTTTACAAGTCTAAGGTCTTTTCCATCAATTTGTAGATCTTCAAGCATCCTTATCGTGTCGACATGTCTCACTATATCGAAAGCCTGTGTCTGGTCAATAAAGCAAAGATATAGATCTTTGTTTAATACTTTAATACTCATTGGCACCTTGCCGTCTTGACAGACGATAGTTTGTGCTTTAAAAAGGCATAATAACTTTTAACTATGGCGGTAGCGAGTGTGACTGATAAGGCCAATTTGCGCTGTAAATGTCCGTTCACAGTGGGTGCATGTGAACACGTGGTCATTTCCACCATCATGCACCATCTTACGTCTCAAACGCTTGGTGTGTGACTTTTCTGCAATAATTTTCTCCTTTGACTTTATTCCATTTCTGATATTTGCCCTCCATGCAACACGTTCAGCGGCGACTTGCTCCCAATGTGCATTATCAATGCCTGTATCAATCATGTCCCGCTTACACACATCTTTGTATCGTAGTAGAGGCCGACCCTGAGATCTCTTACCCATCTGTAATTCACCAAAAAAGATATCCTTTGGTATTCTACCATCATCCATCCTCCTAAGATGTCCTATCCATCTAAGTCTACGAAGACTGAGCATGGAATAAACTGTCACACAACCTGATCTTTCCAATACTTCAGTATTTGTGATTTTGTCTTGCCACTTAATACCAAGAATTCTTCGCAGACACCGCATATGAAAGCTGTTTAAATTGTTCTCTTGGTGTGAGTAAGTTGTCCAGGTTTCACTGCCATAGAGAAGAGTACTAAGGACACAGGCTTGATAGACAAGGACTTTTGTTTTGGCAGTAAGCTTCCTGTTCTCCCAGACTCTTTTTCTTAACCTGTTCATTGTTGTTGCTGCCTTACCAATCCGGATGTTGATTTCCTGATCTAGGGATAATTTGCTATTTACCACTGATCCTAGATATGTAAAATGGTCTACTATCTCTAGTTCGGCGTCGTCAATAAAGATTGATGGTACCCCATGTGCACCTTGTGACATAATCTGTGTCTTCTTTTTGCTAATTGTTAAACCAAATTCAGAACAAGCATTGGAGAATGCAGATAGTAGACATTGCAATTCTTCCTCAGAGTGGGTCGTAACTGCAGCATCATCTGCAAAAAGCAACTCTCTGATCAGTACCCTCCTAATTTTGGTCTTAGCCTTCAATCTCTGAGCATTGTAGAGGCCACCATCTGAGCGTGAGTGAATGTATATACCACCATCCTGATCACGAAATGCATATTTCAGTAGAAGTGAAAAGTATATTCCAAAGAGGGTGGGAGCTAGTACACAACCTTGCTTAACTCCACTCTTGATTTCAAATTCTTCAGAAGTTGCACCATCAAACTTGATTATACCCTTCATGCCTGTGTGGAACGATTCCACAATGGACAGAAGAGTTGGTGGGCAGCCAATCTTCTTTAGTGCCTTGAACAGACCCTCACGACTGACCAAATCAAATGCCTTTGTGAGGTCGATGAAGGCAATAAACAGTGGTTGATTCTGTTCACGGCATTTTTCTTGCATTTGTCGCAATGAGAATATCATATCAGTGGTAGACCGGTTCTGTCGAAAGCCACAGCAGTCGCTCCGATCGCCCTTGTTCTTGTACAGTGTTATGATGCTTGAATCTTTGAAATCCTGTGGGACTTGTCCTTGTAAGGACTTATAACCCGTAACAGTTGCCTCTCGCTTTGATTCCGAGACCAGTTAAGACCAGGGATGGAGTTATTGCCTCTCCATAGCACAAAGCCTGGGCTAAAATATAGAGATCATGTGTTGCCCATGCAGCATGATCCCTCTCTCGGCCTGCCTAGTTCACTCCAGAGGAAAGGTAACACCCCTACATCTGGAACAAGACAAGCTGCAGAAGCTGCCGGATCAGCAAAGCAATGCTCTAACTGTCCGCCTGTCGGAGCTTCGATCCTAGACCAGTCGCCAACCAAGGCTTAGGGCCTGGTCTGCCCTGCCATGACAATTTTGTCTTTAGCTTGCATTTCCTCGCACCAGGGTAAGGCTTGTACCCTCCCAATTGCGCTCTTCCGCCCGAAGCCGTTGGCACAATGTGGGGTGTCGGGTTTGGTAAGCGCCGCCCAACGCTCGGCGCTAACAGAAACCAGGTAGTACCGTCTACTGTTATACGGTAGCTCAGTCATATCTGACTAAGACCTGACTCCCACTTTAATACTACAGAACGTTCAATTACAGTTCTCAGTATATACACAGCATTTACTGTGCCCTTGCCTTCTACAAACCCACATTGTTCTTCTCCTATTTTGGGTTGTATTTTCTTCCTTTTTGCATGATAATTCTCAGCAGAATTTTCGTGATGTGACTCATTATACTAATTGTTCGATTTTGATCGCATTCCAATGCTCCTGATTTCTTCGGGATTGCAATAAATATAGAATTACATAATTCAGGAGGTATATCTCCAGTATCGTATATTGCGTTCAGAAATCTAGTGACTTGGTCAATTCCATATTCTTCTAAGGCCTTGATCATTTCTATTGTGATGTTATATGTACCCGGGGTCTTGCCAATTGTCATATGGTTAAGAGCATTCTGAACTTCCATATTCAAAATTGATGGTCCTTCATTATTATTCCGATGATCATATTGTTCTTCTCTTGTATCATCATAAAGGTCTTTTACATAATCTGACCACACATGTAAACTCTGATTATTTTCTATTATGATTTTGCCATCTTTGATTTTTAGGCAACCAGTTGATGTATGTTAAGCAACTGGAGGACACTCAGCCATAACATCCGGAGTACGACAAGGTTGTGTCCTGTCCCCTCTCTTGTTTATAACGTATATAGACAACATATGTAAAGAAACCAGCCAAACGAAGACCGCGAGAACACCGCACGACGAAAACACAGAAGAACCATCTATAAATCTAACTATTAGAGAACTCCTGTTTGTGGACGACCAAGCACTAATAGCA
Source organism: Cepaea hortensis (assembly GCA_963921405.1). Classification (NCBI taxonomy): domain Eukaryota; kingdom Metazoa; phylum Mollusca; class Gastropoda; order Stylommatophora; family Helicidae; genus Cepaea; species Cepaea hortensis. The sequence continues at coordinate 64,947,123 of OY992887.1, forward strand.
AAATCAGAAGCTGAATTGCAAGACCACATGAATAGTCTAAACAAAATGTGTAGGGAACATAACACAAAAATTAGCACAAGTACAACAGAGGTGTTGACTATAGCTAAAGAAGATAAAACACCAATGATTCACCTAAATGAACATCCCTTGAAACAAGTAAAGAGTTTCAAGTACCTAGAAAGTATAATATCATCAAATGGCAAATCAGAAGACGAGATCGAAAATAAATGCAATAAGGAAAACCAACTCATTTGACAAATGGCACCAATACTAAAGAACAAACATGTATCAATAATTACTAAGAAAGCACTTTACAACACAATCTTCCTACCAACTCTATGATACCAATGCCAAACCTGGACAATGACAGAAAAAGAGAAAAGAAAAATCACAACAACAGAAATGAGATTCCTGAGAAGAATACTCAATGTATCAAGAAGAGATAAGATCAGAAATGAAGAAATCAGGACTAAAGTGGGGGTTATAGCTGCACTAGATTTTATTAGAAGGCAGCAAGTCAAATGGTTTGGCCATGCAAGCAGGTTACCAATTAACAGCATACCACAACAAACAATGATGTACAGACCAGAGGGAAGTAGAGGAAGAGGCCGACCACGTAAAAGATGGACGCAGGGAATAAGAGAGTCCATGGAAATATCGATACATGAAGCCCATAAGCGGGCACTCTCCCGCTGTTTATACTTCACCTCGACACCGCAAGGTACAAGAGGAACATGATGAGATGAAATGAATTGATGTATGTGTTCTTTTGTTAGTGATGTCATTAATTCTTTTGTGCATTAATTTGGTATTCCGGGTGTTGTGATGGTTTCAATTTCCTTGCAAATTTCCTCAAGCCATGTTTCTTTTGCCTCTTTGCATAGCTTCCTAATTTTCCTGTGAATCTATTCATATTTTTCCTTGTTATTTTTTCTTAACTCCATGAGTTTTATGATGTCTTCCGTCATCCATTTCTTGCGTCCTATTATCTTTATTTTTGGGATGGTTGTTTCTGCAACTTGGTTGACTGATTTCTTTAATATTTCCCATTGAGAACTGACGTCTTGAAATAATATTTCCATATCGGACAATGCATCAAATCTGTTCTTTACCTCTACGTTGAATTTACCTTGTATTTTCTAACTATTCAGTGCTTGTAGATCAAATTTTGTGTTTCTTGGTGAATGTTTGACTTTCTTTAATTTTATATGTAAATTTCTTAATTAATCTAAGGTCGCTGTAGCAGTCTGCGCTTGGTATAGTTTTTGCGACTTTTAAGGCATTTCGAAATCTTCTGTTAATGAGAATGTAATCAATCTGATTTCTGATCTTATGATCAGGACTCCTCCATGTCCATAATCTCCTTGGGTGCTGTTGATACCAGGTGTTTCCAATAATCAAATCAAGTTCTTTTGCCCACTGTATAAGTTTGCAACCTCTTTAATTCTGTTCCCCTAATCCAGTGGTTCTCAACAGGTGGGGAATCCCCCCCCCACCCCCGGGGGAATTTTTAGGGTTTCGGGGGGGGGGGGGGGGGGATCAAGATTATTTCAAGATCGCGATTACTTGATATTGTTTTTCCCTTCATACTTTACGGTTCTGTACGTCTCATCCTTCTAAAATTCATTTTATAAAGTAAGTAGACCCACACATCACGTTTTATGTGGACGTCTAGACTTGTTTTAGTATGTGCTATTAAATTTAGCCTCTATTATTATGTATACTGTGTAGGGGCGGGGGACGGGTGGGGTGGGGGGGGGGGGTAGGAAATACGAATAAGGGTGGGGGGTGACGTTCTGAAAATATGGTGAAGGGGCACGGGCCAAGAAAGGTTGAGAACCACTGCCCTAGTCCATACTTGCCTACTATGCATTCGTCCTGTTGATTTCCAACTTTGGCATTCAAGTCACCCATTATGATATTTACTTCAGAATTCTTGCATTTCTTGAAGGTTTTCTCTAAATCATTATAAAATTCATCAATGCTGTCATCACTACTGTCTGCTGTTGGTGCATAAATTTGTATGACATTGACATCAAATGGTCTTCCACTCAACTTTACCAGTAATACTATGTCTGATATAGTCCAATATTCTTTGATTGATTTTGCTATCTCTGTATCCATTATAATTGCTACTCCTCGCTGTTGTTTCTCTCCACCAGAATAGATAATGAGATATCCTCAGATGTTATAATGCCTATTCCTGTCCACCTGGTCTCACATATCCCTAACAGATTAATATTTAATCTTCTCATTTCATTCTTAATGTTATCAAATTTTCCATCCCCACTCATTGTACTTACATTCCAAGTTCCTACTTTCAATGTTGATACTCTTTTGCACTCAGTCGCATGCTGACGGTCTGGAGTTACCTGGTGCACATGACTACCCCTACAGGGCGAGGCTGCTCCTATGGAGCACCCATTTACGCCGTTTCTCTTATTCTCGATAAGACTGTAGTAAATGATATCCTTGGAATCTGTAAAGAAGGTAGTTTACCATCCCTTTCCTTCCTAGCAGTGACCACACTGGTTGATGACCGTAGCCATTGTTTCCCCAAAAAAGAGATCCTCTGCCTACCGTCGCGAAGCTGGAGACCATAACCTACAACTATTTGTTGGCTGCTCTTCAACTTCATCCACCACCTGCAACTTTGGCTTCACGTAACCCTGATCGGGTGGGGGGGGGGGGAGGCTAAACGGATACTCCACCTTGCCCAAGGGTGTCCCGTAGGCTTGCGGAGGGAAGAAGGCACCTTACCTCTCCTTTGATAGGGAATAATCCTACCCCGCCACCCACCCCTCGAAAGATAACGACTAATTAACACCCAGACTAACCGTGACATTACATTGTCAGGGATGCTTTTACCAATTCATGTGCAGACGACAGTAGTATATAACGTAGTAATCAGGTATCATTTCAAGATCCAAACGAGGCTGCTCCTAAAATATTTTCCTGTATATAGTGTCGTTTAACGTCACAAATTGGCCCCTGAATGGGGTTTGACGTCAGAAACCGGCTCCTGAACGGGGTGTAGAATTCATATTTTCGCGCGTAAAGATAGACAACTGCGTCCGGTTTTCGTCACTAAGTGGTCGTGGTGGGTGGGGTGGGGGATGTTGGAAAGAGTAATGCTGGTTGTTAAATGCTCGGGTGGTGTCATGGTTAAGCAGGGAGGTTTGGAAAATTAAAAGATCGTTGTTAAGAGACGAGGTGGAGTCATGGTGGTTGAGGTGACTATCGGGATTGAGATGGGAGGTGTGGGGGAGGTGGGACTATTAGTAGTGTGTAATGGTTAGGAGTACGATCCTCTTCCACGGGTAGCTTCATGGCTAAGCCGAGAGATTGGGAAATTTAAACGATGGCGATTCGTTTTTAAGAGACGGGGCAGTGTGGTGGAGACGGGGTGGCAAAGTAGCTAGCGAGCTGACGGCACGGCTGAGAGTATGACTCATATAGAGCCTGGGACTCGAACCCAGTGGTCGGCGTGGCTGAGGGTATTACTCGTATAGACCCGTGGCTATAATGGAGCCGTATTAGCTGAGATGACTATCAAGTGTGAGGTGGTAGGTGTGGAGGAGGTGGGACCATTGGTAGTACGTAAGGATTGGGATTACAATACTCTTCCATGAGGTGGTGGAATGATCAGATACAGGCGTCCCATCACACCCATCACGGATTCATCCCGCTAGGCATTCCGCTGTTACTCACTAAACCACAGGACTGAGAGACCCGCACACGGACATAGACCTTTTTCTTCCCACTTCAACCCGACCGCCCATGTCTGGCCACCCAGCCCACCTCATCTATCACGGATCCATCCAACCAAACTCGAACCTTTAACAAGGAATGGACACCTGTATCTGGTTATTCCACCACCTCGTGAAAGAGTATTGTACCCCTTATCATTACATAGTACCAACGGTCCCACCTCCCACCTCACACCTGATAGTCAACTCAGCCAGCACGGCTCCACCTCACCCACGGGTCTATATGAGTCATACCCTCAGCCACGCCGACCACTGGGTTCGAGCCTTAGGCTCAATATGTGTCGTACCCTCAGCCGCGCTGGCCAGCTCGCTAGACACTATGCAACCGGTCTCCACCACACCGCCCCATCTCTTAACAATGAATCGCCATCTTTTAATTTTTCCAACCTCCCGGCTTAACCAAGACGCCACCCCGTGGAAGAGCATTGTACTTCTAACAATTACACACCACCAGTCCCACCTCTCCACCTCCCACCTCAATCCCGATAGTCACCTCGGCCACCATGACTCCACCCCGTCTCTTAACAACCATCTTTTAATTTTTTTCCAATCTCCTTGCTTAACCATGACACCACACCACAATTTAACAACGAGCTTTCATCTTCTCAAGACCCCCTCCCCCACCCACCACTCCCTTAGTGACGAAAACAGGAAGCAGTTGTCTACCTTTATGCGCGAAAATATGAATTTCACACCCAGTTCAGGAGACGGTTTGTGATGTCAGACCCCATTCAGGAGCCGGTTTGTAACGTCATACGACACTTTATATAGGAAAGCATGTCAGGAGCAGCCTCTTTTGGATCTTGAAATTTTACCTGATTCCTACGCCATATACTACTGACGACTGTGTTTAAAACTGCATTCTCGCTGTCTCGAGAATGTCGTTTTTTTTTTTTTTAAATTACGTCGAACCCGGTCAATCTAAGAAAAGAAGTTATAATTAACAGCTCATTCCAGCGTCAGATTAAAAAGCTTATAACTGAATCAGTCACATTTCCGATATGAGTTTGAAAGGGATTGTTGTTCATAGGAGGTAATGGTTATATTAAACCATCTACGACGAGGGGAAGTCAATAAGTATGTCACAAATGGCTGAAGAAAAATAACTAAATATGATAACAACTTTAAACCAGTTTATTTTTAGACATGTATTGTCTCTTTATTTCTCAACACGATTTCCACCAACATTGATGCATTTATCCCATCGTTTTATCAGTCCTCCCAAACCGGCTGAATAGAACTGCGTGCTCTGTTTTCTAAACCACGTTTTCACCTCACATTCAACTTCGGCGTCATTCGCGAAATTTCTCCCGCCTAGGTGGGTTTTCAGTGGACCAAAAAGGTGGAAATCGCTAGGGGCTAAGTCGGGGCTGTAAGGTGGACGGTACTCGCATGTCACCTCTGATCATTTCCCCCACCCGCTGCACGATGCTTCTGTTGCAATCTCAACAGTACGACCAGATCAGATTTCATCAACAAATTTAGAGCGTACTTGAGAAATGTTTTCTACCCAACTATGCACCGCTTTATGGGACAAATATTTGTCAGCATAAAAAGGAAGCATTTCCTTATGAATGTCTTTTGCAGGCATTCCTTTTGTCCACAAAACGACGCACAACAGCACGTTGCTCTTTGGTTGTACACTCCGTAAGTACAGTCGCCATTTTCTTTATGCGCTGCGCATGAGACACCTAGCACCACCTGACGAACGGGAATATAACGTTCGATGTTGCTGTCACCTAATGACACATGTAGAAAACACCAACTACATTTACCTGCCATCCCACAGAACTGTGTGACTTACTTATTGACTCGCACTTGTATATATACAGTTTTCCGTGGATTTTAGGCTTATTCTGAAAATTTCCAGAATATTTAGTTGCAGTGGTTCTTTTAACCGCACATATAGTTAGTTAGTTAGTTAGTCGACAGATCATCATTGCACATCGAACCATTCAGTCCATAAGTGCTCGGATCCCATCCTCAGCAAATCCCGCAGCGTGTAGCGGCTAACGACGCCAGTTCTGTGTTGGTTTATCAATCTTCTTTGGCTTCCTGCGTAGTGTTCTTGTTTGGCCACCCCTCTTTTAATTTGCTGCTCTAGCAGTCTGGCCATTGTTGTAGATTCACAGTCATCACTTGGTTCTCGCAAAAGTCTTACTTCTCGTAGAGCATTCAGAATGTCAGCCTGGTCCATGGCGAGTCCGCCCTCCACAGTAGCCTCACCTGCGAGCTTGTAAGCCCGCTCATTTCCTTGTACTCCCGCATGCCCTGGCACGAAGATGAAACTAATCTTTGCCAGCCGAGACCGCTCCAGAGGCAGCAACCATTCTCTTCGGATCGACCCCTCCTCTATCCTCTTGATCATGTTCATTGAGTCGCTAAGGAAACAAGCCCTAGTGAATGTCTGTGTCTCGAGCCATGTTATTGCTTTACTTACTGCCATGACTTCCATAGTCAGGCTACTTGTGGTTTCAGTGAAAGCACCAGAGTCCTCCTTCCCAATTCTCCCTCCGGCCCGAGCTGTAAAGGCCCATGAGCTTCTCACATGTCTGACGACCATCAACGCTTGTACTTCAGCCTCCACAGCAGCCGGATTTTCTTGTCTGCATTTCCTATCTAGTTGGATGCAAACTGAAAAGGATGTGCAGAAGTATGTTGGCACGTGCACCCACTCCTCGCCAGGTTCTAAGTCCTCAAGTGAACACACCTGTTGAAGAATGTCTTCGGCTTGACCCATCCACGACCGTCCTCTTTTTAACCTGCTGCCCTTCACCTTCCTAATTTCACTATGCAGTGGATGTTGTGTGTTTGCGTTAACTCTGAGGTAGGCGCGTGCCCTGCAAACTTGTATTCTCTCTTCAATGGTTGGAAAATCAAGAAGGTAGCGCATCGCCCTGCATGCTGTATCTCTTGTACATCCAAGAATAATGCGCATAGCTTCATTCTGTATCCTTTCCATCCTTTCAATCTGCTTATGGCTGAGAGTCAAGATTGCCATTGCATACTCCAAAACAGACATGACCAGCCCCTCGTACAGAAGACATAGATGGCGCTGCTCACAGTTTGCTGCCGCCATCACCCGCATCGCAGCCAAACCCCGCTTGGCCTTTGTTATCACCTGGTCTATGTGCACATTATAAGCAAGGCTTCGATCAAACCGTATCCCTAGGTAATTCATTGCCTGCGTTCATTCCACCGTTTCTGAACACAGCATTACAGTTGGTGTTGGAGTGTTGACAATATGATTATTCAACGAGAACCAAGTCACTGTTGCCTTTGTTGGGTTGACCATTGCCCAAGCTTCATCACACCAAGTACTTATGCGATTGAGTTCGGTTTGTATTTCCACAGCAACCTGCTCTCTATCCTTACCCTGACGATACACTAAAATATCATCGGCATACGACAATGTCCTGCCAGGTCCAGTGATCTGCTCACTGGTGATTCTCACTGTGTAGGCGTTGAACAGTACCGGAGATAATGGTGATCCCTGTGGTAGGCCAGGATATATTGTTGTTGGTTCCGAAGTCCAACTGCCACATCTAAAAACTACTTTCCGTTGGAAGAGGGCTGCATCGATCCAACTAAGGAGGAATGGACTTACTTTTAGTTCAAGAAGCTGAAACATTAAAAACTCCAATGGTACTCTGTTGTATGCGTCCTCAAGATCAATCGCTGCAGCAAAGGTTTCAATGCCTGAGTGGAAACCTTCATAGACATCATGGGCAAAGACTGCTGCATTGGTCCAGGTTTCTCTTTTTGGACGGTACCCACCCAGGGTAGGTGGGAAAACACCTTGCCTCTCTAGCTGGCTTGATATCTTCCTGGCAATTACCTTCTCCAGCAGCTTGCCTATTGTATTCTGCATGGTTATAATTCGATATCCCTGAATTTTTGTGTGGTCTTTGTCAGGCTTCGGCAAGGGAATCAGATAGCTGTGTAACCATTCCTCCTTGATGCTAGCACTCACTATACTGTTGTTGTACATGTCTGCTAGTTTCTCTAGCTCATGGTCGGTACACTTATTGATGTCGTCGTATCTTATGCCATCAGGACCTGGAGCGCTGTTTTTTGATCGTCGAAGTACAGCCTTGATTTCTTTCATTGTCACTGTGTCTTCATCCGAAGTGTTATGGGCCTTGCATCTGTCTGAGGTGACCTCCTTGGCCAGATTTCGGCCTCCCATGTCTGTCTGGTTGCTCTGCTCAAGATAGCGTTCAAAGAGGACTTTGCCCTTGTCCTCGTCAGTCCTCTGCCAGATGAGGTCAGCACCTTGGAAGTCAGAAATGCTCTTATTCTTGACTACACCACTTATGCTTTTATGTAGTCGCCAGAACAATTTCAGTGACTTGTCTATGCTTACTCTTTGACACACCTCTGCCCATTTTTCGCTCTTAACCACCTAGACCAGTTTCTTGAAATAGCTTACTTTTGTGTGCATCTCTCTTTCTAAGTGCATGCAGGGACTAGGATGACCAGCTCTGTTCTTCTTGGCATTTTGCCATCTCCTTACAGCACTACGCTTATCCACCCAAGCCTTCTCCACCTCGGAATTCCACCACGGTGGCTGCTCCCAGCTTTTTATCCTGCCCTGAAACTTTCTGCGCTTGTCACGTCTTATTTTACTCACCACATCTTGCCCTATACTGTCATACTGGAAAGTCTTTACTTTTAGCTTGTGCTGCCTGGTTCTGCCTTTCTCCACCAATATGATGCAAGGGTGGTGGTCGCTGCCGTGGTGTCCTAGGACACCCCATCTACACACTGTAGTGAGTGAAGGTGAAACTAGCGCCAGATCAATAGCACTGTCCTCAACGCCTGGACGGCTTGCTGTCCTGGTGACACAGCCACTGTTGATACAAACCAGGTCAATGGTTTCAAGTGCAGTCTCGAGCTCCTCCCCCTGTGTATTGCAGGAAATGTTTCCCCATGATCTGCCTTTAGCGTTGAAGTCACCACAGAAAATAACATTTCTCTCGTGGCCTAATATGCCACTTAAGCACTGCCACTTCTGGGCGTCCATACTCCCATTGCTGGCCTAAACATTAACCAACACGAATGGTATACTGGAATGAAATCTCAACGCCTGTATTTGTATATCGTCACTGTTCCAACTGGACATGTCTAGCTCTGACGCCACCTTGCTGTCGCGAACGAGAATCGCCATTCCCAGATGTCGTCTGTTGTAGAAACATTTGAAGCCGGCAATTCGGAGTAGGTGATCGCCCAGTCTCGTCTCCTGGAGTGCTACAATGTCGTTCCTGTAAACTAGGGTTTCTAAAATAGAGCCCCGTTGTTTTACACTGGCACAGTTCCAATATAGAATACGGATATTCCTGAGTCCTAGACGGTGACACTTGAGTCTAAAACGTCTCAAACCACCACGCTTACCTTGCTTCTTTCTCCCTGCGCGGCTTCCACGCCGCTTCGTTATGTTGACTGCTGACTGCTCGAAGAACACATGTTGTTGTTGTTCCGCCATGTTGAAAAAACGAAACACAGAACCCACACACGCTGCTAAAGATTCACTCAAGGATGGCTTCGCTCGATGCACTATCCTTTAACATAAGACCACTTAGTTAGGTCATTGTCAAACTTAGCAGCATTAACTGTGAGACCCATTATACAACGTGCTTGGTCCGCTCTGTCTTCGATCCAAATGTACGAGTTCCAAAACTGTGCTTCATAGCGTCCAATTCCATTTCTTCTTATTATAGCAGGCGTGTATCACGATGCTTCATGTACATTTTCGACTAAGTCAACTCTATTCAGAAAGGCTACATTTCCCCCCTCTAAAGTACATTCAACCCCAGGTTGGAACAAATATACTTTACTAATTTACCAACATTTAAGATGGATATTTTTTTTCTGACAACCGCGACCATCCATACAGAACGTCATAAAACAAAACACCAAAATCCATTTAACACTTTCATTGCAACATATTATGTAAGGATGAACCTACTACAGGTCCCACACACAAAAAAAAAAACGGTAGGGAATTTATTTGTTCAAGTACTTTGTTTCGAGAATTATGGAAACATTGAAAGAGAAGCGTGACTCTACTAGAGTTCACACAGAAAACACACCAAACAAGCAAAGAACAACAGCTAAATTTCGAAACAGAAAGGAGATTTTCGGGACTTGGAATGTTACTGGTCTAGTAAATAAAGAACCAGCTCTCGTAGAGTTTGTGAAAATATCAAATAATCAAATATTAGGACTCGCAGATACAAGGAAAAAGAGGCTGAACACAAAAAGAACACATGACAGTTACGTTCTTATATGTATAGTATGTCCACATTTGTTTGCCTTCATTCACGATCAATTATTTTGAAAACTGTCTGTTGCATCGTTATGAAATTTTTCCAGCCGTCTTATATTTACCCCCACCCAAGGAATATGTCTTTGAAAGGTCCAAACTTAAATCATTGAAAGCGGCGACATTCCTTTGATGTTTTGCTGAACAACTAGTGATTTCTCACTAAAAAAAGTTGACACACAAAGGCGTATCCGGATTCGTATGGGAGTGGGTGCAATGAAAGAAGTAGCTTACAGGGTCGGCTGCATTGCACCGGGTTTTTATCCCATATGGCTCAGTTTCTTTCCGCAGCGCGGAAAGCGTCGCACAAAGCACGAACTCCGTAGCTCCAGCGACGACCCTCGGGAGTCTCCGAAAACAAATGCACTCGTGAAATGAAGGACGCCGCCCGGAATCGAACATACAACCTTCGGAGCCCGAGTCAGACGGCTTGACCACTTCACCACGGAGAATCCCGAGAGGGGTGCAATGTGTAATATTAGTAAAGACAGAGAATTTACAGACAGACAGACAGACAGACAGACAGACAGACAGACAGGTAGGTAGGTAGGTAGGTAGGTAGGCAGAAAGGTAGGTGGGTCGGTAGGTCGGTCGGTCGGCCGGCAGGCAGGCAGGCAGGCAGGCAGGAGATAGATAGATAGGTAGGTAGGTAGGTAGATAGATAGATAGATTGATAGAGACATAGAGAGAGATAGAGATAGAGAGAGATAGAGAGATAGATAGAGAGATATATATAGAGATAGATAGATAGATAGAGATATAGATAGATAGATAGATAGATAGATAGATAGATAGATAGATAGATAGATAGATAGATAGATAGATAGATAAGATAGATAGATAGATAGATATAGATAGATAGATAAATAGATAGATAGATAGATAGATAGATAGATAGATAGATAGATAGATAGATAGATAGATAGATAGATCTACACCAGGAGCCGAGTCAGCTAGTTTATTTATATAATCACGTTTCATGAAAGAACCCCCATTTGAGACACCTCTGAACAAACCAATTTAACTTCGCCAAAACGAAACCCGCCAAATAATTTCGAAAAGAGCGGGAGTGTGTCTTGCTGAAGCTGTAACACTCTTACAATGATGGCATGAATGCGGGAGCGGTAGATTATATACCGCATATAAGCAAACATTGAAATCTGCTGTACAATCTCCAGAACAAAAAATTTTTTGTTGGGTGGACATAATGATAAGGTTATATACTAAATCTCATCATTTTCCATCAGTTGGTTACTGAGATATTGAATTTTATATTGAGGCAACAAAAAAAAAAAACACACTATAGTAGCGTCGATCAGCGAGCGAAAGCTAAACATGGAGTGGGTTTTTTATTACATCCAGAAAAAGCGAAAGTCATTATCGACACTAAATTTATGTCAGAAAGAATAATACTAATACAAATCAAAGAAGGCAGTAAAACAACTTTTATACAAACATACGCCCCATGTAACGACGCTTACAGCGATGAAGACAATGATGAATATTTTTATAACCTTGCAGACACGCTTAACAATGTCAGTGAGACAGGTGAGCTTATCGTAATGGGTGATTTCAACGGATGAATAGGCCCGTGATGAACACCATGAGATGAATGCATGGGGCCATTCAGCGACACAGAGACTGAATGTAATGGCAATGGTCAACATATGCTCCGAACACGGACTAATAATAGCAAATATTTTTTCAACATCGTCGTAGCCACACTAAAAACTTGGTATAAATGGAACAACATAGATCAAATTGACATTATTTTATTTAGGAAATTAGACAGAAGACTACTATTCGATTCAAGAGCACTCCCAAATACAGACGTTGAGACTGATCACAAACCAGTCACAATAATAATGATTTAAACATACAGGAAAATAAGAAACACAAAGGTAACAACAGGTTTCATCAATTATAGAAGGCTTCAGGAAAAGACAGTTAAAGTCGAATTCAAAAAAGAAATAAACAACCTGCATAAGAACTTCCCTGATGACTACTCAAGCGTAGATACTCGCCAGAATTCTTTTCAATCGCCTCACGGTCCATCTCGATCAAGGTCTTCTTCCTGTGAGTCAATGTGGTTTCAGAAAAGAATGTGGAACTGTTGACATGATTTTCGCTGCAAGAGAAATGTCAGGAATAGAACTGTGAAATGATCTCCACTTCCATTGACCTTACCAAGGCTTTTGAGAAGCAGAGGACTGTGGAAGATTATGGCGAAATATGGATGTCCACAAAAGTTTGTCCAAATAGTGCGGCTATTTCATGATGGTATGCAGGCAAGAGTACAGGGAAATGATGAGCTGTCTGAGCCCTTTTCTGTCACCAATGGAGTGCCTCATGTTTTCAGCTATGCTGACGAATGCCTTCAAGAACAATGACATTGGAATAGACATCAATTACCGCATGGATGGAAAGTTGTTCAATCTCAGAAGACTGAAATCCAAAACCAAGACTAAACAGCGACACCGTCTTGCGCTCTATATCACCCGTATGTTGCCGGAGCCCATATGGGGAGCAAAGAATAGTAACACTGTTGCCTACCATGCATGTCGTAAGAGGCGACTAAGAAGGCTATGGTTCCGTCGCCCTGCTACTGAGTGAGTGCGTGGCGCGACACTGTGAGCTGTGAATTTCGCGTGGAATGCTTTTGCATCTGTCCGTGGTTGTTTTTCGCGTGAACTGCATGTTCGGAACGATGACTGCCAGCTGTTGCTGGATTGACTGGTTTGCCTTTTCGGTTCATGGGTGCATTTTTCAGGAGACTCCTGGGAGTCGTCGCTGTAGCTACGGAGTTCGTGCTTTGTGCGGCGCTTTCGGTGGGTCGCCCTGAAGAAAGAGACCATGCCATATAGGATAAAACCCCAGTCAATGAAGTCTTTCTGGTGACTGCCATTTTCATCTACGATGAACTGTATTTTTCGGGGAGGACTTCTGTGTTGGCATTCTGGCGGCGGCATTATGCACAGTGTACCCGTGCGGGCTGTTGGATTGCCGAGACTCCTGTCTATTCCATTGTTCACATGGGGCAGTAAGGAGCATTTTGTGATATTCACTGGCACAGGAACGGAGCAATATGGGGACGACCCGTTGCCGTGAAGTTGGAACCGCGACTAACTAACTAACTAACTAACATGCGCTCTATATGCCAAATCAGAGGGAGACATGCAACACAATGTTTCAACTTTCTCCTATGCCAGTGCCAACTTTGGGCTCAATATCAACTTGGAGAAGACTGTAGTTATGTACCAGCCAGCTCCAGGGAATAATTACACCGTGCCGAATATCAAAGTGAACAGTCATAGACTAAATGTTGTTGACAAATTCACCTATCTTGGCAGTACTGTGTCACAAGCTGCCACAATTGATGACGAAGTGAATGCAAGAATCTCAAAGACCAGCGCGGTCTTTGGCAGACTGTACAAGAATGTATGGGACAGAAATGGAATAAGCCTGCAAACAAAGCTGAAAGTCTGTAAAGCAGTTGTATTATCCACACTACTATATGCTTGTGGAACATGGACTGTTTATCAGCGACATGCTAGGAAATTAAACCACTTCCTCACATTCTGCCTTAGGAAGCTATTGAAGATTAAATGGCAAGACAAGATCCCAGACACTGAAGTTCTAGAAAGAGCGTCCATGCCCAGTATCCACACTCTACTAATGAAAAATCAGATTTGCTGGACTGGTCACTTAACTCGTATGCCAGATCACAGGCTCCCTAAACAAATTTTTTACGGCGAGCTGCGTTGTGGTAAACGCTCCCAAGGCGGCCAGAGGAAACGCTTTAAAGACACTCTTAAAAATCTTGCAGTTTTTGGAATCATCTTGACACCTGGGAGACTGCTGCTAAAGGCCGTAATTCGTGGCGTACATCATTACATAAGGGTGCAGTCACTGAAGCAACCAGGACTGCAAGATCTGTGAAGAAAAGGCTGGACAGAAAAACCACTGCAGGAGATCCTCCTCCTGGAACGTCAAGCATTCTTTTCTCACATTGTCAAAGAACATTTCAAGCCAAAATAGGCCTTATCAGCCATCTTAGAACTCACGGCTCCATTTTTCAACCCCGCTGGATGAAATGAATGGTCAACATCATTTTTGATGGATAAACAACAACAAAAACAGATAAGGAATTGACAATTTTCAAGGCTGCCATGCACGACACGCTGGAAAATAAATGTGGAACACAGAAAGTAGGGCAGGACAAAAGATTAAGAACAGATTGGTGGAACACGAAGTTAAAAATAGCGTACTCAGAAAGAAGATGAAGATCAAAACATGGATCACAAATAAATCTGAACAAGATTATGTTACTTATAGAATAAAATCCAGACGAACAATTAAAGCATTTAAATGTGAATCCTGGAGAATATACGGCGAACAGATGGCGACCCTTAGTAAAGACTACCCAAGAGCATTTTATAACCATGTCAATAAAAGTAGAAACAGAGATGCATGCTACAATCCAAGCACCATCATAAACAGCAAAAGAGATATACCATTGCAGATGATGTAGATGATCCACAACAAAGACTAGCAAGGTTGGTAGAATACTTTCAAGAACTACTTCATCATTGGCACCTTGCCGTCTTGACAGACGATAGTTTGTGCTTTAAAAAGGCATGATAACTTTTATCTATGGCGGTAGTGAATGTGACTGAAAAGGCCAATTTGCGCTGTAAATGTCCGTTCACAGTGGGTGCATGTGAACACGTGGTCATTTCCACCATCATGCACCATCTTACGTCTCACACGCTCGGTGTGTGACTTATCTACAATAATTTTCTCCATTGTCTTTATTCCATTTCTGATGTTTGCCCTCCATGCAACATGTTCAGCGGCGACTTGCTCCCAATGTGCATTATCAATGCCTGTATCAATCGTGTCCCGCTTACACACATCTTTGTATCGTAGTAGAGGTCGACCCTGAGATCTCTTACCCATCTGTAATTCATCAAAAAATATGTCCTTTGGTATTCTACCATCATCCATCCTCCTAAGATGTCCTATCCATCTAAGACTACGAAGACTGAGCATGGAATAAACCGTCACACAACCTGATCTTTCCAATACTTCAGTATTTGTGATTTTGTCTCGCCACTTAATACCAAGAATTCTTCGCAGACACCGCATATGAAAGCTGTTTAAACGTTTCTCTTGGTGTGAGTAAGATGTCCAGGTTTCACTGCCATAAAAAGAGTACTAAGGACACAGGCTTGATAGACAAGAACTTTTGTTTTAGCAGTAAGCTTCCTGTTCTCCCAGACTCATTTTCTTAACCTGTTCATTGTTGTTGCTGCCTTAGGGGAGACTGGGGAGAAATGGACATAGGGGAGAAATGGACCACCCCCTCTCTGGCCCCTGGCTGTGATGCAATGAAAGTGAAACCATAATAAGTTTGTTTTCCACATCAAACATAGTCCGAATTTTTTATTTGCCATCGACTTCCCGCACAGGTCGTTCCCACGCAAAGTTTGAAAAATTTTCTGCACTAAAGTTTCTTTTTCCAGTTCCAGACACCATCGTAAAGCAGACGCATAGTCAGGAATCAGGACAAGGTAATTACGTTAATATCTTTATTTACTTGTTATTTAAGAGTTCATATAAAAAATATAGCATATAATATTAGATTTAAGATACTTTATGGCTGAATAGTTTAATACATTGATGGGGAAGAAATGGACCGGTTCATTTCTCCCATGGTTCATTTCTCCCCATAGAAGAAATTGACAAGACAGTCTGTTGTTATTAAAAGTGTTGAAGATTGCATTCGAATATTTATTGATTCTTTTTAATACTGGGGTCTAAATCTAGACCAATAAAACTGTTAACAAATTTGATTTCAGTGATTTATTAAAGATGCACGCCATTCGTGCTATGATCAGTATTTCTTTGCAAATGATAGGCCTACCATTCTAAATGTTATATAATTCTGTCACTCTTTTGTTTCAGATGCCAAGATTGTACATCAGAAACACCAACAAGGGTCTCGTTACGGAGGAACGTATGAGAGAAGCTGTTAATGCTGTGAAAAATGGAATGAAAGTGAGGAAAGCTGCAAGGGAGTACGGCATTGCTCGCTCTACCCTCAATAACAATCTTACAAAAGACAGAGAAGGAAATGGTCTGCCTACTAGACTCGTACCAAATTATAGGCATAGCCTTGTTTTCACAGCTAAGCAAGAAGCTGATTTTGCTAGTTACTTGAAAGATTGTGCAAGAATGGTCCATGGACTCACAACTAAAAACGTTCGTATTTTGGCGTACGAGATGGCGAAAGTCAATAACATTGCACATCCTTTAACCTGGGATGAGCAAATGATGGCAGGGAATGACTGGCTTTGTGGATTTTTGCGACGGAATCCCGAGCTGACCATAAGGCAACCTAAGGCAACATCTCTGGCTAGAGCTACAGCTTTCAACAAACATAATATTTGCACCTTCTTCAACATTGTGAAGGAAACCATTACAAAACTAAATGTGAGTGGAGCTCAAATCTACAATTTGGATGAGTCAGGTCTGACCACTGTACAGAAAGTGCCAAAAGTAATTGCCCCACGAGGAGTGAAGCAAATAGGCCAGGTGACATCCAGAGAAAGAGGAGAACTGGTCACAATCTGTTGCATTGTGTCAGCTGCAGGTCACATTATCCCTCCAGTTTTTGTGTTTCCCAGAAAATTTTTTAAGAATGTTATGCTTGCTGGAGCACCTGAAGGTTTCCTTGGCCTTGTGAATGAATCAGGTTGGATGACCAGTGATAATTTCGTCAAAGTTATAAATCACTTCATTAAGCATTCAAGACCTTCCAAAGACTTCCCTTTGATTTTGATCTTGGACAATCACGATTCCCACATTTCATTTGAATCACTTGAACTGTGCAAGAAAAACAACATTCATGTGATCACGTTGCCACCACACACCTCATCTAAAACTCAGCCCTTGGACCGTTCAGTTTTTGGACCCATGAAGTCGGTCTACAACAATGCGTGTGATTCATGGATGATGAAAAATGTTGGGACACCACTGACAATCTATCAAGTTGCAAATCTAGGAGGCCACGCTTTTCTTAAAGCGGCAACTCCCATTAACATTCAATCAGGCTTTGCAGTGTCAGGTATTTGGCCCTTTAACGAAGATGTTTTTACAGAAGATGATTTTATGCCTTCAGAAATAACGAACAGGCCCATCAGCAAGGACAGTGAAAATGCCACTTTAGAAAGCAATGAACAGACAGGATCAGCATCTCCACATTGTGGTACCAGCACAGATCAAACTGCACAAGAATTTCATGAAAATCAGAAAGATTGTAATGTTGAGAACCTTGTAGATGACTTGCAGGAAATATCAGGGAGTCTTCAACATAAAGCTACTTCTTCCTTTACTTCGCCTCATGTTTTCAGAGGACTACCAAAAGCTGGTCCGCGAAAAGATTATGAGGAAAAGATTCAATATGAGGAAAAGAGGAAAAACTATGCTGGCTACTTCTACGCCAGAAATGGATCGAATTAGGGAAAGAGCGGTGATGAAAGAAAAGGCAGCAAAAGTTCCACCCAAAAAGGCAAAGAGACAGCTGCTGAAAGAACTTGATGTTGATTCAGATCCAGAAACTGACATTTCGTTTTGTGATGACACAGATTCTGATGTTTCATTTGGTGAAAATGAGGAGTGTACGGTTAGCTTGACTGGTGTGCGTGAGGTTTTTGAAGGCCAGTGTGTGCTATGTGAATATGGAACAAAGAAGACTTGTGTTTACTATGTAGGAATTGTAAGGGGAGACATTGATGATGATGGTGATGTTGAGGTAGAGTTCTTGCGCAAGAGTGAGAAGGTTGCTGGTAAATTTGTTAAGCCTAAGGTAGAAGATGTCGCCAGTGTCTCAATTACATGTATTAAAGCACAGCTTGCTAGATCTACAATCACTGGAACCACTTCTAGGACCAAAGATGGCTATGTCTTCAAAGAAAGTCTTGCAGGCATAAATGTTCGATAACACTTTATATTAGATTAATATATCATATTAAACTTTTTTACTGTCGCTTAAAATAATTAAAAAAACTGCAAATATCCTTTTAATGATTATTTATTTCTTATAGCAATATGGATGAGTTGTTGCTGCTTCTTTTTAAAAAAGGTCCATTTCTCCCCACTATGGTCCATTGCTCCCCACGTGCTGGTCCATTTCACCCCAATGGTGGTCCATTTCTCCCCATGTTCATATACATTTTTGAAATGCATTTTGTAAAGAAACATAGAAATAGATTGCTAAATGTTTTCCCCTTTTAAAATAAATGAATGTACAACATTTTAGTCATGGTTTTGTTATGTTTCGATAAAATCTGTTCCGGTGATGAGCAAAAATTGAAAACTACAAAATTGCTGGTCCATTTCTCCCCAGTCTCCCCTACCAATCCGGATGTTGATTTCCTGATCTAGGGATAATTTGCTATTTACGACTGATTCTAGATATGTAAAATGGTCTACCATCTCTAGTTCGGCGTCTTCAATAAAGATTGATGGTACCCCATGTGCACCTTGTGACATAATCTGTGTATTCTTTTTGCTAATTGTTAAACCAAATTCAGATCAAGCATTGGAGAATGCAGATAGTAGACAAGCAATTCTTCCTCAGAGTGAGTCGTAACTGCAGCAGCATCTGCAAAAAGCAACTCTCTGATCAGTACCCTCCCAATTTTGGTCTTGGCCTTAAATCTCTGAGCATTGTAGAGGCCGCCATCTGAGCGTGATTGAATGTTTGATTGATTGATTGATTGATTTAGGAACCGACATCACAACATTTGGGACATTCCCATAAGCGCTTCGTCCCCATCCTCAGCAGCCAGCGAGGAGTTCCAACACTAATAGTTCCAGTAGCAATCTGATTATATGTCCGTCTCGCCTTTCCTCTGAGCGTCGATCGTCGGCCAGATCCCCTCGTCACACCTCGCTGCCTCATTCTTACCAGACCATGGTGATCCATTTGCTCCTCCGAGGTGTACACGTGCTCCCACAAGGCCGCAACCACGTCTGTTTTGTCATGCATCAATACTCCACCAGGTTTTGCCAAGCCAGACAATCTGTCCGCCTGTTCATTGCCCAGCACACCGACATGCCCAGGAGAAAAGATCCAGGGTGAATGTATATACCACCATCCTGATCACGAAAGGCATATTTCAGTAAAAGTGAAAAGTATATTCCAAAGAGGGTGGGAGCTAGTACACAACCTTGCTTAACTCCACTCTTGATTTCAAGCTCTTCAGAAGCTGCACCATCAAACTTGATTGTACCCCTCATGCATGTGTGGAACGATTCCACAATGAACAGAGGAGTTGGTGGGCAGCCAATCTTCTTTAGTGCCTTGAACAGACCCTCACGAATGACCAAATCAAATGCCTTTGTGAGGTCGATGAAGGCAATAAACAGTGGTTGATTCTGTTCACGGCATTTTTCTTGCATTTGTCGCAATGAGAATATCATATCAATGGTAGACCGGTTTTGTCGAAAGCCACACTGTGATTTGGAGTAGACTTGATCTCCTAGGACTTGAAGTCTGCGCAGAACAATTCTGGCAAATACTTTTCCAACAATACACAGAAGTGAGATACCCCTATAGTTGTTGCAGTCGCTCCGATCGCCCTTGTCCTTGTACAGTGTTATCATGCTTGAATCTTTGAAATCCTGTGGGACTTGTCCTTTTCGCCAGCACTGCTCTATTAGCTGGTGGATCTATAGAGTGAGTGTGTCTTGCCCACCCCTGATAACCTCTGTTGGAATCCCATCCTTACCTGGAGCCTTGCCAGATGCAAGTTCATTTATAGCACATTTAACTTCTGTTATGGTGGAAAGTGTGTCCAGGTGATCAAGAGTTGATAGAGCCTCTATGGCGTTGAGGGCATCATCCGCTAGTTTGGTCTCACTTGAGTAAAGCTCCAAATGGTGCTCTACCCATCTGTCCAGCTGCTGTTTCTTATCAGTTATGATTTCTCCAGTCATGGTTTTCAATGGTGCACTTCTTTTGATCACTGGACCACAGGCTTTCTTTATTCCTTCAAACATGCTTCTGATGTTTCCCTTATCACTTGCGATTTGAATTGACTCACATAACTTGATCCAGTAATCATGTGCACACTGCCTGGCAGCCTTTTGCAAATCCTTCCTAGCTTGCTGTAGTTGTTTTTTTTTTAGGCCGGTTTCAAGATGGCGACGGACGGTCGGGTTGTTTTGTGATCGTTAACTTTTTCGCGTAGGAGATGGATTTATTCATCTCTTGCGTGTAATTTGTGTGCCAGGATGTAAAACCAGGAGTTTCTACTCAAGATCTGCGCGGATGCTACGGAGTTCGTGCATCGAGTGAAGCAATCCTTGAGTGAATTTTGGCAGCGTGTGTGGTTTATTTGTGTATTCGGTTTTTCAACATGGCGGAACAACGTGTGTTCTCCGAGCGGTCAGCAGTCAACCTAACGAGGCGACGTGGATGCCGCGCAGGCATAAAGAAGCAAGGTAAGCGTGGTGGTTTGAGACGTTTTAGACTCAAGTGTCACCGTCTAGGACTCAGGAATATCCGTATTCTGTATTGGAACTGCGCCAGCGTAAAACAACGGGGCTCTGGTTTACAGGAACGATATTGTAGCACTCCAGGAGACGAGACTGGGCGATCAGCTACTCCGAATTGCCGGCTTCAAATGTTTCTACAACAGACGACATCTGGGAATGGCGATTCTCGTTCGCGACAGCATGGTGGCGTCAGAGCTAGACATATCCAGTTGGGACAGTGACGATATGCAAATACAGGCGTTGAGAGTTCATTCCACTATACCATTCGTGTTGGTTAATGTTTATGCCCGCAATGCGAGTATGGACGCCCAGAAGTGGCAGTGTTTAAGTGGCATATTAGGTCACGAGAGAAATGTTACTTTCTGTGGCGACTTCAACGCTAAAGGCAGATCATGGGGAAACATTTCCTCCAATACACAGGGAGAGGAGTTCGAGACTGCACTTAACACCATTGACCTGGTTTGTATAACAGTGGCTGTGTCACCAGGACAGCAAGCCGTCCAGGCGATGAGGACAGTTCTATTGATCTGGCGCTGGTTTCACCTTCACTCACTACAGTGTGTAGATGGGGTATCCTAGGACACCACGGCAGCGACCACCACCCTTGCAGCATATTGGTGGAGAAAGGCAGAACCAGGCAGCACAAGCTAAAGGTAAAGACTTTCCATTATGACAGTACAGGTCAAGATGTGGTGAGTAAAATAAGACGTGAAAAGCGCAGAAAGCTTCAAGGCAGGAAAAAAAGCTGGGAGCAGCCACCTTGGTGGAATTTCGAGGTGGAGAAGGCTTGGGTGGATAAGCGTAGTGCTGTAAGGAGATGGCAAAATGCCAAGAAGAACAGAGCTGGTCATCCTAGTCCCTGCATGCACTTAGAAAGAGAGATGCACACAAAAGTAAGCCATTTAAAAAAACTGGTCAAGGTGGTTAAAAGCGACAAATGGGCAGAAGTGTGTCAAAGAGTAAGCAATAGACAAGTCACTGAAATTGTTCTGGCGACTACATACAAGCATGAGTGGTGTAGTCAAGAATAAGAGCATTTCTGACTTCCAAGGTGCTGACCTCATCTGGCAGAGGACTGACGAGGACAAGGGCAAAGCCCTCTTTGAACGCTATCTAGAGCAGAGCAACCAGACAGACATGGGAGGCCGAAATCTGGCCAAGGAGGTCACCTCAGACAGGTGCAAGGCCCAGAACACTTCGGATGAAGACAACAGTGACAGTGAAAGAAATCAAGGCTGTACTTCGACGATCAAAAAACAGCGCTCCAGGGCCTGGTGGCATAAGATACGACGACATCAATAGGTGTACCGACAATGAGCTAGAGAAACTAGCAGACATGTACAACAACAGTATAGAGAGTGCTAGCATCAAGGAGGAGTGGTTACACAGCTATCTGATTCCCTTGCCGAAGCCTGACAAAGACCACACAAACATTCAGGGATATCGAATTATAACCATGCAGAATACAGAACCTGGCAAATGATACCACGACATCTAGCTTACGAATGGAGATGGAGGCGGTCACTGCAGCTTTCCGCTGGATCGAGAATACGATACACACACACACACACACACACACACACACACACACACACATCGTGATTGTAACTGACTCAGAAAGCATGCTGAGGAAGGTGAGGACGGGCAGGCTTCGTGCAGAGTGGCTTGCTTCGTTTCGGAGGTCACGTATGGCAAGCATTGCCTGGATCTTTTCTCCGGGTCATGCCGGTGTGCTAGGGAATGAACATGGCACAGATTGGCTGGCTCGGTAAAACCTGGTGGAGTATTGATGCATAACAAGGCAGACGTAGTTGCGGCCTTGTGGGAGCACGTGTACACCTCGGAGGAGCAAATGGATCACCATAGTCTGGCAAGAATGAGGCAGCGAGGAGTGGCGAGGGGATCTGGCCGACGCTCGACGCTCAGAGGAAAGGCGAGACGGACATATAATCAGATTGCTGCTGGAACTATTGGTGTTTTTACTCTTCCCTGGCTGCTGAGGATGGGGACTGAGCACTTATGGGAATGCCCCGAAAGCTCTGATGTCGTTTCCTAAATCAATCAATCAATCAATCCCCAACTCTCTGTGAGTGGATCTTCACGAGGTGTTCTTTCAGCTCCTCTTTGCTGACATTCAGGCTGCCAGATCGTGGCTGCTCGAACAAGTTCCTAGCAAACTAGTATGGTTCTAGGAAGAATTTCTTTCGTGCCTTCCGGGTTTTCTGTCTGTTCTTGCAGAACCGTTCCGCTCGATAGTGAGCATTGTGTTTGGCGATCAGATGTTGCTACACCTGGCGTAAACCTTCCTTCTCGCTCTCAGCTATACCGTTTCCGAGCGGCTTTCTTCTGTGCTCTTACCTCCTCTAGCAGCTTCTACCGCCTGGTCTTGTGTGGGCTAGCTGCCTTCTTCCTCTCACTGCTACCAAATTTACGCAGTGGGTGGAGGTATACAATCTCTCGGAGTCTTTGCACTTTCTCTTCTACCGATGTGTGATTTAGTTTATCGTCTAAAACTTGGGACAACATCTCATCTAGTCGCGCACATGCTGCCTTCTCGGTGGCATGAGGGAAATTGATTTTTACTCTGGGACTATTAGAAGGGTGCTCGAGCGCAAACATGGGACATCGACTTGAATCTTCTCAGCGCTGTGGGGGTTATCCCTGGCTGAGATCTTCTAAAAGCTTATCAGTATTCCAGGCGCGATGCTTATTCTCCAGTGGCGTACTCCCGCATTTCTTTCGTCCAGCATGAATTCTAATTTCCCTGTAGGTGGCGAAGCTTTTACCACAGACGCACGGCCAGCCCTATCGTATGGCTGAACTCATAGTCGGTTGGACGATCTGGGCCGTCAACTTGTGGTCAATTGCGGATCCTTCATGCTCCTCTCTCCCTTTAGGAGGATCCAAGTGGCATTTATCAATGTTCTATTTGTTCGCGACGATGACATTATACAGCATTAAAGGTTGTCAGCCCGGTCTTCTGTCGACTCCCACGTTTCCCTTGTGGTGTCAATTCTATCACTTCACTGAAGCAGTGCCAGTCTATCCAGGTTGCCAATCTGACTTTCCAGATTGTCCATTCGTCACTCAGGATTGTCTGATGGACTTGTCATAATTCAGTAATAAAAACTCCGACGTGGAGCAAGCAAGACAGGGGCTTCTGGTCGTCAGAATGTTTCGGCCCTCAACTTTCTTGACACTCTGGAGGAGGGCCCGCCCGGTTCATGACTTCTGGTGTCTTTCGCCTGCAGTGTGATCGAGACGTTGGGGCGTTTCCTTGCGTTGTCCCGTGTTTCATACTCGCAAAATGTCTGCTCCCAAGCCACCCCTCCCTCGGGGAGGAGTGCCTTGTGCACCCGGTGCTTTGTGACCTCAAACAAATTCTAGCACCTGTGGCAGTGGGAGGCCAGTTTCTTCGCTGGCCATTGCTGATGCTTGCTATGCGCCGACGTTCGTCTTCGTTGCCATGTTCCTTCTTCATACTCCGTTTATGGCACCGCACTCTGGGGATGATCTACACATTCGCGCAGTATCAGCAACGATATCATAGTTCAAACCAAGAATCATTCATTTTTGTTTCCCACATAACATGATATATAACTCTGCAGTAAGTACCTAATGCACCGAAATGTGCCAGGTAAGAAATCGTGTAATATTTTATTTATGGCGTATGTAGTTAAATTCACCAAGTGAATACATGGTTTTGCATATTTATATTCATTCTTTCCATTTTCTTCTTTATGTTTTCTAACTTTTTATTCAAAACAATGTTTTCTCGTAGTGAATTTGAATAACGAAGACACAAACAATAGATTGCACGATTTATTGCCTAGTATACTGCTTATTATACTCGCTTGTTAAAATTTGCAGAAGCAATTATGATCTATCAACGCAAGCCAGAATTGTGTAAACAGAAAGACATGTTAGTCAGCTTAAAATTACCGTGGTAGATAAGTGACATTACTGTGCGAAATTGTGTATATTTCAACTTGAAGGATTTATCTAGTTAATTTCACGTAAGTTGTGTGATTTCTGCAGTATGTACCTGACGAGATGCAGCGAAATATGCCAGGCAATAAATCGTGCAATCTATTGTTTGTGTCTTCGTAACTTTTTATTCTTAATAAATGTTTTGATAGTCCATGTACAAACATTTAATCTAGTTTAAACATGTAATTTGCATCCAATCGCATGATGGCGCTCTGTTATCACCTGTAGTAAATGGTGCTCCCTACCGGACGAAGAATTTGCAGTGGAATCTACATAACCGTCGTTATCTTGATTGAGTTTGTTTTGAAGCATGATTGATTACATTGGGAAAATACAGCGATAGTTTCCCGTTGACTTCTGCCGGTTTGTGTATGGTTGACTGTAAGTAGGTAGGTAGATAGGTAGGTAGGAGGTACTTAGGCAAGTAGGCAGACAGGCAAATATGTATGAACGCTAAGTAGGTAGGTAGTCACAGTAGGCTGGTAGTTAGATAAGTAGGTAGACAGAAGTAAGTACACAATTATATTCATTATATATATATATATATATATATATATATATATATATATATATATATATATATATATATATATATATATATATATATATATATATTAATATAATTGTATATATAATTTCAAGCTTCTAATGATGAGTACTGTTTATTGTACTTAGTTTTATCATCGCATGCAGCAATTTTCATGCCATTTAGACATAATTCTTTCTATAAATCTACCACGATTTTGGGAAACCGCGTAGCATAATGGTTGTACCATTGGCTGTCGACCCAGTGGTCATGGGTTCGAATTCGTATGAGGTGGATTTTAAATATTGACATAGGTTTTCATGCGGGGTATCATGCATTTCATATGGGTAGCGGGGTAGGGGTATCCCCTATCAAAGGAGAAGTAAGGCGCCTCCTTCCCTCCGCTAGCCTACGGGACACCCTTGGGCAAGGTGGAGTACCCGTTTAGCCCCCCGATCAGGGTTACGTGAAGCCATGGGTGCAGGTGGTGGATGAAGATGGAGAGCAGCCAACAGATAGTTGTATGTTATGGTCTCCACCTTCACGACGGTAGGCAGAGGATCTCTTTTTTGAGGAGACAATGGCTACGGTCACTGACCAGTATGGTCACTGCTAGGAAGGAAAGCAATGGCAAACTACCATCTTTACACATGCCAAGAAAATCATGTTGTGTGAAATCATCGATAATCAGAGAAACGGCGTAAATGGGTGCTCCATAGGAGCAACCTCGCCCGGTAGGGATAGTCATGCGCACCAGGTGACTCCAGACCGTCAACAGGCTACTAGGTGCAACAGATTAATATCATTGAAAGTAGGAACTTGGAACGTTAGAACAATGAATGCAGATGGAAAGTTAGAAAACATCAAAAAAGAAATGAAGAGAGAGAAGATTAACATATTAGGAATATCGGAAACGAGATGGAAAGGAGCAGGGATAAGGACAGGAGAGGATTGTAAGATTATTTACTCTGGGGGAGAAGAACAGCAAAGAGGTGTAGCCATTATATTAGATAAGCAAACATCAAATTCTGTCAAAGGATATCATGCTGTGTCAGACAGAGTCCTATTAGTAAAATTAAACGGAAGACCTTTTAAAATAAATGTCATTCAAGTATATGCCCCAACAAGTGAAAGCAGTGAAGAAAGCATAGAGGAATTTTATAATGACGTGGAGTCTGCTTTGAAGAACTGCAAAAAAATCAGAAATAAATATCATAATGGGTGATTTCAACGCAAAAATAGGACAGCAAGGCGATGGATGCAGTGTGGGCAACCATGGTTTGGGAGAGAGAAATGAAAGAGGATACAGACTTGTAGAATGGGCAAAAGAACAAGAAATGGTTGTAGGAAACACCTGGTTTAAACAGCATCCTAGAAGATTATGGACATGGAGGAGTCCAGACAGCAGGATTAAAAACCAGATAGATTACATCCTGATTAGCAAAAGGTTTCGAAATGCGTTAACAGTCGTAAAAACAGTTCCAAATGCAGACTGTTACAGTGATCACAGATTAATTACAGGCACATTGAGGGTAAAGTTAAAGAAAGTCAAGTATACAGCAGGAAACCCTAAATATGACTGGTGCAAATTGAAAACTGACAAAGAAATACAAGATAATTTTAACATAGAAGTAAAGAACAAATTTGATATATTGTCTGATCTAGAGATCCTGTTTCAAGATGTAGATGATCAATGGGAAACGATGAAGAATTCAATCAGTTGCGCAGCAGAAAAAACTATTCCAAAAGTAAAGAAAGTGGGCCGTAAGACATGGATGACTGAAGAAATTTTACAACTAATGGAAACAAGAAGACAGAACAAAAATATTCCAGCCAAATATGAAGAAATTCACAGAAAAGTGAGAACCTTATGTAAGGAGGCAAAAGAAACATGGCTTGAGAAAAATTGCAGAGAAATTGAAAAACAACACAACAGTAACAATGCGAACCTAATGCACAAAAGAATTCAGGAGCTTACTAATCAAAGAACACGTACATCAGCAGGCTGCCTAAAGACAAAAGATGGAAGAGTCATAATAGAAAAAGATCAGATATTACATGAATGGTCAGATTACGTGAAAAACCTGTATGACGACAACAGAGACGAACAGTATGATGTTCAAAATAATAATGAAGGACCAGCAATTTTGAAGATGGAGGTTCAGAATGCTCTTAACCATATGAAATCTGGCAAGACCCCCGGTTCAGACAGCGTCACAATAGAAATGATTAATGCTTTAGAAGAATATGGAATAGATCAAGTTACCAGTCTGCTTAATACAATATATGATACTGGAAATATACCTCAGGAGTTATGTAATTCTGTATTTATTGCAATCCCAAAGAAATCAGGAGCCTTGGAATGTGATCAACATCGAACAATTAGTATAATGAGTCACATCACGAAGATTTTGCTAAGAATTATCATGCAAAGAGTTAGGAGGAAAATACAACCTGAAATAGGAGAAGAACAATGTGGGTTTGTGGAAGGCAAGGGTACAGTAAATGCTGTGTATATACTGAGAAACATAATCGAACGTTCTATAGAAGTAAACAAAGATCTACACCTTTGCTTTATTGACTACACAAAGGCTTTTGATAAAGTGAGACATGTCAACATGATAAGGATGCTTGAAGATCTACAAATTGATGGAAAAGATCTTAGACTTGTAAAAAACATATATTGGAAACAACAAGCTGCCATAAGAGTTGATAATGAAGTAAGCCAATATCAGCCTATTAAAAGGGGTGTGAGACAGGGATGTGTAATGTCTCCAGATCTGTTTTCCCTGTACAGTGAAAGTATTTTCAGAAATATAGAAGATATGGAACATCTGATGGGAGATGCCTTGAAGAGATTAGAACAAGAATCGCCATGGCAAAAGTAGCCTTTAGCAAGATGAAAAACATACTGACCAATAAAAAGATGTCAATTGAAACGAGAAAAAGAGTGTTGAGATGCTACATAGAACCTGTACTTTTATATGGATGTGAAGCTTGGACAATGAGCAGCCAGGCTGAGAAACATCTGATGGCTGTAGAAATGTGGTTTCTGAGGAAAATGCAAAGAATACCATGGACAGCCAGAAAGACCAATGAACAAGTCCTTCAAGAAACAAATGAAGATCGTAAACTGATCAGAGACATTAGACGTAGACAGTCACAATTTTTTGGGCATGTTATGAGAAGAAATGATTTGGAGAACTTGGTGACAACTGGTAAGATCGAGGGGAACAGACCAAGGGGAAGACCTAGAAACAAGTATCTGGATGGCTTGGCCTTGTGGCATGGTCGAGACAAAAACACGGAACTGATCCACGACTCTGTTGATCGAGTGAGATGGCAGAACATGACCGCCCACGCTTACCGGCATGGCACATGATGGATGGATGGAGAAGATATGGAAGGAATCAACATTGGGGGACGATGCATCAATAACATTAGATATGCAGATGATACAGTCTTGATTGCAGACAATGAACAGGACCTGCAAAATTTAGTAGATGCGATTGTGACACACAGTGAACAACTAGGGTTAGAATTAAATTGTAAAAAGACACAGATTATGGTCGTCACTAGGAAAGACGAAATACCACAATGTAATATACAAGTAAATGGGAATATTCTTCAACAAGTGAGCAGGTACAATTATCTCGGAACAGTAATAACATCTGATGGGAGATGCCTTGAAGAGATTAGAACAAGAATCGCCATGGCAAAAGTAGCCTTTAGCAAGATGAAAAACATATTGACCAATAAAAAGATGTCAATTGAAACGAGAAAGAGAGTGTTGAGATGCTACATTGAGCCTGTACTTTTGTATGGATGTGAAGCGTGGACAATGAGCAGTCAGGCTGAAAAACATCTGATGGCTGTAGAGATGTGGTTTCTGAGGAAAATGCAAAGAATACCATGGACAGCCAGAAAGACCAATGAACAAGTTCTTCAAGAAACAAATGAAGATCGTAAATTGATTAGAGAAATTAGACGTAGACAGTCAAAATTTTTTGGACATGTTATGAGAAGAAATGGATTGGAGAATTTGGTGACAACTGGTAAGATCGAGGGGAACAGACAAAGGGGAAGACCCAGAAGCAAGTACCTGGATGGCTTGGCCTTGTGGCATAGTCGAGACAGAAACACGGAGCTGATCCACGACTCTGGTGATCGGGTGAGATGGCAGAACATGACCGCCCACGCTTACCGGCATGGCACATGATGGATGGATAGGTTTTCAGCCTTGACCCAGCTTAACATGGGTACAAGGAAATGTCTTGGAAGGTGAAGGCAGCAGGTATGAAATAGCCCAGTGGTGTCTAAAATATGGGTATAGCAACCCAATACTCTTTAACGAATGTGAAAGAGGCATTTACTTACTTACTTACTTACTTACTTACTTACTTAGTTACTTACTTACTTACTTATTTACTTACTTACTTACTTATTTACTTACTTACTCACTCACTCACTCACTCACTCACTCACTCACTCACTTACTTACTTACCTACTTACTTACTTACTTACTTACTTACTTACTTACCTACTTACCTACTTACTTACTTCCTTCCTTCCTTCCTTCCTTCCTTCCTCCCTCCCTCACTCACTCACTCACTCACTCACTCACTCACTCTCTTACTTACTTGCTTACTTTACTTACTTACTTACTTACTTACTTACTTACTTCAGTAGCAAGTACTCTGCAGAACCTCGCTCCCATAACAACCTGCCGGAAATCTTTTCTGACAAAAGCAAGATGTCAATAGTCCGATACACCCATCTGAAGATCATCCGCCACATCCTGCACCCATCTTCTCTTTGGCCTTCCTCTACCTCTCTTCTCATGCATATACCCCTCCATTATTGTTCTCTGTAATTGTTCATAACGTTTCAGGTGATCAAAACGTTTCAATTTTCTTTGTTTTATCGTCTTTAGTAGCAGACATTAATCAATATTCTGCTTTTGTATCGATGCATTTGTTCTTTTCTGTATCCATGATACTCTTAGAACCCATCTATAACATGTATATTCAAAGGCGTTTATGCGCTGTTTAGCATGTGCAGTAAGTGTCTAGGTCTCTGTGGTATGATGGGGAGGAAGGTGTAGTACCCACTAAAGCTTACCCCTTCATGAAGTTATGCTAGAGTAATGGGACTACTTTCAATTGGAGGGAAGAGGTCGCTGGAAGACAAAGTCACCCTTATTTGGCTCGGGATATCTAGGGAGGTCCCTGGTTAAGTGATGGTTCCTCTCCAATTTACACCCTCTCAAATGAAGTAGGAGAACTGAAAATGTTTCGCTCGTATAACCCCCACCTGTATCCATTTTCCTTAAGAAAGTGAAACGGTTACAGGAAATATATATATGTATATATAATGTAAAGTTCTCCCTTCTGAACAATTTGGAACCTGGGAGTTTACAACAGACCAGGAATGTTCTGACAGTTCGTAATTACCCAGCCACTTTCCGTTCCAAATTCTTCAATAGTGTTCAATATTAATAATTAAACACATATGAAAAGTTTTGGCACATCACGAGATACTTGACAAGATAAGGTGGTAAATTAATATCAGTTTATTACTAAAAAATCTTGTGGGTGAAGAAGCATCTCATGCATCTTTAAACATAACAAACACATCAGAATACACAGCGAAATGCGTTTTAATGTCAATAATAGATCACTGATACAAAACTGAGTTCATGATGGAGTTGGTTCAATAATGACACACTGAGCCTTTCCCACAGTTTTCCTCCTACCATTGTCTGATCTCTTAAATTCTTGATAATGTTGATGATTTAGTGAATTCATTGCCCTTGAATAAAAAAAGAGTCTCTAACACCATAGACCTGAGTTAAATTGGTTGTCAGATGTCAGTCTGTTGTATGTTTACTATGAATGAGTCAGAGGTTGATATCTTAGGTTTTGTGGTGTGGATTGGTATGACTTGATGAGTTTTGAGAGGACGTCCAAGAACAACTAGCACACAGATATTTGCTGGAGATATTGGGCTGGTAGTCCACTGTGAAATTGTTGTACCCTTTATTGAGTACTTATGTTCTCTAGGAAAAACCAATTCGGGGAAGCTGACCAAACTCTGACCAAATGCAGATTTCCCAAATCCTATCCAAGACTGATCATTGGCTTTATTGCTCTGGATTCGTCCATTGTTTCTTCACCAGTCTATCTGTCCATCTATTCTGCGAACACCGTCTTTCCTTGCCTTTTTTGAATAAATATAATGCTCCAATTCATATGTGGTCAAACTGAAGTTGTTAGAGCAGTTGACAAGGATGGAGAGATGGCTACAGGAAGAAGTTTTAGGAAGTAGAAGAATCAGGCAGTATCTATAAGATAAGATCCACTACAGTGTCTCTTCTTTGTACTGGTTCAATATAAACTGTTATCTGACATCTGTTATCTGGAAAGCCAGATGTTCTTTTGTTCTGTTAGTCATAGTGATCTGTATGTACTGGTATTCTCATAGAGGACACAGACAACAGGAAATGACAAAGCATAGAGGTCCGATGAAGACATATGAGTAAAATCTACACATCAAGATTGGATCCTGAACAGCAATGATTACAGAATGGAAGCTCTGATGGTGTGATTATTTATATTAACTCATATTTCTAGACCAGGGCTGCATCAGATATTTAGTTTGCCAGTTACAGTTTCTGTTCATTCCTTTTCATTTCTTCTGCCACCTTCTTTCCTTTGCTTACTATTCTAAATGGGGGTGTGATATCTGAATGATATTTTCCCCATGCTGGTTAGTAATTACAGTGCATGAAAGCATAAGATGAATATCTTCATTATTAAAATGGTACAAGCATTGTTATGTTAATGGCATGACCATTAATGAACAGAGGAAGTACTCATTGAGAAAATTAACTCCGCCTCTCATCCATTGACAATAACATGTACACATAGTTATAGATACGAGAAAACAAAGTACAAACCCTTTCTCTCATACCAATGCTAATCTTCTTCTTCTTCTTTTCCCTGAGGGCGTGAACATTTAGTCCCTTCCAGCCTTAACTGAGGACAAAGTTTTGTGTGCGCTTAACCTGGTTTGTTAGCTTGATGTCAGTTCGACCAGAGTGCGTTGTGCTGTAGTAGTCATTGTGCATCTCAGTACGAATTATATCACAGCAAGTTACTACGCTGGACCTGATTACAATGCTTATCAGTCTTACACATAAATCTCTCTCAACGCCACGAACGAATAAAGACAGAAGAGGAAGACATTCGTTCTCTCCTTCTCTCATTCTCGTGTGTTAAAGATGGCCGTAGATTGAGGTGAAGCAGAGGTCGGCACAGACTTTACAGCTTGTCTTTTGTAAACCCGACTCTTGCATAGACTAAGAGGCTATAAGGTTTGATATTTAGAAAGCAGGAAATTGTCCAGACTTGCCTCTTCCTACAGCTGAAGATTTCTTCTTCTTCTTCTGCGTTCATCCGGAGTTTTTTTTCCGGACGTGACTGCGTTGTGCCTGTTTACAGCAGAGCTGCGTTCTTGCGCCGTTAGGCCGACACATCCGACTTCTGCGGCAGCTGAAGATTTAATGCACATCAATGCACTTCCCTACAAGCTTGAAGTTAGATAGCTTTAAAACAGTCAAGACGGTTTTCCGCCATTTGCAGAAGCAGGGAGAAAATAGTACGGCTATCTTAAAATTGGAAATACATATTTTTAAGCGCTGGGACGTGATACGCACACATATCTCACAGAGACAAATCTTTACCTTAACCCGTGCATCATATGACAATCAAATATAATTCACAGAAGCTTTCTTACCCCAATCAGTGAGGGACACCAAATTAAAAATACTCCTTTATGAAAAACCACATCTTGTTCTCACGACGTTTTTAACCTGAGTGTGCGGTTCTAAGCTCTGGGCTGTCCCATCAGCCACTTGGCGACGCTACCAATGTCTCTCCTATCCAAGCATCTTTGGAGTTTCGAACGCTGACCTGCGTGTCATGATGTTGGCAGTTCGAAAAAATATAATATTGACGCACCATTCCAATGCCAAACCGCGCAAGGCGTTCACTAAAATCTCTGTATTGAGTAGAGGTGCAACTGGGGAGTGAAATGAGGTGCGCAAAATGCGACAGTCTCACATGCGTATGTCCTATTGGGGAATACGCATGCTGTCAAAGTCCTAGACTGATATTAGTTTAGAACAGGACTATAGAGTTAAAAGACAATCTGTAAATGAATATGGACGACAGCACAGACTAGCAAGAACGATATGTAGTATTCTGTACAACGCAGAAAGTCAGGCACCTACACTCGAGGTTAAGGACAGACGAATGAGAATTGCAAACCATAACTCGGGACAAGACGGGAGATTGGGACTGAACATGACTCGGACAAGAGACCTGTGAAAGGGAGAGGACGGGATAGCGAGGACGGGAGAGAAGGGTGACGACCGAGCAGAGTGTATGTTGGACTGCAGACAGAGAAGGGCGTGTTTGTTTTAAGACTGAAGAGCGAGATCATTTAAAGAATCATCGTGACATAGTTGTGAGATCGAAGAGTATTATGAAAACTTAAGGACTTTAGAGGTCTAGTGTAAATATATGAATAGACCGGTGATAAAAGGGGAGAATGACAGTCATTAGAATAACTGTTAAATGTGTACATAATGGGCACGTTATGGTATGTAATCATGTGGTGTTTTACTATTAATAAATGAACTGTGGTGATGTTTCAGCCAGTCTTCGAGTTTAGTGACTTGTAGAATCATAATTTGCTTGTTTGAGGCTTGTGTGAAGGTGTGCAATGGCAAGGAGATCTCTGACCCATGCTCTTAATATATATTTTTCTTTTAAATTGGTATCTGTTCCATTGACACCTTGTCATCTTGACAGACGATAGTTTGTTACATTGGGCTTCAAAAAGGCATAATAACTACATCACATGGCGGTGGCGAATGTGACTGATAAGGCAAATTCGCGCTGTAAATGATTGCCACAGTGGATGCATGTGAACACATGGTCATTTCCACCAACATTCACCATCTCACGTCTCACACACTCGGTGTGTGACTTATCTGTAATAATTTTCTCCTTTGTCTTTATTCCATTTCTGATATTTGCCCTGCATGCAATACGCTCAGCGATGAATTCTTACCAATGTGCATTATCAATGCCTGAATCAGTCATGTCCCGTTTATACACATCTTTGTATCGTAGTAGAGGCCGACCCTGAGATCTCTTACCCATCTGTAACTCACCAAAATAGATGTCTTTTTGGTGGTCTACCATCATCCATCCTCCTAACGTGTCCTATCCATCTAAGTCTACAAAGACTGAGCATGGAATATACCGTCACACAACCTGATCTTTCCAATACTATGTATTTGTGATTTTGATTTGCCACTTAATACCATTAGAATTAATAAAACAACGAAGGGAACTGAAACAGAAAGGAGGTGAATCCGATAACAGCAGGATGAAGTATAAATCTTTAACTCGAGAAATAAGAAAGAACACAAGAAAGGACCAAAATCAATATATACAAGATTGCTGTACCAGAATAGAGCAATATCATAAGACTGGAAGAGATTGTGAAATGTTCAAAGAAATGAAATTATTGACAAGAAATGTTCAACCTCAATTGAATGTTATCTGTGACAAGATGGGAAATACCTTAACAGAATCTAGACAAATTCTAGAAAGATGGCGGGAGTACTGCAGTGGAATGTATGATATGAGTGACAGTGAGGATATGAATGAGATACATGAACCAATGGCAGCAGAGACAGAACCTGAATCCTCATTAGATGAAATTGCTTGGGCTATAAAGAACCTGAAGAATGGTAAATCACCTGGATGTGATGAGATACCAGCTGAACTAATTAAAGCGGGAGGAGAAAAAAGCAAACACATATATCATGCATTATGTACAAAGATTTGGAAATATGGTATATAGCCAAAATATTGGAAGAGAACTATCTTCATTCCAATACCAAAAAAGGGTAACCTGAAATTATGCACCAACTATAGAACTGTTGCCCTGATCAGTCATGCAAGTAAAATTCTACTAAAAGTCATAATGGGAAGACTTCGTAAGAAAATGGAAGAAGAGATTAACGTAGTTCAAGCTGGATTTAGACAAGGAAGAGGAACAAGAGATCACATATTCAACATGCGTTTAATAATAGAGAAGTGCAGAGAATTTAATGTAAACCTATTCTCATGTTTTGTGGATTATTCAAAAGCATTTGACTGTGTACAATATCAGAAACTTTGGGAAATCAAGAAGAATATGGGCTGTCCATCACATGTAGTACAACTCATAAAAATGCTCTATCTAGACCAACAAGCAGCAGTTAGAATAGATGGCGAGGCATCAGATTGGTTTGACATCAAGCAAGGAGTCCGTCAGGGCTGCGTGCTGTCACCCTATTTGTTTAACCTGTACGCCGAAAATGTAATGAGAAATGTAAGAGATGATATAAATAGGAAGCTATATGATGCCCTAAATATCGGCGGTCATGACATACCGGAGATTTGATATGCTGATGATACAGTATTACTATCCACAACACAGAATGGCATAGAAAACCTAATAGCTTCAACCCAATTGAATAGTGAAAATCACAACTTATATCTTAACATAGCAAAAACAAAGATAATGCATACAGATAAAACTACTATGGAGAAAGAAATATACATTAATGGGGAAAAATTTGCGGTAGTGGAAAATTTTGAATATCTTGGTTCATTGATTACCAACAACGGTGACACATTGAAAGAAATTAAACGGCGACTATCAATTGCTCTTCAAAGACTAAAACAGCTGAATAAATTATGGAGTGGGACAGATAGAACTACAAAAATTATATTTTTAAGAGCATGCATCTTTCCCATTGCAACATACGCCTGTGAGACATGGACACTTATTATTAAACAAGCTGAACAGCGCATAAACGCCTTTGAATATAAATGTTATAGACGAGTTCTAAGAATATCTTGGGTAAAGAAAAGAACAAATGCATCCATACTTCAAGAGTTGAATATTGAAGAAGGTTGGCTATTAAAGACGATAAAACAAAGAAAATTGAAATATTTTGGTCACTTGAAACGTCACGAAAGTTTGGAGAGAACAATAATGGAGGGATTTTTGCATGGGAAGAGAGGAAGAGCAAGGCCAAAGAGAAGATGGGTGCAGGATGTGGTGGATGATCTCCAGATGGGTGTATCAGACGCGGGACATCTTGCTTATGATCGAGAGGTTTTCCGGAAGGTTGTTATGGGAGCGAGGTTCTGAAAAGGACATGCTACTGAATGATGATGACTTAATACCAAATATTCTTCGTAGACACCGCATATGAAAGCTGTTTAAACGTTTCTCTTGGTGTGAGTAAGTTGTCCAAGTTTCACTGCCATAAAGAAGAGTACTAAGGACACAGGCTTGATAGACAAGGACTTTTGTTTTGGCAGTAAGCTTCCTGTTCTCATAGACTCTTTCTGTTAACCTGTTCATTGTTGTTGCTGCCTTATCCATCATGATGTTGATTTCCTGATCTACGGATAATATGCTATTTACCTCTGTTCCTAGATATGTAAAATAGTCTAACATCTCTAGTTCGGCGTCGTCAATAAAGATTGATGGTACCCAATGTGCACCTTGTGACGTAATCGGTGTCTTCTTTTTGCTAATTTTAAACCAAATTCAGAACAAGCATTGGAGAATGCAGACAGTAGTCGTTGTAATTCTTCCTCAGAGTGGGCCGTAATTGCAGCATCATCTGCAAGAAGCAACTCTCTGATCATTATCCTCATAATTTTGGTCTTGGCCTTCAATCTCTGAGAATTGTAGAGGCCGCCATCTGAACATGAGTGAATGTATATACCACCATTCTGATCATGAAAGGCATATTTCAGTAGAAGTGAAACGTATATTCTAAAGAGGGTGGGAGCTAGAACACAACCTTAACTCCACTCGTGATTTCAAACTCTTCTGAAGGTGCACCATCAAACTTGATTATACCCTTTAAGCCTGTGTGGAACGATTCCACAATGGGCAGAAGAGTTGATGGGCAGCCAATCTTCTTTAGTGCCTTAAACAGACCCTCACGACTGACCAAATAAAATGCCTTTGTGAGGTCGATAAAGGCAATAAACAGTGGTTGATTCTGTTCACGGCGTTTTTCTTGCATTTGTCGCAATGAGAATGTCATATCAATGGTAGACCGGTTCTGTCAGAAGCCACACTGTGATTTGGGGTAGACTTGATCTCCCAGGACTTAAAGTCTGCTCAGAACAATTTTGACAAATACTTTCCCAACAATACACAGAAGTGAGATACCCCTATAGTTGTTACAGTCGATCAGATCGCCCTTGTTCTTGTACATGTTATGATGCTTGAATCTTTAAATTCCTGTGGAACTTGTCCTTCTCGCCAGCATAGCTCTATTAGCTGGTGGATCTGTAGAGCGTGTGTGTCTTGCCCACTCCTGATAACCTCTATTGGAATCCCATCCTTACCTGGGGCCTTGTCAGATGAAAGTTCATTTATAGCACACTTAACATCTGTTATTGTGGGAAGTGTGTCCAGATGGCCAAAAGTTGGCAGGGCCTCTATGGCGTAGAGGGCATCATCCGCTAGTTTGGTCTCACTTGAATAAAGCTCCAAATAGTGCTCTACCCATATATCTGCTGTTTCTTATCAGTGATGATTTCTCCAGTCAGGTTTTCAGTGGTGCACTTCTTTTGATCATTGGACCACAGGCTTTCCTTATCTCTTCATACATGCTTCTGATGTTTCCCTTATCACTTGCATTTTGAATCGACTCACATAACTTGATCCAATAGTCATTTGCACACTGCCTGACAACCTTTTGAAATTTAAATCACCGAGCATATAAATGTAGTCAGATTTTGGAACTGCCTTGATCACAGAGTCTAACTCCTCATAGAACGAATCCTTCATATCGTCAAGGGAAGTGAGTGTCGGTGCATATGCAGAGATAATATTAGCAAAACCACAAGAGGTTGCCAAGCGCAAGGATAATAGTCTGGTGGTACCTCCATCTGGAATTTAAATCATTCCCAGTATCGAATTCTTCACTACAAGGCCCACACCATGTTGCCTTTTTTCTGCCTGCTCTAAATTTCCAAAAACAGGTGTAAGAGTTTTCCATGAGTGACCCTTCCTCAGCAAGGCGAGTCTTCTGCAGGCAGCAATATCAATGTTAATACGATTGAGTTCGGCATCAATCACAGCCGGTTTTCTCACATCGTCAATATTCGTCAGGTCAGTGGAAAATCCTGGACACATGGTTCTTACCTTCCAGGCTGCAAACCATAGCTTGAGGTTTCCATTTCTCTTTACTAATACCTAGTGCATTGGTTTTACAGCCTGCGGATCAGATTTTGTACTGGCCCCAAGCACCCATTGAAGCAAGCAGGATGTGGCGGATTAGCACCCAATAGCCTGGGGGCTGCCCAGCTTGAAGCGGGCGGTAGCTGATCAGTGACACCTGTAGGTGTCACCCATCATGAGAGGCAACCCGTGGGGCACCATGTCTACGCCAATTGACAAGGACTTATAATCCATAACTGCTACCTCTCGCTTTGATTCCGAGACCGGTTAAGCCCAGCGATGGAGTTATACCTCTTCATAGCACAAAGCCTGGGCTAAAACATAGAGACCATGTGTTGCCCATGCAGCATGATCCCTCTCTCGGCCTGTCTAGTTCACTCCAGAGGAAAGACAACAGCAATACATCTGAAACAAGACAAGCTGCAGAAGCTGCTGGATCAGCAAAACAATACTCTAACTGGCCGCCTGTCGGAGCTTCGATCCTAGACCAGCTGCCAACCAAGGATTAGGGCCTGGTCTGCCCTGCCCTGCCATGTTGTCTTTAGGTTGCATTTCTTCGCACAAGACTAAGGCTTGCATCCTCCCAATTCCACTCTTCCGCCCGAAGCCGCTAGCACAATGTGGCGTGTCAGTTTGGTAAGCGCCGCCCAACATTCGGCGCTAACTGAAAACAGGTCGTACAGTCTACTGTCATTACGGTAGCTCAGCCATATCTGACTAAGACCTGGCTGTATCTGTCCCACTCCACAATTCATTCAGTTGTTTTAGTTTTTGAAGAGCAATAGACATTTTGTTTTGAATTTCTTTCATATTGTCACCATTGTTGGTAATTAATGAGCCAATATATTGGAAATTTTCCACGACCTCCAATTTTTCCCCTATTAATATATATTTCTTTCTCAATATTAGTTTTATCTGTAAGTATTATCATTGTGTGTTTTTTTTTTTTTTTTGCCATGTTAAGGTATAAGTTGTGATTTTCACTATTCTTTTTGGGTTGAGGTTATTAATTTTTTTATACCATTCTGTGATGTGAATAGTATTACTTTATCATCAGCATATCGAATATCTGGTATTTCTTGACCTCCTATATTTAGGGCAAAGCATTGCTCCTTGGTTATAGGATCTTACTTACTAACGTTACTTTATCTTTGTATCCTCAATCAGAATACAAGCAGTGCTAGAAGTATCAAGAATCGTAATGGCAATCAGACGGTAAATGCCAGCATCAACGCCGAAGATGAGAACAGATTTTTTGAAGAGGATTTACATTCGAAGACATTTCTGCATTTTGATTGTGAACTTCAGGTACAAACTCGTATGATTGCCAGATATTTAATCTCTTCTTAGACTTTAGAGCTATGTGACAGCCTTTGACCGAATGTATTTTGGAACATTTTCCCGCCTCGTCTTCTTTTCCTTCACCTTCTCACTCTTCTTTCCTCCCTACGCCTCTCACTTTTTGTTTCTTCCCTCCCTTTTTCTTTCCTTTCATCCTTCCTTTCTTGCTTCCTTCCTTCTTCTGTCTTCGAAGAAAGAATACGGGCTTGGTACAAATCAGTTGGCAACTACCAAGACTCTTGTTGCATCCCATCGTTTTGTATTATGTAATTAGGGCATGATCA
The DNA here is from genome assembly GCA_963921405.1 of Cepaea hortensis. Taxonomy (NCBI): domain Eukaryota; kingdom Metazoa; phylum Mollusca; class Gastropoda; order Stylommatophora; family Helicidae; genus Cepaea; species Cepaea hortensis. The sequence goes on from OY992887.1 coordinate 64,987,264, forward strand.
GCATATTCCTTTAATAATAGACTGCGGTCAACAATATTACTCACTAGTATTTCATGGAGTTTTTTCAGTTAGCTTCATACGAACAATTCTCATGATATGTGCATTTGTGTTAACGGTGAGCAGGTTAAGGGTGAGCCATAGCATTGCTGCTTTTCTGAAATTTAGCGCCATCACACAAGACACGTATAATGCGGCGTTACCTGAATGTCATAGTTAAAACTAACACATTCGATATCTGTCTAAAGTAGCGCAGGAATGGCCCAAATGATAAGGTGAATAATTATTTATTGCAGCTTGCAATTCAAATACAATGTTGAACAAACAATGCTTATATCCAAGAGTGCACGCCATCTTTTCTTCATAGTCTTCTGGAGTATCTACACCAGCTTCCTATGCCGTTTCGCTTGAAGAGGTTGTCGACTCAGAGGGCACCCTCTAGTACAATATGCCAGTCGAGAAGTGAATGTTGCCCTTTCACGAGTGAGTGAGTCTCAACACGAATTGCCACATAAGTGCACCAGACATGATCTTAAAAGAGAGAGTCTACTCTGAGGTTGAACACCTTGTCAACCTGGGATCCTCAACGCGAAATACCTGAAACACATTCATCTGCAGTTGGGAAGACGTGTGTTGTTATTGCAGAGGCCAAGATTAGTGACCATAATGTATTTTAAGGGCAGAAGATCCCAGGTGACTCGTTAATCAGTCTTGTGTCCGATTATTCTTGACAACACTGGCCTACATCACCACTATTAGACGGCAAATCAACTTATGGACACATGGCACCAATACTAAAGAACAAACATGTATCAATAACTACTAAGAAAACACTTTACAAAACAATCTCCTACCAACCCCTTAGCTACCAATGCCAAACCTGGACAATGACAGAAAAAGAGAAAAGAAAAATCACAACAGAAATGAGGTTCCTGAGAAGAATACTCAACGTATCAAAAAGAGATAAGATCAGAAATGAAGAAATCAGGACTAAAGTGGGGGTTAAAGCAGCACTAGATTTTATTAGAAAGCAGCAAGTCAAATGGTTTGGCCATGCAAGAAGGTTACCAGTCAACAGCATACCACAACAAGCAATGATGTAGAGACCAGATGGAAACAGAGGAAGAGGCCGACCACGTAATCGTTGGACGGAGGTAATAGCAGAGTCCATGGGAATATCGATACATGAAGCCCATAATCGGGCACTCTCACGATGTTTATACTTCACCTCGACACCGCAAGGTACGAGAGGAACATGATGAGATGAGATGAGAGACTCTTATATTAGTTAGTTAGTCGAGGTTCCAACTTCACGGCAACGGGTCGTCCCCATTATGCTCCGTTCCTGTGCCAGTGAATATCACACAAAATGCTCCCCACTGTCCAATGTGAAAAGTGGAACAGACAGGAGTCTCGGCAATCCAACAGCCCGCACAGGTACACTGTGTATAATGCCGCCGTCAGAATGCCAATACAAATGTCTTAAACGAAAACCACAGTTCATCGTCGATGGAATCGGCAGTCACCAGAAAGACCAAATTGACCCGTGTTTTCTCACATGGCTCTGTCTCTATCCGCAGGGCGACCCGCCGAAAACGTCGCATTAAGCACGAACTCCGTACCTACCTCCAGCGCCGACTCCCAGGAGTCTCTTGAAAAATGCACTCGTGAACCTAAAAGGCAAAACAGTCAATTCAGCAACAGCCGGTAGCCATTTTTCCGAACTGTAACAACCTCCCTAGCGTGAGGGGAACTGATGCCACACCTTTACAACGGGATGTGATCTGCCTAGGAACTAGGTGACCTCTATCTACTTTACCCCACCAGCCTTTGGATACCTATCTCCCCCTTTTCACTCAACCAAGGAATACTGCCCTCTCACACCTCGTCCTCAACACTCAAAACTCAACTCTGGCTCTATACATGGTAACAGAAGTGTGTATTATACAAATGAGTATGATGATGATCATGAGATAGACCTAGTAGCTACAAGGGCTTCGAGACATGCAAGCATGGGAGTAGCCTCGGGATGGAGCTGTCATCATCGGAAAAGCTCCGAGTAGAACGCTACAGGGCATCTTGGTAACAGGTCTCACCGAATGTAGTCAGACTTCCAACAACCTCTCGTCTTCTCCTAGATGGATGGATGGTGATCGTTCTGACTGGGCGGTTTCCTAAAACCACTCTTCAGTGATGATCTGGAATGGTGGCCCACACGGTTGACTAGACGTCCAACTGTCTATAGTGTGGCCAAACAAATGTAATACTTTGTTGCCCTCTCTTGAGGAGTCACGGTGAGTGTCATAAATAGGAGAATAACCCCTCTGTCGATGCTGGGGAAAAGTCTCTACTGGGAATATAGTCTCTGGACTAGAGCAGACTCATGAGCCGAAATGGCCCGGCACAAATAGTCAATGGTAGCTGGCTCTAGCTGGCGACATCTCTGTCTACAGTCTTGATACAGTGGACAATCACTCCACAGACATACTTGCCGAGATTTCAGTCGATAAACATGTAGTGTGGCCATAGAGAACAAAACTTGGTACTGACGTCGGCGAAGTGATAGCAGGACATATACTCCGGTGTAGTAAGCTCTTTGGTACGGACACGCTGGGATTCGCTGTGGTGTCCCTGGTCTGCTACCCACACTTGCCCGGTCCCAATCACTGGACCCAAAACAAAAGGCAGGGACCATCCAGATAAATGGAACACCCCTAAGAGAAGATAAAGAACCAACATACCTTGCAGTAACATTTGATGGCAGGCTGACATGGAGAAAGCACATCAACAAAGCAGTAGCAAAAGCCAGAAGGAAAATAGCCATCCTGAGAAAGCTAAGTGGAACCACATGGGGAGCCAGTGGGAAAATACTCAGCAAAGTTTATCAACAGAGCATACGACCACACCTGGAATACGGGTCAACTGCGTGGTGTTCGGAATCAAAACCCACACTACAAGAGCTGGAAAAAATGCTAAATCAAGCACTTAGAGTCACCACAGGAGGGATGAGATCAACCCCTACATTGGAAATGGAGAAGATGGGGAGGACACAAGCACTGAGTGAGCGCAGAGATGGGAAAACGCTAATACAAGCAGAAAAGTTCCTCAGCTTGCCAGGCCACCCTATGAAGAACAGATTTGAAAATATAGCTATGGGGCGGTTGAAAAGAAGTAGTTATATCCACCAGGCCAAACGACTCTGCAGAGAAACCACCGATCTGCCCACAGTTGGTATCCCCCTAACAACTATTCCAGAGCGAACTCCATGGAAAGATTAGCATAGACTATCATTACAAATCCAGACAAAAGAGAGGAATATTTGACAAGGAAGAACAGAACAGTGTGCAGCGCAGAACACTCACTCTCAGCTTCCTTGATGAAGAATACCCGCAGGACCTCTGGATCCGAGTCTACACAGATGGGTCAGCACAAAATGCTGTTCGAAATGGAGGAGTGGGAGTGTACATAGAATACCCAAATAATACTAGGGACACAGCTAGAGTACCGATAGGAAAGTACTGCCATAACTACGCTGCTGAAATTGAGGCAATCAAGATAGCAACAGAGAAATTACTAAATACCAGCAATGGTACACAACCTGTGGTGCTATTGACAGATGCAAAATCAGTACTCGAGGCGCTCCTGTCTGGGAAATTGCCAGTACTAAGGACACTACTTTCTGAACTTAGCAATCAGCATAAGGTCACCATACAGTGGATACCATCCCACTGTGGAGTACCCGGAAACGACAGAGCTGATCAATTGGCTAAGGAAGGAGCCAAAGAAGACCAGCCTGATGTGCCCGTTACATACCACCAAAAGAAAAGAATGATCAAATCAGTCAGAAAGCCACCAAAGCCTGCTCAAGATGACTACCACGTTATGGACAGACCAGAACAAGTCATTATTCTGCGCCTTAAACAGGGTACAATAGATTACGCAACCACATGTATACAAAATTCAAGATTGGTGAAACAGCCATGTGCACATGTGGATTTGCGTCGCAGACAGCAGAGCACATACTCCAAGACTACCCAAAATATAACATATCTAGGCAAACCTTCTGGCCTAGAGAGACGACAGTGGAAGATAAACTCTATGGACCGCTGTTTGAACTGAAAAAGACAGTTCAATTCATACAAGAGACAGCATTGCAGTTATAGACATATTTCAAGCGAACGAAAGAAGAAGAGGAAGAACTGGACCCGTCACCAACTGCCACGACCTCAATCAAGATGGTAGAACCTGTGAAAGACAACACTCAGTGAAATTATTTAGAACCAAGCTTACCCTAAGCGAGTTCACTCTCACCCATATTCCTCAGCCAAGGGACTCGTCTCATGAGAGTCCCGTCTTCCTCATAGGCTGCTCACAGGTGCCGGAGATGAACTGGGTCTAAGACCTGACAGGCGGCTAGTCACCTTTCATCAGCTTCCCCGGACTGGGGTATCGACGGGACCAAGGTCGTCGGTCACTCGTCACTGGGGTATCGTCATACTCTGAAATACTTCTACATGACATATAGGGTTAGTGAATCATTAGTAGTGGTAGGCAGAATGGACCTGAAGTAGAGTCGGTGATAGTGCATCTCGACCCCGTCCTTGTTCACGCCGATCTCCCTGGTTCACTTCCCTATTACCAGCCAGAGCAGACAAAGTACCGTGCCTCAGGTACAAAATATCCAAATCCAATATTATATGCATGGCCTTAATCATTCTCCATGTGGCAGATATCCACACCCCGTTCTCTCCTCCCTCATCAAGGGCCGGAGCATTTAGAGGGCCTCATCAAGGGCCGGAGCATTGTGTCACTGTTCTTCGAGAACAGCACTGTCACGTCGGTAATTTCTCACCCATTGTCGACCTCTCCGGAATCCACTATATATTAAGCTGGCATTCCTTTGAGGTACACTAAATATAAGACAGATGTGAAGAAAGCCAAGAAGAAAAGCCAGTGGTCGCCCCACCATGTGACAACGACCTTCGACTCAAGTCACGACCTTGAAATGACATTCGATACTTCTGCCGATCATCGCACTACATTCGCTTCCACTGTCCGAATCGATCGATATCGCACATGCCCTAGTATAGGCGACGTCCTACACTACTTCCGGTTCTCCCGAGTTACGTTATTCCACCACGCCGGCGTCGACTACGTTCGATTTCAGGAAGCTGGGCCATGTGTGAACTCAAATTAAAGGTTTCGGTGCCCTGAGTTCATTTAACCCAACCTACTATTGCTGTGAATAAACTCCGCGCCTCTAGGAAGTAAAACATCCCATCAATCCCCCATCTGTATTTAAGCTCTTAAAATGTTGGCTCTATGCCGGCACACTTTCCCCTGTTCACACTTGACCCACTTTTCCGCACAACAACTGTTCCACGGGCGCCTAATCTACCGCGGTCGCCGACTAGCGACACAGCGTTAAATAAACTACTGTAATCTACATACCTTCGAATGGCCACACATCAGCCTGCTGGAAACGATGTCGGTCTGCTAAACATGATGTTGGGTTTCTCTGAATACCATGAAGACATCAGCTGTCACAGCTTCCATACATGAAACCACACAAGGCCGTACGAAGTCTGGCCGCTTCGAGTTACAGAACACAACTGACTTCTTTGTATGCTGGGCGCTATGAACAGCCTATGCGCCCGACACTACGCCGAGGCTTCTCGAATCGTCGAGAAATACCTAACCAAGGGCGATGATTTCACCAGAGACCGGGACGGGTAATAGTAGGCTTGTCTACCCTATCCCACACGGTCGAATCGATTGCGTTTTTCTTGACAGGAACATGTAGGCCACTGTACCAACAAGGGCGGACATGTAAAAGCATTCCATGCGAATATCACAGCTTACAGCGTCGCGCCACGCACTCACTCAGTTTCAGGGCGTTGGAACCATATACTACCAGTCCAACATGAGGGAAATGCGAAATGCAAACCGCAGCAACAAAGATAAATACTCCAGAGGCCGTAACGGTTCAATGCCTAACCTCCATGCTGGGGACCAGAAGTCCGCAAAATGATACGTAATACAAAATTACTCTTATATTGCTTACAAATAAACTATGGTCGTTGTAGAAGTCTGCGGGTGGTATAGTTTTTGTGACGTTTAAGGTATTTCAAAATCTTTTTCTGATGTATAATCAGTCTGCTTTCTGATCTTATGGTCAGAACTCCTTCATGCCCATAATCTCTTTGCATGTTGTTGATACCAGGTGTTTCCAATAATCATATCATGCTTTTCTGCCCACTTTACAAGCATGTAACTTCTTTCATTCTGTTCCCATGGTCCATACTTGAATACTGTCTTGTTGATTTCCAACGTTAGCCTTAATGTCACCCATTACGATATTTAATTCTGAATACTGGTATTTCTTTAAGGTATTCTCCAAATCATTATAATATTCATCGAGGCTGTCATCACGTATTTTACATTATGTACATCACATTATGTATACAATATTTCCCATTTTCGTGTGGATGCTCATGACATTTGCCAATGTATGTATGTGAAAGTGTGGGAGTCTGTGTAGATTAATTAGAGTGACTGTGTGAAGCAGAATGCGTATGCGTGCATGATTTTATGTGTGACTGAATTTATATGGGCATGAGAGAGAGAGAGAGAGAGAGAGAGAGAGAGAGAGGGAGGGAGAGAGAGAGACAGAGAGAGACAGAGAGAGAGAGAGAGGGGGGGGGTATGAATTAGTGAATTATTTAGTGTTTGTGATTGTGAGTGGATATATATATATATATATATATATATATATATATATATATATATATATATGTGTGTGTGTGTGTGTGTGTGTGTGTGTGTGTGTGTGTGTGTGTGTGTGTGTGTGTGTGTGTGTACGACTGTGTGAGTATTTGTATATTTGCGTGTGTAAAAGTATGCGTGTCAATAATATGCGGATGGGAAGGAGTGTATGTGTGTGCCTTGCTGTATGTATAAATGAGGATAGATGGGCGTCAGAGAGAGAGAGATAGAGAGAGAGAGAGAGAGAGAGTATGTATGTATGTATGTATGTATGTATGTATGTATGTATGTATGTATGTACGTACGTTTGTATGTATGTATGTATGTATGTATGTCTGTATGTATGTATGTATGTATGTATGTATGTATGTATGTATGTATGTATGTATGTATGTATGTATGTATGTATGTGTGTAGGTAGGTAGGTAGGTAAGTAAGTATGTATGTATGTATGTATGTATGTATGTATGTATGTATGTATGTATGTATGTATGTATAAAAAAGACCACTTCGCCACGAAGTCTCCCCATGTCTGTCTGTCGGTCTGTCTGTCTGTGCGTGCGCGCGCGTGCGTGTGTGTGAGTGTGTGGGTGTATGAATTTATGAATGTATGTATGTATGAATGTATTATGTAAGTAAGTAAGTAAGTAAGTAAGTAAGTAAGTAAGTAAGTATGTATGTGTGTGTATGTGGGTGGTTCTGTCTGTCTGTCTGTCTGTCTGTCTGTGCGTGCTTGCATGCTTGCGCGTGTGCGTGGGTGAGTGAATGGCCGGATAAGTAAACTTTAGTTAGTGAGTCTGTGATTGTAAGTATATGTATATGTGAGGGAGTATGTATTTGTGTGTTATTGAGTGGGTGTATAACTGAGAGTTTGTGTAAATGGTGTAAGTGTATATGCACGTGTGTCGGCTGCCTGTCAGTCACACAACATGATAACATGCATTGCTTACATTTAGAACATTCATTTGACAATGTTTTTTCTTATGTGAATTGAACATGCACAATTGATGAACGAAAAATTAATGATTGGAAGGGCCGAATGTAAGACAGGCCTGCGTACCCAATTTATGACCCTTTGAAAATAAAGTTCGTTCGTTTTTTGGACATGTTATGAGAAGATGTTTAGATCAAAAGATCTGCTACTTAACTTTACAATTAATAATGTGTCCGACAGAGTCCAACATCCTTTGATAGATTTTGATCTCTCCATATCCATTACTTCCATTTACTTCCGGTAAAAAATGGCGACAAGGTGACGCGTTTATTCTTCGGGGAGACGCTGTTTTGTGTTTTCCTGTGGATTATGTGGTGTTATTTCGTATTCGTTTACTGGAAGTGTTCAAAAGAAGCCACGGAAGGCGGGTGGTGAATGAAATTTTGAGGGCAGCCGACAGATATTTGTTGGTTATGGTCTCAAATTTCGCAACGGCAGGCAGAGGCTCTCTTTCGCGAGACAATGGCTGCGGTTACACGACCAGTACAATCACTGCCATAGAGGAAAACATCGGCAAACTACCTCTTTAAAAGTGCCTAGTACACTATGATTCGCATAAAGACTGATCATCGCAACACAAGGACAGAGACATTAAAATTAGCAACATGGAACGTTAGGACATTAAACGACGTCGAAAAATCAAAGAACATAAAACAAGAAACGGAAAGAGAACAAAAATAATATTTTAGGGATGTGCGAAATGAGATAGACAGGAGCAGGCATCAAGATAGATGAAGATTTTAAGATTATTTATTGTGGAGGTGAAGTTCGACAAAGGGGAGTGTGTCAAAGACTGAAACAGGAGGCAGGAAACCTGCCTCATGATAGAACACCACCGGGACGTGGGGTCAACCTCAGATAGAGTAGAGGGAACACAGTGCCCGGGATCAGGGCAGGATAGATGATAGAAAAGGGGGACTATTAACTAGTCCTCACACGGGGGCGTTGACCAGATAGTTAGCACTACTGGTCACGACAGAATCACGCCTGCGTGATAGCAACGATTAGCACTCAACCAAAGATAGCTAATAGAAGCGTGCTAACTGACCTAGCACGCAACGAGCCGAAGGACGCATGAAGGTCCTTCCGCGTGGCGTGTAGCGACGCGAGTGAAGGAAGTCAGACTGGGGACTGACTCTGTAGTGTTCACATCGTGTAGAATAGAAGATAGTTTTCGTATAGCCTAGTAGATAGAGATTAGCTATAGGGTTTAGGAAAACTAGTGATAGAGAATATTGTGACTTTATGTGTGATTAGATAGCGACTGTTTTGCAATTGTAAAGAGCCAACGGCAATAAAATGTACCATTTCATTCCTCGCACACGACTTGCAAGTTTCTTGTATGGTGTGGGAGAAGTAATCCGATGATGCCTGAAACATGAGTTGTTGACAGGCAATAGGATTAAATGTGTCAGAAGTGCGGCTTGAACCTGAGTTCAAGCTATAACACTTAACCACGGCTCTAGACTAGGTTTACGGATAGGATATTAGAAAGATTAAATGTTTAATTTGTGTCAGTGACGATGACGTATGCAGACTAGATCGAGTTGCCAGCAGAATTGTGCCTATCGTGATGAAATAATGTTTATTTGTGCTTATTAGAATGTTATATATTTAAATAATGTGTTTTTCAAAGTTGTAAGTATTCATATTATGTTCTTCTTTCATTTATTTATGTAATTATTTATTTGTTTTTGAATAATTGTCAAAAATGATTCATGGCGGAGCAATACAGAGGTCAGCGACAGTATTGATTTTTGCAAGCTAAAAATAGCGCCGCGCCTGTGACGTGGCACGATTGACAAACAGTTGGGCCTCGCCACTTGGAATCAGCATTTCAGTGTTTACGAACTGCGAAGCTGCTGCCTGCCTGAATCTTTACGATATATTAACTATTATTTGTTTATTTAAGTTAGAGAATGAATATATTTATTTATTTACACATTATTATTATATTTATATTTATTTAAAAGCAGTTATTGAATTTTTTTTCATACTTTTCTATTTGTTTACCGTCACGATGGCACTACTTTCGGCTATGCAAATTAGATTTTGTCTGCACCATACTTCCATAGATTAAACTAGGTTAGTAACGAAAGACATATTACTGTAGAACGAAGACAGGACATTGACATTAAATATTAATTAATCGATATTCTGTTTGTTCGTGGGCATGTCAGTGTCATTGTACCAATTTGTCAAAAATCTATTTTTCGTTTACGAGTTGTTAATTTTTGCTGCTCTGTAACCAGGGTGAACAACAGCTGAGAGATAACGTGAGTGTATGCCGATGTGCCAAACAAGTTGACCTGAGTAGAAAACTCGTGTGTATCCCGGGGTGCCAAACAACGGGACCGGTGTTGCTGTCGTGTTGTTCCTTGTTCTCGGGAACATTAAGATGAGTAAAACCTACGTTTTTGGCATGCATTGTGATTAATAGTGCATCTCTTTTTCAGCGTGTATTGTATGAACAGACTTTGTGCTCTAATTTTTTGGAGAATACAATTTTCCAGATTGTAAACAAAGAGTACAATTTGTAGTGCTCAGATATTTAAAAAAAAAAAAAAAAAAAACATAACATATCAAAGAAAAATAAGTAAATAAAAAGTTCAGTGTAGGTCAACACTAGCTATTTACCTAACATCATGGCTACTCTAGCGGACTTCATTAAAGCAGGCAAAGAATTGCAATACACAGGTAAAGAGCTAGAACAATATGCGGATCAAAAATTTAAAGAAGCAAAGGATGCAGAGAGAGACGAACGCGCACAGGAAAGACAACACCAGATACAACTAGCTGAGATAAATAAACAGAAAGAAATAGAAATTAAACAGAAAGAACTAGAATTAAAGCAAAAGCAATTAGAACAGGAGAAATAACTAAAACAAAAGACATTAGATCAAGAAAGAGAACTAAAGCAAAAAGAGATAGATGAAATGGCAAGAGTTAAGAAAAAACAAATACAAGTAGAATCAGAGACACCGTTAAAGATGAAAGAGATGGATGTAGACTCACACGCAGAGATCTCTGCCACTAAACTTAAAAGTCAACAAGAAGAAAATAAATTCAACAAATACAAAAATATTATCAAACCATATTGTAAAGACGATTCAATATCTGCTTGGACAGAAAATGTCGAGTATCAGTTTAAATATCACCAAGTTCCTTTAGAGATGTGGGCTATGATTTATATGAAGAACCTGAGTGGTGAGCCCCTTAAAGTGATAGAATCTATACCAACCGATCTTAGATCTGACTACCAATACATCCGTGATAGGATTATGCAACACTTTTTACTTGATGCCCCTGGGTATCAGGTTCAGTTCTCAAATTTAAAACCTAAACCTACTGAGACTTTTATTGACTACGTCTCAAATGTTCAAAGTGTACTAAATAGGTGGCTTAAAGCGGCTAACATAGGAAAAGACTTTGATAGATTGAAAAATTTAATAACTATGGATAAAGTAATATCCACGATACCATCCTCTTTTGCTAAATTTTTGCAGCAGTCAGACATTGAAACCATAGAACAGTTTGAAAAGAAAGGGTCTGCATATTTTTCTTCAAACAGAAATATTTTTAAGACTTCAAATGACTCTGAAATAGTTTCCTTTGTAAAAGATCAATCTAAAAACTATCAGAGCAATAGAAAACCATTTAATAAATTTGACAAGAAAGATAGAAAAATTTCAAAATGTATCCACTGTCAACTTTTACATGACACTTATTCAATGTGTGACAAATCGCCGAGTTATCCGGCACATCTTGAAAATGTTATTAAGAAGCAACAGAACAAAAGATCTGCATACCGGCGTGCCATCAAATGTTTTTTTTTGTTCCAGCTACGGCCATTATTCAAATAAGTGCCTAGGCCGCCAACGTATGAAAGCCAACAATGCTATTTTACTTGATACATCTTCTGATAGTGGTAGTGAGACTGAGTGTGATGTTGAAAATGAATTACCTGTTAACCAAACGGAAGAGGTGTGTTGTGTAAACGATATGTTGAGTTTTGACAGTTGTGAGCGATGTCACCAATTTCATGCTGACGGAAAATTAGAATGTGGACATACAGTTCCATTCTCATCTGAGAGTGTGAATGCAGCCTTAGCCTCCAGAGGCAATTTAGAGTTCCACAATGCAATGGTCAATGATAGACTACAACGGTAGTACCCTTATTGGTCTCAGAAAAGAACTGGTGAGTCAAGAGGATTATACAGGTGACTCTGTCAAATGCCGAACCTTTTCGGGTAACATTGAAATATACCCTTTGGCCAAAGCCCGTATTAACACTCCTTTCCTTTCGGGTACATTTACTTGTGCTGTACTTGACAACCCTTGTACTGATTTAATTCTGGGTTGCTTACCAGTTGCTTAACTGAATGCAGTTAATGCAACAACCAGAGCAGACACTATAAAACATCAAGACACGCTTCAAGATGAGAGACTACTGGTGCTTTCTCCATCTAGCACTGATGATACCAACAGACAAAAATTCATAGAACAGCAGAAAGCTGATCCTAGTTTGTCTCCTTATTTAAAAGTATTGAAAGAACGAGCAAAAGTGACAAAGAACGCATCATGGTTCTTCAGATTAAATAATGGCATTCTTACTAGATATTATACTACTGGTAACCATGAGATTCAGCAAACGGTGTTACCTGTACAACATCGCATAACTGTGCTAAAGATTGCACACGAGTCACCGTTTGCTGGCCATCTTGCATATGACAAAACCAGGGCCAGAATTCAGGCTCAATTTTATTGGCCAGGTTTTTGCAATGATATTAAATTATTTTGTCGTTCGTGTAATGTCTGTCAACAGTTAGTACGAAAGGGTAAACATGCTACAGCTGAAGTACAACCTTCAGCGAGAACAATTGAACTTGAACCAGATCAAGACATACTTCTCTTGCTTCCTGACAAACGAAATTTATTATTGACTTCATGGCAAGGGCCATTCAAGGTGGTACGTAAAATTTCAGATGTTGACTATGAAATATCAATAAACGGAAACTTAAAGATATTCCATGTCAACATGTTGAAACCTTACTATTCACGACAAGAGACAGAAGTATAGACAGACGAACACAGTGCACCCACACCTAGTGATCAGACGACAGACATACACAAAGCAACTACACTAGTTAGCGAGACTGGCATATCCGACGAGCATACACTTAGCGAGAATACAGAATACACACTTAGCACCACCACCGTACTGAATCAGGTAGACGACGACGGAATGGAACTACCAGTTCCTATTGTAGACAAGACTGCTACATTAGATAGCATACATATAGAACAGGGACTAACAGACAGTCAACGACGACAATTAGTAGAATTAGTGACGGAATACAAAGACATATTCTCTGACATTCCAGGTAGGACGGACAGAATCGAACACTCCATTCTTCTTTCGGACTCTAAGCCTATTAAATGCAGGCCGTACTCAATCCCACTAAGCTATAGGGAAAATCTAAATAAGGAAATTCTGAATTTAGAGGCTACTGGGATCATCCAGAAATCCACCTCTGAGTACTCTTTTCCAATTGTTCTAGTTAAGAAGAAAGATTCTACAATTCGTCTGTGCGTGGACTATCGAAAGCTCAACAACATCACCAAGATCGACGCAGAGCCAATTCCTTCCTGCGAAGATCTTATTCTTGACATGTCCACCTTCAAAATCTTTTCTAAATTAGATCTCACTAAGGGATATTGGCAAGTCCCTATGAAGTCTCAATCCATCCATCTTACTGCTTTTTCAACACCTTTAGGACTTTACGAGTGGCGTTTTCTTCCTTTCGGACTTCGAAACGCTCCTGCCACTTTCGTACGCTTAACTAGAGATCTACTTCATGGAGTGACGAATACAGTGACCTATATAGATGATATATGTGTCCATACTGATGACTGGACAACACACCTACTGAAACTGAGACATGTCTTTAATAGGTTGCGACTCTTCGGGCTCACTGTCAAACCGAGCAAAGTCGAATTGGGCCTAAAAGAAATTGATTTTTTGGGTCATGTCATTTCTCAAGGTCAACTTAAGACTGACCAGAAAATTATTACCAAAATTATGAATCTGACCATGCCTACCACCAAGAAACAGGTCAGAAGCCTTTTGGGGTTAGTGAATTACTATAGTAAATTTATTCCAAATTTAGCGGAGATTACAAGTGTATTTTCCAATGTTTTAAAAGCTTCTGTAAAATTGGATGTCAAAGATGCATTATTAATTTCTGCATTGTCAAAATTGAAAATTTTGTTTAGTAATGTTCCAATCCTCCGCTTGCCTAATCCGAGGCTCGTTTATTATCTTAGGACAGATGCCAGCAGGATCTCCATCGCTGCAGTACTAGGCCAATTTTATGAGGGCATCTTCCATCCGATTTGCTACGTGAGCCGTAAGATCACACCCACCGAGTCCAGATATTCCATATCCGAGTTGGAAGCCTTAAGCGTCATCTATGCGGTGAGAAAGCTGCATCGATTTCTGGCGGGTGTGCACTTCATTGTCCAGACTGACAACTCCCCAATAACGGTCATACAGAGTGGTGTACATCGAAATGACCGAATATACAGGTGGGCGCTTATACTACAAAATTACACCTTTAGTATAGAGCATATTAAGGGGAAAGATGACATCTTGGCTGATACCCTTAGTCGACCATCTGATGTAGCAATACCAGAAATTTTCACATAAGAGTTTAGAGTAATAGATATTAATTTAGTACAGTCAAATATTCTATGTGAAATATGTTAGAAATACATGAATATTACGTGCTGAACTAAGTACCAAAAACACTGACCTGCTATGTGTCCGTAGACATCAAAAGTAAGAACTTTACTCTGGGAACAAATATATCACCTTGTGAACTAGGACAGCTTATTACTTGCTAAGCTCCATATATGTTCCAGTGAATTAGTTGTGTTAAACAGAGAAAAACAGTGTCAGATGATTATATACATACAGACACGAAAACAGTAGTCTACTTTACAAACGAACTCTACAGGTGCAATACTCATAGAACAATTATGACTGTGTAATGGATTTCAAATACCCAGAACAATTGTATAGATATTATGCCAATGAAAGCATGTTTCTGAACATTAATGGCAACGACTAACCTGAGGTATTTAAAGACCATGTATATATAAACTTAATGTGATATATATCATAATGTTTTAATATAGTGATAAAATATAGATAGATTATGTCATTTGAATTTATAGTTAGATTTAGATAATATAATACTTTTTCATTTTAGTTTAGATAGATTATTAATTTGCCCATTTATTTAGCTTTAAAATTAGATTAGGATAGTAATTTAAAGATACAACTAATTATAAGAAGTTTAGATATGAATAGTATCATTCAGTTTATTATATTTCACTTTGTTTCATTTCATTTGATTTCATTCCATCTTAAACCAATCCATTTAACAAACGTTATCATTTAGTAGCATGATTAGGTTACACCATAATAGAATAGAAAGATTATACACTTAAAGATACATCAGTTACACCATATAGAATAAGAATATCAATCATATAGTTTTTTTCATTTAAAAACATTAGTTAGAATATCACCCATTTTAGAAAGGGACGTAACTTATTACATTTCACATTACCCATTTCACAAAGGGACATAACTCATCTCACATCAATTTCATTTCACATAGGTAAATTACATCCCTTAAATTAGATAAATATTAGGAGTAATGTAAGCTTATTTTAGGATTAATGTGACAGATAGAGTAAAATAGTCAACGCATTAAATGTATATTTATAGAACTAGTATTAGTATGTCAGTATTTCATGCCGTTATCAACAGCAATAAAAAATACCACCACTAAACTCATGTCTGTGACCTTCTAACCTATCTACCCCATCTTATCTCTGTCTATCTATTATAGACATTCCCATACTTTTACTTTGTGGCTTTTAAGTCAGGTCCATATGCTGTAACCCAAAAATTAATATTGCTGTTCACTTACTGTAAACTTAACTTCTACTCTGTGTCATTCATCTCGTCCCATGCTGCAATCACAGCACGAACAACAACATTCGTAGTTCATATATTATTAATCCTGCCCCCATGACTCTCAGTCCATGTTTATTCCAATCGTTGCTGATAACCACAGCCATTACCCTTCATAATTCACCATACATCATCTAATCCCCCAACTATTGTACTGATATCTACAGTATATGATTACTCTTCGGACTAAAACATGGCATTCAATTCATGTTTTTCTCCTTACCATATTTTCTGAACGTAACTATGTATCCAGAACTCCCAAGGACCCATTAATAAGTCTCTCTCTTTAATATTGACCTGTTTAATTTTCTAACTCCCCACAACAGAACGTCAAACGAAAACTAATTTAAACATAGTCAAGGCAACTCAAGAAGTAACATCATTATAACTTTTGCAATTGAAAATAACTAACCAAGGTATATATAACTTAAATAAAATTACAATTCATAATTAACTGGAGTCAAGACAAATCAAAAATAGAACAACAATATCACCCCCCCCCCCCCTTGGTTTTCACAATGCTGTCATATATCCCCACATTTTTCAAAATAAATATACATAGTGAAATAATAATCAAATTCACATAGAAATCAACTACTTATTGTAACTAAACAACATTGGTCTCTTATACGGACCAACGTAATACATATCTATTCACTACAAAGAACACAAGTCATGCCTATATACTCTTACAACAGTAAAAAACAACAACTCAATGTTAGGCCAATTATTAACCTGCCTTAATCCCAATATATATATATATATATATATATATATATATATATATATATATATATATATATATATATGTGTGTGTGTGTGTGTGTGTGTGTGTGTGTGTGTGTGTGTGTGTGTGTGTTACCTACATATCTCATCATAACGCAGAACAATATCTGTTCCCTCAACAAAAGTCATTAATCAACAAATGACCATTGATTATCTCCCTTCACAACATTCCATCTCTCACGAAACTAAACCACCGCGACACCACTGCATTTGAAATACTAACCAAACAATTACTGTAAACTAAAGCTTAAATTGCTCCATTTACAAACTATCTCAGCACACCACAACTCATCTACTCACCAAGGGAAACTGCAAATCAGCACACTTATTTTTTTAACCTAGTTGTTTCCCCTGAATTCGATTTGTACCAACATTCATCCCGATTACCACGGTGTCTCCACAATGCTACAACCACCAACGAATGTCTATTTACTATAGACTTTACCAACATATCTAGCTACTAGATTTGTCAATAACTAATTCTACTTTTAAGTCTCTCGTCCACCCGACGCAACTAACGTTTCATTCTCCTGTATCACTAATTTCCAACATCTTACCACAACAACTCTAAGCTATACTCCCTCCTAGCTTCGTTCTCACACCGCGATGGCAGTCAAGCCATTCACATTTATTGACTAACAACCTAGATAATCTGGTTTCTTATTGTCTATCTTCTTTACAGACACCCGATTCTTCTCAACAATTCTCACTCTGACAAGACATACTAATCCCATCTCATTTCTCTGCATCATGCAACCTAATTCCAACATAATTCCGCCAAACGACACCAGATCTGTTTCCTAAAACAACAAACGGAACTTTAATTCAATATCTGCCACAGGACTTTCACCATCTAACTACTTCCTCATTTCAACATTCGCTCCCTTTTAATAAGTCAGAGCCTATTCTGTTCAAACAACACATTATCTCTAACAACCAACATTTCTAACTAGCCTATATCTCTCTATGTCAGTTTTACGTTATGTCAACTGCTCCAGCACATCTCACTCAACATAAACATTCCACGTTTCAAGCTCTAATTCATCTATTCTCTAATCATTACAACCAAACACAAAATATGCTCGTATGGCACTCTCTATTCTACCTAATTCTCTACAGCAAACTGCTCCGACTTTTAACATCTCACCTCCTCTAAAACATAATCAGACACACTCAACGCGCTACAACCTCTATCTTCAACACGCGCATATCATGTGCATCCTCTGGGTGTTTCTTACACAATTTCTCACTTCACACATTTATGAAGTATATCTCACTCTGTTATTACTAAGAGCCTGACATCTTTCTATCCACGCATTCTAATTAGACGGTGTTTCAAAACTTCACTCTTCACTCTCTAATCAGCACTAGTAACACAGGTCTGCCTACACTTTTACACACGCAAAGACAACGCATAATCAGACGAATTACTTCAATACTCAACAGGACTTTCATACTTCAACTGCTTTCTTATTTCCACTTTTCTCAATTATCACAACCAAACACTACTCTCCGTCCTACCTAATTTCCACATCAAACCACTCCGACAGTCAACTACTCACTCAATTTATCTTAACCCCCTCATCACTTCATAATAATGATCTACTTCTTCGCGCTATTTTCAGGCCAGCCGCACTACCCAATCGGTGACTATTCTATGACTCCTTTATACCACAAGACAACCTATGCAATACAAGACAATACTACATCAGTTTTCTACATCACACATCACTTGCAGTGATTCTCCGCCTCTTTCCACTCTCATCCTCTCCGCAGCAAACCCAACATTTAAGCTGTTATAACCCTCATCAAACTTGAATTACTCCAACCAACCAAATACTTAAACCTTCACGTATTAGTTAAATATAACCATGGTCTTATCGATTTCATGAGACTTCTAGCTTTGTCCAGCGACGCTTCAGCCTTCTGCTGTTTTTGTATTCTACTTTCTACTAGACAAACATCTTTCTTTTTGAAAGTATCTTTTTCTCTCTCTCTTGGTATTCGTCTCCTAGCCTTCGCTACTTTTCTGTCATATATACTGGTATCTTGTTCCAAAGAGTCACTAACTAAAAATTTGCCTGCTTGTCTACCACCAACCATATCGTACGAGGAAACATCTCTCTTCGAGTCAGGATCTGCTCGTAGTACAATCCTCCCGTTCTTATTCATTCCTTTTAAATCCCTGTCGGGTGTACATTCTATACCAAAATCTGCGAGGTCTGAAAATTCTGATTGTAGAGACGACTCAGATTCTTCGGTTCCACACCCATGATTATATATGAGCAAACTTTTTCCATTTCTGGTCCTAACACTCTTTCTAATTTTCTTTCTGCTGTCTCTTGTCTTGAGTTGTCTAACCTCTGTATCGGTGTCTCTCTTTATCACCTTCAACTCAGTTGGTTTTGATTGAGTTTTTCTTTCTACTTTATCAATCGGTGTCTGAGTATTCTTCTCCACACTACTGACTGTCTGCGTCTGTGCCTCTCTTTCTTGTCTGACACTAAAGACTGAAGATACCCCCTGACTACCCAACATCTTGTCTGTGTTTCCTTCTCTGTTACTCAACCTTGCAACGGAATATCGCAACTGTCTAATCTGTAACCAGTTTTCTCGCAAAGCTCTTGCGTTTTCAGTATTTGAAGGCCAAGACCACTGTTTCTTATACAAATTCCTTTTCTGGCCATTACCAATTCCTAAATTTTTGTTTTGATTCACTACATATCTCTGTGTCTCCCTCTTATCTGCTTTCATATTTATATAGCTAATAACTTTAGAATTGTAACCACACTGGTTATCGTTCCTATTGACCGGCTGCCATCTATTGGGCTTGTCTACAGCATAATATTTCATAGCTGTCTCGTGCTCCGTTCGTTCAAGCGTCTGTCTCTTTATTACTTTTATTATAGACGAAATTCTATCTACGCCCATTTTTAAGCTGTCCATCAACTCTGTCACACGTCCTAACTTCCTATAAAAGACTTCCATAGTAGCCTTTATGATATAAGCTTTGTTATTTTAAATACGTAGTAACTAGCCTGCATATGGCTGTGTCAACAAAACCTGTTCTTCTGCCATGTTGCAATATTCTTGTTATATAACTCAATAGAAATTATTTCAACATTACAATATTGTTAATTATAATTAATATTGTTAATATACTTTATGTAAGGATACCCTTGAGGACGTAAGTTTCCCAACGCATAGTATCGTGTTCTTCAAAAAAAAAAAAATCCATCCAATTGACGAGAGATATACTGTAAATTTGGATCCTGAGTAGTCTCTGGCATCACTAGTGTAACGATCACTTTCACCCCTGGTCGGGCACGTCTGAACTTTGGCTTCACCCCTGGTCGGGCACGTCTAAACTTTGGCTCTTTCACCCGTGGTCGGGCACGTCTAAACTTTGGCTCTTTGGTATCAATTCGTTCTGGAAACGTCTCTAGCTCGACTCCAGTCAGAAGCGAAGCGATTAAAATGGGCTCTCCTTAGCAAGGCCGGCAACCATTATGCCCACCCGCCTCAGAGAAACCCAATACAGCTGAATCGCACTTTGTAATGAACATCTTCATAAGCGAGAGTTTCTTTTCAAACTTGAGCAAGGTTGATACAAATTCTGAGTCAGCAAAACGATTCTACGGCCGTATTGAAACACTCCCACAGCAGCATTTAGGAGTCTGGAGCTGACTTGACAACAAAGTTCCTTGTGAATAAGAATGTGGAACAGCAGCTCTTGGCTATGATAACGTCGAAGAAGCCATCAGTTTTTGCGTATGACAATGTAAATCAGCAACTCTTGAAAACGGCCACGGCTATGATGATGTGGAAGAAGCCATCAGTACTTCGCGTATGACAATGTAAATCAGCAGCTCTTGAAAACGGCCACGGCTATTATGATGTGGAAGAAGCCATCAGTACTTCGCGTTTCTCAGCCCAAGTTCAGAATCCTGGTCACGGCACCATTTCAGACTATATAACGGAGCGAGTCTCAATGCAACTGTAGCTGAATGTAACTGTAGGAAATCAAGACAACTCCTTGATGATAAATAAGTGTCTGTTTAATTACGAAGGTTCTCTGGTACAAAAATTGTAGACTGCAAATATCAAGGCTTGTTGACAGTTAGGCCGCTCATCCTTACTAACCCCCTACGTCAGCACGTGAGCGTCACTCAAATCTCTAACTACCGTGCTCATTCGTGCTCATTCCCTTTCCCCTTGCGCAGCATCTTGCGTACCAAACTAACTAAAGCCCATATAACAGGTCATACTGTTATACATGCATGCAGGCAGGCAGGCAGGCAGGCAGACAGACAGACAGACAGACAGACAGACATACATACATACATACACAAACACACACCCATCCATCCACCCACCCATCCATCCATCCACCCAACCACCCATCCATCCACATCCATCCATCCACCCACCCACCCATCCATCCATCCACCCACCCACCCACCCACTGTGTTTTATAGATATAGATATATATATATATATATTCTTCTTCTTCTTCTTCTTCTTCTTCTTCTTCTTCTTCTTCTTCTTCTTCTTCTTCTTCTTCTTCTTCTTCTAGTTCCGAGCCATTGAGGTTCTTTGCTGCAGATACAATCCGTCTCCATTCGTCTCTCTGGTTGACCTTCTCTTGCCAGTCGTTGATTCCAAGTGCTTTTAGGTCTGTAAATATATTATCTCTCCGCCGTCTTCTTGGTCTACCTCGGGGTCTACGGTCATTTATTTCCTGAGTGTAAGCGAGTTTTGTTTCCCTATTATCTTCCTTTCTTTCTATATGCCCCAGCCATTGTAGTCTACTAGCCTTTATGATACCAGTGATTAGCGAGGACTTAAACAGATTATATATATATATAGGGTGGCGTAGTGGTGCAAGGACTCAGGGGCCGTTATAAACCCAGACAAGGCATCGGTTGTGTGGTAGTCCTGGCTAACCGGATCGTGAAGCCAGATGTCCCATGTATTATATTTAATGGATGTCCTCTTAGCAGAGAGAGAGTAAAGTGAAGTACTTGAGAATCACCTTTGACAGGTGTATGTCTTTAAAGGATCATGTGGAGGCTTAAGTGGCGATGGCTGGTAGGGGACATAATGCATTATGGGCGATGGCAGCAACCAGGGGATGCTTTACAGGCTCTTTCAGCAGTTAATTTCTGTCATCGAGTATTGTTTGGGACTGCTGACAGCTTGAAATGTAGGAGCGCATTCAGAATGTGGCTATGCGGGCAATCCTCGGATGCACAAAGGGCACACCAATTATATGTATGAGGCATATCCTGGTACTACCAACAATGGTGGCCAGGCACAAGCCCCTTTAAGCCAAATGGTACCTGAAAGTTGCTGCAGATATGGATCACATCCTGCATACAGCCATGGATTTGGTCAAGGGTCATAGACTAAGACGATGCAGGTCCTCGATGGCACAGGCAGAAATATCTACACACCAGGTGTATGATGTAGTGACCATCAGTCGTGAAATCAATCAATCAATCAATCATGTGCCATGCCGGAAAGCGTGGGCGGTCATGACTCGCCATTTCACTCGATCACCAGTGCGATGATCAGTCTCTAAGCGAATCATGATGTACTAGGTACTTTAAAGAGGTAGTTTGCCGTTGCTTTCCTCGTGAAAAATATATATATATATATATATATATCTATATATATATATATATATATATATATATATATATATATATATATATATATATATATATATAAAAGACTACGACCTCCAGCATGAGAATGGAGGTGGAAGCAGTAACAGCGGCATTCCGTTGGTTAGATGAGACCACAGCAACGCACATTGCATTCATTACAGACTCAAAGAATACGCTTAGTATGGTGCAAAAAGGAACGTTTTGTGTGGAATGGCTATTCTCGCTTCTCGGGTGACAGATTGTGAGAATTGTATTGATTTTGTTGCTCTGGCCATGCGGGAGTGTGGAGGGAATGAACAGGTTGATAGGCTCACAGGGAATGCACCTCTTGATGGTAGACTTAGAATCCGTTTGTGGAAAGAATTATATTAAGGGGGGATCGGCATGGAAGAATCTCAAAACTGAGTTAAGACAACAAGAACTTTTAATCAGGTAGCGGTGGGAACGATTAGTAGTATGTCTGTTGAGCGAGAGGACGGAGAGCATAGAGAATATCCTGAGTGCAGTGATGTCTGTTCTTAGCTCAACTCAACTCAACTCAGCTAAGGAGCATTGGGATTGGTTCAGTATTAGTTAGTTGCATATCAACACCAGCATTTTTTGCTGTTGTGATCTCTTAGCAAGTTTACTTTCAGCAGTTTGTCATTGCTTTCTGAACGACCTGCACCCAGACCATTTTGTAAAATAAACCCAAGGCAACGTGGTCTGCAGTCAAACCGCGCGCAGCTGTGTTTCGAACGCGGGAATCGGAATCACGAACTGCGTCGGTAGCTTCTTCGCCATGGAGCCGGAGAAAATCCCAGATGGCAGGCTTCTCATCTGTGGGGATTTTAACTCTCGGAGCAGAGATTAAGACTATACAAGGGAAAACCGACAGAGGACGCCCTTGCGGGTGCCATAGTTGAGACAGAGGTACTCTGCATTAATGTTGGAATCCAAGTAGAGTGACATTG
Source organism: Cepaea hortensis (assembly GCA_963921405.1). Lineage (NCBI taxonomy): Eukaryota > Metazoa > Mollusca > Gastropoda > Stylommatophora > Helicidae > Cepaea > Cepaea hortensis. The sequence goes on from OY992887.1 coordinate 65,010,478, forward strand.
AGACCTGGGGTCGCCGATACTTCTCACTTTTCACCCGACATGGTAATGAAATGGGCCATTTTAGTGGATCATGAAAGTGATCTTTTACCATTCTCAGTGTTGATTTTCAAATCGAGCAAGTTCAAGGCTACGAGAGAACACTGGACCTTCAAATTCGAGCGGACCAACACCCTTACTGGGCGCATCCGACAGAAGGCATGGATTAGAGCAGACTAACTTGTGTACATCCCCAATGATGGACCCTCGAAGTTGGATTTGTGTGGAAGTCTAAGAGAGCGGCAACTAAGCAGCCACAGAAATTATGAAAGACATAGGAAAGCACATAAAAAGAACTGGAGATGACGGAAGGGATGCAAAAGGTGAAAATTGAGAAGTTCAAGCTCTTTGCAGCAGAGTGAGTGAGCTGAGAGATGATAAGACTTCGGGTAGCTTCTAGAAACTGCACAGAAAAATGCGTAGAAAAAGAATAAACTAGCTTATCACAATGTCAACAGTATATAGGGATAACGGAATGACCATGACAACGGACAATGAAATAGGAAAAGCTTTCCTGGAGAGGTTTATAGCACAGACAGGTTACAATGATGGAGACAGCAGAGAAGCTGTTAGAGAGTAACTAGCAGTTTTCATCAAAAGACGACGATTATGAGGATGTCGTAAAGGTAGAAAAATTATTGAAAACAGCGAAGGACACTGCACCAAGGCGTGACGGAGTTAGGTATTCCCATATGACAGATATGAGCGATTAGAGGAGACGACTACTTGTTTTAATCAGAGCATTAGCACTGCACCAGTTTCCCCAGTTATTTAATTCCATTACACAAGGCATGCAAGGACCATTCAAGACTATAAGATTATAATTTTGCAGAATAAATTTAGCAAGGTTTTGGGCAAGATTATTGCTGTTAAGCTGCAGAAATTGGCGTAAAGGAAAAATTTACTAACAAGAGCGCTGGTGAGTTACCGGTCAAAGAAAGATATATGGTCAAACGCAGTGACATTTGGGACTGATGTTTATAAGGGGTTCCAGAATAGATAGGAAACAGTGAGGATGCATACAACAGAGTCATATATGATCTCTTAATGCACACTCTTATGGAGATCGATGTTTGTCCCTGTGTGGTGAATTAAACAGCAGCTACCCTGCATACTTGTAGTATTGTTCTCCGCCTAAGTTATGGACCTCGGAGGTGTACATTATTACCCCGGGATTACGACAAGGATCAGCACTATCGCATGTGCTATTCAATGTATACAGAAGCAAGATTGAAAGCATTGAAGCAACAGAGTTTGGAAGGATACTGACATTTGCAGATGATGTCCTTGCGTATAGGTATCGGGGAAAAAAGGACAGGATACAAATAGCGCAAAAATTGCAGAAGACAGTAAACAAGGTGATAGACTGGTATACGGAGATAGGTAGTATCATTAACCCAGATAATACGTATGTGGTATATTTCTCACTGGACAATATAATTGTTACGGCTGACGTCCCAAGTCTTATAATAAATGACAGAAATCTTAACAGAGAAAGTAAACTCAAATACCTGGGAATCACCTTCGACAGAAGCCTGTCATTCAGGGATCACGTGGAAGCAGTTGTTATGAGATCTAAGAAGGGACTTGGTGTGCATACATCCAAATGGCAGCTGACACGGAACACCCCCTGCATGATCCCTTGGACACAGTTTAGGGCCACAGGCTGATCAGAGGAAAACCATGGATGGTTCAGGCAGAGGACACAATAAGAGTAATGTGCATGCTTGAGAACATTGGGAGAGTAGAGAGGATTGGGTCAGAATGCCAGTGGAAAAGTCAAAGCTGTACAGGGTCATAATAACAATGGATTGGAAATACAAGGCTGTACTGAATGAGAGGTGCAATAATTGATCCACGACAATTCGCGAACCGGTGATGTAATCATATACACGGATGTCTCTGTTCTAAGAGGTAAAGAAGTGCTTGGGGCTTATGGCGAAGATTTGTGGACGGCGTTTAGTGTGGGAGAGCCTGGGATATGATACCACAACATCTAGTGGAGAATGGAGGTGGAAGGGTCACAGCGGCGTTCCGCTGGCTGGAAGACAAACAGCATAGCAGTATGATGAGAAATGCGAAGGCAGGCATGTTTAGGACAGAGTGGCAGGCTTCCATTAAACAATCAAAACCAGAGAGAATCTGTGGATTCTCTTCCCCCCCCCCACCCCAAGAACAAGCTGGTGTAGAGCGAAACGAGCAGGCAGATTGGCTGGGTCTGCACCCCTTTGCGGTGTATCGAACCATGATAAAGAAGATGTGGTCGGGACGCTTTGGAATCGTGCGTATAGTGCAGAAGAACGGGTAGATCATCACGACTTAGAGAGAATGGTGCAGCAGGGAGTGAGCAGAGGATCTGGCCGAAACCTAGGAGTCCGAGGAAATGCCAGACGGACACGTAATCAGACTGCGTCTGGCATCATTAGTATTGGGACTCTGCACTGGCTGTTGCAGACGAGGACGGAGCAACTTTGGGTATTTCTCGAGTGCTGTGATGGCGGCTCCTGACTTTACTCGACTCATGGCGTCTTCTGGGTGAAAATAATAAATACTATAGCCAACTCCTTAAGGGGACAGTGAACCGAAATACTCGTGTTGGGTGCTACATTGCGAACGACCAATGTGCAATGATGTCGTTAGAGATAATATATGCTTGCTTGCTTGCTTGCTTGCTTGTGTTCGTTGGCTTGAGCTCCAACGCGAAGTCCTGTATGTCGGATGAAGGCATCCTGTTGTCCAACATCAGTGTGATGTCATACAGGACCTGAGGTTTGCGTGAGTATCCGTTGTCCCATGTCTGGCTTATTGGTGTGCAGACTGGGGGTTCCTCGCCGTACAGGCAGACACTCTCCGACTTCGGAGGAATCGGCGATCCTACTGACTTTAGCCAGGACCCCGAAGGGACCTGTTGCCCAGGACGCTCGACGAGGACGCGTCAATAGGTCTTGGCCAGTATATAACCCGGCCCTGGTGCCTTGGAAACACCTCTGCGTCTCAGATAATATATGAACATTAATTGTAATTATGATCAGGTTCTACCGCTATAAATGTTTGAATACACACATTTGTGATAATCAAATACAAAATCGCCACAGTCAATAATAATGAAAATGGTTTGATATGCTGATAGCTTTGAAACAAATCACATGTTAGAAGTGGGAAATGTTAGAAGTGGTAGTTAAATTGTTGCTTGTGGCTACACTGGCTCTGTTTAGTTCAGTCGATGGATCAACATCACGGCACACGGGTGCAACCCATAAGTGCTCAGTTCTCTTCCTAATTCAAACCTGAGTCTGGAGAAACTCAGCTCAGTGCACGAACTCCGTAGCACCGGCGAGGATCCTGAAATACTTTGGGTAGATTTTTAACTCGAAATTTTGCCCGGGCAGCGCCATTAGGCTACACATTTTCGATTTCCAACTGCCAAGGGATTTTTTACGTGCGCAACAATACACACGGGCGTCCGATCTCACTACCCAGAGACCAGGGGAAATTTTATTACTAGAGAAAAATCCCGGTCCTCACCGGGGCTTGAACCCGGGACCTCCAGCACTCGAGGCGGACACCATACCTCAAGACCACGCATATAAATTACCTTGAAGATCAGGATATTTCACGATACCTTTCCTGTTGGGATGGAGCTAAAGGGGATAAAAACAGCGTAAGATTATGTTTTCGGACACGGTCATGTGGTTTTCCTTGTAGTATGTCCCGTGTGAGCTCTTCCCTTCATTCTTCTATAATTCCCTAACAATGATTTATATGCAAGAAGTATAACCGTCACCGTGAGCAACCATATGCGGTGGACCTTATGTGAAACACATTGGTTGTTTCGAGTGGCAACACTTTATGACATGTCCGCATTTAGTCAATGACAGAGAAGGGTTAGAGAGAGAGAGAGAGAGAGAGAGAGAGAGAGAGAGAGAGAGAGAGAGAGAGAGAGAGAGAGAGAGAGAGAGTCAGAGAGAGAGAGAGAGAGAGAGTCAGACAGACAGACAGACATACAGACAGACAGACGGACGGACGGACGGACGGATGTGTAACAGGATGGCCTCGGTTGTTGTGAATGAACTCAAGCCCCTAGGGATCCCAGTAATTCACGTGAATACTAACCCCAGGGGTTGGACAGGTAGTTACACTGATACTACTATTATTGACTCCCTCTGCAAGGTGGCAAGTGTATTAGTCTACAAGCCCCTCCCAGATTCTAAACATCTACTATCTACCCTCTACCTTGGAACCTTAAACTATCAGGCCTCGTCCAAGACCACACATAATAACTGTAGAGAAGACATGTCAACACTTCAACAATTTAATGTACTATAGACACAGGTCTGAAAGGAACGTCCTGATAGGAGAAGATCAATATACACTATAGAGAATAGGTGAAGGACTTAAGATACTCCCCCCCCCCCCGATGTGTCTCCACCTTGCCGCGGTGGGGGGGGGGGCATGAGTGTCCCAGTGACCCCAAGCGCTATGCCGATGGATATACAACTACATATCGGACAAGAGAGACACAACCTGCTGCTCTGCAGGTAGACTGGGGATAGCAGTCAAAAGCTCAAATCAGGTGCACGAAGCCACTAATACTTGGTCCAGACACATACTCTAAGGCTACCATCTGAGGGATATGGCTGAACGCCTCTAAGCCACTAACCCCTGGATGTGAGAGCCGGCCCGATACCAACATACTGCAAAACGGAGGTGAGATGCTGAGCACGCTACATGCTTAGTTCAGATACTTGTTCGAAGACTTTCAATTGGAGGATATGAGGGATCGTCAATCACTCACTGATGCCCGGAGGTAAGGTGCTGAGCCGGCAGCACATGTAGCCTACCTCGTGAGCGAGTACTAAAGGTAGAAAAGCGCCCCAGTCGCACGAAATGGTTACGGAAAATGTCTATTTCTATACTCATATAGTGAGTGCAGTCAAAGGTGAAAAACGTCTCAATAACACGAAATGGAACGCTTGGCTAGCGAATCCATTGTGTGGATGTCCAAAACTTACCTAGTGTATGTCGTTCGCAAACTGACCGTTCCTGGTTGTGTTCGGGGAGCGGCGAGTGGCTAACGAAATGCCCAATATATGGAAGTGAGGAATTAAAGCAGCCATGAGCAGGATATGGCGATTCCTTGGGTGAGCCCAGTCTCAGAGCAATATGTGCCGACTCTGCAATTATGGAAGCCTCCTTGGGTCGTGGGGAATGCCCATGGTTTGCCCCTGCCTTCCTTTGAGGGTTTACCGTGATGTCTTTGACCGTTCTACCTTGACCAGCTGAGATGTGGGCGACACAATAGTAAGAGTCTAACTGTGCTTCGAAACCCGAGGAAGGCTAACCTCATTTTAAAAAAATGCCTGCCGAAGACGGAAGTGCCGATCTACGGGTGGCAAAATAAAAATTGGCACTACGCCGTTACGTCCGAGTGAAATGTCTTTCGTGCTAGGAACAGCTCTGTCTACCTAGTTTTCCGAATATCCCTCGTGGCCGGAACAGCTCTGACTATGTCGTTTCCGAATGTCCGTCGTGCCCGGAACAGCTCTGACGGGAACAACGACAAGCACATGTCCGAATCGAAAACTCGCTGAGTGGATACCGTCTGCAGTACGACCGTCCCTGGTTTGTGCGGTGAGCGACTCGTAGCGAACGAAAGGCCTAATATACTGAAGTGAGGAATTAAAGCAGCCATGAACAGGACGTGGCGATTCCCTCGGTGAGCTCAGCATCAGAGCGCTATGTGTCGGCTCTGCAACCATGGAAGCCAGCCTTGGATGGCGGATATTGCCCATGGATTGTCCCTGCCTTCCATTGAGGGCTGATCGTGAAGTTTTCGCGATCCTCTGTTCTGCAAGTTTAACAGGGCGCGGTGAATTCCTCGTCACTTGCCGTTGTTTCTGAGTGTTAGTGTAACGTAATTCCGTTCCACATTAACTCTAACGCCGGTGTGGGGGGGGGGGGGGGGGGGGGCATGAGTGTCCCAGTGACCCCAAGCGCTATGCCGATAGATATACAACTACATATCGGACAGCTCTTGAGATAGGGACCAGACTAAGAGAGACACAACCTGCTGCTCTGCAGGTAGACTGAGGATAGCAGTCAAAAGCTCAAATTAGGTGCACGAAGCCACTAATACTTGGTCCAGACACATACAATTTGACCAGCTGGGATGTAAACGGCACCACAAAAGTGAGTCTCCCAGAAATGCAACCTGGTCAAAAATGCACGCTGAAGTCGGATGTGTTGGCCTAAGGGTTTCAGCCCAAGGGTGCCTAACTTAGACACAACGCAATCACATCTGAAAAAACACTCCGGATGAACGAAGAAGAAGAAGAAGAAGAAGAAGAAGAAGAAGAAGAAGAAGAAGAAGAAGAAGAAGAAGAAGAAGAAGAAGAAGATACTATCTCTTATCTGTTTATGACACATTCAAGGAAATGACTCAACTCTTCTTCAACTACGAAACAAAAAACAAAACAACAACAACAACAACAACAACAACAACAACAACAACAAACAAACAAACAAACAAATGTAATGTTAGAAAATGTTTCCTACAATACAAGCTGGATAGACATTGAAGGCAACTGTTAGAAATGTCCCAGTCTCAGTGTTAAATATGAATAAAATTAGTGGAACTGCGGTAAAGCTGTGGAAATATAAACAATATAAAATAACACAAAGTAATGCAGCTTTACAGAATAGAATTACAAACAATACAAGGACGTTGCGGCGACTAGCCTTCATCAGCATACTAATCCATACACAAACACAACATATAATTAAGGAGGAGAATGGGATGAGAAGAATAAAAAGATGAACAATTAGAACAATGAAGAGAAAATTATCTACACCTAAAATGGCCATGTGTAGCGTAGCGCTAGCTATTTGATAGATTTCACATTCAAAGTAGCGACAATTAGACTTTCAGAATTAGAAAGTCAAAAGGCTCGTGAATCTAGGCCGTATGAAATTATCGGCCCAAGACATTATCAAGTATTTTATCAGTTACCAGGTTAAGGAAGGTAAGGTTGACAGCAATACTTTAAATACAGATTGCAGACCTGTTTATCCTGCTACATGTGCCTGGGAAATAAAGAATCCCCCAAGTCGTGCACTGTCTGATAATAATGAGATAGACAAAACTATATAGATACAGTACAATCTTTCGCTCTGTCACTCGATATCACACAAGTAAACTTATAATAGAGCCGTTAGTTAGAAATTTCTAAACTACACTCAAATGGTATATTTAATATAATTTTTATTTTGCATGTTGTTATTTTCGCATGTTCTTGAGAAGAAAAAAAAAACTATATTTTACTGAGCCCACATGCTCGGTCTAATCATTGTAGGGTTGAATTATGCGATCCCGATGTACGTCTCCTGGCATAGGAAGTGGATTGCCAAGAACTTAGCCGTTTCTCACCTCGTCCCAAGATCGTCTGTATCAGACGCTGCTTCGCTTCTCGTGGTTCGGGTCAGGGTTGTCCTTTACGATTTGTCTTTGAGTATGGTGCTGTGGCTAGTGATATATATATATATATATATATATATATATATATATATATATATATATATATATATATATATATATCCTTATTTTGATTGTCTTTCCCTATTCTTCAGTGTTTAGCACAAATGTTTGTTGAACTACGTTCTCAGAGAATCTATAAACTGCTACTGGCAACTCCGGGCCGTTAGTTAAAAACACATAACAGGTTTTGTTGCTGCTCTCTGGCAGATACGTTTAGTCCTATGACTTTGTCGAATATTGTTATTTGGTTGTTGGTTGCTTCTCTTGATGAGTGTGGCAATGATGGCGTTGGTGGCGACACAACAATCTGTGGATGAGAGTCAACAAAACGAGTTTGTGTGAGTGATTGCTCAGGTGGTAGATTGTCTGTTCACACATCTAGCATAACATCATAACATGCTACTCATCTTAAGATTATCTTCCCTATCAGTATACCATTGATAGTACACAGAAGAAGACATATATACCATTCTCCTTTCACATCTAATACTCTTATAAAGACATATAAGTATTAATTAAAAAGACATAAGAATTTCTCTTACAGGCCTATATGAATTTCTCAAAGGAAACTTAGCGTGGCAAGAGATTATCAAGCATACAGGCTAATTATAAAAGATCTGTATAAAATAGGAATATTCTCTTATGAGAAAGCTGTCTTGATAGACTAGTAACTATACACATTCAAAGATGATGACCAGTCAAGAATGGTACAGGATGCTTGCCCACGTGGTACATGAATGACCTTGGACCATCCATGCAACATTGTTACTAACCGTTGGATAGCTATGATATTATTATTTTACTCTAGCTTTAACCTGCTATACTACTATCATATTGGTATTCTAATAGTATTTCTACTAGAAAGATAGTTATATATAATTATCGAATCCCATTCCGGGTATACAAGACTCGCGTGACTGGTTTCGCGCACATGTGTCGGATTTTTTTATGTTTGCAGTCGACATCTATTTTCCAACACAGAATTTGTACGAATATACTAGAACATGTTTCGTCCAGTTTTGTTAGGGGTGTTATAATATATATATATATATATATATATATATATATATATATATATATATATATATATATATATATATATATATATATATATATATATATATATAATATATACTCCTTCTTAGCGACTAAATTTAGCCGTGTACCTAATCTGTTGTATGATTTAGTCTGCTGGTTTTATCCCACAGATAAATTTCTGACCCAAGTATTTGTCGAATGTAAACACGCAAATAAATTTGTTAATTATCTTCACCTACCCAGTTTTATCAATCTGCCGATCTCTATACCTCAACCCGAGCTTGATGTTAAACAATTTTGATAAAATGCACCCACTGTTGATATTTTCATTATAGACTGTCCCACTTTCGAGCTAAGCTCTCAAAATGTCGACCGGCTGAGTTGGCTGTTTCACGAGGTACCCTCCGGAAGACTGTACCTTTTTGGCACTTTGACTAATCTGGCCATTTTGCTCGGTTGTCTCTGTTCGACCAAACTACATAACACCCCGTAGCTAAACAAGTATTGCGTTACTAGTAAATGGTTTGTGGTAACCTGCAAACAGCCATAATGTTATTATACAATCCTGTTCCTTTTAGCAAGATTTTTTGGGGCAGGTTATGGCTTTCGCCACACCATGGTTGAATAAAGTTACTGCACATCAACACGTCTAATATAGCACAATACAGTTTACAACACCTGATATTATTATTAAAAACTACTGTCACCCAGTTTTGTCTAAGGTCAACCATAATTAGTGTACTATCAGTTGTGACCGGACAGCAGACGCCCAGTAGTATTCTCACCCCTCCAATCCTCCTGCTATAGACCTGTTATAAATTTCCCTTTATTACGCCTCATATGGCATAACTAGTAAGCATACACTTTGTCTCAATACGTGGTACATAGCGTTATACCACACACTTTCCATGATATGGCAAGCGTCACGTTTTACTTCAGATAGAGCCTCAATCAAAATGATTCTGATAACATTCTGATACACCTTCTAGTACGAACACAACTGCATTCTTGTCTTAGATGTGATGCTAGATTTTAACTATTGCTAAATAACAAATTCCTTTACTGTGTGACCATCTTTGTGAATCTGACATATGGCTCTGCATGATGATGATTTTAGTATTTTAGAACACTGTAGTGATTCATTTAGTTCTTTGTCTCCTGTTACAACCCAAATGGCTTAACCACATGTCCATTTAGCAATTAACACATTATTTCGACATAATAATAATGTGAAATACCTTCCTACTGAGTAAATACTATAAATAGTGCTTACATGATCATGAAAATTAATTGGACAGCCAAAATGTTCAATCTGGACGTTTTGAAGGAAGCTGAGTCGCAACGGCGAACTTATCACAAACTTCAGAAAGAAGCTGTCATCGTTTTTTGGCCACATTATGAGAAGATGAAAACTGGAACATGTTATGACAACCGGAAAGATAGATAGAAGAAGACAGCGTGGGAAGATTCTTGACAATCGTGTGTCATGGCGCGTAAGGGAGTCAACACCCAAATTGATCCACGCTATCGGAGATCGCAATTTGTGGAGAGGCCTGATCGCGCACGACAAGACACTGGTTGATTATGATGACATGATTACGATCTTCATCACTCACTGTTACTTAGGAATATTCATTCTCAGCCATCAATTACAAAACATTAAATCTTTTGTCAGCATGGTTGGTATGACACCTTGTGGACTGGCATTATTTCAGCTTTTAGTACGAGTACATTTAATAATTTATGACATATATTTTATATCTCACACACCACATTCCTGCTAGATTGGTATATTTACCTAAAGGGAACTGCAAAACAACTTATCGCATTGGTTAGTTGATTTCAACATCAGAAACACATTTGATAATTTGTAATATCGACACTTCATATCATCGTTCTTTGATTGCTAATTTCTCTATGCATTAATCTGTTTTACGCTTATTTACATACAGATCCAGGAACATTAAATCAGACTGTATAAAAGCTAATTTCATAAATATTTATTTAATATTTATTAGAGCAATATTTATTTACATTATTTATTTATATTATTTGCCCATACAATCTTAAGTAGCTGTTGTAATCACCCCTGCTGTGTCCACTTCATAAACATTGTTTCGAGCCGGTATCTTGGAGCATCGCTGGAATATAGAAGACTTTATTAAATTAATGATTTCAAGCTTACGGTTTTACATAGACATATGCTGCCCACAAATCAACTATTTCTTCTTCTTCTTCTTCTTCTTCTTCTTCTTCTTCTTCTTCTTCTTCTTCTTCTTCTTCTTCTTCTTCTTCTTCTTCTTCTTCTTCTTCTTCTTCTTCTTCTTCTTCTTCGTCAGCGTTCCGAGCCATTGAGGTTCTTTGCTGCAGATACAATCCGTCTCCATTCGTCTCTCTGGTTGACCTTCTCTTGCCAGTCGTTGATTCGAAGTGCTTATAGGTCTGTATATAAATTATCTCTCAACCGTCTTCTTGGTCTACGATCTACGGGGTCTACGATCATTTATTTCCTGAATGTAAACGAGTTTTGTTTCCCTATCGTCTTCCATTCTTTCTATATGCCCCAGCCATTGTAGTCTATTAGCCTTCATGATACCAGTGATTAGCGGGGACTTAAACAGATCATAAATGTCGTTGTTACTTCTTCTTTTCCACTCTCCACTTTGTGCATCCCTAATGGGTCCAAAGATGCGTCTTAAAACTTTGTTCTCAAAGGTTTGTAACAAGGCTTCGTCTCCTTTCGCTGTACTCCAGGTCTCAGAGCCATACAGCACAACTGGTCTGATCAGTGTATTGTATATTGTGGTTTTGGTGTTACGAGATAGCGCGTTTGATTTTAGTAGATGTTGTAGTGCATAGCACTATTTACACTGAGAAACTTTCACATCTTTCGACTTCGCGATCCAGATGGGCCGAAAACACAAAGTAAAATATGAATAAAAATTGGTGGAACTGCGGTAAAGCTATGGAAATGTAAACAATATAAAATAACACAAAGTGGTGCAGCTTTACAGAACAGAATTATGACACATACAGGACGTTGCGGCGACTAGCCTTCATCAGCAGACAAATACATACACAAAACACAACATATAGTACAGGAGAAGATCCTCCGGTGACTACATTAAGGCATAAGGACGGGATATGAAGAATAAAAAGATGACAAAATGATAGCAATGAAGAGAAAATGAAAATATGAAAAACAAAATGCTGCTACTTATCTCAGAGTCCGTGGCTGTACTGCTACCACGAATGTTTGCTTTGTTTTCATTGACCATCCATCCCACAGAACTGTGTGACTTACTTATTGACTCACGCTCGTAACGTTTTCTACCCAGCTATGCACCGCTTTACGGGACAAACATTTGTTAGCATAAACAGGACACCCACCTTGGCGGAAGACATTTCGCGAAGTTGAATGTGAAGTGAAAATGTGGTTTAGAAAACAGAGCACGTCATTCTATGCAGCCGGTTTCGGAGGAATGATAAAACGATGGGATAAGTGCATCAATGTTGGTGGAAATGATGTTGAGAAATAAAGGGACAGTGTATCTATAAAAATAAACCGGGTTCAAATTGTTATCATCTTTAGTTATTTTTCTACAGCCATGTGTGACTTACTTATTAACTTACCCTCGTAGTCCAGCTGGTATCTCATCACATCCTGGTGATTTACCATTCTTCAGGTTCTTTATTGCCCATGCAATTTCATCTAATGAGTGTTCCGGTTCTGTCTCTGCTGTCACTAGTTCGTGTATATCATTCATATCATCACAGTCATTCATACCATACATTCCACTGCAGTATTCCTGCCATCTTTCTAGAATTTGTCTAGATTATGTTACGGTATTTCCCAACTTGTCACACATAACATTTAATTGAGGTTGAACATTTCTTGTCAATAACTTTATTTCTTTGAATATTTCGTAATCTCTTCCATTCTTGTGATAATGCTCTATTTTAATACAACAATCGTGTATATATTGGTTTTTGCCATTTCTTGTGTTCTTTCTTATTTCTCGTGTTAAAGATTTATAATTCATCCTACTGTTATCGGATTATCCTTTCTTTTTCAGCTCCCTTCGTTGGTTTATTAATTCAAATACACTTGGTGTAATCCATGGCTTTTCTTGCTTAGTCCTGGTCGGAATTAAATATGTGGCTGCTGTTATCAAGAAATCTCTAGCTTGTACTGCTATTTCTTCAGGTGTCATTTCCTCTTGTATAGACATCAAGACTCCAAAACGATTCCTCACTTCTACGTTGTATGTATCTGGTATTTTTGTGAGATCAAAACAAAGTGGCCTTGGTCCTCGGTTACGCTTTTTGAGTTTTAGTTTCAGATCTACTTCAAATATCTGGTGATCTGTATCACAGTCTGCACTTCGTAGGGTGTTTGCAGATGTTATGCTTGATCTCCAACTTCTTTGTATTAAAATATAATCTATCTGATTTTTTTTTTTTTTATTTATTTTTTTTTTTTTTTTGGGGTAATACTGTCCGGGGACTTCCATGTGAAGAGTCTTCTTGGGTGTTGTTTCATAAGTGTGTTGGCTATTCATCTCATCATCTCATCTCATCATGTTCCTCTTGTACCTTGCGGTGTCGAGGTGAAGTATAAACAGCGGGAGAGTGCCCGATTATGGGCTTCATGTATCGATATTTCCATGGACTCTCTTATTCCCTGCGTCCATCTTTTACGTGGTCGGCCTCTTCCTCTGCTTCCCTCTGGTCTGTACATCATTGTTTGTTGTGGTATGCTGTTAATTGGTAACCTGCTTGCATGGCCAAACCATTTGACTTGCCGTTTTCTGATAAAATCTAGTGCTGCTTTAACCCCCACTTTAGTCCTGATTTCTTCATTTCTGATCTTATCTCTTCTTGATACGTTGAGTATTCTTCTCAGGAACCTCATGTCTGTTGTTGTGATTTTTCTTTTCTCTTTTTCTGTCATTGTCCAGGTTTGGCATTGGTAGCATAGAGTTGGCAGGAAGATTGTGTTGTAAAGTGCTTTCTTAGTAGTTATTGATACATGTTTGTTCTTTAGTATTGGTGCCATTTGTCCAATGAGTTGATTTGCCTTATTGCACCTATTTTCGATCTCGTCTTCTGAGCTGCCATTTGATGATATTATACTTCCTAGGTACTTAAAACTCTTCACTTGTTTCAAGGGATGTTCGTTTAGGTGAATTGTTGTTGTTTGTTCTTCTTTAGTTATAGTCATTACCTCTGTTTTGCTTGTGCTAATTTTCATGTTATGTTCCCTACACATTTCGTTTAGACTATTCATGTGGTCTTGTAATTCAGCTTCTGATTTTGCTATTAGTGCTTGGTCGTCCGCAAAAAAGAGTTCTCTAATGGTTAGATTTGCAGTTGGTTCTTCTTCTGTGTTCTCGTCATGTGGTATTCTTGCTATCTCTGCTTGGCTGGTTTCTTTACATATGTTGTCTATATATGTTATGAACAAGAGAGGGGACAGGACACAACCTTGTCGTACTCCAGATCTTATGGTGAAGGGTTCTGAGTGTCCTCCAGTTGCTCTCACTATGCATTCACTGTTGTTGTATAAACTTTTACATAGGTTTGTTAAATGTGTACTCACTCCATATTGTTTAAGGATTTGCCACAACTTGTTTCTATTTACTCTATCGAATGCCTTTTCTTGGTCAACAAAGGCTAAGTAGACTGTTTCATTGAATTCAATTGATTTTTCTATAATTTGTCGAAGAGCAAAAATTGCATCTGTGCATCCTTTGTTTTTCCTAAATCGAAGTTGTGTTTCGCTTAGCTGGGGTTCTAAAGTAGTTCGTAATCTTTTTTCAAGAATTTTGCAAAATATTTTCCTAGTATGACTCAACAGTGAAATGCCTCTGTATTGTGTGGAGTCTCTTTTGCTGCCTTTGTTTTTTCCAAATTGGGATAATTATGGCATTTCCCCAATCTCGTGGTGTCTGTTGTTCTACCCAAACATGATTGAATAGTCTATGTAGCCACGCTGTTCCTACTTCTCTTGCTGCTTTAATTAGTTCATTTGGTATTTCATCCTGTCCTGGTGATTTGTTCAATGGGGCTAATCTGATGGCTTCTATAATTTCTTCTTTTAGTATGTCTGGTTCTAGTTCTTCGGTGACATCTGTATAGGTCTCTTGAATTCCTGTGACATCTGATGGGATGTTGAGAAGTTGTTCGAAATACTGCTTCCATCTTATTAGGATTTGCTTTTGTTCACTTATTGGTTCTCCATTTTCGCTATTAATTATTTCAGTTGGGTCAAAGGGTTCTCCTTTGGCTCGCATTGCACCTATCTTTTTGTAGAAGTTTCTAGTTGCCTCCTTGTAGTTTTTATTTAGGGTTTCTCCATAATCTTCCCAGTCTTTTTGTTTTTCCCTCTATTATATTCTATTCACATGTCTTCTCGCTATTCTATATTCTATGCGATCACATTCCTGTTTGCTCTTCAACCACTTTTTATATTTTTCCTTTTTGTCTTTTACCGCTTTCTTTACTTCTGCGTTCCACCAACTTGTTGTTTTCTTTATCCGTGTTTTGCGTTTTTTCGTGGTTCCACATGTTGTTTTTGCAGTATTTAAAATGCTTGATTTGAACATCTCCCATTCTTCTTCCACTGTTTTTCTCTCTGTAGGTAATTTTTCAAAGAGTTCAGTTAGTCCTTTCTCATAATTTTCCCGTACTGCCTCGTCTTTAAGGTTTTTTAAGTTTACTGATTCACATGGCATGTATTTTCCTGCTCTTTGTTTTCTTCTTCTGATTGTTCTTATTGTGGCAACGACTGCTTTATGATCTGTGTTTATACTGAAATTGGGCACTGCCCTTGCATCTAATATATTTCTCTTTCTGTTATTTCTTGTAATATAAAATAAATTTGGCTTTTAGTATCTAGATCGTTCCATTTATTCCAGGTGTATACTTGTGAATCTTTATGTTTATAGAATGGGTTTGTTATGTAGAGGTTGTGTTGGCTGCAAAGCTCTAATAGTCTACTTCGTTATCATTCCTTTCATTTTGCTGATCTCCAAATGCTCCCATATGTTTTTCTATGCCCACTCTGTTATTTCCTAGTCTTGCATTGAAGTCTCCCATAACTATGATGTTGTCCTGCTTATCTATTTTATTTAGCACGTCATGTATGTCTTCGTAGAAGTCCTCGCATTCTTGCTCATTATTGTTTGCATTACATGATGCGTATATCTGTACATATGTTGTAATTGTTTGTTCTTTTATTCTCACTGTTATGATTCTTTCTGATATATATTTTATTTCTAGTATTCCTCTTGCTAGCCGTCGTTCGATGACTATTCCCACACCGTGTCTTGCCCTTTCTTGCTGTTCTACTCCAGAGTAAACAAACGTGTAACTGCGGTGGAGCTCCTTGCATCCTTTCCCCTTTGTTCTGGTGTCCGCTACTCCCATCAGTCCAATTTTCCTCTCTTCCATTGTTTCTATAAGCTCCTCTTATTTACTATTGAAACCACAGACGTTGATTGTGCCTATTTTTTGAATCGCTGATCCATCTCTTAGTCCATTAACATTGGCGGGTCGATATCCGTTTGGGTCAGTCCGTTTATACTTCTTAGTTTTTCTACGAGCAGTATGAAGATCCCCTGCCGGCTTGCTAGGCCAGTCGCAGGTTTAGGACACAAATCTGACCACAGGGAGTCTATCCCCTATGGCGAGCCATAGCCCCGTTAGCCCATGACCTCGCGGTCATGGTTGCCCGGTCTGCACCACGCGGAGGTGAGGGTTGACTTGTGTAGTCTGCGGGTATTCTTTATCCTCTTTTATACATAGCCTTGGGTGTCTGTCGGTCATGGGGACGGAGGTAGGGGATGATAACAAGATAAATGATAAATACATGCCGGCAGGCTACTAATTTTCGCTCTTCACCCCTCCTGGGAGAGGCTAGCCGATCCTAACCCTGCTGGCTGCAGGGCCAGGCGCATTCCACACCTTGCAGACGCATTCCACACCTTGCAGATCCATTCCACACCTTGCAGATCCATGTGAAGAGTCTTCTTGGGTGTTGTTTCAAAAGTGTGTTGTCTATTGTTAACTCATTTTCTGTGCAAAATTCAATTAATTTGTCACCCGCATCATTCTATTTTTCAATCCAAATTTTCATGCAACGTGTCTCTAATTTTCAGCTCTTCCTGCGTCTGCTTTTGCATTAAAATCTCCAATTATTATTGTTATATCATTATGACCAATATTATTTAACGTGTCGTGCAGTGTGCTGTAAAAAAAATATCTTCAATTTCGTCCTGCTCTGCTGTTGAAGTATCTATATATCTGTATGAGAGTTGTGTGTGTGTGTGTGTTTTTTTGTGTGTGTGTGGGGACTGCCTTTGAGTCTGATAGTGAGGATTTTATCACTAACTGGGTTATATCCCATTAAAGCTTTTGCAGTTGTTTTATCTAAACAAAATGCCATTCCGCTCTGGCCCCCGACATCTCTACCAGAATATATGAAAAGACTTCGATTTCCACTTGTAAAATTTCCCTTGCCTCTCCATCGATGTTCACTAATTCCTAAAATTTGAATATTTAACCTCTAAATCTCATCACATACTACTTTAAGGTTTCCCTCATACTGACTTCTCACATTCCACGTTTCTATTCTCACTCTGATTCTTAGTCTGACACAGGGGATTTCCTTGGTAACATAGTCGGGATTAACTCCGTCATAACGATTACTAGTACTGGCCACTGTGTCACACTCTTCCCAAGTGTTATCTGATCTGCCTGGCCTGGGGGTCTTGCAACTAGACCTCTTTCTTATTATCTTTTCTTTCATGACTGTTATGGTTTCTTAGCAAACTTTGCAGAAGGTAGTTTGCCATTGCTTTCCTTCTGGGCAGTGACTGCACTAGTCGGTGCCCATAACCATTGTCCCTACTAATGAGATCATCTGCCTATCGCCGCAGAATGCATATCATAACCAACAACAGTATGTCAGCTGCTCTCACACTCCATCCATCACCTGCATTCATGGCTTCACGTAACCCTGAGTAGGGGTCTAAAGGGGTACTCTACCTTGCCCAAGGGTGTCTCGTAGACTAACGGAGGAAAGGGGGCGTCTTACATCCCCTTTGATAGGGGTTACCCCTACCTCGCTAACCTGATACACACACACACACACACACACACACACACACACACACACACACACACGCATGCACATGAAATTCATATAAACCAACAGCATTTTTTAATGTACACAAATCCTTGAGGTATTCAATCATGTCTTTTCAGATGTTCAGGTAAGTGACATAACTTCGGTAATAAAACATCATTGTTGCCTAACATACATTCAATTTCTCATTCAAAATTAAATCATGTTCTATACCCATCCATTATCAACCCAGCGTGGAGGTTGAAATGTGTGAGCTGGAATTACGTAGAATAATCTTAAGGTAAACATCTAACTACTCATCCCTATTGGTAATTATAGTAAAGATAGCACCCTGCTTCTGCCACATCCCCAGACCTCTATGCATAATGTTATATACCATTGGCTTTCAAAGCTTGACGGATCACATTAATCAAAATCGTAAACCCCCTCCTTAGAGGAATAAAAAATGTATCAGCATAAATGGATGAAACATGCACCTATAACTAACATTTATCTGACAACATTGTTAACTCATACTCGAGTATTTAAGCGTGTCATAAACATTGGCTTAAAGATTAAACAAAGTAAATTTGTAATTGGATACACGACCAATGAATGAGATGTTAGGCCAGAAACTATCAGATAAATTATCATCTATGAAGCTGGAAACTTTGAAATATGTTGGGATTAATAAATTACTATTAATTTTCAAGGTGTGGAATGCGCCTGGCCCTGCAGCCAGCAGGGTTAGGATCGGCTAACCTCTCCCAGGAGGGGTGAAGAGCGAAAATTAGTAGCCTGCCGATGACCCGCAGACTACACAAGGCAACACTCACCTCCGCGTGGTGCAAACCGGGCAAACATGACCGCGAGGTCATGGGCTAACGGGGCTATGGCTCGCCATAGGGGATGGACTCCCTGTGGTCAGATTTGTGTCCTAAACCTGCGACTGGCCTAGCAAGCCGGCAGGGGATCTTCATACTGCTCGTAGAAAAACTAAGAAGTATAAACGGACTGACCCAAACGGATATCGACCCGGCAATGTTAATGGACTAAGAGATGGATCAGCGATTCAAAAAATAGGCACAATCAACGTCTGTGGTTTCAATAGTAAAGAAGAGGAGCTTATAGAAACAATGGAAGAGAGGAAAATTGGACTGATGGAAGTAGCGGACACCAGAACAAAGGGGAAAGGGTGGGGGTTAAAGCAACACTAGATTTTATCAAAAAACAGCAAGTCAAATGGTTTGGCCATGCAAGGAGGTTACCAGTCAACAGCATACCACAGCAAGCAATGATGTACAGACCAGATGGAAACAGAGGAAGAGGCCGACCACGTAAACGTTGGACGGAGGGAATAGCAGAGACCATGGGAATATCGATATATGAAGCCCATAATCGGGCACTCTCACGAAGTTTATACTTCACCTCGACACCGCAAGGTACAAGAGGAACATGATGAGATGAGATTAACTTTCATTCCCGATTTAGCTGACACATCAGTATCTTTTTTCCATAGCTGCTTTAAAGAATTAATATTGCAAGTTGATGCTAGTGCCTGTTCCATTTCTACGATTCTCTTAAAGACCCTGAAGCTTGCCTACACACCATACTATGTCGCAATTAAAAAAAAAAAAAACCTTCAACAAAGAGACCCTATTCCAAGGCTAAAGATGAGGCCTCATCTGTTATTGTGTGCCGTAAATGAAGTATGCATGGAGAAATATTACGCAATGTCCATACTTAACTATAATTATTGTTAATAATCACTGTTCGTAACAATAATTAACTATTAGAATACACACATAATATATATGTGCGGAATAACAGACCATCTTGACGTACTCTGCTAATTTATGACACTAATCAATTCATTCTGATCCATAACAGTTCTCATCATAGAAAAAAGCTTTCTAGAAATCTTTAATTTTCACATAACCATAGCTGCAGACATCGAATTAATCTTTAATCAAGTATTATATTCACAATTTATTATCTTCAAAGCTGCTAATGCTTTAAACGAAGGTTAATTTTTAAGATAACATCGTTCAGGACATCGCATAACCAAGATGGTCTCCCGGATGGGGGGCGCGGGGTGGAGGTGGGGGTAATTTATTATTTCAAGGGGACGGGGGGAATTAAGATTGTTTCAAGATCGCGTTAATACAAGAACTGATTACTTGATATTGTTTTTACCTCCACACTTTATGGTTTTGTAATTCTTGCCCTTCTGAAATTCGTTTTATAACGTAATTAGACCCACAAATCACGTTTTATGTAGACGTCTAGACTTGTTCTAGTATGTGTTATTAAATTTATCTTCCATTTTTACGTATACTGTTTAGAGGCTGGGGGAGGGGTTAAAGGGAGGTGATACGAAAGGGTGGGGGGAGGGGGAGAATGATGCTCTGAACATAAGGTGAAGGGGTGAATGGGCCAAACAAAAAGTTCAGAACCACTTGTCTAGAATATCTAGACTACATATAACGATGTAACACAGCTAGGATGGAGACCTCCGGTCAAGATGGCGACGGACGGTCGTATTGTTTTGTGACCGTTAACATTTTAGCGTAGGAGATGGATTTTTTCATCTCTTGCGTGTAATTTGTGTGCCAGGATGTAAAACCAGGAGTTTCTACTCAAGATCTGCGCCGATGCTACGGAGTTTCGTGTGTTTCTGTGGTCGGTTTTCTTTCAACATGGCGGAAGAACGTGTGTTCTTCGAGCGGTGGGCAGTCAACCTAACAAGGCGACGTGGGCACCGGGCTGGCAGCAAACGGCAAGGTAAGCGTGGTGGTTTAAGGCGTTTTAGACTCAAGTGTGACCGTCTGAGCCTCAGGAATATCCGTATTCTGTATTGGAACTGCGCCAGCGTAAAACAACGGGGCCCTATTCTAGAAAACATGGTTTACAGTAATGACATTGTAGCGCTCCAGAAGACGAGACTGGGTGATCAGCTACTCCGAATTGCCGGCTTCAAATGTTTCTACAACAGACGACATATGGGAACGGCGATTCTCATCTGCGACAGTATGATGGCGTCAGAGCTAGACATGTCCAGTTGGGACAGTGACGACATACACATACAGGCGGTCAGAGTTCAATCCGGTCTACTATTCGTGTTAGTTAATATTTATGCCCTCAACGCGAGTATGGATTCCCAGAAGTGGCAGTGCTTAAGTGGCATATTAGGTCACGAGAGAAATGTTATTTTCTGTGGTGATTTCAACGCTAAAGGCAGATCAAGGGGAAACATTTCCTCCAACACACAGGGGGAGGAGCTCGAGACTGCACTTGAAACCATTGACCTGGTTTGTATCATCAGTGGCTGTGTCACCAGGACAGCAAGCCGTCCAGTGATGAGGACAGTGCTATTGACATGGCGCTGGTTTCTCCTTCACTCACTACAGTGTGTAGATGGGATACCCTAGGGCACCACGGCAGCGACCACGACCCTTGCAGCATATTGGTGGTGAAAGGCAGAACCAGGCAGCACAAGTTGCGGGAAAGACTTTTCAGTATGGCAGTACAGGGCAAGATGTGGTGAGTAAAATAAGACGTGACAAGCGCAGAAAGCTTCAGGGCAGGAAAAAAAGCTGGGAGCAGCCACGTTGGTGGAAATTTGAGGTGGAGAAGACCTGGGTGGATAAGCGCAGTGCTGTAAGGAGATGGCAAAATGCCAAGAAGAACAGAGCTGGCCATCCTAGGCTCTGCGTGCACTTAGAAAGAGAGATGCAAACAAAAGTAAGATATTTTAAAAAAAACTGGTCACGGTGGCTAACAGTGAAAAATGGGCAGAAGTGTGCCAAAGAGTAAGCACAGACAAGTCACTGAAATTGTTCTGGCGACTACATAAAAGCATCAGTGGGGTAGTCAAGAATAAGAGCATTTCTGACTTCCAAGGTGCTGACTTCATCTGGCAGAGGACTGACGAGGACAAGGGTAAAGCCGTCTTTGAACGCTATCTACAGCAGAGCAACCAGACAGACATGAGAGGCCGACATCTTGCCAAGGAGGTCACCTCAGACAGGTGCAAGGCCCAGAACATTTCGGATAAAGACACAGTGACAGTGAAAGAAATCAAGGCTGTGCTTCGACGATCAAAAACCAGCTCCCCAGGGCCAGATGGCTTAAGATGTGACCACATCAAAACCACGGTTACACAGCTATCTGATTCCCTTGCCGAAGCCTGGCAAAGACCACACAAATATACAGGGATATCGAGTTATAACCATGCATAATACAATAGGCAAGCTGCTGGAGAAGTTAATTGCCAGAAAAATATCAAGCCAGATAGAGAAGCAAGGTGTTTTCCCATCTACCCTAGGTGGGTACCGTCCAAAAATAGAAACCTGGACCAATGCAGCAGTTTTTACCCATGATGTCTATGAAGGTTTCCACTCATACATTGAAACCTTTGCTGCAGCGATTGATCTTAAGGACGCGTACAACAGAGCACCATTGGATTTTTTAATGCTTCAGCTTCTTGAACTCAGTATAAGTCCATTCCACCTTAGTTGGATCGCTGCAGCCCTCTTCCAACGGAAAGTAGATTTTATATGTGGCAGTTGGTCTTCGGAACCAACAACAATATATCGTGGCCTACCACAGGGATCACCATTATCTCCGGTAATGTTCAACGCCTACACTGTGAGAATCACCAGCGAGCAGATCAATGGACCGGGGAGGACACTGTCATATGCCGACGATGTTTTAGTGTATTGTCAGGGGAACGATAAGAATCAGGTTGTTGTGGAACTACAAACCGAACTCAGTCGCATAAGTACTTAGTGTGTTGAAGCTGGAGCAATGGTCAACCCAACAAAGGCAACAGTAACATGGTTCTCGTTGAATAATCATATTGTCAGAACTCCAACACCTACTGTTAATCCGATTCAGAAACGGTGGAAAGAACGCAGGCAATGAATTACCTGGGGATACGCTTTGATCGAAACCTTGCTTATAATAAGAACATAGACCAGGTGATAATAAAGGCCAAACGGAGTTTGGCTGCTATGCGAGTGATGGCGGCAGCAAACTGTGAGCAGCGCCATCTATGTCTTCTTTACGAGGGGCTGGTCTTGTCTGTTTTTGAGAATGCAATGGCAATATTGACTCTCAGCCGTAAGCAGATAGAACGGATGGAAAGGATACAGAATGAAGCTATGCGCATTATTCTTGGATGTACAAGAGATATAGCATGCAGGGCGATGCGCTACTTTCTTGATTTTCCAATCATTGACGATAGAATACAAATTTGCAGAGCATGCTCCTACCTCAGAGTTAATGCAAACACACAACATCCAATGCATAGTGAAATTATGAAGGTGAATAGAAGCAGGTTAAAAAGAGGATGGTCGTGGATGGGTCAAGCCGAAGACATTCTTCAACAGGTATGTTCACTGGAGGACTTAGAACCTGGCGAGGAGTGGTTACAAGTGTCAACAGATTTCTGTAGACCTTTTCAGTTTGCATCCAACTAGACAGAAAATGCAGTCAAGAAAATCCGGCTGCTGTGGAGGCGGAAGTACAAGCGTTGATTTTTGAGAATTCGCTAGACAGTTATGCTGTCATTTACACAGATGGGTCGGTCGTCCGACATATGAGAAACTCATGGGCCTTTACGGCTCAGGCCGGAGGGAGATTTGTGAAGGAAGACTCTGGTGCTTTTGCTGAGACAGCAGGTAGCCTGATTATGGAAGTCATGGCAGTAAATAAAGCAATAACATGGCTCGAGACACAGACATTCACTAGGGCATGATTCCTTAGCGATTCACTGAGCATGCTCAAGAGGATAGAGATGGGGTGGATCCGAAGAGAATGGTTGCTGTCTCTGGAGCGGTCTCGGCTGGCAAAGATTAGTTTCATCTTCGTGCCAGGGCATGAGGTAGGACAAGGAAATGAGTTGGGTGACAAGCTAGCAGATTAGGCTACTGTGTAAGGCGGACGCACCATGGAGCAGGCTGACATTCTGAATGCTCTACGAGAAGTAAGACGTTTGAGAGAACCAAGTGATGACTGTGAATCTACAACCATGGCCAGACTACGAAAACAGCAAATTAAAAGCGGGGTGGCCAAGCAAGAACAGTACGCAGGCAGCCAAAGAAGATAGATAAACCAACACAGAACTGGTGTCGTTAGCGGCTACACGGTGCGGGATTTGCTGGGGAGGGGATCCGAGCACTTATGGATTGAATGGTTCGATGTGCAATGAGGATGATCTGTCGACTAACTAACTAACTAACTAACTAACTAACTAACTAACTAACCTAGCTAGAAATTGTACAGATATAACAAAACACAATGCCAGGCTGAGATGTTTATAATCTAATTCATCTCATCTCATCGTGTTCCTCTTGTACCTTGCGGTGTTGAGGTGAAGTATAAACATCGTGAGAGTGCCCGATTATGGGCTTCATGTATCGATATTGCCATGGACTCTGCTATTCCCTCCGTCAAACGTTTACGTGGTCGGCTTCTTCCTCTGTTTCCATCGGGCCTGTACATCATTGCTTGTTGTTTTATGCTGTTGACTGGTAATCTACTTGCATGGCCAAACCATTTGACTTGCTGCTTTCTAATAAAATCTAGTGCTGCTTTAACCCCCACTTTAGTCCTGATTTCTTCATTTCTGATCTTATCTCTTCTTGAAACGTTGAGTATTCTTATCAGGAATCTCATTTCTGTTGTTGTGATTTTTCTTTTCTCTTTTTCTGTCATTGTCCAGGTTTGGCACTGGTAGCATAGAGTTGGTAGGAAGATTGTGTTGTAAAGTGCTTTCTTTGTAGTTATTGATACATGTTTGTTCTTTAGTACTGGTGCCATTTGTCCAATGAGTTGATTTGCCTTAGTGCATCTATTTTTGATCTCGTCTTCTGATCTGCCATTTGATGATATTATACTTCCTAGGTACTTGAAACTCTTTACTTGATTCAAGAGATAATCGTTTAGGTGAATTTTTGTTGTTGTTTTTCTTCTTTAGTTATAGTCATTACCTCTGTTTTGCTTGTGCTAATTTTCATGTTATGTTCCCTACACATTTCGTTTAGACTATTCATGTGGCCTTGTATAGGGAGTCTCTGTGGCGAAGTGGTCAAGCCGTTTGACTCGTACTCCGAAGGTTGTGGGTTCGATTCCGGGCCGCGTCCTTCGGTTTACGAGTTAAATGTTTCGGAGACTTCGTCGCTAAAAGCTACGGAGTTCGTGCTTTGTGCGACGTTTTCCGTGCTGCGGAAAGAGACCGAGCCATATGGGATAAAACCCGGTGCAATGAAGTCGACTTTTAAGCGACTTTTTTTCATGTGGTCTTGTAATTCAGCTTCTGATTTTGCTATTTGTGCTTGGTCGTCAGCAAATAGGAGTTCTCTAATGGTCAGATATGCAGATGGTTCTTCTTCTGTGTTCTCGTCATGCGGTATTCTTGCTTTCTCTGTTTTGGTTGGTTTCTTTACATATGTTGTCTATATATATTATGAACAAGAGAGGGGACAGGACACAACCTTGTCGTTCTCCAGATCTTATGGTGAAGGGTTCTGAGTGTCCTCCGGTTCCTCTCACTATGCATTCACTGTTGTTATGTAAGCTTCTACATAGGTTTGTTAGATGTGTGCTCACACAGTATTGTTTAATTATTTCCCACAGCTTGTTTCTATCAACTCTATCAAATGCCTTTTCTTTGTCGACAAAGGTTAAGTAGATTGTTTCATTGAATTCGATTTATTTTTCTGTAAGTTGTCTAAGAGCAAAAATGGCATCTGTGCATCCTTTGTTTTTCCTAAATCCAAGTTGTGTTTCGCTTAGCTGGGGTTCTATCGTAGTTCGTAGTCTTTTCACAAGAATTTTGCAAAATATTTTCCCAGTATGACTCAACAGTCAAATGCCTCTGTATTTTGTGCAATCTCTCTTGCTGCCTTTGTTTTTCCATATCTTTTGCTGCCTTTGTTTTCCCAAATTCTAATTCCATTAATCTAATTAAATCAGATATTATTAATGATGTTCATTTGGACCAAACAACACTGATTACCTACGAATATACTTTATAAGGACTTTGGCCTAGAATATCAAGCCTGCACCAAAGTATGTAAAACAAACTGAAATTAATCAGACATAACAAAAAGCCTAAGTAAGACTTAGAAGCTGTATAAACTAATGTAATCAGATATTATTCCCGATGTTATTATTGTATCTTTACGTGATTATATACTATATTTTGACTTTATGAAAATTGGTGCAATCACATATTATCACTGAAACATTTGTTATATAAGATATACTCATTAGGTATGCCATAAATGATCGCATGAAACCTACAGATAAATTGTCAGAAATATACAACATACTTCGAAACCCCTATTAACCAAATTCTCCATCAACAAACAATAAGTTCAAAAAAATGTCAGCATGACTCCAAAGTTCGAAAACCAAACATTCCATAATCTGAGCTCAAAACCCCTCACGCACAACAGCACAAAGAAAACGACATCTGTTGAAAGCTATGCTATACATCGAACACCCCCTAAAAGAAGAATTGCATATATGGGGTTTCCCAAAATCAATAGTATTAATTCTTGTTAACTATTAAATTATTTATTATTTCTTTATTGATTCTGAACTTCATGAAGTGTAGAATCTGCTTACTTATTGTATTATGTGTAACAAGGAATTATTAAATTGTACATCACCAGTTCAATACATCAACTGTATTTGCAGCGTAAAAGCAAGCAAAAATTGCAACATAGAGGTGTGAGATTTAAAGTGTACAACACGACAATAACAGCATTGCTGGGATATTCTCAAGCAGACCATCTTAAAGTAAAGAGCACTTTGTCAGGTATGCAGTAATGATTACAATGTCCTTATGAATTCGTTTCAATATATTTTTAAAAAAAAATGTTTCACTATTATGTTAACTTCTGTACTGTTACCAATAAATCACTCAAATCAAACAGCATCATATATCAGTAACTCGGAGAAATGAAGAAAAGATAACAAGTTATCGGTGTTCTTTGGCATTTAAACTTTATTGTAATCTTACATCTGCTTGCGATTATTTACTTGTTATTGGAAGTACATATCTTCTTCCCCCCCCCCACCCCTATCTTTTTTTGTAGGTCACGTTCGGGATGTTTCTGTCAATGTAACAGTATGTGGTGCTCCTTTAAACGAGTATTTGAAGACTAACCCAAACTTCATTGGCTTTTGTTTACAACAAAGTTCCCTATTTCGTTGTCTAAGTGTCAAAGAAAATATCCAAATATTTTCTGAGGTAAATAGATGTATGTGGGCTGATTAACTATTTGTGTGTGTGTGTGTGTGTGTGTGTGTGTGTGTGTGTGCGCGCGCGCGTGTGTGCGTGCGTGCGTGTGTGTGTGTTTTCTATTTTACCTCGCGTCGTAGATTCTCATATTATAAATTCGTATCAATATGCATGGCTCAGATATGACTGATCTACCGTAGTGCATTAGACCGGACTACCTGCTTTCTGTTAGCTGCATTCACCAAACACGGCACCCCACACTGTGCCAACGGCTTCGGGTGGACGAGCGTAATTGGGAGGGTTTAAGCCTTATCCTGGTGGAGGAAATACAACCTAAAGACTATATGTCATGGTAATGCAGATCAGGCCCTGTGCCTTGTCGCCAACTATATAATTAGAGCATTGCTTTGCTTTTGCAGTCAGGTCTTAGTCAGATATGACTGAGCTACCGTATAACAGTAGACGGTACTACCTGGTTTCTGTTAGCGCCGAACGTTGGGCGGCGCTTACCAAACCCGACACCCCACATTGTGCCAACGGCTTCGGGAGGAAGAGCGCAATTGGGAGGGTACAAGCCTTACCCTGGTGCGAGGAAATGCAAGCTAAAGACAAAATTGTCATGGCAGGGCAGACCAGGCCCTAAGCCTTGGTTGGCGACTGGTCTAGGATCGAAGCTCCGACAGGCGGACAGTTAGAGCATTGCTTTGCTGATCCGGCAGCTTCTGCAGCTTGTCTTGTTCCAGGTGTAGGGGTGTTACCTTTCCTCTGGAGTGAACTAGGCAGGCCGAGAGAGGGATCATGCTGCATGGGCAACACATGATCTCTATATTTTAGCCCAGGCTTTGTGCTATGGAGAGGCAATAACTCCATCCCTGGTCTTAACTGGTCTCGGAATCAAAGCGAGAGGCAACTGTTACGGGTTATAAGTCCTTGTCAGTTGGCGTAGACATGGGGCTCCACGCGTTGCCTCTGACGGTGGGAGACACCTATAGGTGTCACTGATCAGCTACCGCCCGCCTCAAGCTGGGCAGCCCCCAGCCAATTGGGTGCTGATCCGCCACAGCCTGCCTGCTTCAATGGGTGCTTGGGGCTAGGACAAAATCTGAATCGCAGGCTGTAAAACCAATGCACCAGGTACAAACAAAAATATAAATAGAAACCTCAAGCTACGGCTTGCAACCTGGAACGTGAGAACCATGTGTCCAGGATTTTCCACTGACTTGACCAATATTGACGATGTGAGAAAAACGGCTGTGATTGATGCCGAACTCAATCGTCTTAACATTGATATTGCTGGCCTGCAGGAGACTCGCCTCGCTGAGGAAGGGTCACTCAGGGAAAACAACTACACCTTTTTCTGGAAGGGTAAAGGGCAGGCAGAAAAAAGGCAACACGGTGTGGGCTTTGCAGTGAAGAATTCGCTACTGGGAATGATTGAAATTCCAGCAGGAGGAAATGAAAGACTATTATCCCTGCGCTTGGCAACCTCTTGTGGGTTTGCCACCATTATTACTGCATATGCACCGACACTCGATTCCTCTGATGATGTGAAGGATTTGTTCTATGAGGAGTTAGACTCTGTGATCAAGGCAGTTCCAAAATCCGACTACATTTATATGCTCGGTGATTTCAATGCTCGTGTGGGCAAGGACTCGAGTTCATGGCCAGTGTGCCTTGGAAAATACAACATCGGTCGCATGAATGAAAATGGGCAAAGGCTGCTGGAGCATTGCATCAGTAATGACCTATGTATTACAAACTCTTTTTTTAAAACAAAAGAGATGCATAAGGTCACATGGAAACATCCAAGATCCGGCCATTGGCACCAGCTGGACTTCATCATCACACGGAGACAACATCTGAACCATATATCATTGACTCGTAGTTACCACAGTGCTGACTGTGATACGGATCATTCTTTGGTTGTTGCAAGGGTTAGACTGAGACCAAAGAGAATCTACACAGCTAAACACAAATCTAGCCCCAGGATTAATATTATTAACACTCATGATCCTGAAAAGTGCTTTCAGTTTCAACAGCAACTTGAAGACGCTTTCACTGATACACCAGAAAATTGTACAGTAAATGATAAATGGAATAAACTTAAGGAAACTCTTTGTAAAACTGCCGTAAAGGTTTACGGCACTGTGGATCATATGAGGCAGGACTGGTTTGCGGCCAACAGCGAGACTCTGCAGCCCTTGATTGATAAGAAGAAGAAAGCTCTCTTAAGAAACAAGGAAATACCAACGCGTAACACTCTGAGTGAGCTAAGGCAAGCTAGGAAGGATGTGCAAAAGGCTGCCAGGCAGTGTGCAAATGATTATTGGATCAAGTTATATGAGTCCATTCAAATCGCAAGTGATAAGGGAGACATAAGAAGCATGTATGAAGGAATAAAGAAAGCCTGTGGTCCAGTGATCAAAAGAAGTGCACCATTGAAAACCTTGACTGGAGAAGTCATCACTGATAAGAAACAGCAGATGGACAGATGGGTAGAGCACTATTTGGAGCTTTACTCAAGTGAGACCAAACTAGCGGATAATGCCCTCAACGCCATAGAGGCTCTACCAACTCTTGACCACCTGGACACACTTCCCACCATAACAGAAGTTAAGTGTGCTATAAATGAACTTGCATCTGGCAAGGCTCCAGGTAAGGATGGGATTCCAATAGAGGTTATCAGGAGTGGGCAAGACACACTCACTATACAGATCCACCAGCTAATAGAGCTATGCTGGCGTGAAGGACAAGTCCCACAGGATTTCAAAGATTCAAGCATCATAACACTGTACAAGAACAAGGGCGATCGGAGCGACTGCAACAACTATAGGGGTATCTCACTTCTGTGTATTGTTGGAAAAGTATTTGCCAGAATTGTTCTGCGCAGACTTCAAGTCTTAGGAGATCAAGTCTACCCCGAATCACAGTGTGGCTTTCGACAGAACCGGTCTACCACTGATATGATATTCTCATTGCGACAAATGCAAGAAAAATGCCGTGAACAGAATCAACCACTGTTTATTGCCTTCATCGACCTCACAAAGGCATTTGATTTGGTCAGTCGTGAGGGTCTGTTCAAGGCACTAAAGAAGATTGGCTGCCCACCAACTCTTCTGTCTATTGTGGAATCGTTCCACACAGGCATGAAGGGTATAATCAAGTTTGATGGTGCAACTTCTGAAGAATTTGAAATCAAGAGTGGAGTTAAGCAAGGTTGTGTACTAGCTCCCACCCTCTTTGGAATATACTTTTCACTTCTACTGAAATATGCATTTCGTGATCAGGATGGTGGTATATACATTCACTCACGCTCAGATGGCGGCCTCTACAATGCTCAGAGATTGAAGGCTAAGACCAAAATTAGGAGGGTACTGATCAGAGAGTTGCTTTTTGCAGATGATGCTGCAGTTACGACCCACTCTGAGGAAGAATTGCAATGTCTACTATCTGCATTCTCCAATGCTTGTTCTGAATTTGGTTTAACAATTAGCAAAAAGAAGACACAGATTATGTCACAAGGTGCACATGGGGTACCATCAATCTTTATTGACGACGCCGAACTAGAGATAGTAGACCATTTTACATATCTAGGATCGGTGGTAAATAGCAAATTATCCCTAGATCAGGAAATCAACATCCGGATTGGTAAGGCAGCAACAACAATGAACAGGTTAAGAAAAAGAGTCTGGGAGAACAGGAAGCTTACTGCCAAAACAAAAGTCCTTGTCTACCAAGCCTGTGTCCTTAGTACTCTTCTCTATGGCAGTGAAACCTGGACAACTTACTCACACCAAGAGAACAATTTAAACAGCTTTCATATGCGGTGTCTGCGAAGAATTCTTGGTATTAAGTGGCAAGACAAAATCACAAATACTGAAGTATTGGAAAGATCAGGTTGTGTGACAGTTTATTCCATGCTCAGTCTTCGTAGACTTAGATGGATAGGACATCTTAGGCGGATGGATGATGGTAGAATACCAAAGGATATCTTTTTTGGTGAATTACAGATGGGTAAGAGATCTCAGGGTCGGCCTCTACTACGATACAAAGATGTGTGTAAGCGGGACATGATTGATACAGGCATTGATAATGCACATTGGGAGCAAGTCGCCGCTGAACGTGTTGCATGGAGGGCAAATATCAGAAATGGAATAAAGTCAAAGGAGAAAATTATTGCAGAAAAGTCACACACCAAGCGTTTGAGACGTAAGATGGTGCATGATGGTGGAAATGACCACGTGTTCACATGCACCCACTGTGAACGGACATTTACAGCGCAAATTGGCCTTATCAGTCACACTCGCTACCGCCATAGTTAAGAGTTATTATGCCTTTTTAAAGCACAAACTATCGTCTGTCAAGACGGCAAGGTGCCAATGTATGCTTTGCTGATCTGGCAGCTTATGCAGCTTGTCTTGTTCCAGACGTAATGTTGTTACCTCTCCTCTCTAGTAAACTAGGCAGGCAGAGAGAGAGAGAGAGAGAGAGAGAGAGAGAGAGAGAGAGAGAGAGAGAGAGAGAGAGAGAGAGAGAGTCATGCTACATGGGCAACACATGGTCTCCATAGTTACACCTAGGTTTTGTGGTACACCGGCTCTGTGATGAAGGAGTTACGGGAGCAGTTAATAATCCCGCATACCGCGTTTGAAACACAGCTGCAGACTATATGGCAGCAGACCACGTTACGTTGTTTTTTTTTACAGTGGTATAAGCGCCAGTCGTTCAGAAAGCAATGGCAAATTACTGAACGTAAACTTGCCAAAAAAACACAAACAGCCAAAAGATGCTGGGGTTGACCGCAACGTCCTGTAACGGATCTGCAACTAACTTTGTGTGTGTGTGTGTGTGTGTGTGTGTGTGTGTGTGTGTGTGTGTGTGTGTGTGTGTGTGTTATGGAGAATATATTTTAACTACTGGTCTTAACTGGCCTCGGAATTAAATCGAGAGGCAGAAGTTGTTGGTTATAAGTCCTTGTCAGTAGCCAAAGAGAGGGGCGGAACGGGTTGCCTCTGACTGTGGGAGTATGGTATGTTAAATTGAGATGGGAGATATGTATCCCAAATCGTTGTTGCCAACTTGAACACGAGAAATGGCTCGCAAGAGTCTCTAGTACTGGAACAGACACATCTGGTAAGATTCCACTAAGGTATTAAGTAAGGTTTTCTAGTAGAAGACCAATACGGGTCTATGATGAAATATGAAACTGAACTCCAACTAAGATTGTATTCAGTTCATGCATTCCTTCAAGAAAAAGTCCATACTATATTGATGGTAAAGTTCTCTTTCAATTGCAGATGGGTGTAATAAAAGTTAGTATGGGGTTCTCTTGAGTGATTTGGGTGATTTGAGTAACAGTCTGTGTTTGCTGGAGATAATGGAATTGGGCAGATCCCACTAGACAGAGTTACCATCATTGAGCATTTCAGAACTGCTCCGGGACAACCAGACATCGTGACGACTGTTCCAACACTCACACAACTAGGTTGAACTTTTCTATATACATCCCAGAAAAATCAGTTTGATCGCACCATGCTGCAATCACCAACGAACATCACGTCTCCTCTATCTGGCACGATAAACATAATTCACCCATACATATGTTGTTAAAACTTATTGTCAAGGTGAAGTAAGAAGGAATGAAAAAAGGGGAAAGGGAAGGAAGGGATGAGAAGGAAGGAATGAGAGGGGGGAGGATAAGGCAGCACTAAGAGGTGAGATCTATAGCCCCTTTCTCTCCTCGGTGTTGAATCAATTTTGACTGCGGATGAGCACATTACTTATCTGCATTGTTAATCTTTTCTGGTCCTTGCTGATGATAGTGGTCTGAATGTGCCAGGGTCTCACAATAGATATGGACACCAGATGAACAGACAAGGACATCAGAAATCTGGCAGGGAAATAGATGAGCAGGCAAAGTCACTTGGATTATGACAAAGGCATTGATGATGGTAGGAGGACATCAATGATGACATATAAATCAATTTTATGAGTTCATTATCCCACGTCAGGGCAGTGTAAGATTGTTAGTTGTCTTTTACAGGTCAGGTTCGATTCCCGAGTGTCATTACTTCTCTCTCAATCCATCATTAGCTCATTTGCACTTCTTAACTGATTGATTGATTGATTGATTTAGGAATCGACATCACAGCATTCGGGGCATTCCCATAAGTGCTCTGTCCCCATCCTCAGCAGCCAGCGAAGAGTTCCAACACTAACAGTACCAGTAGCAATCTGATTATAAGTCCGTCTCACCTTTCCTCTGAGCGTTGAGCGTCGGCCAGATCCCTTCATCACTCCTCGTTGTCTCATTCTTGCCAGACCATGGTAATCCATTTGCTCCTCCGAGGTGTGCACGTGCTCCCACAAGGCCGCAACCACGTCTGCCTTGTCATGTATCAATACTCCACCAAGTTCTGCAGAGCCAGCCAATCTGTCCGCCTGTTCATTTCCCAGCACACCTGCATGCCCCGGAGAAAAGATCCAGGCGATGCTTGTCACCCGTGACTTCCGAAGCGAAGCAAGCCACTCCGCACGAAGTCTGCCCGTCCTCACCCTCGTCAGCATGCTTTTCTGAGTCAGTTACAATCACGATGTGTGTGTGTGTCGTATTCTCCATCCAGCGGAGAGCCGCATTGACTGCCTCCACTTCCATTCTTAATCTTCATGTTGTGGTACCATATGCCAGGCTCTCCTGCCCCAAACATTGACCATTAGCTTTGGCTATGAACCCCCAGTTACTTCTCTCACCTCTTGACACCGAACCATCTGTGTAGATAATCATATCACTCGAGTGAGCATTGTCCTGAATTAGTTGCTGTATTTCCACTTCCGTAGCCCCTGCTGGCCACTCACTGCACTCCCGGCTTAATGTGATTATAACTCTGCACAAGTCTGACTGCTCCGCTGGCACTCTGACCCACTCCTCTCCACGCCTAATGTTCTCCAAGGGGTACACCTATCTGATCGTATCCTCCGCCTGAGCCATCCATGATTTCCCTCTTATCAGTCGCTGACCCTTAACTGCGTCCAGTGCCTCATGCAGTGGGTGGTCTGTGTCTGCAGCTACTCTGAGGTATGCCTTCGCCTGCATCACCTTGAGCCTACCAGCAACAGTCGGCAGACCAAGGATGTAACGCATACACACTACTGGGGTGTCTCTAGTGCATCCCAGAATGACCCGCATAGCTTCGTTCTGTATGCGCTCTAACTTCACCAGCTGACTCTCTGAGACAGTGAGCAGACCTAATCCATAATCAATTACTGAGAGGATCAAGTGCTGGTATAGTGTGAAAAGCATTCTCTGCTCTATGTCCATTGCAGCCATAGTTTTAAGTGCATTGAGTCCCTTTTGAGATCTTGTCACGACCGTCTCCACATGGTCCTTGAAGGATAGGCTCCTGTCAAATGTGATCCCCAGATACTTCAGTTTGTTCTCTCTGCTGACATTTCTACCATCTATCGCGAGGCTTGGGACATCATCTCTTACAATTTCTTAACTGGGGTGGTATAATCTGAACGAATTTTCCCCACACTGTTTAGAAGTTTCAATGAATTAAAATCACATAAATGATTATCTCACATCACGAGATAACAATGTTCATGTTCATGAATTAAGACTTCAGGTAAAACATTCACCAAAAATGAAATCACACTGATTCTCTCTCTCTCTCTCTCTCTCTCTCTCTCTCTCTCTCTCTCTCTCTCTCTCTCTCTCTCTCTCTCTCTCTCTCTCTCTCTCTCTCATGGACAACGAATACACACACACACACACACACACACACACACAGAGGTTCGTCACGAATGCATTATGTTCATTATTATAAAATAGTGCAGACACTGAACATCAGCCTAAAACCCCCAGCAAGGAATTTCAAGCTATGTCTGTGTGCAAGATATTCCAGACATGCAACTTTTATTTCATCCCTCCTAACTCCACTTACAAGCAAGAACAGATGAGAAGAAATAATCATTCTCTTACTCTCTCACTTTGTGTATTTTCGAGATACTGCGTGTCAGAAATAGAGCATTTATCAGCGCATAGGAGTGACGCTTGACGGCAGAAGTGGAAGATGATGATGATGATGATCAGCGCATAGGAGTGGCAATAATTTGTCTCCTAAAAAGTTCTCCTGCTATCAAATAGCATTTAGAAGATTGCATAAAAGTGCAAAGATACAATGACTTCCTACAGCATCAAAGATGAAAGTGCATTAGCTGCATTTATTAATGGCATTAGGATCATATCTGGATTAAGATCTCAGCAGAAAACGAAGCAAGGCGTTCCAATATGGCTACAGGGTTTGGAAGCAGGGTCTGCAGACGGTCTCCCAGAAAGGGAAAGAGTATTTCTTGGTGTAGAAACTTCACAAATCACACAAATACCTCGGACAACATGTGTTACCTTGACCATCCCTTTTAGAATCATCATATTAATCCCAGAATCACAGTCTTGCCTGACTTCGGTGAGGAGGGCACCACAATTTCGGTAATATACAGAAACACGCCCTGCTTTCAGAAATCCATGAACCAAGTGCGCAGTTCGGGCGGCCTAGATATCCCAAGATGCAGTGCAGGACGCGATCTGGTCCCTCTCAAACCTTGTCGCTGCCCTAGTCTACTTTTCCTTGACATGTCAAATATTAAACATGACACATACATGTTCCATGGTGCTGAATGGTATAAGGTGGTACATGCAAGTTTCCAATTGCCTGTTAATGCAGCGAACTAGTGGAGAATGAGTACATTACGTTACATTCCTACTAGCATATGCAAACGAAAATAGCGCTGAGTGCTCATCTTCTTTCCTCTTCCTCATCTTTTTTCCACCAATTCCTATGTTGCTTGCATCTGCACCAGCAAACAACTACAATAACAAACAAACTACAAATGCACACATAAACATACATACATACATACATACATACATACATACATACATACATACATACATACATACATACACACACACACACACACACACACACACACACACACATACATACAGACAGACAGACAGACAGACAGACAGACAGACAGACAGACAGACAGACAGACAGACAGACAGACATGTAGATCACTATGTCACCTTGATGTTTATTACTCAGGATCAATTGTTGCACCTCAAACTCTGTGCTGCCCGCTGCCAATCCTGTGCACTCGCAACCCAGTGTTACAATTACATTGTGCCAGCCCATCATGTCTTCTGGTACTTTAACCCACTCTGTGACCCTTGACCATATCCATGGCTTCATGCAAGGGGTGATCCATATCTCAGGCACCATTCGGCCTGAAGGACCCAATGCCTATCCGTCATTCTTAGTAGCGCCAGGATATGCCTCATGCATATAATTGGTGTTTCCTTTGTGCACCCGCATGGCCGCATTCTATATGCGCTCCAACCTTTCAAGCTGGCTTCCATAACAACCTTCCGGAAAACTTCTGGGTCATAAGCAACATGTCCCACGTCCGATACAACCATCTGGAGGTCATCTGCTACATCCTGCACCCATTTTCCATTTTTCCTGCCTCTTCCTCTCTTCTATGGAATTATTGTTCTCTCAAAACGTTTATGACATTTCAAGTGACCAAAATATTTCAATTTACTTTGTTTTATCGTCTTTAGTAGCCAATCTTCTTCAGTATACAGCTTTTTTCGTATGGATGCATTTGTTCTTTTATGTATGCAAAACATGTTTAGAACCCGTCTATGACATTTACATTCAAAGGAATTCATCTTGTTTAAACAAGTAAATAAGTGTCCAGGTCTCACAGGCGTTTGTTGCAATGGGAAAGATGCATGCCCTTAAAAATCTAACTTTTGTAGTTCTATTTGTCCCACTCCACAATTTATTCAGTTATTTTAGTTTTTGAAGAGCAATATATAATCGTCTTCTAATTTCTTTCAATGTGTCATCATTGTTGGTAATTAATGGACAAAGATATTCGAAATGTTCCACCACCTCCAATGTGTCCTCATTAACATATATTTCATTTTTCCATATTAGTTTTATATGTAAGTATTATCTTATTTTTTGCTATGCATTATTAGTTGTGATTTTCACTATTCTTTTTTGTTGAGGTTACTAGTATTTTTATACCATTCTGTGATGTGGATAGTGTTACTGTATCATCAGTATATCGAATCTCTGATATTTCATGACCACCGATATTTAGGGCATCATAAGTATTCAATAGAAATATAGGATACTTTGAGGTACGTCTGAATAGTCCTGTCCTTAAGACACCCCCTCCTCCCCCCAACTTTCCCCAATTTTTCCAGATTTCCAGCCTATACAATGGGAGCTAAATATTAATTTTGAGAGAAAAAAAAATCTACAGAAAAAGATTAGTAAAGCTTTCAAACTTCTTTCTTGTATGCGCAGTTGAAGGGTCGTTCGTCACAAGCTTCACATTCTGAAGTCATCGCGCAGTATGGACTCAGTGGAATACTTCATGTAAAGGCAGGCAATCTTTCTGCGTACTGGGCTTACATTTTGAAACTGGTGCTGGTATTATTAGGAGAACATCAGGTAAAACATGTCATTACTAAAATAAAGTAAATTAAAGGACTCTTTTTCATACCTAAAAGCTATAGAAATATGATACTGCCAATACTTTTATGGGCCACTTGATTAATACCTTAGTCGATATTACATAAGTGTATTTCCTGGCACTTATGTAAGGCTGTGGTGACACGGGAACACAGATCAATTAATAACAACAACAATAACAACAACTCGCCGTCTTTAACGGGATCGGTACACATGACCAGGGGATCGGAGAGCTATCGAGCTAGACACTGTGCAACAGCAGCTCCATTTCACACTATACAAATGTTGCATGTCCTTTGCAGGATGTTGCAATCAACCTCAGTTTGAATTGTCTAGCAATTGAACATGCAGTAGCCTGCCACTGTTTAAGGCCAACTTAATGCCGGTGTAATGGTACGACCGTGTAACTTACCATCAATACACCGGAAGTTTAAGAGCGAGCGCTCTTATCATTTGGACCACGACGACATGTCTTTAACGCCACACTATTGTGCACGATAAGCAGCAATTCAGTTATTTAGAAACGCTTCAAGCTGCCTTAGTAATATTTTTCTGAGGAGGCGGAGGACGACGACGACGACGGCGGCGGCGGCGGAGGCGAAGAAGAAGAAGAAGAAGAAGAAGAAGAAGAAGAAGAAGAAGAAGAAGAAGAAGAAGAAGAAGAAGAAGAAGAAGAAGAAGAAGAAGAAGAAGAAGAAGAAGAAGAAGGGAAAAGGAGGAAACGAGAAAAAAGAAGAAGAAGAAGAAGAAGAAGAAGAAGAAGAAGAAGAAGAAGAAGAAGAAGAAGAAGAAGAAGAAGAAGAAGAAGAAGAAGAAGAAGAAGAAGGGAGAAGGAGGGAAAGAGAAATAAGCAGCAGGAGAAAAAGAAGGAGCAGCAGAAAAAGAAAACGAAGGAAATAGTTATTCTTATTTGTCTTTCGTTCGCTTGAAATTTGTTTATGACTAAAATCACTACTGTCTACAAGCTATAAGATACTATCCGCAGTATTACTAAATAGACTAAAACCATATTCAGAAGACATACTAGGTGACTACCAGGCGGGTTTTAGACAAAACAGATCAACAATAGATCAGATATTTATCTTACGACAAATAGCCGAGAAAAATTGGGAATATAAAAGAGATCTCCATAACATTTTTGTGGATTTTAAAAAGGCTTATGATAGTGTCCATAGGAATAGTCTATGGAATGCTATGCAGGAAAATGGAATACCAAGGAAGTTAATCAACATGACCAGACTATGTTTGGAAGATACTTATAATATAGTAACATATAAGGGCAGGAAATCAGACCCTTTCCAAATAACATCTGGCTTGAAACAGGGTAGAGGATATAAATGGAATCAGCATTGGAGGACGAAACATCAATAACATTAGATATGCAGATGATACAGTATTAATTGCAGACAATGAGCAGGACCTGCAACAATTAGTAGATGTGGTTGTTGTACACAGTGAGCAACTGGGGTTATAATTAAATTGTAAAAAGACTCAGGTTATGGTCGTCAGTAGGAAGGAAGAAGTGCCACAATGTAATATACAAGTAAATGGAAATATTCTTCAACAAGTGAATCGGTACAATTATCTTGGAACAGTTATAACATCTGATGGGAGATGCCTTGAAGAGATTAGAACAAGAATCGCCATGGCGAAAGTAGCCTTTAGCAAGATAAAAAACATTCTGACCAATAAGAAGATGTCAATTGAAACGAGAAAAAGAGTGTTGAGGGGATACATAGAGCCTGTTCTTTTGTATGGATGTGAAACTTGGACAATGAGCAGTCAAGCTGAAAAGCATCTGATGGCTGCAGAAATGTGGTTTCTGAGGAAAATGCAAAGAATACCATGGACAGACAGAAAAACCAATGACCAAGTACTACAGGAGACAAATGAACATCGTAAACTGATTAGAGAAATT
The DNA here is from genome assembly GCA_963921405.1 of Cepaea hortensis. Lineage (NCBI taxonomy): Eukaryota > Metazoa > Mollusca > Gastropoda > Stylommatophora > Helicidae > Cepaea > Cepaea hortensis. The sequence goes on from OY992887.1 coordinate 65,049,943, forward strand.
AGACGTAGACAGTCAAAATTTTTTGGACATGTTATGAGAAGAAATGGATTGGAGAACTTAGTGACAACTGGCAAGATCGAGGGGAACAGACCAAGAGGAAGACCGAGAGGAAAATACCTGGATGGCTTGGCCACATGGCATGGACGAGACAGGAACACTGAGCTGATCCACGACACTGGTGATCGAGTGAAATGGCGAGTCATGACCGCCCACGCTTTCCAGCATGGAACATGATTGATTGAAACAGGGTGATGCACTGTCGCCGCTACTCTTCAATCTGGCTCTAGAGAAAGTTGTAAGGAAGGTAAAGGTGGACTGTGATATTGGAGAAACATCCAAGCTGCTTGGTTATGCAGATGATATAGATATTATAGGGGAAAATTAACAAAAGACATTGGAAATATTGACTCACTTAAAGGACAAAAGCCCAACAGATGGGGCTGGTTATCAACCAAGATAAGACAGAATATATGGTAATTTCAAGAGAAGGAATGGCTAAAAACTCTGGTCACATACAAATAGATAATATGACCACAAACATACAAATACCTGGGTACAATCTTCAACTGCTCCAACATCGTAAGGGAAGAAATACAAACTATAATCAATTCTGGAAATAAGATATACTATGCACCACAACATCTACTAAAATCAAATGTGTTATCTCGTAACACCAAAATCACAATATACAAAACACTGATCAGACCTGTTGTGCTGTATGGCTCTGAAACCTGGAGTACAACGAAAGGAGACGAAGCCTTATTACAAACCTTTGAGAACAAAGTTTTAAGACGCATCTTTGGACCCATTAGGGATGCACAAAGTGGAGAGTGGAAAAGAAGAAGTAACAAAGACATTTATGATCTGGTTAAGTCCCCGCTAATCACTGGTATCATGAAGGCTAATTGTCAAGAGGTTGAGGAGGACATAGATAGGACAAGGGACAGAATAGAGGTAGTGACAGATAGGACATAGATAAGGACTTCTACAGGGGAGTAGATAGAGTAGAGATAGAACACAAGCTAAGACTTAGAACAGTCATAAAACAGGACTTAGGTGGGGACACAGACGTGTCATAACCAGGACACCACCAGGACCTACCCCGAGGATAGGAGGGGACGCTAGTTCACGGGATACCACCCTGAACAGACCAGACGTTAGTACAACCCAGGTTAGCATGGACAGACTGCTGTATTACAAGACAGGTACAATAGCACAGGGTTTTGCTGACCGCACGGGGTTTGGGACGGCAAGGCCAGCGAGCCGGCTGAATACTGTCAGACGGGACACGACAGCTTTCTAGAAAGGACACGTGTGTATTTCCGAGCGCAACCGTTTAGTTCTAGACCGCCAGTTAGAGATAGCGAGTGTGGAGTTTGAATAAGTGATTGTGCATAAGTATTGTAAAGAAGGCGACAAATGTATATTTGTTCAGGCATCATCGCCTGGTTAATGTATGTAACTATTTCAGGTATGCCATCCACACAATGGATGTTTCTTTGGGTGTGGATGAAGTAGCGAGTGCCTGTGTGTATGATTCAAGATGTTGACACTAATAGACTACAATGGCTGGGGCATATAGAAAGAATGGAAGATAATAGGGAAACAAAACTCTCTTACACTCAGGAAATAAATTACCGTAGACCCCGAAGTAGACCAAGAAGACGGTGGAGAGATAATATATATATATATATATAGACCTACAAGCACTTGGAATCAACGACTGGCAAGAGAAGGTCAACCAGAGAGACGAATGGAGACGGATTGTATCTGCAGCAAAGAACCTCAATGGCTCGGAACGCTGAAGAAGAAGAAGAAGAAGAAGAAGAAGAAGAAGAAGAAGAAGAAGAAGAAGAAGAAGAAGAAGAAGAAGAAGAAGAAGAAGAAGAAGAAGAAGAAGAAGATACATACATACATACATACATACATACATACATACATACATACATACATACATACATACATACATATATACATACATGCATGCATGCATACATGCATACATACTGATTTAATCATTCTTTTATTTTAGTGGTATGTAACAAGTACATCAGGCTGTTCTTCTATTGCTCCTTCATTAGCTATAGTCTGTCCAGAAATGAATGCCGTCATTCACGATCAATTATTTTGAAAACTTTCTGTTGCATCGTTATGAAATTTTTTCCTGCCGTCTTATATTTACCCCCACCCATAGAATATGTCTTTGATAGGTCCAAATGCCACTTAAATCATGGAAAGCGGCGACATTTCTTTGACGTTTTGGTGAAAAACTAGTAATTTCTCGCTAACAAGCTTGTTTTACAGTAATGTATGCCCCGCCAACTCAAATGATGACACAAGGCGTATCCAGATTCGTATGGGAGTGGGTGCAATGTCTACTCTGCTGCGACGGAACATGATTACCTGTTTTGCACGACGAATTTAGCTGTGAATGTCTCTGTAGTGGGCTTCCTTCATAACGGTCAAGATGTTGGTCCTCTTTTTATTGAATTTTATAGAATTATTCGTATGTTCGCGTGTCCCCTTATTTGACAACGTGTTTCTTCTCACGTTTCTTGTTATGCCACAATATGTCAGTTCCCACAACAATATTACTCTTCGGTTGGTATTCAATGCGTCTACAGCTTTTTTTATTTTCAAAGCCAGTTGTTTGTCACCGTTGAGGGCTTACTGAATTGAAAATTCATCACTGTGGAATACAAACTGTTGCTATTGACAAGTTGTATTGTTTGTACCGATGCTGACATGTTATGGGCCTGCAATTCTTCTTCTAAATATTTGGAGCAATAATATCCAAGTAGGTGTGCGTATGGATTAATTTCTGCGATCTGCCCAGACCTTAATCTGCATCGCACGATTCCAGTAGGTTGATGACTGCTCACGGTTGCATAAAATTCAATCCATCCTTTCTCCAATAGTCATCCTCCTCTTTCAACACATGGTCATCACATTTTTTCCACTAACTTTTATCAATATTTAGTAACGCGAACTGGGTTAGTATCTTGACGTCAGACAATCTGAATACAGTATTGTCAGCTGCCATCTGTCCTTTAATTTTAGTTTTAGCCCACACAAGTTCTATAGGGTTAAAATGAGAATGGTACGGCTGAAGTCACAAGCAGCCATGACGATGCTCTTCTATCAACTTGTCGATTTGATATTTCTTGCTTTTTGGCGTCTGGTTTACTGTTTTACACGGGACACTAATTATAGCTAGAAATACGTTTCTAAAAATGGTATGTTTTCCATTCGGAGCCATATCTTTATTGCCCCCTGTGTGCTCGATGCTGTAGGTATTTTGTATTCTTGGGCAACAACATTACTATCATGCATTGTCCATAATTGGACACGACGGTCTATCTAGGTATAGAAGCACTGTATTCTCGAGCCAATTTCTAAATACTTTACCATTCATCTTATTATGATAATCCCTATTATCTGTAAGCTTTGATACGATCACGAGTCCAGCATTCTGTAGGAAGCCATTATGCGTATTACCAGCATGGGCCATGACTAAATGCTGTTCTATACTACTTGGCACATATCGCGTTATCTTTCCATCCACTGATTGCCATTCCTTATCACTTGTGTGATGCGCATTGATCCACGTTTCATCCAAATACACTATGCCATAATTTTCTTTGCGCATTTCCCTTATTTCACGTAGGTATCTGCTCTTCATGGCTCCTAAACGCGGTTGCTCGCAAAATGATATTTCTACCTCCCTTGTACTTTCTAAAAGTGAAGCCTAATGTCCTTATAATTTTCCACACCGTTGTTTTGGATAGCTCTATGTTATTGTTCTTTCTCAACCAATCCCTAAGTTTTCTTACAGTCACTGTTTCTTTGGCATCCAAAATTTTTATAATAGCTCGCCTTGTGACATCCTTGTCAAAACTGTCTACAATAGCCTTTCTACCTACCGTTTGGATATTGCATGGTGGTTTAATTCGAGATTCTTGCACCCATCGATGAAATGACCGTTTGCTCAAACCCAATGCATGCACTGTTCTTTTTTCGGAATTTGTAATAGTATGAATAGTACGAATAGTAATAGTATAATAGTGTAATAGTATAATAGAATAGTAATTTTAAAATAGTACGGCCGGTCGCCGTGGCTAAGGTCTTGCGAACGCTGTTTGTGAGCACGTATACCCGGGTTCGAAACATAGCGGTGCTGGTTTTCGAAAAAGGTATAGGTGCCGGTCGTTCAGAAAGCAATGACAATCTATTGAACGTAAACTTTCCCAGAATTCACGAACAGCAAAAATGATGGAGTTGACTGCTACGTCCTGTGAAGGACATACAAGTAAATTTTTATTTTATAATAGTATGAAACAGTTTCCTGCGATCAGCTTCTTGACAAAAATATGTGTACAAATTCATAGCGATGCTTTGAAGTGTAAAAATTTCATATTCAGTCCCATTGAACAATATTCACACATTCCAATAATAGCGATAAGTGGTACGATTTAAAAAAAAAATAATAATCAGGTTTCACAAAGAACCCACATTGACGACACCTCTGAACACTCCCAGTTTAAACAGCGTGGTGTTCTTGCTATAAGGCCAATCCCGCGAACCACGGATAATATTCAACATTGAACGCTGATTTTCTGGCTGAAGGTGTAATACATTTAAAATTTTGAACTTAATCCCTGACCCGTAAATTATATACCGCATATTAAAAAACATTGAAATCTGCTGTACAATCTCCAGAACAAAAACTTTTTTGCTGGGTGGACATAATGATAAGGTTATATGCTAAATCTCATCATTTTCCCTCAGTTGGTTAGTGAGATAAGGATTTTTATACGGAGGCAACCAAATGTAAATGCACTATAATCTATCAGCTCTCTCATTTCCGGGTACTCCACGGGAAGATGGTGATGAATATTTTACTTAATGAAATAGGAAACAAAATAAAAAGAAAGAAGATTATTGTTTCAACTGTAAATTATGGTTAATAAACAGTATTCTTCCTGTTAACTTTCGTGTTTGTTTGTTTGTTTGTTTTTTTTTTGTTTTTTTTTTTGGGGGGGGGGGGGGGGGGGGTAAGGAATCACGTCCACTGCACGTGGATATCTCAATACATTTTCCAGTAATATCCACTATATTATATAAGATAAATGGAGAATCTTAGCACAGAGGACTTCCGGTTTCAAGATGGCGACGGACGGTCGTGTTGTATTTGTGATCGTTAACTTTTTCGCGCAGGAGATGGATTTATTCATCTCTTGCGTGTAGTTTTGTGTGCCAGGATGTAAAACCAGGAGTTTCTACTCAAGATCTGCACGGATGCTACGTAGTTTGTGCATCGAGCGAAGCAATCCTTGAGTGAATTTCGCAGCGTGTGTGGTTTTCTGTGGTGTTCGGGTTTTTCAACATGGCGGAACAACGTGTGTTCTCCGAGCGGTTGGCAGTCAACCTAACAAGATGGCGTGGGCGCCGGGCAGGTTGCAAGCGACAAGATAAGTGTGGTGGTTTAAAATGTTTTAGACTCAAGTGTGACCGTCTGGGCCTCAGGAATATCCATATTCTGTATTGGAACTGCGCCAGTGTAAAACAACAGGGTCCTATTTTAGAAAATCTGGTTTACAGGAATGACATTGTAGCGCTCCAGGAGACAAGACTGGGTGATCAGCTACTCCGAATTGCCGGCTTCAAATGTTTCTACAACAGACGACATCTGGGAATGGCGATTCTCATTCGCGACAGCATGGTGGCGTCAGAGCTAGACATGTCCAGTTGGAATAGTGACAATATACAAATACAGGCGGTAAGAGTTCAATCCAGTCTACCATTCGTGCTAGATAATGTTTATGCCCGCAACGCGAGTATGGATTCCCAGAAGTGGCAGTGCTTAAGTGACATATTAGGTCAAGAGAGAAATGTTATTTTCTGTGGTGATTTCAATTCTAAAGACAGATCATGGGGAAACATTTCCTCCAACACACAAGGGGAGGGGCTCGAGTCTGCACTTGAAACCATTGACCTGGTCTGTATCAACAGTGGCTGTGTCATCAGGACAGCAAGCCGTCCAGGGGATGAGGACAGTGCTATTGATCTAGCGCTGGTTTCTCCTTCGCTCACTACAGTGTGTAGATGGAGTGTCCTAGGACACCACGGCAGCGACCACCACCCTTGCAGCATATTGGTGGAGAAATGCAGAACCAGGCAGCACAAGTTAACGGTCAAGACTTTCCAGTATGACAGTACAGGGCAAGATGTGGTGAATAAAATAAGACGTGACAAGCGCAGAAAGCTTCAGGGCAAGAAAAAAAGCTGGGAGCAGCCACCGTGGTGGAATCTTTAGGTGGAGAAGGCGTGGTTGGATAAACGTGGTGATGTAAGGAGATGGCAAAATGCCAAGAAGAACAGAGCTGGCCATCCCAGTCTCTGCATGCACTTAGAAAGAGAGATGCACACAAAAGTAAGTTATTTCAAAAAATCTCGTCACGGTGGTTAAAAGTGAAAAATGGGCAGAGGTGTGTCAAAGGGTAATCACAGACAAGTCACTGAAATTGTTCTGGCGACTACATAAAAGCATGAGCGGGGTAGTGAAGAATAAGAGCATTTATGACTTCCAAGGTGCTGACCTCATCTGGCAGAGGACTGACGAGGACAAGGGCAAAGCCCTCTTTGAACGCTATCTATAGCAGAGCAACCAGACAGACATGAGAGGCCGAAATCTTGCCAAGGAGGTCAGGTCAGACAGGTGCAAGGGCCAGAACATTTTGGATGAAGACACAGTGACAGTGAAAGAAATTAAGGCTGTGCTTCGACGATCAAAAACCAGCGCTCCAGGGCCAGATGGTATAAGATACAACGACATCAATAGGTGTACCGACAACGAGTTAGAGGAACTAGCAGACATGTACAACAACAGTATAGGGAGTGCTAGCATCAAGGAGGAGTGGTTACACAGCTATCTGATTCCCTTGCCGAAGCCTGGCAAAGACCACACAAAAATACAGGGATATCGAGTTATAACCATGCAGAATACAATAGGCAAGCTGCTGGAGAAGCTAATTGCCAGGAACATATCAAGCCAGATAGAGAAGCAAGATGTTTTCCTATCTACCCTGGGTGGGTACTGTCCAAAAAGAGAAACCTGGACCAATGCAGCAGTTTTTGCCCATGATGTCTATGAAGGTTTCCACTCAGGCATTGAAACCTTTGCTGCAGCGATTGATCTTGAGGACGCGTACAACAGAGAACCATTGGATTTTTAATGCTTCAGCTTCTTGAACTCAGTATAAGTCCATTCCGCCTTAGTTGGATCGCTGCAGCCTTCTTCCAAAGATGTGGCAGTTGGACGCCGGAACCATCAACAATATATCCTGGCCTGCCAGATGGGTCACTATTATCTCCGGTACTGTTCAATGCCTACACTGTGAGAATCACCAGTGAGCAGATCACTGGACCTGGCAGGACATTGTCATATGCCGACGATGATTTAGTGTATCGCCAGGGTAAGGATAGAGATCAGGTTGCTGTGGAACTACAAACCGAACTCAATCGCATAAGTACTTGGTGTGTTGAGGCTGGGGCAATGATCAACCCAACAAAGGCAACAGTGACTTGGTTCCCGTTGAATAATCATATTGTCAACACTCCAACACCAACTGTAAATCTGTGTTCAGAGACGGTGGAAAGAACGCAGGCAATGAATTACCTGGGGATACGGTTTGATCGAAGCCTTGCTTATAATGAGCACATAGACCAGGTGATAACAAAAGCCAAGCGGGGGTTGGCTGCGATGCGGGTGATGACGGCAGCAAACTGTGAGCAGGGCCATCTATGTCTTCAATACGAAGGGCTGGTTATGTCTGTGTTTGAGTATGCGATGGCAATCCTGACTCTCAGCCGTAAACAGATAGAAAGGATGGAAAGGATACAGAATGAACCTATGCGCATTATTCTTGGATGTACAAGAGATACAGCATGCAGTGCGATGCGCTACCTTCTTGATATTCCAACCAGTGAAGACAGAATACAAGTCTGCAGAGCTCGCGCCTACCTCAGAGTTAACGCAAACACACAACATCCACTGCATAGTGAAATTATGAAGGTGAAGGGCAGCAGGTTAAAAGAGGACGGTCGTGGATGGGTCAAGCCGAAGACATTCTTCAACAGGTGTGTTCACTTGAGGACTTAGAATCTGGCGAGGAGTGGGTACAAGTGCCAACATATTTCTGCACATCCTATTCAGTTTGTATCCAACTAGACAGAATATGCAGACAAGAAAACTCGGCAGCTGTGGAGGCGGAAGTATAAGCGTTGATTTTCGAGAATTCGAGAAGCTCATGGGCCTTTACGGCTCAGGCCGGAGGGAGAATTGTGAGGGAGGACTCTGGTGCTTTTGCTGAGACCACAAGTAGCCTGACTATGGAAGTCATGGCAGTAAGTAAATCAATAACATGGCTCGAAACACAGACAGTCACTAGGGCATGTTTCCTTAGCGACTCAATGAATATGTTCCAGAGGATAGAGATGGGGGGATCCGAAGATAACAATGTGTGTCCCAGTAAACTACAGATAGGAAAACAGTTATCAGGGTGATCAGGTGTAATGGAAAACGATAGTTAAATCTCACCCTAGGCCAGAAGTAGATATCTTGACAGGGACCAGTAGTTAGTGGCTATACTATCCAAATACTGTGAGTATTTTGTGCGAGAGTTATTGACAGTTGTTGCCTATAATGATACATGCTTGTGTATGATGACAGTAGGGAAACTGAGAAATGTTTGAACGATACCAGACATCAGCAACGTACATGGGAAGGCGGACACGGCAGATAGCCGGCCTAGTGTAGAGCTAATGTGGTGGCCAAACAAGAACACTACGCAGGAAGCCAAAGAATATTGATAAACCAACACAGAACTGGTGTCGTAAGCCGCTATACGCTGCGGGATTCGCTGAGGAGGGAATCCGAGTACTTATGGACTGAATGGTTTGATGTGCAATGAGGATGATCTGTCGACTAACTAACTAGTACAGTAAATGAACTCCATACCACCAGTAAAGATCCAAATGTGTGTATACCAGAGTGTGTTGGTAGGTTTCGTACTAAATTTGTCTCAAATAAATATTTTCCATTATGGTTTTATAATATACACAAAGACCTCTCCACATATAACGTGAAAGCAATATTCTTTTTTCAATTTAGATGCTATTTATTGAAGATCCAATGAAAACGATTGAACATGTGCATTCAAGAATGATACTACATGTTCTTAAACGTTTGGTAACTGCTCGCACATCTGTTTTCTGGACGATGTCTGCAGATACTGCATTCTATCTAGCAGACAAGGTTGCAGTTAATATTGATGGAGAAACGGTATGTTTCGGCAGCACAGATTATGTCAGATATTGTTTTGGTAAGTTGTGCACATTTAGTCGTTATTGTCATTTTGTTCTACTTTTGTTGTTCATATTTCAACACAGATTACATTGCTCACTCGAAATATCATCATCTCTTTCCGTATAAAGATTGGTTCACCGGTCTGATCATTCTGTCAACAGAATAATTTAGAATACCAAAATTCAAAACAGGGTTTTCTAGTTGTGAATATGAATAAAGAAAACAGCATGCTGCACAATTTATTGCCTGTCATACTTCGCTGTATCTCGTCAGGTACATGCTACAGATAAAAGTTCAACATATTAGGAAGCAGCGTTATGAATCTTTTCAAATAAACAAATATTACACTGTCATCACTAGAGTCTTAAAGAATTATCAAGTCTTCTAGTTTACATAATTTTGTTTTACTCATGTGTATAGGTCGACTCAGCCTACAATGGATACCAGGAAATATCTTGGGAAGCAAAAGCGTGATACACATCACCTATGTGTGCCGATTTGGCTATAACAATATGGGCCAAACTACGTATGCACAAATGCGCTATACGAATAGGAAGGACCTTACCTGTTTTTTTTTTTTTTCTAAACGCTCGCATAGCAGATTCGTTTGGAAAAGGAAAACTAAATATTATTGACATATTATAAATGTCATTTTATGCATTCGCAGTCATATACTCTGCTTACCAGTAATACATTGCGTACAAACATAATCATCATCATCAAGTCATTAAGTCCCATGCCAGCTGGCGTAGGCAAACATGACTCTCCACATATCTCGGACTTTGTTTTTTTTTTGATCAACTCGCTAATGATATTCTTCCACGACATCGTCTCAATCCATCCACCATCTCTTGGCCTGCCTCTGCCTCTCTCCCTCTCGATCTTTCCAGTTGCCAGAATGTTCTCCAATGCCTCTCTTCTCATCACATGACCAAAGAAAGAGGTTTGTCTCTTTCTTATTGTTGTATATAATGTTCTAGTTTTATTAACCTCTTTCAGGCAATCGTTGTTAGTTACTTTGACAGTCCAAGGAATTCGCAACATTCGTCTCAGGAAGTACATATCTGTTGCTTCCAAGTTCTTCATAATTTGCTCATTTACATTCCAAGATTCACTGCCATACAGCAAAACAGGTTATATAGCACTTCGGCACTTTCTTTCTTACATTCAATGATAGTGATTTATTGCATAAGATACTCTTCATTTCCTGAAATGCAGCTTTTGCTTGACCTATTCTGCTCTTAACCTGTGTTGTGCATTTTCCATCTGATGTTAAAAATGTCCCTAGATATTTAAAATTATCCACTTGCTTCAGAATGTTCCCTCCTGTTTCCATTTCAGTCTTCTGGTGTCACTTTTTTCTTTTATATAACCATTGTTACTTTTTTCTTGATATTCAAGGAGAGTCTTTTCTTTCCACTCTCTGTTACTACAATGTCCAACATCTTTTGTAGATCTTTTGCATTATCCGCCACCAATACTGCATAGCGCATATTATTTATATTATAACCTCCAATTAGCATTCTTAGCTTCGTTTGATCTTTCTCATTATTACTTTGATAGAGGGGGAGAAGAGATCCGGTGACAAGACACATCCCTGTTGTACTCCTAGCTTTATTTATTCATAATTGCCCTCTTTATTTCCCATTTTAATTGCTGCTGCTTGGTTCCAGTAAATAGTCTTTATTATTCTAAGATCTTTCCCACTAATGTTAATATCTTCCAACATTTTAATCAGTTCATCATGTTTTACATTATCAAATGTCTTGGTATATATAATATATGAAGCAGCAAATATATGTCTTTCTGTGTCTATATTGATCTTTCTGTTAGTGTCCATGATGTATATATTGTATTGTTTGTACCCTTTCCTTCCACAAATCCATACTGTTCTTCACCAATTTCGGTTTTTATTTTCTTTCTTGTTCTTTTCATTATAATTCTGAGTAGAAGCTTAGTGACGCGGTTATGAGGTTAACTGTACGAATGTCTTAGCATTCAATTGTCTTGGTCCTTTTGGTATAGCTATAAAAACATATTTCAGCATATCGCTCGGTAAATATCCACTGCTGTGAATATCATTTAACATTTAGGTTAATATATCTACTTCAAATTCTCCCAGTACTTCTAATTCTTCTATTGTGATTCCATTTGGCTCAGCTGTTTTTCCTTTCTTCATATGTTTGGCAGCGTCAGTGATTTCTTCTTTTAGAATAGGTGGGTCTTCTACGTTACTTTTTTCTATTAATTCTTCCCTCATCTCATCTCATCTCATCATGTTCTTCTTGTACCTTGCGGTGTCGAGGTGAAGTATAAACTTCGTGAGAGTGCCCGATTATGGGCTTCATATATCTTCCCTATCTCCATCATATACTTCTGTTATATACCTATTCCACTTCTTCATAATAGCCTCTTCCTTCAATAATATCTGCCAAGATGCTACTTGCAGTATAGTACGGCCCACTGTCACAATGTAACACTATCGCACTCCTCTCACTCAGATTGATAACTTTTGATAAATGACGGCGCAAAAGAGCGATTATTGGTAACACTGCCAGAACATCAATACGAGCATGACAGTCCTGCACTTGCTGGCCTAACCCGGTGTCGCCCCTGGCGTCCTTGTCACTGCTGTCACTTAGTATACAATCAATAATCCAATAGCTCTGGAAATGGAAAATCCTAGCTGCACTTCTAAGTGGTAGAGGTTGCGAAACACACAGTGCAAACTCATCTCTGGAAACCGAGTATCCACCGGGTTAAGTGGACAACTCTTCAACTGAGCAGAGCAAGGCACTCACTTCTCCTGACAGCCGGAAATGTTTATCAAAGGCAGTGGTAAACTCCAATGAATGTGGAAGGTAACTGGAAAACTACCCCACATCACCTTTCAAAGAATTCGTTTATTTCAGATCAGTCATAAAATGAAGTAAATGGGGCTTAGGGCAGCCATGTCCGGTAAGGAGTGTCCAATCAACAGGTGACATTAGAACGTCAGCAAGCCACTGATAGAAAATCAATGCTAACATCAATACCAAAATGAATAAGTTTAAAATAGGAACACGGTATTTTAGGACACCAGCTGAGTATGGATAATTGGATAGTGCAATCAGAGAAATTAAAAATATGACAATGAATATTTTAGGCATGATTGAGATGATGTGGAAGGGATTCGGTAAAATAATAACTGACTTCTTCTTCTTCTTCTTCTTCTTCTTCTTCTTCTTCTTCTTCTTCTTCTTCTTCTTCTTCTTCTTCTTCTTCTTCTTCTTCTTCTTCTTCTTCTTCTTCTTCTTCTTCTTCTTTCGTTCGTCTGAAATATGTTTATGACTGCAATGTTGTCTTTTATATGAATCTAACAGTCTTTTTTAGTTCACTCAGCGGTCCATAGGGTTTATCTTCCGCTATTGTCTCTCTAGGCCAGAAAGTTCGCCTGGATATATTGTAGTTTGGGCAATCCTGGAGTATGTGCTCTGCTGTCTGCGACGCCAAACCGCATGTGCACATGGCTGAGTCACCAATCTTGAATTTTGTATACATGAGGTTGCGTAATCTATTGTGTCCTGTTCTGAGTCGCAGAAGAATGACCTGTTCTGGTATGTCCATAACGTGGCAGTCGTCTTGAGTAGGGTTTAGTGGCCTTCTGACTGATTTGATCATTCTTTTCTTTTGGTGGTATGTAACGGACACATCAGGCTGTCCTTCTTTTGCTCCTTCCTTAGCCAATCGATCAGCTCTGTCGTTTCCGGGTACTCCACAGTGGGATGGTATCCACTTTATGGTGACCTTATGCTGACTGCTAAGTTCAGAAAGTAGTGTCCTTAGAACTGGCAATTTCCCAGGCAGGAACACCTCTATTACGGATTTTGCATCTATCAATATCACCACAGGTTGTGTACCATGACTGGTATTTTGTAATTTCTCTGTTGATATCTTGATTGCCTCAATTTCAGCATCATAGTTATGGCAGTACTTTCCTGTTGGAACTCTGGCAGTGTCCCTAGTATTATTTAGGTATTTAGAGCAGCATTTTGTGTTGACCCATCTGTGTAGACTCGGATCCGGGAGATCCTGTGGGTATTCGTCATCAAGGAAGCTGAGAGTGGCTATTCTGCGCTGTACACTGTTCTGTTCTTCCTTGTCAAATATTCCTCTCACTTGTATCTGGATTTGTAGCGATAGTCTATGTTCATCTTTCCACGGGGTTCGCTCTGGAATAGTTGTCAGGGGGATACCAACTGTGGGAAGATCGATGGTTTCTCTGCAGAGTCGTTTGGCCTGGTGGATGAAACTACTTCTTTCCAACCGCCCCATAGCTAAGTTTTCAAATCGGTTCTTCATAGGGTGGCCTGGCAAGCTGGGGAACTTTTCTGCTTGTATTATTTATTTTTTTTGTGTGTGGTATCTCTGCGTTCTCTTAGAGCTTTTGTCCTCCCCATTTTCTCCATTGCTACTATAGGGGTTGATCTCATCCCTCCTGTGGTGACTCTAAGAGCTTGATTTTGCACCTTTTACAGCTCCTGTAATGTGGTTTTTGATGCTGAACACCACCCAGTTGACCCGTATTCCAAGTGTGGTCGTATGCTCTGTTGATACACTTTGGTAAGTATTTTCCCAATTGCTCCCCAAGTGGTTCCACTTAGCTTTCTTAGGATGGTTATTTTCCTTCTGGCTTTTGCTACTGCTTTTTTGATGTGTTTTCCCCATATCAGCCTGTCGTCGAATGTTACACCAAGGTATGTTGGTTCTTTATCTTCTCTTAGGGGTGTTCCATTTATCTGAATGATCCCCGCTTTTGTTTCGGAGAAAGAGTAAATAGAGTGGTGCTGCACTTGTCAATGTTTTTGCTGACACAACATCTATTTGCCCATGCAACAAATGTATTTACAGCTCTCTGTAGCAATATGGTGGCCACTGATGCATGTTCATTTGTGCTCCACAAAACCAGGTCATCAGCGTACATTGCTTCTTTAATTCCATACGGTAGATTAGCAACAAGATCATTGATGAAGATTAGAAAAAAGTGTTGGGGACAGGACTCCGCCCTGGGGAACACCGTGACGCTATAATATGTTCTTGCTCTTGAGATCGTCTATCTGTAATCGGGCTCTTCTGTTGTGCAAGTATGCTTTCACCCATTTGTACATTCTTCCATTGACTTTACAGTTTCTTATTTTCTTCATCAGACCTTCTTTCCAGGCTTTGTCAAAGGCTTTTTTTTTTTTTCAGATCTATCCAAGCCGCAAGTACCAACTTCTTCTCTTGGAATGCATCCTCAACTTCTTGAGACGTAGGTTGTCTGATCTTCCGTAGAGTAGCACTGCCTAAAGCCAGCCTGTTGTGGCACAGGGATGTTTTCACTTTCAATGTACCACTGTAGTCTGCGATTGATGACGCGTTCCATTGTTTTGCAGAGACAGCTGGTGAGACTAATGGGTCTATAGCTGAAGGCAATGGAAATGTCTTTCCCAGATTTTAGGAGGGGTGTCATGATCGCTTCTCTCCAGACTTGTGGAACACTGCCTAAAGTCCAGGTGTTATTAAAGATCTGTAGCAGCTTTGCTTTAGCCTATGTTCCTAGGTTCCTGTTCATTTCATTTTAGATACCATCAGCTCCTGGTGACTTTCTCATTTTAATTTTTGATGTGGCTATCTCCAGTTCACTGATTGTGATGAGTGCCTCCATAACCTCATGTACTATTTCTTTCTGTCCTGTATGTTGCCATTTCTCTCGAATCTCTTGTTGTTTCTCTGGACTAATTTCGATATTGTTATCTAGTGCAAATGGGTCCGCAAAATAGTCAGCGGCTTGCTTTCCTGTTAAGATGTCTCCGTCTTTATGTAGTACAATTTTTGAGTTTCTCCCTGTTCCCCCATCGTTAAGCTGTTTTATTAGCTTCATAACTTCCTTGTGTCTCTTTCAAAGGTTATTGACTCTGTTTTCTCCTGCCAGCGTTTCCGTCTAAGCCTGCAGCTGGACCCTTTAAAATTTGGCTTTTGCGTGCTGATATTTATTGTGGTGCTCTTGGCTGGGATTGGCCTCTGCTTGCCTTCTACAAACTTCCACATCATTATGCAACTGTTCCAGTTCACTACTCCAGTAGGGTTTATAATGTTTACGGGCTCCTCTTGGTATTGTTTCTCGTGCTGTCTGTAGTATGCATTTCCCAAACTCTTCAACTATTTTATTTATGTCCTTCTCAGTGTTCAGGTTTCTAACCAGTATGCTGGCGCGATGCTTGTACATTGCCCAGTCTGCTTTCTTGTAGTTCCACCTCGAGAGGGTGCTGCTTTCACTTAAAAGCTCATTTTCTACAGTTAGAAAGACTGGCCGATGGTCACTGCCACCAAGTTGTTTCCCAACAATTCGTGTAATGTTCCACTCCAGGTCTGGTGAATGAAAAGCCAGGTCAGGTGTAGTTGTAATGTGCCATGATCTCGAGTAGAAGGTATGTGGGTCAGACTGCTTGTTAATCAGGATGAATCTATTCTCATCCTGCCAGTCTTCCAGGCTCTCTCCTCTCTGGTCCATGTGATCATAGCCCAGCTCTGCGAGTGGCTGTTGAAGTCGCCACACACAATCATTTTTCCTTTTAACTGACTAACACGCAATAATGTATTCATGAGGAGATATACACGAAAAGGGGGTAGGACTACTATTTGATTAAAACAACAGCTACATCAAGAAGAAAATGGATTGACGACATCAAAGACATTGTATAATCACATGTAATGATACTATCCAGTGCCACCCATCGACTGCTGGAAGGTCAGCTACACCACCCACAACATTTGACGGCAAATGTGGAATATGAAGATGATGATGGTGTTATTCAGAGTTATTATGGTGATAATCAAAGGCAAACAAATACAAGTATATGCATCAACAACAAACAGTAGTGATGAAGATATGCAAAACGTTTATGGTAAAGTAGAAATAGTCATATCTCAAATGAAATTTAAAAACAAATGAAAATGATATTTGGCAATATTTCGAGGCATAAGTAGGAAAGCTCCCCCGATGGTGTTTCCACCTTGTCGTGGTGGGGGAGCTTGAGTTTCTCAATGACCCTGAGAGCTATGCCGGCGGTAGCGTAGCTACCAGCAGGGCCTCCCAAACCGGACAGGTCAAAGGGTAGAGAACAGACAAAGAGAAACACCCTGGTCCTCCAGGTTGGGGGTTGAAGCGTGGGGTTAACATCCCCACCTTTGTAAAAACCTTTCTTTGTTACGAAACAAATACATGAGCCTCGATATCGGACTGACTTATCTGGACAACGACCTTGGAACGTTAAAGGACTTTTGAGATTTGGAACAAGGATGTACGGACACTATATCGAGCTGGAGCAGCCGAAGAACTAACCCGGGAGCTGGTTGAATATCAAATGGATATAACAGCAATTCAAGAAATAAGGTGGCCAGGAGAGGGTACTTTAGAGCAAAATGGAATGATTATAATATATGGAGGAAACACCCAAAATAAACATGAATTAGGAACAGGATTTGTCATCAAAAAAGAGTTATGGGGGAACGTTTTAAACTTTAAAGCTTTTAATGACAGGATTAGTAAATTACGAATAAATGGTAAATGGAAAAATATAACGATGATTAATGTACATGCACCTACTGAAGAGAAAGAAGATGATATTAAAGAAGACTTTTATAATGATCTGGAAGATGTCATAGAAGAAACCCCCAAACAGGACATCCTGATTGTGCTGGGAGACTTCAATGCAAAAATAGGTAGAGAGCAAACTAATAAAAAAAGTGGCCGGTATGGAAAGCCTACATACAACTTCAAATGATAATGGATGGAGAGTCATCAACCTGGCAGAAGCCAAAGGACTGCAGATTAGCAGTACCAGACTACAAAGAAAGGATATACACAAACAAACTTGGAAATCATGTGACAAGAGAACCTATAATCAAATAGATCACATTTTAATTAACAACAGAAATGCATCAAACATACAGCAAGTCAGAAGTTATAGAGGAGCTGAGTGCCACAGTGACCACTTCCTCGTTGGAGCAAAATTTAAAATAAAACTTAAGAGAGCTTTCTATACTAAATTACAAAGATTACACCCAACATATAACAGAGAAAAACTACAAGACATTACAGTCAAAGAGAAATTTACAGATGAAATAAAATGTAAACTTGAAACTCTGCAAAACCCTTTGGAGGAAAGCGTTGACCAAACTTGGTTGAACATCAAGAATACAATTCAATCTACCGCAGAAGAATGTCTCGGTGTGTTAACCACGCATAGAAAGAACAGATGGTTCAATCAAAAATGTGAAGAAGCAGTCATTAGGAAGAAGAATGCCAGACATGTATGGTTAAATGACATCAATAACATCCAAAAGGAAGAGCATTATAGAAATGAATGTAAAGAGGCTACAAAAATAGTCAGACAGCAGAAGCGAGAATATATGAGTAATATAATCAAAGATATGGAAACTAATCACCAGAAAAATGAATCCAGAAAATTTTTTAAAGAACTGAAGTCAATGAAACGAGGGCACCAACAAAACACATATGGTTTAAAAGACAAAAATGGGAATATGATAAATACCAATGAGGAAATGTGCAACACATGGAAAGAATATTTTATTGAATTACTAAATTGTGAAGCTCCAAGTAACATTTTCCCATAGACTGAGGTTCTAATATGCGAACCACAAATTGAAGAACCTACATTTGAAGAAATCCTATATGTAATCACACGACTTAAAAACAATAAGGCAACTGGGACTGATGGAA
This sequence comes from Cepaea hortensis, assembly GCA_963921405.1. Lineage (NCBI taxonomy): Eukaryota > Metazoa > Mollusca > Gastropoda > Stylommatophora > Helicidae > Cepaea > Cepaea hortensis. The sequence goes on from OY992887.1 coordinate 65,068,074, forward strand.
TTGCTGTTGAATTTATAAAGGCAGGTGGCCATGCATTACATCTAAAGCTATACGAACTAATAATAAAGATCTGGAGGACAGAAGAATTACCCCATGACTGGAAAGAGTCATTATTGATACCTATCTTTAAGAAAGGAGACAAGTTCCAATGTGGAAATTATAGAGGAATATCACTACTGTCCACAAGCCATAAGATACTATCCGCAGTATTACTAAATAGACTAAAACCATATTCAGAAGACATATTAGGTGACTACCAGGCGGGTTTTAGACAAAACAGATCAACAATAGATCAGATATTTATCTTACGACAAATAGCCGAGAAACATTGGGAATATAAAAGAGATCTCCATAACATTTTTGTGGATTTTAAAAAGGCTTATGATAGTGTCCATAGGAATAGTCTATGGAATGCTATGCAGGAATTTGGAATACCAAGGAAGTTAATCAACATGACCAGACTCTGCATGGAAGATACTTATAATATATTAACATATAAAGGCAGGAAATCAGACCACTTCCAAATAACATCTGGCTTGAAACAAGGTGATGCACTATCGCCGCTACTCTTCAATCTGGCTCTAGAGAAAGTTGTATGGAAGGTAAAGGAGGAATGTGATATTGGAGGAACATCCAAGCTGCTTGGTTATGCAGATGATATAGATATTATAGGGCAAAGTGAACAAAAGACATTGGAAATATTGACTCACTTAAAGGAAAAAGCCCAACAGATGGGGCTGGTTATCAACCAAGATAAGACAGAATATATGGTAATTTCAAGAGACGGAATGGCTAAAAACTCTGGCCACATACAAATAGATAATATGACCATTAAAAGAACGGAAACATACAAATACCTGGGTACAATCTTCAACTGCTCCAACATCATAAGGGAAGAAATACAAACTAGAATCAACTCTGGAAATAAGATATACTATGCACTACAACATCTACTAAAATCAAAGGCGCTATCTCATAACACCAAAATCACAATATACAAAACACTGATCAGACCAGTTGTGCTGTATGGCTCTGAAACCTGGAGTACAACGAAAAGAGACGAAGCCTTGTTACAAACCTTTGAGAACAAAATTTTAAGACGCATCTTTGGACCCATTAGGGATACACATAGTGGAGAGTGGAAAAGAAGAAGTAACAAAGACATTTATGATCTGTTTAAGTCCCCGCTAATCACTGGTATCATGAAGGCTAATAGACTACAATGGCTGGGGCATATAGAAAGAATGGAAGATAATAGGGAAACAAAACTCGCTTACACTCAGGAAATAAATGACCGCAGACCCCGAGGTAGACCAAGAAGGTGGTGGAGAGATAATATATATACAGATCTACAAGCACTTGGAATCAACGACTGGCAAGAGAAGGTCAACCAGAGAGACGAATGGAGACGGATTGTATTTGCAGCAAAGAACCTCAATGGCTCGGAACGCTGAAGAAGAAGAAGATAAGTAGGAAAGGAAAGAATGGAATACACAGTGGGAAACTATGGTTTACGGGTAAGAAATGAAAAAGGAGAAAATATGATATAATGGGCAAATATAAATGATATAATGATTGAAACATCTGGTTTAAACATCATGAAAGATTACTTTACACACGTCAGAGCTCCAATAAGAAATCATTCAACCAAACTGACTACATTCTTATTCATAAATGATTTAGAAAAGCATTTATAAATATTAAGACAACGCCTGATGCTGATTGTAAATGTGATCTCGTACTAGACATACACAACAGTTATACTGAAGAGAGGAAAGCAAGAGATTAAGAACATGAGACTTAATAAAGATATTCTAAAAGCAGATAATTAAATTAAAGAACGGTACACAGTGACTGCAAAGAATAGGTACTAAAATACAGAGTATACGTGAACAATGGGAAATACTAAAGAACTCGATTCATAAAAACATTCAAAGATATTTTACCGAAGCGAAAACAAAAAGCAAAGTGGAAAAAATGGATGACTGAGGGATCTTAAAGTTGATTGACAAACGAAACTAAAATAAGAATTACAATGAAGACTTTTTTATGTTTCATATCCCTTAAAGGACGTTGCAGTTAACATCGGCATTTTCAGCTGCTGTTTATGTACTAGGCAAGTTTTAACGTTCAGTAGTTTGCCATTGCTTTCTGAACGACTGGCTCCCATACCAACACGTTATAACACAACAGGACACAGTCTGTTGCAGAAATCGGTCACAGTTGCGTTTCGAACGCTTGGTAAGCGGCACACGAACCGCGTTTGCAAGCCTTTGGCCACGGAGACCGTGAAGACTGATGAAGAACAATGAAGACTATAATACGATAAATAAAGAAATAAAAGAGGTAAAGGCAATTTAAACTTGGTTAAACGAGCAGTGCAACAAAATTGAATTAAATTCTTTCAAATATACAAATTATATGCACAGACAAATCAGTGAACTGTAAGGAAATATTAGAGTAAGCACATGGTGTTTGAAATAAAGAAACAGAAAAGATATTGGAGGAAGGTGTTATAAATAATGAGTATGTAAGAGAGTTGTTTGCTGGAGAAAGAGCAGAATTAACCGAAGAAAGCAACGTAGAAGGTCCACCAATTCTAAACGAAGAAGTCACGGACGCTGTCAAACATTCAACAACAACAACAACAACAACAACAACAACAACAACAACAACAACAGGGACAATAGCCGGCCAAATGAAATAATGATATAAGAATTAGAAGTACTATAAGAAATTGGAGAAGACGTATTAACTAAAATGATGAATGCTATTTATAGGTACTTTAGTAACATTTTCTAAATTGCTTTTTTTTTAATTATATAACTGTATAGTTGGATACCTCTTGAAAAAACAAATCCAACGACACCTTATTCAAGTCTGTACGTCACTTGTAAGCTGAGATATTAATTTTTGTATGTCAGTTTATATTTAACATTTGCATATTAGTAACCCAGCCGGCTCCATGGCCGAGGGATTAGCAGCTTTCTCCGCTAACCCCGAATACTCTCGTCACGTGACGCGACGAGAATTAGCAGTGGTTCGAATCGCAAAAGTGACTTATGAGAGTATGGAGCCGGTCGCTCAGAAAGTCGTGGCGTGCTGATGAGCGTAATCTAGCCTAGGAATCAACATACAGCTGAAAGATGCTGGTGTTGACCGCAATATCCTGAAACAGGATGGAAACGCGGAAAAAAAAAAAAAAAATATTAGTAACCCCACTCTGGAAAGTGTGACCACAAAACACGTAAGCTAAGGGCAGATAACTGCTCTTGGGTTTTTTTGCGCTAAGGGGGATAACTCAGGTTTTTATTTTGAACGCAAAATTCAAATGAAAACCTCAAACTCCCTTTTCTTCCAGCCTCTTCCTCCACTCCTAAATACTAGAATGGGTTGTGAATGCAAACGTGCATCATTATAATCTCGTCGCTCTGAATAATACATAAGAATATTAAATGATCATCGCTGTATTATGACACGGAAAACCGCTATATTCCCGCCATTGAAATTTAACATGATGCATCTTAGCATACGATCTTAATAATTTCTGTTTGGGATGACCCCGCCGACTGAAATATTTGAAAATTTCACAGTACGCGTAAGAATGGATGCTCAATTTAATTATTTATACAAAATCAAGCGGCAACGTCTATATAACGAGTACTATATATATCCTTAATACCGGGGAACAATAACAAGAAAACGTAAATCGCAGTTTGAAACATCGCCGGAAACGTTCGGTAACTGAAAATGTAGTACCTAGCTATTTACAACAGTGGATATAAACCTGATCATATGCTCAAATATGAATTTATGGCTCTACTGAAAGAACCAGGAGCAATTAAAGGCGAGAATTTTCAAACAGTCAACGGCATAAACCATAACACAAAGCATCGTGTCTCATCCCATCTCATCATGTTCCTTGTGTACCTTGCTGTGTCGATGTGAAGTATAAACAGCGAGAGAGTGCCTGCTGATGGGCTTCATGTATCGATATTCCCATGGACTCTGCTATTCCCTCCGTCCATAGTGTTTACGTGGTCGGCATCTTCCTCTGCTTTCATCTGGTCTGTACATCATTGCTTGTTGTTGTATATGTGATATTTCATATCCCCCAGTCGCCACAGATTTTATTCAACAACACACAACCATGGCCAACACGGAACACAGCAGAAAAGATTATCCCTAGTGACACGTCTATTTTTAGTAGATAATTTTCAAGAAGCGGTTTGACATAACGTCGGGTCACGAATGGAGAAAAACCATTGGTCAACTGTGACGTAGTTGGCATCTCTACAACTAAATCGATATCAACTAAAATTTTAAGCTTCATATTTTTCTTTCGCCATTCTGAAGAGAGACATCGTGCAGGAAATCTCCTGCCTCTTTTCATTGTAACCTTTAGTACAACGTTTCGATGTTCTGCTCATCTAACTGTGCCCTCTTGGGATCCAAGGTGAGTTTATCATTTCAATCATTTTTCGACGATACTGATAATGATAGTGTAAAAACAAGGATCGTGTGATTTTATGTGAAAATGTGTGCCGATGTAATAATGTTGTTTCATTGAAAATTACAAATCGATTTCTTCGCTCGCTGAACATCGACCTTTGCTGAATCACAATTCTAAGAAAACTAATATCTTCCATGCTCAAAATATCATCTCTTATGAAAGCGGATTCTGAATGCTGTATGACATTTATACTGCTATAAATGCAAATCATTGAACTTTATTCCTTGTGCTTCAGCGATTTGCTAAAAGTGCTCTTCATTGGCTGTGAAAACCATGTTGTATATACGTGCACTTCATAAGAAGGCTTTTTCATGCTGTAGAGACTGCTCTTATAAGTTACTACCTTGAGCTTATGTGTACTTGTTCAATATTCAATTTCACATATATTTTGTCAACTGTGTTCTGAGAATATTAGAGGGAGTGATATATTCTCTTGCCTTAAGATAATTGCCCATGTAAAAAGAAACAATACTTAGATGGTGTGTATTTTGCAGGACATTGCGCTCAGGGCCAGCATGATTTCAGTTCTGTAAATGGCCTGACGGAATTTTGCGTTCAGTGCTGTGTCAATCTTTGAGTGAATGCGATGAGACAGTTTTACTGGGTGTATGGTGCAACTTTGTGCGTGTGAAAGGGACAGAAGTTCGAGTATATGTCTTTAACCCATACTCAGTGGAGTTAGGTTGGAAAGGCAATATCACGCTCAATGTGTTCGAACCTTTGCTGATATTATGAGATATCTATCTGAAGCCTCTCTCGGTGATTCTTACGCTCATAGTTTTGTGAAGGGATTAATGTGTTATTTCTGTTTTATGTCTCATTGTGAATGTTGAGTTGTTGTTAAATTTTGGGGAGTTACAGACACGACGGGAGATGATGAGAGTTAATAAGATGTTTCCTTTTCCCATGACGTCAATTACTGGTCTGGCCTGATTATCGTATCTTACAACGACGAGTATATTATTCTGACGTCATTATTTCCTTATGACGGTTCGTTCCCACATGATGACATTTCAGTTATCATTTACGTAATTATCTCAGCCTGATGACATTGTATCTTCTTGACATTTTGTCTTGTCCTTGACTCATACAAACAAGACGTGACATCTTAACATACGTTTTTTTTTTTTTTACAACAGACATTTATCACAACAAATGTTTATTCCAACAGATGTTTTTCTCAACAAGTATTTGTCACAACATATTTTTATTATAATATATTATTTTTTCAACAGATAATGTTACTTGCCTAGTACATCAACAGCAGCTGAAAAATGCGGGTGTTGACTGCAACGTCCCGTAAGGGATACGCAACAAAATTAATTTATGTTACAGCTGATGTTTGTCTCAACAGATATTTGTCTCAACATGTATTTGTCACAACATTTGTTTATCATAACATATGTTTTTCTCAACAGATGTTGTTACAGCTGATGTTTGTCTCAGCAGATGTTTGTCTCAACATGTGTTTGTCTCAACTTGAGTTTGTCATAACAGATGTTTATCTCAACAGATGTATGTTACAACAGGTGATTATCACAACACAGATGTTTATCTCCACAGGAAGCAGTTTGTCTTATAGTGACATATTTATATAATCCTGATGCCTTATTTTCTCAAGAAATCTCTATAACATCATAATGTTTTGTTCCAACATATGTATCTTTGTTATGTGTGATAACATCACATATCATATCACCATAACATTTAAGTATATTTTTCAATAATATAGCGGTTGATTTTTGTTGCACTTCACTAGAGAGTTATATGAAGATTTAGCTGCTTGTTTCATCCTCATCAAACCACGTGGCCTTGGCTCGAATGCAGAAGACTGGTGAGACAGTGGTAGCTTGAGCATCCGTTATGGAACGGGGTTTTGTTTTCTTTATTTCTTCGCGACTGTCACGAAATGCAATCGATTCGGCCGTGTGGTTTAGGGTAGACAACCCTAATATTACCCGACCAGGTTCCCGCTGAAATAATCGCCCTTTGTTTGGTTAATCTAGATGGTTCACGAACCTTGACACTGTGAGCTCAGCACAGATAGACTGAATGCGCATGTGTCCCGTGCATGGGTTGTTCATAAAGCGGGCGAACAAAGCCGACAGTTGAGCGGAGTTGGTCTAAGAGGCGAGACGCCTTGTGTCCGTCATAATTCCATGACAGGATGACAGATGTCTTTATAGATCTTGAAGTAACTCGACGTCGTCTCCAGAAACCCAAATGTGTGGCATAGCGAAGGTTTTACCTTCTTGATTGCGGACTTTACAGTTTGGTGACGGGTCTGGTGATTCAGGCCAGGCAAGTGTTATGGGTAGCAGGCCAGGGACACCACAACGAATCCAAGCGTGTCCTTTCCATAGAGGTTACTACAACGGAGTACGGGACCTGCTATCACGTCGCCGACGTCAGTACCAAGTATTTTTCACTATGGCCACACTACATGTTTGTCGTCCTGACTCACGGCAAGTATTTATGTGGAGTTATTGTCCACAGGGTACAGACTTTAGACTGAACCATCGCCAGCTAGAGCCAGATACCATCGACGATTTGTGCCTGCAACTTTGGCTCATGAATCTGCTGGAGTACAGATATTATATTGCCAGTAGGGACTTTCCCCATCATAGACGGAGAGGTTGCTCTCCTATTCATGACACTCCACGTGACTCATCAAGAATGTGCAACGAAGTTTCACCTTTTCGGGCCACACTAGAGACATTTGGATGTCTAGTCAACCATGTGGGCCACCAGTCCAGATCATCACTGAAGAGAGGTTTCCGGAACCAGTCCAGTCAGAATGACCCCCATCCATCCATCCGTGAGAAGACGAGAGCTTGATGGAAGTCTGGCTACATTTGGTGAGACCTGTTACCGGGATGACTTGTAACGTTCCACTTGGGGCCTTTCCTATGATGACAACTACATTCTGAGGCTACTCCAGTGCTTGCTTGTCTCGACGGTCCTAGTAGCTGCTAGGTCTATCTCATCATCATCCTCCTCATCATCATCATACTTATTTGTATAATACACACTTCTGTTACCATAGACAGATACCAGAGTTGAGTAATGCATTAAGGACGAGGTGTGAAAGGGAAGTATTCCTTGGTTGAGTGAAAGGGAGATAGGTATACAGAGGCTGGTGGGGTATAGTAGATTGAGGTCACCTAGTTCCCAGGCAGATCACATCCCGTTTTTAAGGTGTGGCATCAGTTCATGTCACCTCAGGGAGTGTTGTTACAGTGACCTATGATCCAGAGGTCGTCTTCGCACAGCTGAAGTGGAGATCCTCGCGGGTTTATCAACCTACAAGCCTCAGCCATGTCAGATGAGTTCGGCCAGGCCAGCTAAGTAGTTTTTCACAATATACTTCATGCCACACACCTATCCATTATGAACAACTAGTGAACATACCTTACCAGTAGTAGAAACCCTGTGTGGAGGGTCAACAGTGTGCTTAGGATATTGTGAACTCATTTTATAAGTTAATATAACCACACAGTGACTTTTATTATTTTAAACAATGCTTGTGGGGAAATATCAGGGAAAGTGAATTCTGGTGGGGTGATATAATGTTTCGATATATTTGTGATTTTCATCCGTAGAAGATTCTTGATCTTCTTGCACCACCAGAATGATAATTCCATAGATTTATAAAATTAAATATGTGTTGGAGTCAATTCAATTGTTGATGATGTTCAGCAAGAATGGGGGCCAACAGAGAGGGGTACAGGCCGAGGCCGATGGAGATTTCCTTCGTCCGAGAAGGGCGCAAGAACAGCAAAGCTGACGACCTGCCGCTTGCTTCCATTTTCGATAGTGCGAAGGACTGGGACCTGACCGTAGACATAAAGGGCCGTGGCAAGAACCCTGAGGTGATCCGAAGGTTTGGATTGCGACCTGACATAGTACTTAGCTCCTCGTCAGCCAAGCAGCTAGCGCTGATGGAGCTGACTGTCCCGTACGAATCAAATATGGAGGATCAACATCTGTACAAATTAAACAAGTTCAATGACATGGTCGCAAGTCTTAGGCGAGAGGAGTACACCGTCAGGCTGTTCGCCGTCGAAGTAGGCGCAAGAGGTTCGTTTCCCAATCCGTGTTTGATGTGCTGAAGTGAATTGGTATGAAAGGACAAGCAAGAGCTCGGGCTCAGAAACAACTGTGTGAGGAAGCTAAAAAGGCCTCGTGCTGGCTGTGGAACTTTCGGAATCTAGAATGGAAGTCTCGAAACTAGTATGGTTAGAAGCGGTAAATGCATTACCAACAATCTCTCAACCAAGACCACCAACTTTACAACGTCTCGTGTCAGATTTTTAGCATATTCTCCTAACGTGAGTGGTGAATCTGAGTGCAGTCAAATCTTGTTAATGTCGGACGAAGTCCAACCTCCATAACGTAGCGATAATCGGCTGTAGGTAGCACTCAGTCAGCAGCAGAGACCAAGAGGTGGGTCAAAACGGAAAGGAAGAACCGGCTTCCTAGTAGAGTGTGGCGCCGTGAACGGGACACGGAGAAGGAACACGGCAACGGAATGAGAATTCACACTGGACTTGGGGGTGTGAGGGTGCGTCACAGGAGGCACCGCAGTGTTCTTGGGAACAGGATAAGACACAAGAGGACCTCAGCCAGGGTAAATCCCACGGAGAACCCCGAAGTTCTGTAGCTGAGAAGACTCAAGTCGAGGTCACCTGTGACGTATCCGAGCAGCCCTCCAAAAGTCCCAGGATGAAGGTCAAGTTTCCTTTTGCCACCAGGAAGGGAGGATAGCAAATGTACCAAACGTCTCCACGGCAGGGGGATGACGCCCGGAGTCATGACCCGGACAGGACCGCACCCAGAGAGTATTAAGAAATTAAAGTTCGGAAATTCTTGGGGAAGAGGGTTAGCTTCTGGCGATCAGGAGCCCCTTGCCGTGTTCTCTCCGCGGCGGAGTTTCTACAATTCATACCACTCTTGGGGGTTCGTGAGCCATTCTCTGTCTTTCTTATACAGGTGGATTTTATCTTGTTAGTATTTAACTCGGTCCCTACATTGACTTAATTTTATTCTTCATGCCATTGCATACTGTTATTTCGTAACCTACTTGCATGGCTAAACCATTTTACTTGCTGCCTTCTAATAAAATCTAGCGCTGCTATAACCTTCACTTTAGTCCTGATTTCCTCATTTCTGATCTTATCTCTTCTTGAAACATTGAGTATTCTTCCCAGGAATCTCATTTATGTTGTTGTGATTGTTATTTTCTCTTTTCTGTCATTGTACAGGTTTGGCATTGGTAGCATATAGTTTGTAGGAAGATTGTGTTGTAAAGTGCTTTCATAGTAGCTTATTGATACATGTTTGTCCTTTAGTATTAGTGTCATTTGTCCAATAAGATGGTTTGGCTTATTGCATCTATTTTCGATCTCGTCTTCTGTATTTCTATTTGATGATATTATACTTCCTATGTACTTGAAACTTTTTACTTCTTTCAGAAGATATTCGTTTAGGTGCATTTTTGTTGTTTATTTGTTCTTCTTTAATTATAGTCGTTACCTCTGTTTTACTTGTAGGCTACTAATTTTCATATTATGTTCACTCCACATACACATTTTGTTTAGACTATACATGTGGTCTTGGTATTCAACCTCTGATTTTGCTATTAGTGCTTGATCATCCGCAAACAGGAGTTCTGTAATGATGTAATTTGCAGATGGTTCTTCTTCTGTGTTCTCGTCATGCGGTGTTCTTGCGGTCTCTATTTGGCTGGTTTCTTTATCTCGCATGTTGTCTATACGGGTTATGAACAAGGGACACAACCTTGTCGTAATCCGGATCTTATGGTGAAGGGTCCTGAGTGTCCTCCAGTTGCTCTCACTATGCATTCACTGTTGTTGTATAAGACGTAGGACGCCTACCATCAACAGACGGTTGAAGGACAGGACGACATCATTATTGACGAGAGACTTAACCCAGCACGACTATCATCAACGGAACAGGTTCAAGGACCACGTGACGACTGGCCTGAGCAAGAAGCGGCAGACGGGACGAGACTGTGATTGAGGGAGGATGTCTGACCGTTTGAGACAGACAGACAGACAGACAGACAGACAGACAGAGTGACCAGAATATATGATACAAGTGTTTTGCTAATTGCGAATGATTGTGGCAATGATTAGCCTGTGTGCTAGAGTGTGAGCTGATTCTCGAATTGTGAACGCGCGAGAGTATTACGGATCGCTAGTAGTATATAATGTGCAAACTAAGTATGAAATATGGATCCGGATCCAGGTGATGACGTAGTATTTTACTATATAAAAAGTCATGATCCATCGTGATTTCGTATAAAACTGGATCCATTTGCGACCTCATTTTCAAAAAAATTATCGAGAATATACTTTTGGCTACTCCCGGTGTCACTTCCGGTTGACTATTTCCGGTCCCTGGGTACCCCTACCGACCGCCCCGCCCACAGGTGACCTTGCCGGCCGCCTCGGCTTCCCCCGACCGATCCCGAGACCATTCAAAGACAACGAGGCAAGCCCCGAGCATAGGATTACTTACAAATATAAGTAGACCAACTAGTCACCGGGCATCTGGGTTCGAGTCCCAGTGTGTGTGTGCGTGTGTGGTGAGGTGTGTGGTGTTATCGAGCCTCAGTCATGTAGATATCGCCCCCTTCGCTGAGGAGATCGAAATCCAATATGACAGAAAATTGATTTATTCCATCTCTCGAGTTACCCCGAGTAGGTCAAGTAATGACCGCATGAATATACTTTTTGTCACGCCTCTGCATGATAGTTAATTCGGCAGAAGTTCAGACCCATGTATCAACATTAAGCACTTGGTGAATATCTGGTTTAAAAATATACTAGACACGGATACATTATTATTAAAAAATTAACCCTAAAAACATAATTAAACGGTTAAATTTCTTGTATGTCTAGTGGAGAATTGTAATGTCAATATAAAACTATTAATCTCCATTAATTTAAGACATAACTTACCAAGATAATCATAAAAATATGTAATGAAACACCACAAATAACGTCCCCTTTTTACAACATAAATACAACTAATCAAGGGAGATTAATCGGGTCCCTTGGCTCAACCAGAATTGTCGCCCATTTTGCATACTAAGCTCCCCTGACCGCTAGATTTTACATGCGCACACAAGCAACCGGTAATGCTCCAAAGAGCACGGCCCGCGAGCGATACGACAATAGCCAGCGATCAAAGGCTGATAAGCTGTGAAGATAATTACCTTTGACGGCTAGTCGAGTTGTGGTCACTGGAAAATATGCAGTGGTCAGACATGCAAGAATGCGGAACAAATATGTATTTCTATTTGCTGTAAATCTCTCCCTCTCTCTCTCTCTCTCTCTCTCTCTCTCTCTCTCTCTCTCTCTCTCTCTCTCTCGTTACTCTTCCTCTCTCTCTCTCTCTCGTCACTCTTCCGCTCTCTCTCTTTTCGCTATTCTCTCTCTCTCACTATCGCTATCATTCTCTCTTTTTCTCTCCCTCGCTGGCTGTCTCTCTTTCTCCCTCTACCTCTCTGTCTCTCTCACTCTCTCTGTCCCTCTCTCTCTGTCCCCCTCTCTCTCCCTGTCTCTCTCTCTGTGTCTTTCTCTCTCTCTCTCTATCGTTCTCTCTAGAATTATTAATACGGGTACTGTTCAAACAAGGTATTACTATCATACTCTCTCTCTCTCTCTCGCTCTCTCTATCTTTTCTCTCACTCTCTATCTTTTCTCTCACTCTCTTTCTCTCTGTTTCTTTCTCTCTCTCGCTCTCTCTCTCTCACTCTCTTTCTCTCTCTCACTCTCTAGCTCTTCACTCACTCTCTGTCTCGCTGGGTCTTTCTCTCTCGTTCTCTTTCACTCCATCTCTCTCTTTCACTCTCCCTCTCTCGCGCTCTCTCTCTCTCTCACTATCTCTATCTTTCTCTCTAGAATTATTAACACGGGTACTGTTCAAACAAGGTATTACTATCATTCTCTCTCTCGCTCTCTCTCTCTCTCTCTCTCTCACTCTCTCACTATCTCTCTCTATCTTTTCTCTCACTATCTTTTCTCTCACTCTCTTTCTCTCCGGATCTCTCTCTCTCTCTCTCGCTCTCTCTCTCTCTCTGTCTCTGTCTCTATTTTTTCTCTCACTCTCTCTATCTCTCTCTCTCTCTCTCTCTCTCTCTCTCTCACTATCTCTATAATGCATTGCATTTACAGGACATCACAGTCAGTCCCAGCACTCGTACTTCCTGGACAAGATTGCCGTTGTCTTTCTGAACGAGCGACACATATAATCTTCTGTAGTGTCTGTCATTAGGATTACCAGCATCATCAAGACTTCCGCCGTCGATGTCAAGTGGAGACATGAAAATCAGCATTATCCTCTCTTGTGGTGGTGTGAAGCAGAGAAATGATGCTGCTCACCATCACTATCATAATCTTCTGTAGTGTCTGTCAGCAGGATTACCAACATCATCACCATAATCAATCCTTCCACCGTCGTTGTCAAGTGGAGACATGAAAATCAGCATTATCCTCTCTTGCGGTGGTGTGAAACAGCTGCCTTTGTCATCAGGATTACCATCATCATCATCACCCACCACCACCAACAAAATCATCATCATCAGCATCATCATCATCATCATCATCACCATCATCATCACCATCTCAGCACCATCATCATCATCATCTGAGGGTGACTCATCACGGGGCTATGTCGGCGGAGTGAATGTACGTGAACGTGTTCAGACATGTCTTTGGGGAAAAACTGGAGGATGATTCAGAGTGTACTGACAGCATAACGATACAGCCGAGACATTCGGGTAATGGTCACAGTTGATTAAATATGGCGATGCTTCCGGTCATATGTCTAAGGTATACAATCGAAACACATGACTAAAACCGGTAAAGATGGCGTCGCATTCGATCACATGTGTAAGTGTACAACAACTTGGATAAAACCGATCAAAGATGGCACTATAGCCGGTCACGTGTCTTATGGGAAACACCCGAAACACGTGACAAATAACTCAACCGCTCAGAGATGGAGCCGCATCCGGTCACATGACCAGACAGTGCATAATAATCGGCTGAGTCATTCTACGTCAGCAAATAGCGTGTATAAGACGACCAACATTCGTCAAATAGAAGTACCGTTCTCAGTGAACAGCAACCAGCTCACAATGTTACAACTCGCTAATGGTAAGTTGGTTTTGCGATAAAGCTTTCTCCAAGTAGGCGTATGGATAACCTAACAATACTAGTATAATACAGGGGATATAGGATGCTAGACCCATATATCTGAAGAGACAAGCCATTTCTTCCTATAGTATTGTAGGCTGGGTCGACATAAGCTGGTATTCGAACTTTTGACCCAGTAGGTCAAAAACAGCGATAATGGAAGAAACCAACGTGGAAACTAACCCACAAAATATCCCAGAGGGGGAAAAATTCGTTCTGGTGCATGTGTGGTCGGCGAGTGCCGCGACTAGAGATTGTCTTCTTCTGTCAACTGGTTGTTATATACACAGTCATTGGCGTATCACTGTTTAATCTGTCTCGAGACAACGTCGACGCGGTCGAGGGCAAGTTGTGGATCGCTCTTCTAAACAGCTGTCTCGGTTACATGCTACCAAACGGTTACGTGCTAATATGAGCTTCTACGTGACATTACCGAGTAATGAAATATGAGCTTCTACGTGACATTAACGAGTAATGCTTCGCCGAACATGTTTCCCAAGAACACACCAGGTCACTATTTCATCAAGTTACCGCAGACTATTGAGGTGAGTCAACATTTCAAAGTGGGTCTGGCCGAAATTCAATTCCCCAACTACTACTGCAATGTGCTAGAGAATGAAGTATGGCTAAGATACATCCCACCAAACGATAGAGTGATAAGAAAGGCGTGTCTCCCGGGCCTGTACAGTTCACCAGATGCGTTTATAGCTGCACTGAATCGACTAATGAAAGATCGGAAGGTGGGCGATCAGCTCTGTGTTCTATTCCATTTAGACTATGCATCAAAGAAAGTCATCGTGAAAATACTCGAACCCGGGGCCACTATTACATTTAGTGAGAAGTTGCAAGAGATACTAGATACAATTGAAGGTGAAGGGGTGATAGACCTGAATAACGACCTGCAAAATGTCTACGTATACTGCGATCTCATTGCGGCGAGACCAGTCGGAGATGTCATGGTCCAACTACTAAGGACTGGAACAGTCATGAATCATGAATCAGCGCTCTACCTCAGTGTTTCGCGTCTACGACAAACCTCACTACATACCGCTGAGTCGTTACATCTTCGAGACGGTGGAAATACTTCTAACCACTGATACGGGCACAAAGGTCGAATTCACTACCGGGACTTCAGTGCTGACGTTACATTTTTTAGTTCAGAAGAGATCAGACCTAGAATAATGGTGAAATACGGGGTGTTACATCGAAACCAGAGACTGGCCGAAGACATGATGTGCCCGATACTCAGATGATTGATGCCTCGGTTATCTACAAGACTCAGATATCAGCCCACCAAGCAGGTGACCAGTTTTATGACTACTTTGATCGGTTTTATCCACGTGGTTGTACACTTACACATGTGATCGAATGCGACGCCATCTTTACCGGTTTTAGTCATGTGTTTCGATTGTATACCTTAGACATATGACCAGAAGCATCGCCATATTTAATCGACTGTGACCATTACCCGAATGTCTCGGCTGTATCGTTGTGCTGTCAGTACGCTCTGAGTCATCCTCCAGTTTTTCCCCAAGACATGTCTGAACACTTTCACGTACATTCACTCTGCCGACATAGCCCCATGATGAGTCACCCTCAGATGATGATGATAATGATGGTGCTGAGATGATGATGATGATGATGATGATGATGATGATGATGATGATGATGATGATGATGATGATGATGATGATGATGATGATGATGATGATGATGATGATGATGATGATGATGATGATGATGATGATGATGATGATGATGATGATGATTTTGTTGGTGGTAGTCGGTGATGATGATGATTGTAATCCTGATGACAGACAGCTGTTTCACACCACCGCAGGAGAGGATAATTATGATTTTCATGTCTCCACTTGACAACGACAGTGGAAGACGTGATGATGGTGGTAGTGGTGATGATGATGATGATGATGATGATGATGATGATGATGATGATGATGATGATGATGATGATGATGATGATGATGATGATGATGATGATGATGATGATGATGACGATGACAGACACTACAGAAGATTATGATAGTGATGGTGAGCAGCATCATTTCTCTGCTTAACACCCCTGCCAGAGAGGATAATGCTGATTTTCATGTCTCCACTTGACAACGACGGTGGAAGACGTGATGATGATGATGATGATGATGATGATTCATCATCATCATCATCATCATCATCATCATCATCATCATCATCATGACAGATACTACAGAAGATTATGATAGTGATGGTGAGTAACATCATTTCTCTGCTTCACACCACTGCAAGAGAGGATAATGCTGATTTTCATTTCTCCACTTGACAGCGACGGCGGAAGGCTTGATGATGCTGGTAATCATAATGACAGACACTACAGAAGATTATATGTGTCGCTCTTTCAGAAAGACAACGGCAATCTTGTCCAGGAAGCTCGAATGCTGGGACTGACTGTGATGTCATGTAAATGCAATGCATTATAGAGAGAGAGAGAGAGAGAGAGAGAGAGAGAGAGCCAGAGAGAAAGAGCCAGAGAGAAAAGATAGAGAGTGAGAGAAAAGATAGAGAGAGATAGTGAGAGAGCGAGAGAGAGAGAGGGGGGGGGGAGAGAGTAATACCTTGTTTGAAAAGTACTCGTATTAATAATTATAGAGAGAAAGATAGAGATAGTGAGAGAGAGAGACAGACAGATAGAGGGGAGAGTGAAAGAGAGAGAGGGAGTGAAAGAGAACGAGAGAGAAAGACCAGCGAGACAGAGAGTGAGAGAAGAGCTAGAGAGTGAGAGAGAGAGCGAGAGAGAGATAAAGAACCAGAGAGAAAGATAGTGAGAGAAAAGATAGAGAGTGAGAGAAAAGATAGAGAGAGAGCGAGAGAGAGATATAGAGAGAGTATGATAGTAATACCTTGTTTGAACAGTACCCGTATTAATAATTCTTTAGAGAAAGAGAGAGAGAGAGGGGGGGGACAGAGAGAGTGAGAGAGACAGAGATGTAGAGGGAGAAAGAGAGACAGCCAGCGAGGGAGAGAAAAAGAGAGAATGATAGAGATAGTGAGAGAGAGAATAGCGAAAAGAGAGAGAGGGGAAGAGTGACGAGAGAAAGAGAGGAAGAGTGACGAGAGAGAGAGAGAGAGAGAGAGAGAGAGAGAGAGAGAGAGAGATTTACAGAAAATAGAAATACATATTTGTGCTGCATTCTTGCATGCCTGACCACTGCATATTTTCCAGTGACCACAACTCGACTAGACGTCAAAGGTAATTATCTTCACAGCTTATCAGCCTTTGATCGCTGGCTATTGTCGTATCGCTCGCGGGCCGTGCTCGTTAGAGCATTACCGGTTGCTTGTTCGCGCTGGTAAAATCTAGCGGCCAGTGGAGCTTAGTATGCAAAAGGGGTGACAATTCTGGTTGAGCCAAGGGACCCGATTAATCTCCCTTGATTAGTTGTATTTATGTTGTGAAAAGGGGACGTTATTTGTGGTGTTTCATTACATATTTTTATGATTATCTTGGTAAGTTATGTCTTAAATTAATGGAGATTAATAGTTTTATATTGACATTACAATTCTCCACTAGACATACACGAAATTTAACCGTTTAATTATGTTTTTAGGGTTAATTTTTTTTAATAATAATTTATCCGTGTCTAGTATATTTTTAAACCAGATTTTCACCAAGCGCTTAATGTTGATACATGGGTCTGCACTTCTGCCGAAATAACTATCATGCTGAGGCGTGACAACAAGTATATTCATGCGGTCATTACTTGACCTACTCGGGGTAACTCGAGAGATGGAATAAATCAATTTTCTGTCATATTGTATTTCAATCTCCTCAGCGAAGGGGTCGATTTCTACATGACTGAGGCTCGATCACACCACACACCCCACCAAACACGCACACACACACACTGGGACTCGAACCCAGGTGCCCTGTGACTAGTTGATCTACTTATCTATGTAAGTACTCCACATTCCAGGGGCTTGCCTCGTCTTTGAATGGTCTCGGAAGCGGTCGGCGGAAGCCGAGGCGGCCGGCAAGGGCACCTGTGGCGGGGCGGTCGGTAGTGGTTACCCAGGGACCGGAAGTAGTCAACCGAAGTGACACCGGGAGTAGCCAAAAGTATATTCCCGCCATTTTTTTTTGAAAATGAGGTCGCAAATGGATCCGATTTTTGACGAAATCACGATTGATCATGACTTTTTATATAGTAAAATATTACGTCATCAGCTGGATCCGGATCCATATTTCATACTTAGTTTGCACATTACATACTACTAGCGCTGTGCGATTTTATTGTTATAATTGTAATTTTGCTGTGTAAACTGATATAATGTATTAAATAGATTACTATACACATTGATTTGACGATTTCCTGTACATGTGTAACCTGTCAGTTGAACCCAACTACACGAGCTACCTAAGACGATGACATGTCTTCTTTCAGTATGTCTGGTTTTAGTTCTTCGATGGCATCTGTGTCGGTTTTTGTTTGTTTTTTTAATTCCTGTGACATCCGATGGAATGTTAAGAAGTTGTTCGAAGTATTGTTTCTATCTTATTAGGATTTAGTTTTGTTCACATATTGGTTCTCCATTCCGCTGTTAGTTATTTCAGTTGATTCAAAGGGGTTTCCTCTGGTTCTCATTGCACTTATCTTTTTGTAGACGTTTCTAGTTGCCTCATTGTAGTTTTTATTTAGGGTTTCTCCATACTCCTCCCGGTCTTCTCGCTCTTCTATATTCTATGTAATCACGTTCCTGTTTGCTCTTCAACCACTTTTTATATTTTTTTTTTCCTTTTTGTCTTTTACAGCTGTCTTTATCTCTACGTTCAACCAACTTGTTATTTTCGTTATCCTTGTTTGGCTTTGTTCGTGGTTCCGCGTGTTATTTTTGAAATACAGTGGTACCTCGGTTGCAAACTTAATTCGTTCCAGAACTCGGTTCGTAACCAGAAACGTTCGTAACCCGAAACATTGAAATCAATGAAATCGAGACAATCCGTTTCGAGATGAAAGAATCTTTCTTTTTTTATTAACATCCGGTCGCTTACCTCACAAAACGCAAAGAATACGCGTACTTTACGTATTGAATAAAGAGAAAGAAAACAACCAAATAAATAAAATGTAAAATAAAAAAAAGATTTAGTCTATCTTACTTACCAAGAAAACGATCATAGGAAATTTGTCACTTTCTTTGCTATTCTGTATCATTAGTTTCAGGAGTTTCTTGTCTCTATTTCTGTGTTATCATTCATCGGGTGTACTGCCCTGTCAGCAACAAGTTTGTTTGGATAATGGTTCACAATGAAAATTTCGACGTCTGCCCACTTGATGCAAATTTCTTTAATCCTGGCAGTTGAAACGGTCACTGGCTCCTCATCATCGGACGACAGCATCTCCTTTAATGTCTTTAGCTATTCATTCTGACGATCCACAAGCTCATCTGTAGCGAGCTCTGGACTGTGTCCTCAATCAGCTCCTCCAAGTCGTTGTCATAGACTTCCAGGCCCATATTTTTGCCCAAGGATACAATCTCATCCACTACAGCTGCTGCGTCTGCCTCTAATCCTTCAAACTCTTCTCTCTCTGGTACAAACGATGGCCAAACTTTCTCCCAAGTAGACTTCAAGATACGGGTGGAGACATCATTCCAGGACTTGTCAGTGAGGTCCTTCATTGGTTTGTGCCCCGGCTGTGTTTCTCCTCCTGGGTGATAAAGGTCCTCTTTGGCATTTTCTTCCGGAAGAGGCCCGTTTCATCGCAATAAAAGACTTGTTGTGGAGCGTAGTCTTCCTCGTTAGTGATGTTATCAAATTCCATCTTGAACGTTACAGCTTCTTTCTCGTTAGAACTTGCAGCATCTCCGTGCCTAATTACACTATGAATGTCACTTCTTTTTTGAAGTTTTCAAACCAGCCTCGGCTGGCTTTAAAATCGTCAGTCTCAGCACTTGTACCAAGCAATTTCGACAATAAATCACTATGCAACAGCTTCGCCTTTTCACATATTATTGCATCACTAACACTGTCTCCTGCAAGTTGCTTTTCATTGATCCAGATCACGATAAGATTTTCAACTTTCTCTAAAATTTTAGGTCTTTGATTCTGCAGCTTAGTTTTACCTTCAGCCACATCGACTGATTTGGGTAACTCTTTATTGTTTATGATGGTGGAGATAGTTGATTTTGCCATGCTGTACTCATTAGCGATGTCACACACACGAACGCCATTTTCATGTTTCATAATTATTTCTTTCTTTACCTCCACTGTTATACGCTTCTACTTCCTAGCAGCACCACTACCGTTCTTCGAACTCATAACTGATGGGGTTAAAAAGGAAAATAATCAAAACTAAACACAGTGCCACTGCTAAGAAATCTTTTACTGCTGTGTGGTAAGGACAATGAAAGCGAGGTTGCGCACGCGTACAAAACTAGGCTACTAGGCTAGCGCTAAGCGATGTTAGTACTGCGTGTCTTTAGTTTGTACTGTGCGCGATCGTTTGTCACCAATGTTAAACCTCTCTCTCTCTCTCTCTCTCTCTCTCTCTCTCTCTCTCTCTCTCTCTCTCTCTCTCTCTCTCTCTCTCTCTCTCTCTCTCTTTCGTTCGTTCGTAACCCGAGGCACTGCTCGTTACCCGAGACAAAAAAAATTTCGAAATTGTTGTTCATTACCCGAATTGTTAGTGACCTCGGGCGTTCGTAACCTGAGGTAAAAATGTATTTAAAATAGTTAACTTTAACACTTCCCATTCTTCTTCCACTGTTTTTCTTTCTATAGGTAATTTTACAAAGATTTAAGTTAGTTTTTTCTCATAACTTTTCCTCACTGCCTCGTCTTCGAGGTGTTTTAAGTTTACTTATTCGCATGGCACGTAATTTCCTGGTCTTTGCTTTCTTCTTCTGTTGGTTCTTATTATGGCAACAACTGCTTTGTGGTTTGTGTTTACACTTAAATTGGGCACTACCCTTGCATCTATAACAGCGTAGACCAGGGAGTGCAACGTAAAACTTTCCACAGTGGCCTCAAAATGTTTGTAGTGACAGAATCAAACAATTCTTATGCATTACTTCGGTCGTGTGAGACAAACTTGCTCAATCCAAATTCCAACAGAATAAAAATACTTTCAACTTAAAAGAGATACGAAGCCTGATCATTCTCGCTAAGACAAGGCACATGGCTGCAAGGCTCGCGTCTCCCGTAAAGACAGATCATTCTGTTCGTATACTGCTGGTCTCAAGAGTTGACAAGCATTTCATTTTGCCAGTTACAGCTGGGGATGTCGCCGAGAACAACTGTTGACTGGAGTAATTACCTACTAGAGGTTTGTGCCACCAAACTGTTAGTCAATCCGGTAGTAATCGGAGGGCCAAATACCACAGTCGAGATAGATGATAGCCTATTTACAAGGCGCAAACATCTTGTGGGACGAGTGTTGCCACAACAGTAGGTATTTGGTGGCATATGTCGTGAAACAGCCGACTGCTTCATGTTCTGTGTTCCAGGCAGAACAGCAGCAACGCTTCTGCCGCTGATCAGGACACACATTCGGCCTGGCATAACAGTAGTCTCCGACCTCTGGCGTGCGTACGACGGAATTAGAAGTATTCCCGAATTGACGCATCTCACAGTCAACCACTCCTACAACTTTGTGGACCCTATCACCGGTGCACATACTCAATGCATCGAGCGCATGTGGAGAATGGCCAAGGAGAGATTGATTGATTGATTGATTGATTTAGGAACCGACATCACAGCATTCGGGACATTCCCATAAGCGCTCCGTCCCCATCCTCAGCAGCCAGCGAAGAGTTCCAACACTAATAGTTCCAGTAGCCAAGGAGAGAAACAAAAGGCAGAATAGAACACACATGCATCTACTTAGAGTCCTACATGTGCGAATTCATGTGGCGTCGACGGGACTAAATGCGCTGGTCAAGATGTGTTCAACACCATTCTTGCTGACATTGTTCGATTCTGGCCACCGCAAGAATAGCGCACCGCCGCATAGATTTTTGCGTCCCGAGCTACGGCGCAACACAAGGAAACCCTGGGGCTACGGCGCAACACAGGGAACTCCTGGATAAACCAACACAGAACTGGCGTCGTTAGCCGCTACACGCTGCGGGATTTGCTGAGGAGGGGATCCGAGCACTTATGAACTGAATGGTTCGATGTGCAACGAGGATGATCTGTCGACTAACTAACTAACTAACTCCTGGATGTGACGTCATACCCTGGGATTCAGTTTGTTGGGGTGAATTAAGGCAAAAGTACCTTATTGGTTCTTCTTCTTCTGCCCCATCTTTCCGGTAAATGTTTTCATTTCTCCTTATAGTATCCAACAGATTTTCTGATGAAATCCTTCATAAACCATACAAATAACATCCTCTTCAATACAACTACATCCTTGGTGTACTCCCAAACTTCAACTAATCACTAATCTTAATATACGGGCGTTCTGCTTGCACTGCAAACCTATTTTCTTAATGATTTTATTGCCAACCTGACGTCTTTCACTAATTCTGCTACGTCGACATTGTGCGTCTTCGTGCGGTGCCTTTTTGCTTCCCTCATTTGGAAAGGAAAAAAACGAAAGAAAGCTTCTACACTTAGGATTATCTTAAATTTCTAAACCCGGCCTCATTACGTTTACTACACAACAGTCATACTGTTATACATCTAATATATTTCTCTTTCTGTTATTTCTTTTTTTTTTTTTTTTCCGCGTTTCCATCCTGTTTCAGGATATTGCGGTCAACACCAGCATCTTTCAGCTGTATGTTGATTCCTAGGCTAGATTACGCTCATCAGCACGCCACGACTTTCTGAGCGACTGGCTCCATACTCTCATAAGTCACTTTTGCGATTCGAACCACTGCTAATTCTCGTCGCGTCACGTGACGAGAGTATTCGGGGTTAACGGAGAAAGCTGCTAACCTCCCGGCCATGGAGCCGGCTCTGTTATTTCTTGTTAATATAAAATCAGTTTGGCTTTTGGTATCTAGATTGTTCCATTTATACCAGTTGTATATTTGTGAGTCTTTGTGTTTATAGAATGTGTTTGTTATACAGAGATCGTGTTGGCTGCACAGCTCATATCAGTGTACTTCCGTTATCATTTATTTCATTATGTTGGTCTCCAAATGCACCGAGATGCTTTCCTATGCCCGCTCTGTTATATTCTAGTCTTGCATTGAAGTCTCCCATAACTATGAAATTGTCCGGCTTCTCTATTTTATTTAGCACATCATGGATGTCTTCGTAGAATTCCTCGCATTCTTGCTCATTTTCGTTTGTATTACATGGTGCGTATATTTGTACATATAGTGTAATTGTTTGTTCTTTTTTTCTCACTGTTATGATTCTTTCTTATATATATATTTATAGTATCCCTCATGCTAGCCGAGGTCAATGACTATTCAACGACTATGTCTTGCCCTTTCTTGCTGTTCCACTCCAGAGTAGACCAACATGTAACTGTGGTAGACCTCCTTGAATCCTTCCCCTTTTTCTTCTGGTGTCCGCTATTCCCATCAATCCAATTTTCCTCTCTTCCACTGTTTCTATAAGTTCTTCTTCTTCACTATTAAAACCGCAGACGTTTATTTTGGCTACTTATTTAATCGCTGATTAAATAAGTAGTCACAATAAACTGGCTACTGGAACTATTAGTGTTGGAACTCTTCGCTGGCTGCTGAGGATGGGGACGGAGCGCTTATGGGAATGTCCCGAATGCTGTGGTGTCGGTTCCTAAATCAATCAATCAATCAATCAATCAATCATTAATCGCGGATCTGTCTCGTAGTCCATTAACATTGCCGGGTCTATATCCATTTGGGTCAGTCCGTTTATACTTAGTTTTACTACGAGCAGTATGAAGATCCCCTGCCGGCTTGCTAGGCCAGACGCAGGTTTAGGACATGGTTTCCCGGTCTACACCACGTGGAGGTGGGGTTGACTTGTGTAGTCTGTGGGTCATCGGCAGGCTACTAATTTTCACTTTTTACCCCTCCTTGGAGAGGCTAGCCGATCCTAATTCTCCTGGCTGCAGGGCCAAGCGCAGTCTTCACCCTGTAGACCACTAAACATCTACCAAGAATTATAAAGAGAAGGACAAAAATGAAAATAAAAAAATGGAAATTGGTGAACTGTATAGATTTTTTAAAATGAAAATGTACAAATAATACAATATACGCATTACGTACACTAATAGCGAGATTAATAAAGACACGGAAAGACATATATTTGCTCTTTACTGATTATAACAAGGCATTTGATAAAGTAAAACACGATTAAATGGTAAATATGTTCGAAGATATCAACATTAATGGAAAAGATATCAGAATAATTAAGATTATTTACTGGAAATAAGCAGCAGCAATTAAAATTAGAAATCAATAGTTAAATTGTGGAACAGATAAAACAAGGAGTTAGACAGTGGTGTGTTTTGTCACCGGATCTCTCTCTCTCTCTCTCTCTCTCTCTCTCTCTCTCTCTCTCTCTCTCTCTCTCTCTCTCTCTCTCTCTCTCTCTCTCTCTCTCTCTCTCTCTCTCTCTCTAACGAAGTACCTAACAATGAGAAAGATAAAAGAGAGACCACGAATACGAGTTGGAAATTATAATATAAACAAACCACGCTACGCAGATGACACTGTTGACAGCTGAAAATGCAAAAGATCTCCAACTTTCGGACATTATAAGTAACAGAGAGTGCAAACAAAAGGACACCTGGATATCATGAAAACAGAAATAATGGTTATATCAAAGAAACAGATGACACCTTTATGTGAGATAGCAATATGCTTAACTAATCTGACATATACTGTTAAAAAAAAAACCATAGCTACTAAAGGCACAAACATAGCTATAATTTTGACATTGAATAACTCTTTTACTTTAATGAGTCATTTGTTCAAATTGCGCACACGAATATCTTAGGGTTCCTCATCATCATCAAGTGCCATGCCAGCCGGTGTAGGCGTTCATGCCTGTTCACATATCTCGGTTTTTGGTGTTCTGGATCAACTCTGCTGCAGATATTCTTCCATGCCACCGTCTCAATCCTAGCATCATTCTCTTCGTCGGCCTCTGCCTCGCCTGCCCTCGATATTTCCAGTCGTCACGATGGTCTCCAATGCCTCTGTTCTCATCACATGACAGGGACGCAGAGGTGTTTCCAAGGCACCAGGGATGGGTTCTATACTGGCCAAGACCTATTGACGCGTCCTCGCCGAGCGTACTGGGCAATATGTCCCTTCGCGGTCCTGGCTGAAGTCAGTAGGATCGTTGATTCCTCCGAAGTCGGAGAGTGTCTGCCTGCACGGCGAGGAACCATCAGTCTGCACACCAATAAGTCAGAAATGGGACAACGGATACTCACGCAAACCTCAGGTCCTGTATGACATCACACTGATGTTGGACAACAGAATGTCTTCATCCGACATACAGGACTTTACGCTGGAGATCACAGCCAGCGAACACAATCAAGCAAGCATCACATGACCAAAGAAAGCTGGTTGTCTCTATCTTATTGTTGTATGTAATACTCTAGTTTCATTAGCCTCTTTCAGGCAATCATTTTTAGTTACTTTGGCAGTCCAAGGTATTCGCAATATTTGTCTCAGGAACCACATCTCTGCTGCTTCCAAGTTCTTCCTAATTTCTTCATTTACATTCCACGATTTACTGCCATACAGCACAACAGGTTCTATATAGCACGTCAGCACTCTCTTTCTTACATTCAATGATCGTGATTTATTGCATTAAGATACTTATCGTTTTCTGCATTGCAGCTTTTGTTTGTCCTATTCTGCTCTTAACCTCTGTTGTGCACCTTCCGTCTGATGTTATTAATGCCCCTAGGTATTTATAAGTATCCAACTGGTTAAAAATGTTCCCATCTACATCCATTTCACATTTTAGTGTTGCCTGTTTCTTTGATATAACCATTGTTACTGGTTTCTTGATATTACTGTTTTCTTAATCCTTTCTTGACACTCTCTGTTGCTTGTGTACACATTGAAAAGCACAGATGAAATTGCTGATTCATGTGGTAGTTCGGGGGCTATGATACGTGGTTCAGAGGCCCATGTACCCAGCCGAAGAACCACTCTACGAGAATACAGAACATTTGCAATCCAGTTCATCAAACAAGTACAGGCTCTCTTCTCTAAAAGAGCGTACATCAAAATTTCATATCTGACTCAGTTGTACTCGTCCTCGAGATCGAGTGCTGCCACTGCCGTCTCCTGTCTGTTTTGTAATCCTTCATTAACATCAAAGGCAAAAGTGGCTGAATTTGACCAAGTATCTTTCTCTGGCCGATAACTTCCCAAACCTTTATCTGAGGAGCGTTTCCCTTTCTAAATATTCCTGAAGCTTTAACAGCGACAATCTTCTACAGCACCTTGCAAAAAGTGTTCTGTAGGGTAAAAATCCTAAACCTAGCTTTAAATTATCTTTGCCTAGTTTAGGAGTGGTGTTAAATGTCCAAATTGATTGGTTGAACGCTAAGGACCATTACTTTAAGACGGGGAAATCCCAACTGCACCTCCCAGTGGTAGAGGATGGAAAACACACTACGGTATAGCAATCGCAGCACTGGCGATCGAGGATAAGTGGACAACTTTGCAGCTGAACAGAGTAGGCTCTCACTTGTCCTAACAGCCGGAAATGGCTGCCAAAGGCAGAAGTAAAAGACCGCCATGTGGATGTGGAAGTCAAGTGGAAACCACCATATTATCTTTCCAAGACTTCATGAATAGTCACAAATCAGAAGCAGTGAACGACGTTAATGGCTATCTTAGGACATCCTTGTCCGGTAGGGACAGTCATGAGCCACAGGTGACACCAGACCGTCAGCCAGTTACTGATGGCAAAATCATAACGAAAAAATGGAAAATGGAAAATAAATTTAAAATAGGAACATGGAATGTTGGGACATTAAATGAGCTTGGAAAGTTGAACAATTTTATCAGTGACACGGAAAGCATGAAAATAAATATCCTGGGCATATGTGGAAGGAATCGGGGAAAATTATAACCAACAAACGCACAATAATTTATTCCGGAGAGGATACCCACGAAAAGGGATTAAATATAAGCAGCCAAGTCAATTACTGGTTACTGGTGTATTTCGGATAGAGTTATTATGGTCGAAATGAAAGGCAAACACACACACACACACACACACACATATATATATATATATATATATATATATATATATATATATATATATATATATATATATATATATATATATATATATATATACTAGCTGCCCGGCCCGGCTTCGCCCAGGCTCTGGTGGGGATCTATCTATCTATCTATGTATCTATCTATGTATCTATCTATGTATCTATCTATGTATCTATCTATCTATCTATCTATCTATCTATCTATCTATCTGTCTGTCTGTCTGCTTGTCTGTCTGTCTGTCTGTCTGACCCGGCCCGGCTTCGCCCAGCTCCTGGTGGGGAGCATCTCATTTAATTCATATAAGTAGTCATATAAGCTCCCGTTCCCGACTATCTATCTGTCTGTCTGTCTGTTTGTCTGTCTGTCTATCTGTCTGTCTGACCCGGCCCGGCTTCGCCCAGACCCTGATGGGGAGCATCTCATTTAATTCATATAAGTAGTCATATAAGCTCCCGTTCCCGACTATCTATCTGTCTGTCTGTCTGTTTGTCTGTCTGTCTATCTGTCTGTCTGACCCGGCCCGGCTTCGCCCAGCCCCTGGTGGGGAGCATCTCATTTAATTCATATAAGTAGTCATATAAGCTCCCGTTGCCGATCTATCTATCTATCTATCTATCTATCTATCTATCTATCTATCTATCTATCTATCTATCTATCTATCTATCTATCTATCTATCTATCTATCTATCTATCTATCTATCTACCTACCTACCTACCTACCTACTTACCAACCTATCTATCTATCTATCTATCTATGTATGTTCGGCCCGAACATAACAACAAAATATAGATGGAATAGAAGAATAGATAGAAAATATGATTGGAAGAGATCTATCTAAAGTAAACTTGGCTCCCGTTCCCGACTATCTGTATGTCTGTCAGTCTGTCTATCTGTCTGTCTATCTGTCTGTCTGACCTGGCCCGGCTGCACCCAGTCCCTGGTGGGGAATATCTCATTTAATTCATATAGATATTTATAGCCAGGGGACTTAACTTAAGATATAACAATGCTACTAAAAGTTATATCCCTTTTTTTATATTTTTTTATATTTTCTTATATTCAGTCATGTAATTACAAATTAAATTTTAGGAAGGTAATAGCTGATAGCTGATAGATAAAACTATGACAGTTGGTTGCACAGGAATGAAAAGAAAACGTGTAGAAAATTTCATCTCCATCGGATGGACCGTTCGCGGACGCATAAAGGACGGATCCACATACATCCATACATACATACATACATACATACATACATACATACAACGATTTTTATATATATAGATATATTAGAGAAGTTCATTTGAAACCCGTTCCAATGGCTTTATTACAAAAGCATGGAAAAACAAAAAACATTAACAGGTGTGGTAGAATTAAACAAAGCATTCATTTTGAATGAATTATGCACCATGTGTTGGTCAGAAGTAGTCGCCGTAGGCATTCAGGTAAGCATCCCATTGCTTAGGTAGGCGGCGAATGCCGTCCTTAAACATGGATTGTGGTTGCTCACTGAACCAAGTGATTACCGCGTTCATTACGTCTACAGCTGTGTGAAATCGTTGCCCCTTGAGAGCTTTTTTAGAGGTCCGAACAAATGAAAATCACATGGTGACAACTCAGGACTATAAACTGGATGTTGCAGAATTTCCCACTTCTTCCTTGCTAATGCTTCCTGCATAATCTTTGCAACATACGGACGAGCATTATCGTGCAATAAAATCACATCGCGAGAAAGCATGCCGGGTAGTTTATTCTTTATGGCTTTTTGCAGCTTATCTAGTGTTTACAAGTAGTGGGTAGAGTTGATGTTGACACCAGGTTCTTTAAAGTCGGTCAACAATAGCCCTGCATTGTCAAAAAATGCGCTCAGTATAACCTTACCAGCGGAAACCTGTAACTTGAATTTTGTGGCTTTTGGTTATCCAGCCTGCTTCCATTGCATGCTCTCTCTTTCGCTGCTCGGCTCGAAGTGGTAACACAATGATTCATCGCCTGCCACTATGCGGAAGAGAAATGCATCACCCTCCCCTCTGTAACGTAGCAAGTGGTTCAAACACCATCCCATGCGTTCCTCTTTTTTGTGGTCGGTCAACATCCGTGGTACCCACTGTGAACACACCTTCCGATATTGCAGTTTCTTAGGAACGACCTTTTGAATTGTCCCAATTTACATATCAAATTCTTTCCCTAGCGAACGTATGCTTCGACAACAGTTCATCTGTACTGCTGCATCAATTTTGGCGAAGGTTTTTTTTCTGTTGAAACATTCGTGCCAACTCTGTCACTGTTGTCTTCGACACACATTTGTTACCGTATGCTGCCTGCATTCTTCGATGAATGCCCACTGGTCGAGATCCTTCAAATGAAAGAAACTCAATCAACGCTCTTTGAGATTCTTTGGGCGGATTTTGGATCAACCCGGCCATTTTCTCAACGGTCAGAAACAGAACCTATGCATCATGGGACGATAAGCATATGCTCTTTTATTCATTGGTCAGTGCTTGTTCAACGTACGCAATTACGCGCGGTGCGGCATGAAGGGATATAAAATGAAACGCAGGTTATAAAAGAGAACGGTGACACCAAAATGTTAAATTATTAATACTAAAACGTGAATAGGTGGGGGGGGGGGTGTATACAAAGATAGAGATGGAAGACAATATGCAGAACACACTGAAAGTGTTAAAGAATAAACAAAATTAAAATACGTGTATATTTCAGAGAAGCTGTGCACAGTAAAGTTGTTCTACGTTATTTATCCCTAAACGATCCTACAATCTCCTCTTTCTATGAGGAATGCTGTTAAACACCATGTTTCCATGTAAATACAACCGGAGCTTTCCTCTTTCTGGGTAGTGCGTAACATAAGTCCTGTCTCCAGTTCTTCTTTTTTTCTTTATACAATGAAACTGAATCAGATATTTAGGAGATAAGAAGGAATCATAATTGGGGGACGTAACATCAACGGACACGATTCGTAATCCCGTGTACCCGGGTTTGAAACACAGCGGTGCTGGTTTTTTTCGAAAAAGGTATAGGTTCCGGTCGTTCAGAAAGCAATGGCAAACGACTGAACGTAAAACTTGCCCAGGAATCACAAACAGCAAAAATGCTGGGGTTGACTGCTACGTCCTGTGAAGGACATGCGACTCATTTTTTTTTTAAATTTTTTTTTTTTATTTTAAATTTTTTTATTTTTTTTATTTGTAAGCATACATAATATTAGATAGGCGGCTGATACAGTATTTACAGCAGACAATGATAAGGATCTACAACATTTAGTTAGTAGATGCGGTCGTTGCAGACAGTGCACAACTAGTGTTATAATTAAATTGTAAGAAGGCACAAATTATGGTCGTCACTAGGAAAAACCCAAGCTTATCGACATGGTACATAATGATGATGATAATAACATACTGACTAATATAAAGAACAATGTCTGGGGGAAGTAGCAATACAACTGAGATTAAGAAAACCAGTCCACGAAAATCATCTACAGGGAAATAATTACAATGGCTTGGTGTTTTTCTTATGAAACATCAGCAAAAGAACACGTAAACTATTAAAATTAAAAGGAATTATTTGTAACAGTTACTAGATGAAGATGACAGAAAAAGTTTGCAAAATTGTAAGTTAATGAAACAAGATAAGAAATGTCAAAAAAAAAAAAGGTGTTTTTCAACAAGCAATAAGAAATTATATCAACACATTCTGCCCGGTTGGGAGTACAAGTATGATTAGTATGGCAGTTTTAATTCAAGTTATTACCGAAAAACAGTATGTCATGTACATGATGATGCAAAAATATGATACACCGTTTGCATGAAGATAACAACATGAAATCTTGTTCTCTCAATTCTACTTAAAATAGGCTCAGTTAACAAAATATTCAGTCACACAGCCTTAAAAGCAATAAAAGAAATAAGCAGGTGTCTTTTACTCTACACGTGTGCTATACAAATGTAACGATTATTAACACCTGAGACCAAAAATTATGAATTTAAACCTCTAAGCATCTTAGTAAATGAAAACATTATTACATTCAAAGCACAGTAAACCATCGTTTATACGAGTACAAACATATACAATTTAAAAAGAAGAAAGGAAAGAGTTGGTTACACTGTTAACTAAATTAATAAAGCCGGCAACACAAATACATTAATGACCTGTGAGAAGTTATAATAATGGAAATTGAGGGAGTAGTATCTTTTGGATAATGTAAAATTATAATAATATAACTTGTTACAGCCAATTTCTGGATTTGACTTCTCATAAAACGGAATAATAAATGAATCAAGACATCCATATATAGACAAATGTACATGGGACTGTATTTCTGAGTAAATATAGAAAACCAGTTCAATGCTAAATAAAATAGATATTTAATTTAATAGTGATGCATAAAACTGTAATTTTAAGTCACACACAACGGTCTGCTCCCACGTTGCCCGCCGTTGATTTAGAACCCCGAACTCGGTATGTCGCTGAATTGTGAAGCGCAGTTGTTGCTATCCCATTAGCCTCAGTGCCTGTAAATTAACTGTATGCAGAGAAAATATAAAGATGTCATTTTCCATATACATTTTAGTTAGATACGACTTCTGTCCATATTCCATAGTTGTGTTTCATTAGTTTAGAACAGGGGTCACCAAACTACGGCCCGCGGGCCGGATCCGGCCCGCGACGTAATTTCATCCGGCCCGCCGACGGTACTTGAACTTGCTTGATTTAACGTATGGAACACGAGGCGCATCTATTCTGGTCTGGTATCTCTGAAATCAGCATACGAATGACTTCATCATCAGACTACAACAAAAAAAAACAATTCTAAAAAATGGTACAATCATGTTAGACATTATGTATAGGTCATTCACTAAGGACGAGTATACAATAGTATTGAGAAAACTTTAAAAAAAAACAAATCACCAAACTCGGATGATAGGACCAATCAAATGCACAAGAACCTTGGATATTCAGACTGTTGCAATAAAGCTTTCCTTAAATGAGCTTACTCACAGTGGATTGGTAACTTTATTTCACACGAGTGACATATTGAATTATGAACCACATCCGTTCATTATCAAGTGCACACCAGTGACGTCTGTACTCCGACTGGCCATTCGGCAACAAGTCTCTCATTCTAGCTGGCGACCTTAAGTAGGGCTTATTTTAGGGGTAGGTCTTATATTAAAAGCATCATGAAAAATCACATAGGGTTTATAATAGGGGTAGGTCTTATTTTCGGGGGAAAACGGTACAAGTACAATTAGTTAGCATGCTTGGAGAGAGGCGCTCATGTGGCACATCATATAGAAAAGGGAGGGGGTGGATAAGAATAGCTTTATCAGCTTTGGGCCAGTAAGCTATATGTATGTAGACAATGGAGAGAATTGTTAAATGAAGATTTAATGTAAAATTCGAGCAACCATTGGTGGCAAACATGCAAGGTGTAGAAATAGTCGGCGCAACAACAAATGAAGTCACGTGCATGTGGCTAGTAATTAAAGATGTCTTTCAAGAACGAAAGAAAAATGTGTCCTAATGTTTAAATAGGAAATCAAAGGGATGAATGTACTGTAGACAAATATGGTTTAGGAGAACGAAATGAGAGAGGATGTACATTTGTAGAATGGGCAAAAGAGCATGGAATGATTGCCGGAAACACCTGGTTTAAGCAACATCCAAGAAGATTATGGACACGGGGGAGTCCTTTCAGCGGGATTAGAAACCACATTGATTACATCCTGTTTAGTAGAAGGTTTCGAAATGCGTTAATTGCCACAGAAACAGTTTCAAATGCAGATTGTTACAGTGATAACATATTGATTATAGGAAAATTAAAAATAAAGTTAAAGAAGGTCAAGTAAACACCAGAAAACATTAAATTTTATCTGTGTACATTAAAATATGACAAGGAAAAATAAGACAATTTTAACATAGAAGTCAAGAACAGATATGACATATTGTCTGATCTAGAGATCTTATTTCAAGATGTGGATGACCAATGAAAAATGTTGAAGAATTCAATCACTTTGGCTGCAGAAACAGATATCCCAAAATTAAAGAAAGTAGGTGGTAAGAAATGGATGACTGAAGAAATTTACGACTTATGGAAACAAGAAAACAGAACAAAAACAATCATGACAAATATGAAGAGATTCACAGAAAAGTCAGAGCATTAAAGAGGGAAAAGAAGCACTTACTAATAAAAGAAAACCTACATCAACAGGCTGCCTGAAAACAAAAGATTGTGGGGGAAAAACATAATAGAGAAGGATCAAATTTTAGATACACGGTCAGAGTACGTGAAATTACTCTAAAATGATACACATGAAAAACAGTTGGATATTTCTTATAATATGGAAGGACCACCAATACTAATGATGAAAGTTCAGCATGCTCTTAAACTTAATCAATGGTCCTGACAACATCACAACCAAAATGATTAATGCCTTTCAAGAATATGGGATAGACAAGTTACCATATTGCTAAACAATATATATGATACTGCTGATATTCCCGGTGACTTATGTAAATCACTGTTTATAGCAATTTAGAAACAAATCAAAAGCCTTGAAATGTGATCAACACCTAACAATCAGCATAATGAGTCGCATCACACAAATTTTACTAAAGATCATCATTCAAAGAGTTAGGCAGAAAATACAACCCGAAATAGGAGAAGAACAATGTGGATTCGTAGAAGGCAAGGGTACAGTAAATGATGTGTATTTGTTGAGAAAATTAATTGAACATCTATTGCAGTAAAGACTTACATCTTTGCTTTATTGACTACACACATTTTTTAATAAAGTAAGACATATCAACATGATGATGATGCTTGCAGATCTACAAATTGATGGGAAAGAACTTAGACTTGTGAAAAACATATACTGGAAACAACAATTTGCCATAAGGATTGATAATGAAGTAGGTCAATACCAGCCTATTAAGAGAGGTGTGAGACAGGGATATGTAATGTCTCTAAATCTGTTTTCCCTATCAATCAATAAATCATGTGCCATGCCAGAAAGCGTTAGCGGTTATGACTCGCCATTTCATTCGATCACCAGAGTCGTGGTTCAGGTCAGTGTTCCTGTCTAGACCATGCCATTTGGCAAAGCCATCCAGGTATTTTCCTCTCGGTCTTCCCCTTGGTCTGTTCCCTTCGATCTTGCCAGTTGTCACTAAGTTCCCTAATCCATTTCTTCTCATAACATGTCAAAAAATTTGTGACTGTCTACGTCTAATTTCTCTAATCAATTTACGATTTTCATTTGTCTCCTGTAGCACTTGGTCATTGGTTTTTCTGTCTGTCCATGGTTTTCTTTGCATTTTCCTCAGAAACCACATTTCTGCAGTCATTAGATGTTTTTTTCAGCTTTACTGCTCATTGTCCACGTTTCACATCCATAAAAAAGAACAGGCTCTATGTATTCCCTCAACACTCTTTTTCTCGTTTCAATTTACATCTTTTTCTTGGTCAGAATGATTTTCATCTTGCTAAAGGCTATTTTCGCTTTGGCGATTCTTGTTCTAATATCTTCAAGGCATCTCCCATCAGATGCTATGACTGTTCCGAGATAATTGTACCGATTCACTTGTTGAAGAATATTCCCATTTACTTGTATATTACATTGTGGTGTTTCTTTCTTCCTAGTGACGACCATAATCTGTGTCTTTTTACAATTGTATTCTAACCCCAGTTGCTCACTGTGTACAAAAAACGCATCTACTAATTGTTGCAGATCCTGCTCATTGTCTGCAATCAATTGTGTATCTGCATATCTAATGTTATTGATGTTTCGTCCTCTAATGCTGATTCCATTTATATCTTCTACATTTCCGAAAATATTTTCACTGTATATTGAAAAAAGATCTGGAGACATTACACATCCCTGCTCAACATCTCTCTTAATAGGCTGATATTCTCCCACTTCATTATCAATCCTTAAGGCAGCTTGTTGTTTCCAATATATGTTTTTTTTTATAATTCTAATGTCTTTCCCATCAATTTGTAAACCTGCAATCATATCCACAATTTTGACATGTCTAACTCTATCGAAAGCCTTTGTGTAGTCAATAAAGCAAAGATGTATATCCTTGTTTACTTCTATAGCACGTTCAATAACTGATAGCAGCATATACACAGAATTTACTGTAATACTTCAATAAGGCCAAACTAATTCACAAAATCCTACATCGGAATGCCCCAAATCACCTTTGGCCATTGTTTGAATATAATGCTAAACACAGTAAACGATTAAATATATTACACATTCCGAAGCCTAGGATAGACTTATACAAAACAAGCTTAACGTACTCTGCAGCTCAGCTGTGGAACAATCTTCCACGTGAAATAAAAGACATCACCAATCCCTATACATATAATCGCAAATTATTTGAACACTATATCAGTACGGATTACCTTCCCCCTTTATAATAGAAGTAATAATAATAATAAAACCCTAGGATTACAGCCAGTCCCCTTTTGGTAGGCCAGTATATTCCACATAGCTACTAACAAGTGCCACACCAATTATTACTATTTCTGGGTCTTGTAGTATTGATTTTTCATTTCCCAAATGCCTTTATAATGCATATCTTTTATATTGTTGCTGTTTTCAGTTAGCCTTGAATGATGTGTTAATGGTATAATGTATGAAAAAGAGTGATAAAAGGGCAGAATGTTAGACGGGCCTGCGTGCCCAATTCTTAACCCTTTCAAAATAAAGTTTTGTTGTTGTTGTTGTTGTTGTTGTTGTTGTTGTTGTTGTTGTTGTTATTGTTGTTGTTGTTGTTGTTGTTCTTGTACCCTTTCCTTCTACAAACCCACATTGTTCTTCCCCTATTTCATGTTGTATTTTCTTTCTCACTCTTTGCATGATAATTCGAAGCAAAATCTTTGTGATGTGACTCATTATACTAATTGTTCTATGTTGATCACATTCCAAGGCTCCTGATTTCTTTGGGATTGCAATAAATACAGAGTTACATAATTCAGAAGGTATATCTCCATATCATATGTGTTCAGCAGTCTGGTGACTTGATCTATTCCATATTCTTCTAAAACATTAATCATTTCTGTTGTGATGTTATCTAAACCGGGGGCCTTGCCAGCTTTCATATGCTTAAGAACATTTCGAACCTTCATCTTCAAAATTGGCGGTCTTTTATTATTAAATCTAATATCATACTGTTCCTCTCTGTTATCATCATAAAGGTTTTTCACACAATTTGTCCATACATGTATAATCTACTCTTTTCTATTATGATTTTGCCATCTTTAGTTTTTAGACAGCCTGCTGGTGTACTTGTTCGTTTATTAGTAAGTTCCTGAATTCTTTTGTGCACTAAATTGGGATTTTGACTGTTGTGTTTTTTTTTCTTTCAATTTCTAAGCACTTTTCTTAAAGCCATGCTTCTTTTGCCTCCTTGCATAATATTCTGACCTGTCTGTGAATTTCTTCATATTTGGCAGAATTATTTGTGTTGAGTCTTCTTGTTTCCATTAGGTGTAAAATTTCTTCAGTCATCGATTTCTTACGACCCACCTTCTTTAATTTTAGAATAGTTGTTTCTGCAGCCAAACTGATTGAATTCTTCAAAATTTCCCATTGATCATCGACATCCTGGAATATGATCTCTATATCAGATAACATAGCAAATCTGTTCTGTACTTCTATGTTGAATTTGTTTTGTATTTCCTTGTCATTACTCAATGTACACAAATCATATTTAGTGTTTCCTGTTATATACTTGAC
The DNA here is from genome assembly GCA_963921405.1 of Cepaea hortensis. Taxonomy (NCBI): domain Eukaryota; kingdom Metazoa; phylum Mollusca; class Gastropoda; order Stylommatophora; family Helicidae; genus Cepaea; species Cepaea hortensis. The sequence goes on from OY992887.1 coordinate 65,104,770, forward strand.
TTTCTTTAACTTTATTCTCAATGTTCCTGTAAGTAATCTGTGGTCAATATAACAGTCAGCACTGGGAACTGTTTTTGCTTATTGTTAACGCGTTTCTAAACCTCCTGCTAATCAGAATGTAGTCAGTATGGTTTCTAATCCTGCTATCCGGACTCCTCCATGTCCATAACCTTCTAGGGTGTTGCTTAAACCAGGTGTTACCTACAATCATTTACTGTTCTTTTTCCCACTCTACGCATCTGTATCCTCTTTCATTTCTCTCTCCTAAACCATAGCTTCCTACTGTGTATCGATCACCTTGATTTCCTACTTTTGCATTATGATGTTTATTTTTGAATTTTTACATTTCTTTAAAGCAGACTCTGTGTCATTATAAAATTCCTCTACACTATCTTTACTGGATTCTCCTATTGGGGCATGTACTTGAATCATTTATGCTAAAAGGTCTGCCACTTAATTTAACTAGTAGAACTCTGTCTGACACGGCACAATATCCTTGAACAGATTTTGATGTTTTCCGGTCCAAGATAATTGCCACTCCCCTTTGTCGATTTTCTCCTCCAGAATAAATAATCTTAAAATCTTCATCTATTCTTATGCCTGCCCCTGTCCATCTCGTTTCGCACATCCCTAAAATATTAATTTTCTCTCTTTCCATTTCTTGTTTTATGTTATCTAATTTTTCGTTGTCGTTTAACGTCCTAACATTCCATGTTGCTAATTTTAAAATATCAGTGCTTGTCTTGCGATGATCAGATTTAGGCGAATCATAATGGACTAGGCACTTTTAAAGAGGTAGTTTGCCGTTGCTTTCCTCTATGGCAATGACCATACTGGCCTGGTGACAGCAGCCATTGTCTCGTGAAAGATATCCTTTGCCTGCCGTCGCGAAACTTGTGACCATAACCAACAAATATCTGTCGGCTGCCCTCAAAATTCCATCCACCACCTGCCTTCCGTGGCTTCTTTTGAACACTTCCAATAAACGAATACGAAATAACACCACATAATTCACAGGAAAACACACAAACCTATACAGTGAACATATTTTCAGAAATGTTGAATATATTAGAGGAATCACCACCACTGGGAGACGTAACATCAGTAACAGTAGATTTGCGCATGATACAGTAGGCCTATTGATTGCAGGCATTGAGCAGGATCTTCACCATTTAGTAGATACGGTTGTGAATAACTAGGATTAGAATTAAATTGTAAGAAGACACATATTATAGTCGTCACAACGAAGAAGGAAACACCTCAATGTTGTATACAAGTAGATGGAACTATTCTTAAACAAGTGACTCGGCATAATTGAAAATTGAAAATGTAAAAAAAAAAATAAAAATAAAAATAAACAGCAGAGCCCTTTCACCCAATCGAAATAATTAACAGCGACACAGTAAAACCAATAAGTGAACAAAAACAAATTTTAAAACAATGGAAACAGTAGGCTACTTCTAACAACTTCTCAACTTTCCATCAGAAACCACAGGATTTCACGAAACCGGCACAGATGCCATCGAAGAACTAGATCCAGACATACTGAAAGAAGACATTGGAGAAACCATCAGATTAGACCCATTGAATAAAACACAGGGACAAGACAAAAAATCTTATCTCATCGTATCTTGTTCCTCTTGTACCTTGCTTTTTCGAGGTAAAGTATAAACAACGGGAAAGTGCTCGTTTATTGGCTTCATGTATCGAAATTCCCATGTACTCTGCTATTCCCTCTCTTCATCGTTTGCCTGGTCGGCTCTCTTCTGCGTCTATTTGGTCTGTACATCATTGCAAGTTGTGGTATATCGTTAGTTGGTAAGCTAGTTACATTGCCAAACATGTGACTTGCTACCTTCTAATAAAATCTAGTGCTGCTAGCAGTGTAGAAAGTGTTAACGATCCCCTTTTTATGTGGTGCATATTCCTTTACTCATTATCGATATTGCGCCACAAAGGATGTTTACTCCTGGATGACCATTATAGTCTTTTAGCGCGTATCGATTTTTTTTTCCTGGCTAGTGTAGCTGTCTGGTAGGTCAAGTGAGCGTGGTGCGCTGGTGGACGTAGCGGGCAGTTGGGTGTGGTGGTTTAGTGACTTGGTGTGTACAACATAAAAGTACAACATAAAACATTGAAATAACAAACGATTAAAAACGAGCTATGACAAATTTTAATAAATGAAAAGAATGTATAGAAGGAAACAAACAATTTTTTTATTTTACATATCCCTTGCAGAACTTTGCAGTCAACATCAGCATTTTTCATGTGCTGATGATGTACTAGGCAAGATTACACTCAGTAGTTTTCCATTGCTTTCTGAGTGACCGGCTCACATACCCCGTAAGTTTCCAACATGGCGAGAACCGCTACCGATTCTCGCGCAGGTTACGTTATTCGCGAGAATATACGGAATTACGGAGAAAGACGTTAAACCCTAGGCCAGGGAGACGGCTAAACAAACAATACAATATGTATTAACATTACATAGTTAAATGAAGAGAGGTGTGTTGCTGATGTTATCAGGTTGGACCTGTCGTTTTATGTAAAGATTTGACAATGAAACGCGATGTTGTTGATAGGTATAGATACATGTCCCGTGAGTCGTAAAGCCCATATTGGTTCCCGCATCCACCTTTTGGGTTGTGAGGACATTCACAGAGCTTGTACCTAGCTTGCTTGCTTGCTTATCGTAAGAACACAATAACAACAGTGTACATGTAATAAAGAAAACAACTAAAAAGTAACATTTTCACATGACTTTTATAGGTAGACAACATCTATTCAGTTACAACATCTAAAGCTTGCTCCATTTATGACCCGAAGGGATCGGAGGGACTTGGTTATTGTAAACAATATAAATGACACAAAGTAGAGCAGTTTTACATAACAGAATTACGACACATACAAGACGTTGCGGCGATTAGCCTTCATCAGCAAACAAGCACATACACATATGGTCACGGAGAAGATATCCTGTGACTACTTTAAGATGTGACGACAGGATGAGAAGAATAAAAAGATGAAAAACAATGAAAGCAATGAAGAGAAAATGAAAACTGGAAAAATATTCCTACTTACCTCAGAATTCTGAGCTGTGTATAGCCCCGAATGTCACTGTTGTCTTCTTTTATACCCAATCGAGGGGATGGGATGAAGGATGATAACGGGGTGGTGGCTGTAACGGTTCAGTGAGCATCCCAAGTACTTAAGTGGAAGAGCAACGTTGAAAGAAGGGGGGGGGGCGAGGCGGGAAAGTAGGTCGGTAACTGTGACAGTTGTCTGAGAATGGAATCTGAGGAATCCCAGTGGATGTACATACAAAGCATGAGTGGGTGCCAATTAATGGGTTAGCCCTAGTGGACGAATATTGAAGAGCCATGAAGTGTGCACTCAAGTATGATGGTGATACCAACAAAACTCACATTATGTACTCCTTCATTTTATTGTGAGGCGAGTCCTAAAGTCTGATCAGCATATCTTGACTTTAGGTATATGTAGACTGGTCTGGCATATCTTGATTGTAGGTATATGTAGACTGGTCTTTACAAGACATTTCGGGCGGTTGGTAAACATAAGTTAGTTTAATAAAATCAGCCACAATTTCATCATTCATCTATAGGAGAGATTCAAACTTGCTCTTGTTAGTGTAATCCCCACCTTGGATGGGTATTCTCTGATTCACCACATTACTTGCATGGATGTCGTCGTTCCTCTGTATTGAGAAACTGTCGTCACTTTCAATCAAACTAACGGTCTGGGCATTTCGTCAGTTCTTGACACGAATACCCAGTTGGCTGTAGACATCTTGAACGATGGAGATACGAAACACAAATGCAAACAGTTCGTCTCATTTTATAGAGCTGAGTTTATCGATTGATTCTGGCCTTCTTTTTTAGCCATGGGGTAACCAATCGAAACACAAAGCGGTCGTTAGCGTGTTGTCTGTGTCCAAATGGTTATTGGATACGTGACATACTTGCTCCGCGATATTTCATCACCAAGAAATAGTGGGTGTACAATCCACACGTGACGTTATTAATTTCTTGCAACATACGTGTGTTTTATACAGATGGTTTGTCCGTGTTACGTCGTATAAAGTGAATAATGTCGGCGTGTAATGATGGCAGGCCAAATGAATCGACACATTCAAACTGCCCTAAAGCACCCAAATATAGGGCGACCCAATATGAGCCAGAATAATCACTGGTGTCACTGTTGACGATCAAAACGGCCGACTGTATTCTATCTATTTCTCTAGGCAGCTAGTCCCTATAGCACAGATTGACTAACGGAAATCGTGGAACAAACATGTCAAATATGAGTAATTGTCGTAGTTGTTAGGTATCCATTAAGTTGCGTAGTCTGCTAGCACTTGCCTCGTCTTGGAAATTTCTAGGACTGAATCGAGTTCAGCGTAAATAATAACTTGGAGAGGTGTGGCCATTATAACTGCAAACTTAAGTTCTAGTGACAGTGGCCCAGTACGCGCTAATTCAAATTGTTTCCCGTCTAATATACTGGGAGTCAAATCAAAACCATAAAGAGCGAACCCATGCCTGAAACTGTCAAAATAGATACCATTCCCGATATCCTTGTGTGTCAGTCCAAGGGCCAAATTGATGACATGGAAAACCCGTACGTACTGACTCTTGGTATAATTCATAGTTAAGGGTTTGCCTCTTACATTGCGCCCATCTACCACCAGACTCTAATAAATTAATTCGTAATGAGGAATGTGAAGGGGTTCGTGTTTAGATTGCCATTGAAACATTCACTAACCCAATCACCAGTCGTGTCGGTGTCTGGCCGAGAAAGAGGTTAGCTTGTGTGTGGGAAAACATACCTTTTGGGATAAAAAAGGTAAATACCACGACATGTTAATAGGATACTTGGTGTTGGTTCTCAATAAGGCTTTTTCATGAACCAGAAATATAGCTAGATTTAGTTTATCTTTCCTAATCAAGAGAGTGGCTTAGGTAATGACACTCTTATAGCCAGTGTTTACATCAGAGGCAATCAAATATGATGGGGTTAATTTGATTTCGATATCCACGTCATTCAAGATGTACCTGTCCTGATTGAAAATGTCGAAATGTAGGCTTCCCATCATGTCCATATCCACACTGTAGCTGGCTAAATTCCTTCTTTTTGCTAGACCTCTATTGTTATCACCTTTGGTGTCTGTCATATGACCTACAGTATCTTGGTGGTATAGATCCGATTTCAAGTTACTCTTTTTGGCCTCTACGCCATAATTTAATAGAGCTTCCAAGAGGCCCTGTACGGATACGAATTTTTACTAGGAGATATAAGAGTATCGTTCAGGGACACGTCCACTTTAGAAAACAACCTATGTAAATAATAATTTACAGGGGCCACCGCCGTCAAAGGCGGTAGGTCATCACCATTGGGTAGTGACACTTTGGCTCTCACGTGCAGAACTGTATTGAAAAGATCTATATAATCTTATCCGGTACCAGATATAGAGAACTCTGTGGTAGCCCCATAAGCTAATGTTTATAACGAGTGAACTTCTAGGAAAGCGTCTACTCCACGGCAGTCTGAATGGGAGGCATGCTAAACAGATCCAGACCAGAATGTAGACACTCACACGACGTGAGATTATTAACGCCATTGTGAGAAAATATCCGAATGTCCCCTCTGGTGCTGCTGCTATGAGACAATAGCTTTCTGGCTGTTGGTTTTATTATTTTACAGGGTTGACCTAGCAGGGTGGCTCGTTTTTGTTTCCTAATGCCGCTATCTGATTAGCTGAGATGCTGAGCGGCGCCTTGAAACAAACGCTGGCTGGCGTCCCTGGCGTGTTCTTTAAAGGACTCGCCAACAATCCTGCTAGCTAGGACATCTTTAGCCACCAGGAAACCCGTTCTTAGCCCTTCTCTCAATAAGACTTTACCGCCCGTCTTCAACCAAGGAAAAATTGAGCACCTAGGCTACTAAAGAAACTACCAATTCCATGACCTCACTGACTTCTATCACCCATAAAAACAGAAAGAATGCTAGGAGCTTAATGGATTAAATATTCCTCGTACAGTTTTGTGTTGCGACGGATTGGGGCGTGTCTAGCCATGGCTAGCCCAGATCAAAACGTTTGGTTTTTCGAAATGTAGCATAACTACCGAGGTTCCACATGTGAATGAAGTAGGTTTCCCTTCTTCGTCTGTTATAAGATGTTCAATCGTGTCAAAGGAAAAACAGTTGAGGGGTACGTAATGGGGTTTTTCGAACATCATAAATACGAAGGTGGTGGATCTGTATAGGACAGTGTGAGTCCACAGTAATGGTACCACCACATCTCCGACCACCCGCGAGGTGACAGTGTTGGAATACACGAAGATATTTTCGTGCCCTAGTCCAAATCTACTTCCCCTACCTCGGATACGATGGGGTCAGTCCCACTGGCGTGTGTCGAGGGAAATTGTAAAATATCTGCCACTAAATCTAATTTTAGCTCCCTGTTCGTATATTTCGAAACGATTTTTGTTCGAAATTTCGTTATAAGAGCGAATCATTCCGTTATGTTCTTGCAAGGCATTGTCAAAACGCAGCCAAAGCAGATCATTGATAAATTTCTCAGCCTCGATGAGCAATCTATTCAATTCATATATAAATGTTTCTTGTGCTTTGTACAGACCGAGCATCAGTGTGATTTTAATTGGTGGGTCACAAATTTCCGGAGGTGGAATATATTTTATCCACACCAGGTCCTTCAACACATTTATATAGGTGTTTGGAAACTGAATATCGACCAGACCGACCTCGTACTGCCAAGTCAGCTCAATACTTTGCGGCAACTTGACGAAGGAATGGCCGGCATTAATTTGCGGTTAATTTTTATCGAGTAGTTACTATGAAGTGTAACGTAACATCTCATCATAGTGGTCTATTCGAGCTCTGAATGTTTCTGGGTTCGAAAATGTAAAGTTAGCATTTAAGTCCCACCATTGAATGGGATCGTTTTTCCCGTATCGGTAGTTAAAAGTATTTCCACCGTGTCAAAGGAGAAACGACTGAGGGGCAGGTAATGTGGTTTATCGTAGAGACGAAACACTAAGGGTCACTGTTGATGCAATATAGGGACAGTTCTTAGTAACGGAACAATGACATTTCCGACTGGTCTCGTGGCTACTAGATTGAAATAGACAGATAAGTTTAACGTCACTTCCCATCTCTAATCCCACATTTCCGTATTATAAGGCGTTGTCGTCTGATAGAGTCGAGCCTTGGAACCCCGAATTGTTTTTCAATCTCTCACTAATTCTAACCTGGGCGCCATTTTCGAATAATTTCATCCCGAAATTTCTCCAGGGTAAACCTATAACGAATTTGATTGTCAATTTCTCATCTACTTGGGGTTCTACACTCAACTTATTCAACTCCTCGATAAAAACTTCCGGTGTGCTGAACAGACTCGGTGGGCACGTCAATGTAATCTCTCTACCACTGTCTTTGGGAGTAAAGTATTGTAACCAGATATCTCTAGGTAAACCGTTACAATATGTATTGAGGAATTGAATTTCTGCAAGACCCATTTCTTATTGCCTCGTTACATATTTGGTCTGCGGCAACTTGACGAAAAAGTGACCTGGCTGATTGTTAGTAAATACCTTTGGCGCAGCATTGCATTGCAAAGTTACATTGAAAGTCATCGTTTTTCTTGTTTAGATTTGGTAGCATATAGCCCACACAACCACTTATAAGAGCAACCCTTAGCTTGCCTTATATGTGTCAGCGTTGCCTTGAATCAGATTGAACAGAGTAACGGCGATGACCGCGTATATAGCCACCATTTGACAGATGAACACAATATCAGGACGCGGCACTCGTCCAAACAACGACCAGGACGAAATCTTACCCCGTCTGTATTATTAGACCCTGGACGCAATATACTAGTTTCCAGGTTGTCTTCGGTCATACCACTAGTCTCCATAGCTGGCTAGTTGCGTGTCAGCTATCCAACTATTGAATGAATTAGGATAAACAAACCACTTCACTAAATACTCATTACCATCACCTCGCCCTCGTCTCTCTTGTAAGATTGTTTCAATACGATAATTTCTTTATCACTCACCAGTTGTATTTCTTCTGTGTAGAATGAGCCTTGTATTTACTCCCCAAGAATCGACTTTCAACACACAAGTTGACACAGGGCTAGTCTGGTTTATACGACTGACTGTAAACAGTTCTTCTGTCCACCCCCTTCTTAAACATCTGCCTGGGTTGAGTGAGTCTGACTCGGTCGCCGGCTTTAAAATAAACGTTTTTGACACATCTGTCTTATGGTACAACATATTCCACACCTTCTTCTTTTGCTGGAACTGACAATCTGAAGAAACATTAGAGAACACATACAGGAGAGAAACCTTACATGTGTGATGATTGTGGTGCTTCTTTTAAGTGTGATAGCTATCTGGAGTACCATATGAGAATACATATAGGAGAACAACCTTACCACGCATGTCGTAAGAGGCGACTAAGGAGGCTTGATGGTTCCGTCGCCCTGCTACTGAGTGAGTGCGACACTGTGAGCTGTGGGTTTCGTGTGAAGTGCTTTTGAATCTGCCCAAGTATATTTTTTTTTTTTGAACGTGACTGCGTGTTCGGAGCGATGGCAGGTGGCTATGTCCCAGAGTTGACCGGTTTTTGCCTTATGCAGAAATGCGTGGCTGCTGGGCTTCTGGTTGACTGCCACTGCCGTCGGTGATGAACTGTATTTTCGTGGACTGTGTGGGTGAACATCTAGGAAACATCCAGATAGGAAAATGACTGCCGATTCCATCAGAGATGAATTGGGTGTTTCGTGGGGGACTGGTGTGTTGACATTCTGGCGGCGGAATTATGCACAGTGTATCTGTGCAGGCTGTTGTTTGTCGAGACTCCTGTCTTTTCCACTTTTCACATTGGGCAGTGGGGAGCGTTTTGTGTGATATTCACTGGCACAGGAACGGAGCATAATGGGGACGACCCGTTGCTGCGAAGTTGGAACTGCGACTAACTAACTAACTAATCTTCCACACCTCTTCGTGATTAGTGTTATTAACTTGCACAGGCGCCAAGCGAATACTTCGTTGATAAGAAGCATTATAATTTCGAATCAAACTATTTACTACTTCAACGTATTGGTCTTGATAAAGAAATGCCACATTTTTTTTTCTTTAAGTCTCAGGTTGAATCTTTCTACTATAGCGGCCTTCGCATCTTCGTTTTCTGTCGTAAAGAAATGTGCACCCTCGCAATTCAGAAATTATGAGAAGGTTTTGTTGACGAATTCCGAGCCTTTTTCAGTCTGAAAATTTATCGCTTGGCTATCACCAAATATTTTACTCACTGCTTCCACTACAGATGTTCCAGTTTTCTTCTTGATCGAGATCGCCGACGCATATTTACTAAACACGTCGATTCACGTCACTAGATATGTCATACGGTCGTTGTGCCTTCGTAAATTTCGCATACCTATCAAGTCAGCCTCTAACTGTTGATTGATCCCACCTGTTCTGGTCTTACGTCACTTAAAACGTCGACGAATGGGTTTATGCAAAGTATAAATATCATGATGCTGTAACTATTCCTGTATTTTTTTAGTTGGAAGTTTGGTACTGCGTTTTAAGGCCACGGCACAACTATATGCCCGTGGTTGTTGGGGTTTGTAGTAATGCTTTCTTAATTGAGCAAACATGTTTCCCATCTCTTAGTTGGTGTCTTAGTCTTTTACTATTTCCTGAGTTTATACCCCTCTGTTGGTGTCTCTAGTACTCTGTTGAGTTCATCGACTAACTTCGGCTGAGGTATCTCGGCTACTTGCCTAGAGGACGGCAGAGCTTTATTAGGTGTCTGCCAAATTGTGTTGCTGCTTTCATCTTTAAGTATCGGGGGTGAGGCTTGACTAGTTTGTGGTGGTTTGATATCCAATAACCCTAGTGGTTTGTTTCTGTACTGGTCAAGACAATTCAAACAACGCTGCAAGGTGTGCTGATATAGTACGACTTTGTCGCGTGAAGGCAGATCGTCTCTTTCCAAGACATGTTGCATTTGGTTGTCCGAATAACGTAAATTATCGTTTCGTGTGTCATGTGGTACATAGTTTTTGTGATTTTCTAGCACACGCGGATCGATCAAGAGTATATTCTTGGGCATTAAAAGCCCACAACACTATTCAGCACATTTAGTATGGGGCTTAGTAAGGCGCCTATGAATCCTCCATTTTGCAAGATATGTTTTCAAGAGGGACAGTTTCTGTTTGGTGAGCGCTCTCAGACTGATTTTGTAACGACACGGTCGTCTCTTCTGAGCTTGTATCAGTGGAACGCTACCTCTTAATACGTTGTGATACAATTCGCAAATTGATTGGACTGGATCCGAGGACGCTGTTTTCATGATAGCCTTTCACTGCCGCAATAATCGCTATATGGACTCGTTACGTTTAAGTTTGTTTGACATTATTACCTAAGACTATATACGATTTGATACTGATCGGGGAATATATATATGTTCGGAAGCGGAACTGATCCGGTGTTTCCTGCCGAATGTCGAATAGCAAATACCCACGTAGAGCCGCTGTCACGTCCTTAAACTTCTCTTGGACATAGGCAGTACGACCCGGGTACATATGTTTGGCTAAATTAGTAGTCTGCGATACGTGTTGAAGATTTTTAACACTACTAGGTAGTGCGAATTCAAACGGATAAATCTTTCTTCTTTATTTTTTACCAAATATATTATGTATAATATACATAACGTTGGGGGTACGGTGATAACTACCCTTAGTAAATAGCTTGGCGACTCTGTGATCTCTCTAGGACATTAAGTCATCGATCAACACTAGCCGGCGTCTATCTCCTGTCCAATTTTCCATTAACTGCAGGCCTTCAATCAACTGGACACCCTTCATAGTCCCGTAGCATCATATAACCTCCTCTGGAATCGAATCTACCATGTCTGGAAGATGGGCTAGGAAGTGCTGTACAAACACACTTTTCCCACTCCCCGTTAATCCCAACCACAGCAGTAAATGGATCGTTCCACATAAGATCCATACCGACTAATGATAATTTGGCTTACAATAGAGATTTACATTACTGCTAATAACAACCCCTATAAAGCAATGTCTGAGTGACAAAGCACGTGATGATATTTGCTATGTTTTGGCACTGTCGTCTAGGCCAGCCCTCAGACCACCCCTCATACCACATAACGATAGTGATGAATGTTTGCATAATCACTCCTCCAACAGACGTTCCCACGTGATGATGTTAATGATTAGTCCATGGACTATAACTGAGACAAATGGTAGCCCGTGCCATTCAATATATGCTTATAGCGCTAAAGAGTTATGCTCACCCATACCACTCTGTTTTACAAAGACAGGCAGCCTAATTTTATCGTTTCGACAAGGGATGCTGATTTGTGAAGCGAACGCCTCAAAGCTTGTAATGTACCATGATCGTCTACACTTATTGGTATGGTACATGATAATCATGATGATGATTAAGGAACAACTCACCCACAACAATCGACAGACCATATAACGTATTTTATGATAAGACTATGACTACTGACAAGAAACATAAAACTGGTCTACAGACTATGCCCACGCTAGGCGACATGAAACATGATGATGATGTGTTCTACACGTTCCGAGATGTCTAAGAATAGACACGATTTTAGGTGTGCTTTGATAATAACAAGAGTCACACAAAGTAGTGGAACAAGTAAACAGCAAACATACTTTCAACGCCATGAAATCAGTATTAACAGATATTAACAATGCATTAAAATTATGATGGATAGAAGTCTGGACAATGAAACAAATGCAGAAAACTAATAATTAAAAATTAAAAAACAATTTTCACCTAGCATTTGAACCTGCTACCTCAGCATCAACATCCACTAAGCCACCAGCTATATTATGTTAAGAACAATCTGGCAGCCTGTGCCGTTAAATTTTATTGAACCAAGTCTAGAGGCAGAGAGTACGGCAAGCATTTTCGCTGCGAGGATAATGTATGATTGATTGAATGATACATCAACCTCGGTGAAATAGTATTTTCTTTACAAAGATTTATGAACAGAATATAAGCGTTATATCATCATAATGAATAATCACCAGATCAATAATCAGCTTTTCAACATTTTGCGTTTGCGTTGGAATTTAGGCTAACGAGTGGGCCTGTTTTGGTTTGTAATGTTTTGAAAGAAAACTCCGCTGTCACGTTGACATAAACGTTTCCGCGGTCCATTTAACATAACGTTTTGAATTACATGGGGTAATGTTGTAAAAGGTCTGTTTGTGCAGAAGAACGGTGGTTGGTTGTTTTACATGTTGTGTGTTTGCGTGCAAGATCTGTTTTGTGATAGTGTTGTTAGTTAACGTTTGTTTGTGGCAGTTTGGTGTATTTTTCGTAGTATATTGATTGGATGGTAGACAGAATTATGTCACACAAATGCTATTATTGTTTCAATATGGCCTCACTGAGTCACTCAGATGTGGTAGTTTCTCATCTTGGAAAGAACGTATGTAATTACCCACAAATGTAGTGGAAGGCAGCAATTATGTTCTCTTAGAGGCTTGAAATGTCGTTACGTTTCGACCGGAAATTGTCAGTAGGAACTTGCCTAGTTCCCTGAAACTAAATGGCAACCGTGAAATTATCTATCTTGTTCGATTTCTATCTGTGATGTTGTCTAATAATTGTTACTGTTAATGATGAAACAATTACAGAACGAAGCAAAATTAGGCCTACCCGCTTTCTAGCGGCAGGCATTCGCTTACATGTTGCAATTATGCTTGGCGCAGTCATCGTTTGAGAGCTCTGCAATCATCGTTGTAGACATTGATTGATTGATTGATTGATTTAGGAATCGACATCACAGCATTCGGGGTATTCCCATAACTGCTCCGTCCCCATCCTCAGCAGCCAGCGAAGAGTTCCAACACTAATAGTACCAGTAGCAATCTGATTATAAGTCCGTCTCGCATTTCCTCTGAGCGTTGAGCGTCGGCCAGATCCCTTCGTCACTCCTCGTTGTCTCATTCTTGCCAGACCATGGTAATCCATTTGCTCCTCCGAGGTGTGAACATGCTCCCACAAGGCCGCAACCACGTCTGCCTTGTCATGTATAAATACTCCACAAAGTTCTGCAGAGCCAGCCAATCTGTCCGCCTGTTCATTTCCCAGCACACATGCATGCCCCGGAGAAAAGATCCAGGCGATGCTTGTCACCCGTGACCTCCGAAGCGAAGCAAGCCACTCCGCACGAAGTCTGCCCGTCCTCACCCTCGTCAACATGCTTTTCTGAGTCAGTTACAATCACGATGTGTGTGTGTCGTATTCTCCATCCAGCGGAGACCCGCAGTGATTGCCTCCACTTCCATTCTTAAGCTGGATGTTGTGGTATCATATGCCAGGCTCTCCTGCCCCAAACATCGACCATTAGCTTTGGCTATGAACCCCCAGCCACTTCTCTCACCTCTTGACACAGAACCATCTGTGTAGATAATCACATCACTCGAGTGAGCATTGTCCTGAATTAGTTGATGGATTTCCACTTCAGTGACCCCTGCTGGCCACTCATTGCACTCCCGGTTTAATGTGATTATAACTCTGCACAAGTCTGACCGCTCCGCTGGCACCCTGACCCACTCCTCTCCACGCCTAATGTTCTCCAAGGGGCACACCTGTCTGATCGTATCCTCCGCCTGAGCCATCCATGATTTCCCTCTTATCAGTCGCTGACCCTTAACTGCGTCCAGCGCCTCATGCAGTGGGTGGTCGGTGCCTGCAGCTACTCTGAGGTATGCCTTCGCCTGCATCACCTTGAGCCTACCAGCAACAGTCGGCAGACCAAGGATGTAACGCATACACACTACTGGGGTGTCTCTAGTGCATCCCAGAATGACCCGCATAGCTTCGTTCTGTATGCGCTCTAACTTCACCAGCTGACTCTCTGAGACAGTGAGCAGACCTAATCCATAATCAATTACTGAGAGGATCAAGTGCTGGTATAGTGTGAAAAGCATTCTCTGCTTTATGTCCATTGCAGCCATAATTTTAAGTGCATTGAGTCCCTTTTGAGATCTTGTCACGACCGTCTCCACATGGTCCTTGAAGGATAGGCTCCTGTCAAATGTGATCCCCAGATACTTCAGTTTGTTCTCTCTGCTGACATTTCTACCATCTATCGCGAGGCTTGGGACATCAGCTCTTACAATCATGTTGTCCAGAGAGCACCACAAAACAGCCGCCTTTTCCGGGTGGATGACAGCACTCATTTCTGTGCATCAGTCAATCACTTTATCTACTGTCGCCTGTAACTCCTGGGCTGTTTGCCCCCTATCTCTCCCCTGCCTATATGCAAGAATATCAACTGCAAATGTTAGTATTCTTCCAACCCCTGGTGCTTCTAGGTTTACAATCTTGCTCGTATATACATTAAAGAGCACCGGTGAGACTGCAGATCCCTGTGGCAGTCCCGGGGTTAACATATGTGGCTCTGAGGTCCATGCGCCCAGACGGAGAGCAACCCGACGAGAGTGCAGGACGGCTGCTATCCAGTTCACCAACCAGAGATTGACCCCCTTCTCCATCAGTGCGGTCATCAAAATATCATATCGAACTCTATTGTACGCATCCTCGAGTTCAAGCGCTACCGCCATCGTTTCCTGTCTACTCTGGAACCCCTCATAAACATCAAAGGCAAAAGTGGCTGCATTTGACCAGGTATCTTTTCCTGGCCTGTAGCTCCCCAGGCCTCTTGGAAGAAGCTTCCCGCTTCCCAAAAACTCTTGCAGCTTGACAGCCACTATCTTCTCTAAAACCTTCCCAAATGTATTTTGAAGGGTGATGATCCTAAGGCCGCTAAGTTTTGACTGATCCTTGAATGGTTTTGGGAGAGGGGTGAGATAGCTGAGCACCCAATCCTGCGGTACTGATGCTGTCCTAATGCTCTGGTTAAAGCAGTCGGTCATCTTCTCCAGGTCTGCTTCGCTCAAACCCTTCATGTGGCCATACCTGACCCCATCGGGCCCTCGTGCCGTGTCTTTTGCCTTTTTCAAAATGTGTTTAACATCTTCCACCCGTATGATGTCTTCATACTGCATATTCTTCGTGGTGCCAGATAGCTCCTCTCTAACTGCATCCCTGGTGTCCGCATCATTATGATTGGTCTGCTCTAAAAATCTCTGGAGAAACGCCTCCCCTTTCTCTTTGTCTGTTGTCACGCGCACACCATCATCTCTATAGATTGTTCCCACTGTCATCGGCCGATCTTTTCTCTGCATTTGCCTGTGCAGGTTCCAGAATTTTTGCAGTGTTTTATCCCCTCCAATCTCCTTCATGAAACATTCCCATTTTGCCTTTTTGGCCTCTGCAGCACAGCGCTTGAAAACCTCCACCTTGTCTTTCTTGACATTTTCCGCTGTGTCCACTTCCTCTCGTGAGCTTCGAAGTGTCTGTCGCACTTTCTTTAGCTGCTTCATTGCAGCTCTCTTTGCTTTCCAAGCATGGTCTACTTCTGGGGTCCACCATGGGGGTTGCAAAAAGGGAGTTTTAACAGTCCTGTTGCATGCCCCTTGTCTGAGGCGCCCAAGAAGGCAATCGGTCCACTCATACCGGAAGGTCTTGCGCGCTCTCCCAGCTTTAACTTTCCTGGGTTTAGAGATCAGGACTAAGCATGGCATGTGATCACTCCCATGGTCATTCAAAACATTCCACTTTACATCAAGGACTGATGACTGGGAGACAAGTGTCAAGTCAATAGCTGTGTCTGCATCGCCAGGCCTCATTGCCATTCTTGTCGGCCTACCATCATTTATGCAGACCACATCGGAGTCCACCATGGCATCTGCAAGGGCAATTCCCTGTCGGTTTTCTCCACTATTGTCCCAATCTCTGTTCCTTGTATTGAAGTCTCCACATAAGAGTAGCCTATCACCTGGTAATTCCTCCAGTTCCTTAGGCCAGTCCCAATGTTCCTTTCTGACAAAACAGTCCACTGTGGCATATACATTTATGATGTTCCAACTTAAGCCACCAATCTCCATTTGTATACCCTGGACCTCTCTTGCACTGTGATTCCACTGGCTCAAGTCGAGTACCACATGCTTCACTCCTTCCTTCACCAGCAGACCTTGTCCATGTCTCTTCTGCCCAGTAGGGTTTATATAACTGGCGTACCCAGGGCAATGGTATTTGTCTGTATTTAGCTCCTGGAGCATGAGGACGTCAAAATCATATATTAGTCTCTCCAATACAGGACCTCTCTGTCTGGCACTGCGACAATTCCAGTATCCCACTCTTACATAGTTGAAACCTAGTCTCTCCACTTTTCGTCTTGTTCTCCTGACGTCTGCCCTCCTATTTCTATGCCGTCGTCTCACACCATTTCCTCGTCTTCTCCTCCTCACTCTCTCTTCGCTAGCCTCTGAGGGATGTGTCAAGCGCAGAGCACGTGCTCCGTAGCTCCGGCGACGATTCCCATGTTTAAATAAATCCATAGGCAAAGTTTGGATATTGCAGGAAATAAACGGTCACCCTAGCATTGCCTGCTAGCTAGGGAAGAGGCAGGGGATGTCCCACAGGAGTCCATACGCCTGGTGCCGCCCCGCACGCCTGTCAGACGTCCAACGTTCACGATCAGTTAACCCATGGACATCCAGTTCCTCAGCACGCTGGTCCAGCTTGAACTTGGGGGTTTATATTTGGAGTTTTCCGTCTCCTAGATGGATTGCTGTCCAAAGCTAACGGGTTCCACCTACCCGGGAGCGTAACCCTGATCGGGGGGCTAAACGGGTACTCCACCTTGCCCAAGGGTGTCCCGTAGGCTAGCGGAGGGAAGGAGGCGCCTTACTTCTCCTTTGATAGGCGATACCCCTACCCCGCTACCCGAAAAATAAAGAGGGATAGGGCGCCTACTATACTACTACTCATCCATCCATCCATCCATCCATCCATCTATACATCCACACATACATCCACAGATACAAACATACTTACATCCACTCATACATCCATCTATGTATCCATCTATACATCCAATTGTAGACAATGGAAATCTATGAACCAATGTACTAGAGATGGCACTATTATTACAGATAATGTGCTGTCGATAAGAACACGTTCTCTAGACTTGCTGTGTCAGTCAACAGTTGTGACAGACAATTTGACATATATACACACACACCCGTGAAGCTGAAACTGTCAGTCAACAGTTGCATCGAGTGATAGTTTTCACCGAGGTAATGATAGTAATTATGTAAGAGACCTCTGATTGGCTAAATCAAAAAAATATCACTCAGACAAAAACACTGACGTGTCGTATTTTTCAAATATACAACACTCACTCAGCACACAGACACCAGTAAAGTCAGTCATTCACGAATAGACAGCGAAGTCGCTCTCATTTGCTCGCTATCAATCAACTGCATGGGATGTTTAATCAAGACAGTTGTTTATTCATTATACGGATATTATTCAAACAATTTCAACAAGAGTTCAAAGTCATTTCGAGTTAAATATGTACCTTCTGATACAAATAGTTGGAAACAGCTGTAAACAATATGTTCTCAATTTGCGCCAAGTCAACGTCACTGTTGTACAATGAGTTAACCAATTTTTCCCTCAAATGTTTAGCGAAGAATATTAATAACTAGCTGACCCGGCCCGGCTTCGCCCAGAACCTGGTGGGGAGATCTCATTTAATTCATACAAGTAGTCATATAAGCTCCCGTTCCCGTTCCCGACTATCTGTCTGTCTGTCTGTCTGTCTGTCTGTCTGTCTGTCTGACCCGGCCCGGCTTCGCCCAACTCCTGGTGAGGAGCACCTCATTTAATTCATATAAGTAGTCATATAAGCTCCCGTTCCCGTTCCCGACTATCTACCTGTTTGTCTGTCTGTCTGTCCATCTGTCTGTCTGTCTGTCTGTCTGTCTGTCTGTCTGTCTGTCTGTCTGTCTGTCTATTAGAATGAGCACTTGAAAGATCTTTACATCTTCCCCCAACAATTAACTTGGGTAAATGGAGCTGTCTCATTTAATTCATATTCGGCCCCTGCCCCCGTTCCCGTTCCCAAAAAAGACGACCCGGCCCGGCTTCGCTCAACTCCTGGCGGGGAGCGTCTCATTTAATTCATATTTGGCCCCTGCTCCGGTTCCCGTTCCCATATAAGAAGCCCGGCCCGGTTTCGCCCAGCTCCTGGCAGGGAAGGGAGCGTCTCATTTAATTCATATAAATAGTCATATAAGCTCCAGTTCCCGTTCTTGGAAATATGGCGAACAGATTGGAAGAGAACAATCTTCATCCCAATAACTAAATAGGGAGCAGGGGAGGAGGAGGAGGAGGGAGGAGGGGGAGGAGGAGGAGGAGGGGAGGAGGAGGGGGGAAGGGGGAGGAGGAGGGAGAAGAAGGAGGAGGAGTAGGAGGAGGAGGATGAGGAGCAGGGAGGGGAGGAGGAGGTGTAGGGAGGAGGAGGGGAGAAGATGGGAGGAGGAGGGGAGGAGGAGGAGGAGAGGGAAGGAGGAGGAGGGGGAGAGGAGGGGGAGGATGGGGCCGGAGGGAGGGGAGAGGAGGGGAGAAGAAAGAGGGGAGCATGGGGAGGAGGAGGAGGAGAGGGAAGGAGGGGAGGGAAGGAGGAGGCGGATGGGAGAGAAGAAGGGAGAGGAGGAGGAGGAGGAGGAAGAGGAGGAGGAGGAGGATTATAACGCATATGCCTGTTGATAACTGTAGCGAAAAGGTAAACCTATTTGAGAAATATGCTACAATTTCACATATATAGCAATGCTATTAGAAGTTATGTCCCCTCGCTATATATACATTATAATGTAAATTTAATATTAAATAATATTATAGACATACATAATTATATTATAGGCATACCAACACCTATTCTGGAGAGGCTACTACTACTATGTACCGCCAACATACAATTCAATTTTCTAACTAAGTCATATCGCCAAATTGACGGAGTGGCCATGGGGAGTCCTCTTGGTCCTATTCTAGCGGACATCTTCATGGCACATTTAGAAGAAAAGAGATCCTCAGACATCAACAACTTGGCCTTTTACCGTCGTTATGTGGACGATATACTAATTATCACCACAGACGAGCTACAAGCAACATCGTTTCATGCCACTATGAACAAGACGCATAAAAACATCTCTCTATCTATGGACCACGAACACAACGAAGCGTTACCGTTCCTAAATATTCTAATGAGACGTAGAGCAGACGGAACAATTCAAAGATCGGTGTATCGCAAAGGGACATGGACTGGCCAATACCTAAATTTTCAGAGCTTCACACCTGTCCAGTACAAACGGGGCTTAGTACGGACCTTGTTTGACCGTGCTAGAAAGATATGCACCCAGGACACACTGACAGAGGAATTTGAAACGCTGAAGAATGTCTTAAACCTGAATGGGTACTCCACATGAATTATAAAGCGCCACTGCCAACAGCCCAAACCCAAAGCAGACGTAACTACAGTCCCTAAACTCAAGGTATTCATCCAGCTAACCTTTCGAGGGGATGACGTACTGCAACGTCTACAAGACCGGCTTACTACAGCAGTAGGCCGAACATTCTGTGCGGCAACTCCAGTCATTAGATATAAAACCGTACCGATTCCTATACCAGCAGTCAAAGAGCCTGTTCCTCTGTACGCCACAAACAATTGTATTTACCAATTCACATGTAGATGCCAGGCCGTTTACATTGGTAGAACAGAGAGACAACTTAACAAACGGGTGTCAGAACACATACCTCAATGGGTCAACAAGATACAACACACAGGAGATGCTAGCCTCGTGGGGTCGACACACCGGAAGCTCCCGGCGTCTTTAATCGGTAGGCACATTGTCGACAGTGGCCACATGGTGGACAGAGACACTGCATTTCGCGTGTTGTTTAACACACAAAATACTCGCTTGTTAAAATTTGCAGAAGCAATTATGATCTATCAACGCAAGCCAGAATTGTGCAAACAGAAAGACATGTTAGTGCTCCCTCCTCCTTAAAATTACCGTGGTAGATAAGTGACATTACAGTGCGAATATGTGTATATTTCGACTTGAAGGATTTATCTAGTTAATTCACGTAAGTTGTGTGATTTCTGCAGTATGTACGTGACGAGATGCAGCGAAATATGCCAGGCAATAAATCGTGCAATCTATTGTTTGTGTCTTCGTTATTTAATTGATATTAAGAAAATAACTGTTTGTACACTAAAAGCCGGTCTCTCTGGCTGTGGGGTTACAACACTTTCTCTCTGTAATCCCGTTTATCACGCAGAGTCTCGCAGCGGAGCGAGAACTGAGGTGGTTCGACCCCCGCTCGTGACTTGCGGATACTGAGCCGGCCGCTCAGAAAGCAATGGCAAACTACTGAGCGTAATCTTGCCAAGAGATCAACAGACAGCTGAAAGATGCTGCTGTTGACAGCTAAGTCCTGTAAAGGATACGCAAAACAAACACTAAAAACCTATGACAGTTGGCAGCACGGGAATGAGAAGAAGACGTGTAGAAAATTTCATCTCAATCGGATGGACCGTTCGCGAACGCATAAATAACATACATACATACATACATACATACATACATACATAAATACATACATACATACATACATACATACATACATACATACATACATACATACATACATACATACATACATACATACATACATACATAAATACATACACACATACATACATACATACATAAATACATACACACATACACACATACACACACACACACACATACATACATACATACATACATACATACATACATACATACATACATACATACATACATACATACATACATACATACATACATACATACATACATACATACATACATACATACATACATACATACATACATACATACATACATACATACATACATACATACATACATACATACATACATACATACATACTGTCAAGAGGTGGGCTTGCTTCCTCTCCAATGATACGAGTTCAGGCTCTATAATGTAGCGAGCTCACCTCAAGCTCTATGTGGCTCTGGGCATCAGGGGTACATGACAGCATATATTGAGGCATTCTGACACAGGACATGGTAACCATCTGAATTCCACAACAACGACTCAACGCATAGACTGATGGAATGAACTGCAATGTATTTCTTACAGCTGATCGTAGACTACGGTAATGAGTGTGGGATTGATGCCGACTTCAGTCATTCTCTCTCTCCAGGCACTCCCGCTCTTCAATCAGAAATCATCTCCACAGACTAGTGAAAGTGTTGGGAACAAGGCCAGACGCCTAGTGTATCATGCAAATCCAATATATTGCTCCTACCTTCAACTGGAGCTCACCATACTCGAATCCCAACAGCTAGCGCTGCCTTTAGTGACTTATGAACTTCAGTCACGATTCGACTCCCGAGACTGGTATTGAAAGCACATCCGATCACCTTGTCCGCTGGCACACAAACTAATGCTTAAACCGTTATGGCGTTAGGTGACGTCCTATCATGACGTCTAAATTGCGTTCGATGTTGGTGTCACAATGTTCACCATTTGTGACACCCTTTATCTTCTTCTTTGATGCGCTAACTCATCAATTGCCTGCCTCACTGTCATTTACTACATGACAGCTTTGCCCCCTCTACAATGAAAATGATCGTTAGACCATTTTCTATGTTATCTTGACATGCAAGCAAATGATGTCCACGACGTAAATTACATCCTATTGTGATAGACAACGCATTCACCGTCCTTGGAACTTAGTTTGTCAACGTGAACCAATCTAGATCGTGGGATATTGAACACCGGACTAAAATACAAGTCCCGAACACCGCCACCTCTACATTCTATAAATGATCCCTGAGATGTTATCGCGTTACCATGCCCGACTACTTGTAACTAAACTAAGGCTCAAACACCGCCAGTTCATATATTAAGATCTGTTATCGCGTATATATGTTGACACCCTAAAACTACTAACAGTCTCTATATCCCCGAGTGCTGTCAGTTAACTAAAACACCATCCAGTGTTGCATACCCAACGATCACATGATCCGTAGTCGACAACTTATTGTCCCTGACGTGAACTGCAAGTCGACCTGGCACACCCTCATTTCTTTGCGCCATAGCCTGTCGATAGGGAAAACTATTCTCAATATCACTGTGTTATATAGCTATAATGTGTTGTTCATCTGTTATATGTATCTATGTATCCTATAATGTGTAGTGTTTACTATATGTTTGTGTCTATTAATTTTCTTTCATTCCTTTCTTTTCCTTCATCCATCGTGAAAATGATATGTATGATGATCAATAGTTAACACAGCACATACTACTGACATTACGAACTACAACACATCAATGTCTGGATAATTAAAATAATAAATATCAATCCTCATAATAATTATAAAAACAAAATATATAAACATAACATTAAAACAATAAACATATTCATTTATGAAACATGTATCTTAAATAATTTGATCGGAGATTCGCACAGACTCTGTCCTCGAGTTTATGTCCTATATTAAAAATTCCCAAAATCATGAATTTGTTCATAATTTTCTTATACTAACACAATTAAAATTATCTACAAACCACCACCGATACTACCATATTGGCTTGTGACAGAATGAAGCCACACACATCGGTTATGCCACGTGAAACTTTTCACCTGTTTCTCTGAAATAATAATAACAACAAGTGACTAAGTTACGTCTATACTTTCTTTTTTTTTTTTTTTTTTTTAAATTATATATTTATCTGTGGTATTTCAGACTTAGCCACAGTCATCCTACCGTAATGTTACACTAAAAAAAAATAAAACAGAAAACATACATATATATATATATATATATATTTACATATACATAAAACTTTCATCGTTTATTTATAGTCTACTGAGTAAATCCGCTAAATTATTTTGTGTTCCAGAAATGTGAGCAACGGAAAAATCAAAATCCTGGAGCAAAAGCGACCATATGTGTATTCTTGCGTTTTTGGGAGACCCATCTTTAAAGATTTTCAATGGCATACTGTCTGAAATAACCAAAAACTTTTTCCCTAAAAGGTATTTTTCAAATTTCTTAATTGCCTC
Source organism: Cepaea hortensis (assembly GCA_963921405.1). Lineage (NCBI taxonomy): Eukaryota > Metazoa > Mollusca > Gastropoda > Stylommatophora > Helicidae > Cepaea > Cepaea hortensis. The sequence continues at coordinate 65,127,882 of OY992887.1, forward strand.
TACCACAGACAGTGCCTCCAGTTCGGTAATCGCATACCTCCGTTGAGTTTGATTCAATTTACGACTGGAATACAGAATTGGATGCAACAGTCCATTATATTCCTGAAGCAAAATTGCTGATATGGTATGTGATCTGGCATCTGTCTGTACCACAAAGTCTTTTGACATGTCTGGAATTCTGAGAATTGGTGGAGAACTAAACAATGATTTTATTTCCTGAAGAATTCTCTCATGCTCTTCCGACCATTGGATCCTATTCGGCTGTTCTTTTTTAAGAAATTCTGATAATTTAGCAGTCATTCCAGCAAAACTTTTTTATAAATTTCTGGTAATAATTAATAAGACCAAGCAACGTTCTAACCTCTTTTTTAGTTTTGGGCGAACTAATGTTCAGAATCTTAGTCACAATATTCGGATCAGTGTATAGAAAACCCTTTGAAATCCTATGACCCAAGAATTGAATTTCCTGAAATGCAATCTCAGTTTTACTTGGCTTTACTGTAAGACCAAACATTCGAATGCGACAAAAGATCTGTCTAAGAATGTACGCATGATGTAATGTCTCTGTAGTATGGATACCAATGTCATCCATATAGGATGCTATATTTGTGATGTCCCTAAGTAGTAACCGCATCATTTTTGTAAAAGAAGAAGGAGAATTCTGAAGACCAAACGGGAGATAAAGGAATTCATATAGGCCCAACGGTGTTGCAAATGCCGTAATATGTACAGAGTCTTCCGCCATCGGTATTTGCCAATATCCTTTCGTCAGATCTAACTTTGAAAACCATGTCGATTTCGCCATGCCCGCTATCAATTCGTCAATCTGCGGCATAGGTTCTGGATCAAGATAAGTCAACTTATTCACTTTCCTATAATCTACACAGATACGAAGATTTCCGTCCTTTTTTTTTATAATAACCAACGGTGAACAGTAGTTCGAAACCGATTTCCTAATAATGCCCGCCTTTTCCAACTCTTTAATTTCATTAATTACTCTTTCTTGATAATGCAATGGAATTGGGTATGGTTTAGTTCTAACTGGAATTTGTGAATTTAACTGAATGTGGTGTTTAATTATCGAAGTTCTACCTGGTGAATCTGAAAATATGTCTGCAAATTCCTCTATCAATTTCTTAAACATTTCAAAATCCTCTTGCGATAACTGCTTGTTTATCCTTACTGATTTCCAACTATTTTTATTTCCTATCATCGGTGTAGGTATCGTCTGTGGGACAGCATCCTCTGCCTGTTCATTTATTACCGAACATACGGCAGCATTTCTAATATGTACATCTGTCACACCATCATCAGTTGTGTCAGGTTGCCTTGAGTAATAAGGTTTCAACATGTTAATATGGTAAATTCTCGGTTTCCCTTTCACCAAAATCTGATAATCCACGTCAGATATCCTCTTAATCATTTTAAATGGTCCTTGCCACGAGGTTGCCAATGCCTCGACCGGACTTGGGAGTAATAATAAAACTTCATCCCCTTCATATAGCTCGATTGTTTTCGCTAACCTGTTTGCATATTGTCTATATTTTGTTCCTGCTACATTTAATGCTTGCTTAGCAATTGAACATGAAGTTATTATCTTGTCACGAAGGTTAGTGACTTGTTCATATGCTTCCTTCGTAGGTTGATCTTTAACCTCTCCCGTTAACAATTCATCTAGAATCTGCATTGGTCCTCTTGGGTTCGCCCCATATATTAGTTCGAAAGGCGAAAACCCTGTACTTGCTTGTGGGACTTCTCTATATGCAAATAACACTGCAGGCAATAGAACATCCCAATCACCTGGTCGTTGAGCAGTAATCTTGGCCAATGCACGTTTTAATGTCCCATTCAGATTTTCTATGATTCCATTAGATATAGGGTGGAAACTTGAGGAAAACATTTGTTTAATCCCCAACATGTTACTAATGGCTTTTGTAGCCCCCGCAATAAACTGCGATCCTTTATCTGATAGAATGTATAAAGGAAACCCAATTCTGGAGAAGATCAGAAGAAAAGCATCTATAATCACTGACGCTGTAATAGATTTTAATGCCACAGCTTCTGGCCAACGACTACATGTATCAATAGCTGTTAGAATGTACCTATTTCCTCTGCCCGTTACCGTGTTTAATGGTCCGACAATATCAACGGCAATCTTTTCAAACGGGCGAGACGCCAAATCTGTTGGTTGTACAGGTGCTTTGGGGTGTCGACCCTTTTGAGACATGGTCTGACACACCTTACATGTCCGAACGTATTTGCGAATGTCATTTGCAAATCCTGGCCAGTAAAAATTCGATAAAATTCTGGCCGATGTTCTTGCAATACCCATATGTCCCGCAAAAGGAATATCATGGGCTGTCTGTAAAATTTTCTGTCGAAACTGTATTGGAAGTACAGTCTGTACTAACTGTTGGCTACCCCCATCAAATATTCGTTTCAAGATGTTGTTTTGTTTCGTAAAATACCATTTACCTGTTTTTGAGCATTTTGGTTGTTTGTCTATTTTCTCATAGCACCTTTTTAACGACTCATCCTTTTCCTGTGTATAAGAAAAATCCTCCGGTTTCTCCAATAGTTGGTTTATTGTTTGTCTTGAACCCAATGTGTCGATCTGTTCTATCTGTTTATCTTTCTGCGTTTGTAACCTTGTTACTGCGTTTGCTACAATATGTGTTGTTTCCCATTTGGTTATGTCCTCTGGTGAAGCATCACGCACATTTGGGATATTACCCAATAATACATCTGCACAGGGGTTTGGAAGTACCGCAACCTTTATCCTTCCGGTATAATATGGGCAGTTGATTTCCGCCCATCCAATTTTAAACTTTTCTTTTCTTCCTCCAAACGTCCTGCAGATCACATATTCTCCAGTATAGTCGCTTTCATTGATGAGCTTTCTGTGTATCCCCACTATGCTCGCTCCGGAATCGCGTACCAAACTACAATTTTTTCCATTCACCGTAGCTTGCTGTATGACCAGTGATCCATTGGTAATTTGGACCGCATTCGTTTCCTGCACAGGTATCTTATGACCGCACGTTAAATTACCCTCTTTGTGAAAGATCTTGCATGTATCACACGTTGGGTCGATGGGAGAATAATCCACTTCTACCGTATTTGCATGACTAGTCTCGTCCGAGTCACTGTCACTACTAGATGTCAGCATCCCTATGTTTGCTTCTTTATACAGTTGTCTTAAAGGACAAAATGAAAACATATGTCCAAAACTTTTACATTTAAAGCATTGTGTTTGTCTTTGATAGGTGTTAAATCTGTCTCTATTTCTAAGTGCTAATTTCTTTATGTAACTGTCAAACTGCGGATGTTTGTCACACATTTGATTTGAGCCGTGGGTAAAACCACAGTATTCACAAGTTGTCCACACACCCTTTTTCTCGTGTTTAACATAAGGTTGATACTTTGGTTGTTGTTGTTTTTCCCTCCTTTGATGTTGTCCACCAGACTGTTGTTGTGTTTTGTATCCCCACCTCCTTGATTTCTGAGGGAATCTATCACATGCGTTTGTCTCCACCAATGGGGAAAAACTATTATTAAATATGTCTTTGTGGGCGTCGAAGAAAGACTCTCCCTTTTCATCCATCTGCTGTATACTCGAACATTTCTGTTCAATAAGAAAGGTAGACATAGATGGAGGAACCGCCGAGATCAGTCTGTCTCTAACAATCAAGTCCCGTAGCTTCTTGTAGTCATCGGTAACATTGGCTGATCGAGCCCATTTATCGAATGTTAATTGAGTCAAAGAGGAGAAGTCAAGGAACGTCTGTCCTGCTTTAGGACTAAGATTTTTGAATGATGCACGAAGGCCAAATTCGTCAAGACAAAAATGAGACAGCAGTCTCTTACGAATGTATGAGTAATCACTACGCAACTCATCTGGGATCAGTTCTACAACCTGCAAAGGTTCACCACTTAAGTGCCTATGCAGCAAAACTGCCCATTCGGTCTCCACAACTCCATAGTGTCTCAAGATTAGCTCAAAATTAGTTAGCCATGCAGAGACGGAATCGGAGTTGGAGTATGTCTTTATCACCCCATTATATTTCTTAATGGCATCTGTGGATTGTACCTCCACTTTGTTTCTAGCAATCTGTTCATCCTTGTCCTTCTCGTATTGTTTCATTTTGAAGTTATTCTCCAATTCTTTTTCCTTCAGAAGCTTTTCTGTATTCAATTTCTCCAGATTAAAAGCCATCTCTTTTTCTCTTAATTGTGCTTCTCTATCTAGTTTTTCCTTATCTGCAGCGATTTGCAATGCCATCCTTTCTTTATCTGCTGCAATTTGAGCTGCAATTCTGTCATTTTCTGCGGCTATCCTCTCTTTATCTGCTGCAATTTGAGCTGCAATTCTGTCATTTTCTGCGGCTATCCTCTCTTTATCTGCTGCAATTTGAGCTGCAATTCTGTCATTTTCCATAGCCATTTTTTCCTTCTCAAATACTCTTTGTCTCTCTTGTTCATCTAGTCGATCCTTTTCCAATTGTCTAATCGCAACTCTTTCGTTCCTTTCGTGAGCTTGAAAATCTGTAAATTGTTTCTCCGACCACGATATCTGCTCCTGTCAAACCTGCATCTTTCCCAATTGTAACAAAATCCTGTAATGATGACATGTTTTTATGTTTCTACAATATTTAATAATAATAATACTCAAAGTGTGAAATGAATGAAACGAAAAAAAAAAATATTTTACCAAACCATAAACATGGCTTATAAGTATTAAAATCGACAGACAAAATCGAAGAAAGTCGAAAGAAATAATTAATAAATTACAATTAGATACATTAATAATGCCGGTCTCTCTGGCTGTGGGGTTACAACACTTTCTCTCTGTAATCCCGTTTATCACGCAGAGTCTCGCAGCGGAGTGAGAACTGAGGTGGTTCGACCCCCGCTCGTGACTTGCGGATACTGAGCCGGCCGCTCAGAAAGCAATGGCAAACTACTGAGCGTAATCTTGCCAAGAGATCAACAGACAGCTGAAAGATGCTGCTGTTGACAGCTAAGTCCTGTAAAAGGATACGCAAAACATTTTTTCTGAACATTAATAATGAAAATGACAAATAATTTTATAACAGACACGACCTATAACTCAGCAGTTACAGTATAGACAGAGTTAAAGTTCTTTAGATTCCAGCATTATGTAACAACTCAATAATGCACCGCGCATAAGACCTCACAAGACAAAATAGCATAAAATTGTGTATCACGCTTATGCCGTCATCACACTTACGATAATACAGACAAAATAAATGCGTGCAAAATTACAGTATTCTGACCATAACTAATTACTGACAAACCACAAACAAATAGAATACTTAGCTCAAGAATAAGTAAACCTTTTCCAACAGTCCGACAGTAGAACAATCCACTCGATTTGATAAATAATTTTGTTCGATGTTACTCCGTAAGCACGACTTTAATGAGTTTATATGTACGTTCCTGAAATCCAAGGTCTGCGTACCTTCATAAATGATATCACTGTGTCCATTTCGTTGTACTTAGGCGTTAATTCATCACGTTTCCGTATATGTTTAAAATGTTGAACTGTCGTAGGTTACACAAATTATGAAAATAACACTCTAGGCACGATGCCTGTGATCAACCTTTGAAGGAGCCTGACTGGTGTGAGTGTTATTTGCTACACAATGTAGCTATCAGGTTTAGCACTATTTTGTAATGCGCTGTCTATATGCACTAAGATGACACTGTGTTGACACAGCCTCAGCGAGGCGTTGATTATCTTGTACACTTGAATAGCACTGGAAAAACAAAAATTCGTTTTCCATAGAACATATGTCACTGTGACGAACTGTTGTTGGTATAAACGATACAATCAACCAGCGAAGGTAACCCAATGACGATCCGACAATCTCTGCCTTTGTAGATCTTGATATCACTCAGTTATTACCAATCTTCCGTATCCCGTGTGTCTCCTATGTATCGTAACCTCTATTTTTAATCCACAAACTGGTACTTGATAGTTTTTTCAAATATAGTCCACCTAGACTTTCAATCTTGCTCTTATAATGAGTATAATAACTCGTAAGCAAATGTTCTCTATCTAGATCAACAATCAGAGCGATAATGTCAATATACGGCTCTCGGACAATTAAGTACACTACCGACCTCTTTAGCATCCAGAAAACAGTCTCCAACTGACACTGACAGTGCGGTTAATCATTTATAAGATGATAAGACAATTAACAACCGAGGATGCGCCACTTGATCACCAGCTATTGATCGGCATGATCCTCACATTTACAGATACGTTGCGTGTTCATGAATGTGTTTCTTTATCAGGCTGCGAAAATGACCGTTACTATGTCACTCGGTCATGGTTCAAATCTTTTTGGATGACGCTCCCATGTCAACACCAATGGTTCAAATCTCTTCGGACGATGCTCCCATGTCAAGAGGTGGGCTTGCTTCCTCTCCAATGATACGAGTTCAGGCTCTATAATGTAGCGAGCTCACCTCAAGCTCTATGTGGCTCTGGGCATCAGGGGTACATGACAGCATATATTGAGGCATTCTGACACAGGACATGGTAACCATCTGAATTCCACAACAACGACTCAACGCATAGACTGATGGAATGAACTGCAATGTATTTCTTACAGCTGATCGTAGACTACGGTAATGAGTGTGGGATTGATGCCGACTTCAGTCATTCTCTCTCTCTCCAGGCACTCCCGCTCTTCAATCAGAAATCATCTCCACAGACTAGTGAAAGTGTTGGGAACAAGGCCAGACGCCTAGTGTATCATGCAAATCCAATATATTGCTCCTACCTTCAACTGGAGCTCACCATACTCGAATCCCAACAGCTAGCGCTGCCTTTAGTGACTTATGAACTTCAGTCACGATTCGACTCCCGAGACTGGTGTTGAAAGCACATCCGATCACCTTGTCCGCTGGCACACAAACTAATGCTTAAACCGTTATGGCGTTAGGTGACGTCCTATCATGACGTCTAAATTGCGTTCAATGTTGGTGTCACAATGTTCACCATTTGTGACACCCTTTATCTTCTTCTTTGATGCGCTAACTCATCAATTGCCTGCCTCACTGTCATTTACTACATGACACATACATACATACATACATACATACATACATACATACATACATACATACATACATACATACATACATACATACATACATACATACATACATACATACATACATACATACATACATACATACATACATACATACATACATACATACATACATACATACATACATACATACATACATACATACATACATACATACATACATACATACATACATACATACATACATACATACATACATACATACATACATACATACATACATACATACATACACACACACACACAAACACACACGCACACACACACACACATACATACATACATACATACATACATACATACATACATACATACATACATACATACATACATACATACATACATACATACATACAAACATACACACACACACACACACACACACACACACACACACACACACACACACTTACATACATACATACATACATACATACATACATACATACATACATACATACATACATACATACATACATACATACATACATACATACATACATACATACATACATACATACATACATACATACATACATACATACATACATACATACATACATACATACATACATACATACATACATACATACATACATACATACATACATACATACATCGCCTTTTATATATATATATATATATAGACAAGATTCTACCACACGTCACAAGTTTATCGGGAAATACTTGATCTACTATATTTACGAATAATTTATATGCTTAATCTGTGGAACATCTTTGACAATGGTTGTGAAATCATATTTGCTGGCAGACAATCCAGTAAAGATCGGATGTTTCAAGTCTTCTGATTAGTATACGTTTGAATAACACCTTTAAAGATTGTATCAGCCATTTTATCTGATGCTTGTTGTATCATAAATCGAGAATGCCATTTACATAGAAACACAGCTGTCGTTTGTGTAGCAAAGCCTTCACATGTTCTACTACTTTACTTCGATATTTTGCCAGTTGGCAGTGTTTATAGTTGTTAACTTTGTGATATTGTTTATACCAGAAGAGATGCTTTACAGGGTCACTTAAAAGCGAGGAACATGAACCAATATTCAGTGCTGTGCCCCCTGTCGGAGGCATTCCTGCTGTGACGATAAATAACCACCAATTAGCCACTCACAAGAGAAGCAGTTCGACCATTCTATCATCATCCAGTGCATTGTCACTAGACTAAAAGTCTGCAGGTAAAAGAATGAAGTCATCTGAAATAGAATAGTCACGTGCTATGCCAGCTTTCGCGGGGGTACATGTTTTAACAACTACAGATGATCAACTATCATCTAAATACCGGAAGACAGCTAACAACGATCAATCAGCCTCTATTGCATAGTTGGTCGGCGTACATGATCATGTTTTACCACCTACAGATTATCAGCTATCATCTAAACACCAAAAGTCAGCTACACAACAAGCATTACGTGCAGAGCCGCTTGCTACAGACCCTCAAATAATAGTATCAGCTAACGCCTTGCGACTAATAAAAACCAGTCAATATCTAGAGCCATACCATTCGTTACAGACACTCAAACAGCCACACACTCGAAGTCGGCTCAACAACAATCCTCTAGGACAGGGGTGGGCAAACTACGGCCCGCGGGCAGCATGCGGCCCGCCAGCTGATTTTATGAGGCCCTCGAGGGCATTTAGAAATAAAACTTTTTACTTCGTTTTTAAGTTATGTTGTTGAATTTTACAGAATTTCATGTACCGTTATGATTGTTTTAACATTTTTGATAAAATTTCTTTCTAATTATCTATTTTTGTAAACAGTACTTGACCTTCGTAATGTAATGCTTCTTCTTCTTCTTTCGTTCGCCTTAACTATCTCTATAACTGCAATTTTGCCTCTTGTATGAATTTAACCGTCCTTTTTAATTCACTCAGCAGTCCATAGAGTGTATCTTCCACTGTCGTCTCTCTAGCCCAGAAGGTTTGCCTAGACATGTTGTAATTTGGGCAGTCTTTGAGTATGTGCTCTGCTGTCTGCGATGCCAATCCACATGTACACATCGCTGATTCACCAATCTTGAATCTTGCATACATGTGGTTGCGTAATCTATTGTGTCCTGTTCTGAGGCGCAGAATAATGACTTGTTCTGGTCTGTCCATAGCGTGGTAGTCGTCGTGAGCAGGTTTTGGTGGCCTTCTGACTGATCTGATCATTAATTTCTTTTAGTGGTATGTAACGGGCACATCAAGCTGTTCTTCTTTTGCTCCTTCCTTAGCCAATCGATCAGTTCTGTCGTTTCCGTGTACTTCACAGTGGGATGGTATCCACTGTATGGTGACCTTAGGCTGACTGCTAAGTTCAGAAAGTAGTCTCCTTAGTACTGTCAATTTCCCAGACATCATTTCGTTTTCTTTGAGGTTAGTTTCTTGCAAGCAACTTACGTTTACCTTTTCTTGGTTCAAGATGTTTTCTAGTTCTTTTTTTTTTTTTTTTTTTTTTTTGCTGACTCCCTCCGCATTCCAGTGCATCAGTTTTAGTCTTTGTTTGGTATGGCCAGACGCTCTATTCTCAGGTCCCCTGGCTCCACAGGACATCTGAGAAGGACTTCCAGTAGCTGTGGTTGAACCCTTTAGATGCATAGGGCCCGGCACTGCACCTGCCTGGGGGTCCATAGCAGGGCGAGCACCATAACATTTAGTAGTAGTCCACATATTTCATTTCGCGTGATTGCGTGGTATCCTGATTTCTGTGGTGCGCCTCCTGGAAGGTTGCCTCCGTCTTCAGCACCTTTCCTTTGCTAGAGCAGACTGTGGTCTTACCTGAGTTTATGTGTGCAGGCACGCACACACATGTCTGCACATGCATATACGTGCATACACATCTAGAGAGTTCTGGTTATTTCTCGGCGACAGTGACTCGCCGTCGCCCCTTCTCCTGTTAGTTAAAACAGTTCCGCCACGAGAAGGCCAAGAGTTGGACTTTTGCTGCATAGGTGATGAATACACGAGCCATTGGGGTATTTATGCAAGTTTGGGCACTCAACCCAACCCCGTCCCCGGCTACATACAGCAATATTTGGACCCATGTAATGCTAAAATGCGAATTTATCGGTTTTCATATAGAGAAATATTTATCGACATGTAAAAATTTAATAAGGATGATTTTATGAAAAACAGGTATTTCTCCGGTGAATAAAATGGTTTATTTTGCAAGAAAATATTAAATTTTAAAAGTTTTTTCCTGTTATACATTATTTACACATTTACAATGTTAAAATTTATTTATTTGTTGTAGTAGTCTTGATATATTTCTGAAATTTATTCTGAGTTTACTACTTGTTTACCGAATATTTTATTTTCACACACAGCAGTAAGTAGGTTTTGTTTCATTTTCGTTTTAAAGTTGTTTACAATTCTAACCGTTCGAATTTTATTAAAACAATGAGTTTCAATAACAAACGTAAGATTCAGGTTGAATGCCGTGTATTTAATTATGAATAGACAACTAAGTACTGTTTTATAAAGGTTGGTAGCAAATCAGTTTGCTTGTTGTGTCGTGAGTCAGTGGCTGTCTTCAAGGAGGACAATTTAAAAAGACATTATCAAACAAAACATTCCGATTTCGGAATTTAACAACCGAAAGGGCGGAAAGGAAATGCCTGAAGTTGGTGAAAAATTTGGAGAAACAGCAAACTGTTTTCACTAAACAGTCTTCAATTCAAGATGCTGCACCTGAAGCTAGTCTTGTGCTGCCACTCATAATTGTAAAACAGAACAAGCCATTTTCTGATGGCGAGTTCATCAAGGAATGTTTGCTAGATGCAGCAAACATTATGTGTCCAGAACGGAAAAAAAAATAGATTTGAAAACATTAATTTATCAAGGAGAACTTTGGTCAGTTGTGTTGACAAGATATATGACAATATGATGCATTGGATGCTTGCTTGCTTGCTTGTGTTCGTTGGCTTGAGCTCCAACGCTAAGTCCTGTATGTCGGGTGAAGGCATCCTGTTGTCCAACATCAGTGTGATGTCATACAGGACCTGAAAGTACCGATGTACATGATACCGCCCGATTATTGATATTTATACCTGGAATAAACACTTCTTTCAAACTCACTGATGAGTTATTGAGTTTTGAGTCACTCAAAGACACAACCACAGGCCATGATATATTCAGTGCTGTTACTATCTGTATTGAAAGAACTGGGTTGGTTTGGAACAAGATGGCAAGTGTTACAACTGACGGAGCTCGTGCTTTGACTGGAAAACATGTAGGTCTGGTAAAGTTGATAAGTGATAAGATTAAAGCAGAATATCCAGACCACACATTATTATCACTTCACTGTGTGATTCATCAAGAAAGTCTGTGTAAAACTGTTTTGAATATCAAGCATATTATTGACCCAGTTGTCAGTGCCATCAACCTCATCAGATCAAGAGGACTTAATCACAGACATTTCAAGGCATTACTTGACGATTTGGACACTGAAAATTCCGATTTTCTGTACCACACCAGTGTTCGATGGCTGAGTCTCGGCAAGGTGTTGAGGCGAGTGTGGGAACTCGGAGAAGAAATAGTGATGTTCCTAGAGATGAAGTTCATTAAATGTGACTTTAAAACTAACATTGTCAATAAAGAGTGGAAGTTAGACTTTATGTTTGCCATTGAAATTATGGAAAAGTTAAATGAACTGAATGTCAAGCTTCAGGGCAATGGTGTGTTTGCACATGAATTGTTTGTACATGTAAAATCATTTCAGGCAAAATTCTCACTGTCCTCCAGACAAGCAAGTAAAAAAAGATTTTATCACTTCCCTTTGCTGAAACAAGAAACCATTTCTGGGGAAATGACTGAAAAGTACAATGCCCAATTAGATGCATTGATTAACGAATTTGGATGGAGATTCCAAGATTTCCAGAACTTAGAGCCACAGTTCAATATTCTCAGTTCCCCTTTTAGTGCAGAAACTGATACAGCCACAGAGGACATACAGTTGGAGCTACTTGACTTACAAGCAGATCATGACCTGAAAGAGAAATTCAAGTCAGATGGTTTGCTGAATTTCTATGGGTCTTTATAACAAGAATCATTTCCCAACTTGAAAACCTTTGCAGCTAGACTTTTATCATTGTTTGGATCAACATACATTTGCGAACAAGCATTCTCTTGCTTGGAGATCAACAAATCTAAGAATATGTCTTTATTGTCCGACTGTAACTTGCTAGATGGCATATGAATTTCAACTAGTAAACGTGCTCCAGATTTCAAGAATATTGTCAAAAAGTGCAAGCAGTTACACAAATCTCATTAGAAATAAACAATTATAGTGACAATGTAGTTGGTTTGTGTCTACATTAAAGCCATTGATAGATAATAAAGAATATTTGTTGTAATAACAAGTTGTAAAATCTTGTTAACAAATTAGTAACAGTTTTTGTCCATATTGTCAAATATAATGTATAAGTGTATAAGTAAAATAAAATTGCAATAATTAGTTATTTATATTGCTTAATAACTTATACATAATTAATAATTACTTATTGTGATAGGTTGCTGTAAACAAAATGGACATTATATATATATATATATATATATATATATATATATATATATATATATATATATATATATATATATATATATATATATATATATATATATATATATATATATACTAGCTGACCCGGCCCGGCTTCGCCCAGGCCCTGGCGGGGATCTATCTATCTGTCTGTCTGTCTGTCTGCTTGTCTGTTTGTCTGTCTGACCCGGCCCGGCTTCGTCCAGCTCCTGGTGGGGAGCATCTCATTTAATTCATATAACTAGTCATATAAGATCCCGTTCCCGACTATCTATCTGTCTGTCTGTCTGTCTGCTTGTCTTCTGTCTGTCTGTCTGACCCGGCGCGGCTTCGCCCAGACCCTGATGGGGAGCATCTAATTTAATTCATATATGTAGTCATATAAGTTCCCGTTCCCGACTGTCTGTCTGTCTGTCTGACCAGGCCCGGCTTCGCCCAGGCCCTGGCGGGGATCTGTCTGTCTGTCTGTCTGTCTGTATGTCTGTCTGTCTGTCTGTCTGTCTGTCTGACCCAGCCCGGCTTCACCCAGTCCCTGGTGGGGAGCATCTCATTTAATTCATATAAGTAGTCATATAAGCTCCCGTTCCCGACTATCTATCTGTCTGTCTGTCTGTCTGCTTGTCTTCTGTCTGTCTGTCTGACCCGGCGCGGCTTCGCCCAGACCCTGATGGGGAGCATCTAATTTAATTCATATATGTAGTCATATAAGTTCCCGTTCCCGACTGTCTGTCTGTCTGTCTGACCAGGCCCGGCTTCGCCCAGGCCCTGGCGGGGATCTGTCTGTCTGTCTGTCTGTCTGTATGTCTGTCTGTCTGTCTGTCTGTCTGTCTGACCCGGCCCAGCTTCACCCAGTCCCTGGTGGGGAGCATCTCATTTAATTCATATAAGTAGTCATATAAGTTCCCGTTCCCGACTGTCTGTCTGTCTGTCTATCTGTCTGTCTGTCAGTCTGTCTGTCTGTCTGTCAGTCTGTCTGTCTGTCTGACCCGGCCCTGCTTCGTCATGGCCCTGGCGGAGATCTGTCTGTCTATCTATCTATCTATCTATCTATCTATCTATCTATCTATCTATCTATCTATCTATCTATCTAATCTATCTATCTATCTATCTATCTATCTATATATCTATCTATTTATCTATAGCCAGGGGACTTAACTTAAGATATAACAATGCTACTAAAAGTTATGTCCGTTGTTTTATATTTTCTTATGTTCAGTCATGTAATTACAAAATTAAATTTTAGTAAGGTAATAGCTGATAGTACACTAAAAAAAAACTATGACAGTTGGTTGCACTAGAATGAGAAGAAGACGTGTAGAAAATTTCATCTCAATCGCGAACGCATAAAGAACGGACCCACATACATCCAAACAAACATACATACATATATCGCCTTTTATACTTATATATATATATTGTCCATTTTGTTTACAGCAACCTATCACAATAAGTAATTATTAATTATGTATAAGTTATTAAGCAATATAAATAACTAATTATTGCAATTTTATTTTACTTATACACTTATACATTATATTTGACAATATGGACAAAAACTGTTATTAATTTGTTAACAAGATTTTACAACTTGTTATTACAACAAATATTTTTTATTATCTATCAATGGCTTTAATTTAGACACAAACCAACTACATTGTCACTATAATTGTTTATTTCTAATGAGATTTGTGTAACTGCTTGCACTTTTTGACAATATTCTTGAAATCTGGAGCACGTTTACTAGTTGAAATTCGCATGCCATCATGCAAGTTGCAGTCGGACAATAAAGACATATTCTTAGATTTGTTGATCTCCAAGCAAGAGAATGCTTGTTCGCAAATGTATGTTGATCCAAACAATGATAAAAGTCTAGCTGCAAAGGTTTTCAAGTTGGGAAATGATTCTTGTGATAAAGATCCATAGAAATCCAGCAAACCCTCTGACTTGAATTTCTCTTTCAGGTCATGATCTGCTTGTAAGTCAAGTAGCTCCAACTGTATGTCCTCTGTGGCTGTATCAGTTTCCGCACTAAAAGGGGAACTGAGAATATTGAACTGTGGCTCTAAGTTCTGGAAATCTTGGAATCTCCATCTAAATTCGTTAATCAATGCATCTAATTGGGCTTTGTACTTTTCAGTCATTTCACCAGAAATGGTTTCTTGTTTCAGCAAAGGGAAGTGATAAAATCTTTTTTCACTTGCTTGTCTGGAGAACAGTGAGAATTTTGCCTGAAATGATTTTACATGTACAAACAATTCATGTGCAAACACACCATTGCCCTGAAGCTTGACATTCAGTTCATTTAACTTTTCCATAATTTCAATGGCAAACATAAAGTCTAACTTCCACTCTTTATTGACAATGTTAGTTTTAAAGTCACATTTAATGAACTTCATCTCTAGGAACATCACTATTTCTTCTCCGAGTTCCCACACTCGCCTCAACACCTTGCCGAGACTCAGCCATCGAACACTGGTGTGGTACAGGAAATCGGAATTTTCAGTGTCCAAATCGTCAAGTAATGCCTTGAAATGTCTGTGATTAAGTCCTCTTGATCTGATGAGGTTGATGGCACTGATAACTGGGTCAATAACATGCTTGATATTCAAAACAGTTTTATACAGACTTTCTTGATGAATCACACAGTGAAGTGGTAATAATGTGTGGTCTGGATATTCTGCTTTAATCTTATCACTTATCAACTTTACCAGACCTACATGTTTTCCAGTCAAAGCACGAGCTCCGTTAGTTGTAACACTTGCCATCTTGTTCCAAACCAACCCAGTTCTTTCGATACAGATAGTAACAGCACTGAATATATCATGGCCTATGGTTGTGTCTTTGAGTGACACAAAACTCAGTAACTCTTCAGAGAGTTTGAAAGAAGTGTTTATTCCAGGTATAAATATCAATAATTGGGCGGTATCATGTACATCGGTACTTTCATCCAATGCAAGAGAGTACCACAAAAATTGTTTACTTGCATCTTGAAGTTTATGCATCATATTGTCATTTATCATGTCAACACGACTGACCAAAGTTCTCCTTGATAAATTAATGTTGTCAAATCTATTTTTTTTTCGTTCTAGACACATAATGTTTGCTGCATCTAGCAAACATTCCTTGATGAACTCGCCATCAGAAAATGGCATGTTCTGTTTTACAATTATGTGTGGCAGCACAAGACTAGCTTCAGGTGCAGCATCTTGAATTGAAGACTGTTTAGTGAAAACAGTTTGCTGTTTCTCCAAATTTTTCACCAACTTCAGGCATTTCCTTTTTCCCCATTCGGTTGTTAAATTCCGAAATCGGAATGTTTTGTTTGATAATGTCTTTTTAAATTGTACTCCTTGAAGACAGCCACTGACTCACGACACAACAAGCAAACTGATTTGCTACCAACTTTTATAAAACAGTACTTAGTTGTCTATTCATCATTAAATACACGGCATTCATCCTCAATCTTACGTTTGTTATTGAAACTCATTGTTTTAATAAAATTCGAACGGTTAGAATTGTAAACAACTTTAAAACGAAAATGAAACAAACCCTACTTCCTGTTGTGTGTGAAAATAAAATATTCGGAAAACAAGTAGTAAACTCAGAATAAATTTCAGAAATGTATCAAGACTACTACAACAAATAAATTAATTTTAAAATTGTAAATGTGTAAATAATTTATGACAGCAAAAAACTTTTAAAATTTAATATTTTCTTGCAAAATAAACCATTTTATTCACCGGAGAAATATCTGTTTTTTCATAAAATCATCCTTACTAAATTTTTACAAGTCGATAAATATTTCTCTATATGAAAACCGATAAATTCTCATTTTAGTATTACATGGGTCCAAATATTGCTGTATGTAGCCGGGGACGGGGTTGAGTTGAGCGCCCAAACTTGTATAAATACCCCAATGGCTCGTGCATTCATCACCTATGCAGCAAAAGTCCAACTCTTGGCCTTCTCGTGGCGGAACTGTTTCAACTAACAGGAGAAGGGGCGACGGCGAGTTACTGTCGCCGAGAAATAACCAGAACTCTCTAGATGTGTATGCACGTATATGCATGTGCAGACATGTGTGTGCGTGCCTACACACCTAAACTCAGGTAAGACCACAGTCTGCTCTAGCAAAGGAAAGGTGCTGAAGACGGAGGCAACCTTCCAGGAGGCGCACCACAGAAATCAGGATAACACGCAATCACGCGTAATGAAATATGTCGACTACTGCTAAATGTTATGGTGCTCGCCCTGCTTTGGACCCCCAGGCAGGTGCAGTGCCGGGCCCTATGGATCTAAAGGGTTCAACCACAGCTACTGGAAGTCCTTCTCAGATGTCATGTGGAGCTAGGGGACCTGAGAATAGAGCGTCTGGCCATACCAAACAAATACTAAAACTAATGCACTGGAATGCGGAGGGAGTCAGCAAAAAAAAAAAAAAAAAAAAAGAACCATAAAACATCTTGAACCAAGAAAAGGTAAACGTAAGTTGCTTGCAAGAAACTAACCTCAACGAAAACGAAATGATGTCTGGGAAATTGCCAGTACTGGGGAGACTACTTTCTGAACTTAGCAGTCAGCCTAAGGTCACCATACAGTGGATACCATCCCACTGTGAAGTACACGGAAACGACAGAACTGATCGATTGGCTAAGGAAGGAGCAAAAGAAGAACAGCTTGATGTGCCCGTTACATACCACCAAAAGAAAAGAATGATCACATCAGTCAGAAGGCCACCAAAACCTGCTCACGACGACTACCACGACAGACCAGAACAAGTCATTATTCTGCGCCTCAGAACAGGACACAATAGATTACGCAATCACATGTATGCAAGATTCAAGATTGGTGAATCAGCGATGTGTACATGTGGATTGGCATCGCAGACAGCAGAGCACATACTCAAAGACTGCCCAAATTACAACATGTCTAGGCAAACCTTCTGGGCTAGAGAGACGACAGTGGAAGATAAACTCTATGGACTGCTGAGTGAATTAAAAAGGACGGTTAAATTCATACAAGAGGCAACATTGCAGTTATAGAGATAATTAAGGCGAACGAAAGAAGAATAAGAAGCATTACATTACGAAGGTCACGTACCGTTTACAAAAATAGATAATTAGAAAGAAATTTTATCAAAAATGTTAAAACAATCATAACGGTACATGAAATTCTGTAAAATTCAACAACATAACTTAAAAACGAAGTAAAAAGTTTTATTTCTAAATGCCCTTGCGGGCCGCATAAAATCAGCTGGCGGGCCGCAGTTTGCCCACCCCTGATCTAGAAGTTTTCTTCGATTTCTCTACGTTACCAATTAAATCAAAATCACCGACCTTCATAGCTAGACACGTTCCGCTTTCGTGTGCGGTATCTTCTAATGTCCCTGGGTTCGAAGCCCCGCGATGTTTCATCATGACAGAAATTCCTCAACATTTGCTCAACAAAATGTTAGACTATCTACATGGAATAGCCGATATAATCTATCAGTTGTTGTTCGAACTTTTCGAACCGGTATTCACGCAGTTAACTGAATATCCAAAATTAAGTGATACACTTGACGCTTGTTTCAGGGAACGTCCCGGTTGTAGAGATATGTTGTTAATTTGACCAAATCGTATTTGATCAATATTTCATTGACTGGAAGGCTAATCCCTTTAAATTTATCGTCAAGAGAAATAATTGTATATGCATAGCGAAAGAAAGGCTGAAATTCCCCGCTGTCTCCAATTTTCTCGCGCCGTGGTTCAGCTATTCGCACTACCTGGCTAGTTTTAAAGACTAAAGGTCATTTTGTGCTACGAGTACCCGACGGATCTAAGTAAATTAAATGAAAGAGACCCCCCCCCCCCCCACTTAGCTTTTTTCTCAAAACTTAGAAACTTTAACATATCCTAGGCAGAAAATGCCGTTTGCCAATAAGTGTGGGTAGATAACACGATGACTACCTTGACTGACATTTTAACTGGTGCAATATTAAGGACTTTTTTCCCTTTCTGCTTGCACTTTCCAGACAAGTGGCTTTTTATGCCGACTTGAAGATAGACATGTGTAAGCAGGCAATCTAAGTGCCTGGAATTATTTGTATTATCTATTTAACACTATGAAAACGGATGTGCGTTTTGCTCTGCGCTCGCAGCAGGAGGAGAAATTACACAAAGTAATACGGGAACATATTGTGGGTAATCCCAGCAACATATACCATAGCCATCACTAAGCACATAAGTCCCGTATCAGGGGCAATAAGCTCGTAAGAAGTTTGAAAGGCTACGATGCGAACGCTTTATATCTTTGGTCGCTTAAGGGATAAATTCCCATAGATTTTCCCATCTTAAGGAACAGAGAAGATGGATTTGTCAAATAGTAATAACGTACATTTAAAAACACAATTTAACAGTAGTGAACGAACGAACGAACGAAAATCTTTATTTTCAAAGAGTTAAGAATTGTGTACGCAGGCCCGTCTGACATTCTGCCCTTCTTCTCTATTTCCTCTCATACATTCTTTCACTCAACATCTCTTATGAAGCAATTCTTTAACAACAAAAGAACAATAAGCATTAAAACGCATGAAAATAATCAATAATACATGACTCGTTGAGGCAATGTTTAACATGTTCAGCATAAATACCCAAGGTGGGTGTAACGTGCCACACATATCGGAATGTTTTTGTTTTTTTCTGGCTAGTTGTCGTTCGAGATAATTTACCATTATTAATGTCTTTGTTGCTTTTTTTTTTTTTTTAAGGTGGCATGTAGTCTGTTCTGAGGTAGTGTTCAAACAGTTTGCGACTGTATGTATAATGATTGGTGGTGTCTTTGATTTCTTGTGGAAGATTGTTCCACAACTGAGAGGCAGAGTATGCTAAGCTTGTTTTATATAAGTCTCTCCTAGGTTTAGAGACATGAAGTATATTTAGTCGTTTGCTATGTCTTGCGTTATATTTAAACAATGGGCAAAGGTAGCTTGGGGCATTTTGAAATAGGATTTTGTGAGTTAGTTTAGCCTTATTAAAAAGTAGGCTTTTGTGGAGTGGCAGTAAGTGAAGACGTTCATGTAGGTTAGAATTGTCTGTAAACTTATCACCATTGATTAGACGCACTGCCCTTTTCTGGAGTGAATAAAGGCGTTTTGTTATTGATTTGAAGCATCCATCCCAGATTGTGGAGCAATAATCAATATGTGTTTGTATGTGGGAAGTATAGAATATCTTTCTTGTGTTTTCGTCGAGGAAGTTTTTAATTTTGGCAAGTTGGTATACTTTTTTGGCTATTTGTTTAACTAGAGCTTAAACATGGGAATTAAAGGATAGATTTTGATCTATGATAAGACCCAGTGCCTTATGCTCGGTTACACTTTCTATAGACGTGCTACCAATGTGCAGCTGAAGAGTTCTCTGCGAGTGAGATGCAGCTAGATGGCCGGGATATCCGAGTAGATGAGTGAGATGGAAACACTATGAAAGCTTAATAGTTCCATAGGTGCTTATTCCACGCACATCCAACCTGTGTGCTTACACATGGAAAAGAGTTTAACCATGTAAACAACAAACCACTGGTAGAATTGTCACAGAGCACGTGTGACATTCAAGAGTACCTAGAGAGTATTGTCGTGGTGACAGTTTAAGTAATTTGGGAAACCAAGTGGCAGAAATGAAAACAGATGAAATCGAACAATCAAGCGTTTCCTGAGAGAGAAGTTTCCACATTCAGAACTTCCTTGGGGTTCCTTAACGGAGCAACAGATCCTCGAGACTATGGTTGACGAGAATTTTTTTTTTTTTTATTATTATTTTTTTTTTTGGGGGGGGGGGGGGGGGGGGTAGAATGTGACATTCAAATACCGGCTGACGTGAAAAGGTACTTTGATGAAATGACTCCCATATTGCAAGAACACGGAGGTTTCGAGAGACGACATAGGCGATTTTATGAAAGAATACGCCATAAAACATAAACTACTGAGTACTCAACGACGGACTTTGATCGATAGTTATTTCGGGAAGAAAATGTTATTAGCTACCCCACTCTTTAAGTGATATCTATCCCATGGCATGGTAGTTATACACATCTATTAGGCAATCGTGTATCGACTTATGAATTATTTTAAACAATTTGGAGATAGAGTGTCTAATGCCCGCTGCCAAGGAGACAGAGACTCAGCTGGGGCTATTACAGCCGACACTATGAAACTATTTGGTAACGCCGCTTACAGCAAAAATCTAACAAATACGGTCAAACATACAGATGTCTCCTACTGCCAGAGACAAGACACTAAAAAAACTAATCAATAACCCCTTTTAAAAACATGACCCCCGTTACAGATTATCTCTTCGAATTGGGAATGGTAAAAAAAGAAAAATGTCTGGGATCTGATTCCACAGTTTGGTTTCTTTGTCTATCAGTATGCCAAGTTGCGCATGCTAGCTTTTTATTATTATTTTCTAGACAAATTTGTTGATAAATCCTACTACCAACTCACCGAAATGGACACAGATTCACTCTACTTGGCTCTTAGTGCCGATTCACTTTCTAAGATTGTTAGACCACACCTACGAGAAGAATTTGCTACAGTCTTCATTTAATCACTTAATACCAAGTATTCTTCGCAGACACCGTATATGAAAGCTGTTTAAACGTTTCTCTTGGTGTGAGTAAGTTGTCCAGGTTTCACTGCCATAAAGAAGAGTACTAAGGACACAGGCTTAGAAGACGAGGACTTTTGTTTTGACAGTAAGCTTCCTGTTCTCCCAGACTCTTTTGCTAACATGTTCATTGTTGTTGCTGCCTTACCAATCCTGATGTTGATTTCCTGATATAGGGATAATATGCTATTAGCCTCTGATTCTAGGTATGTAAAATTGTCTATTATCTAGAGTTCGAAGTCGTCAATAAAAGATTGATGGTACCCCATGTGCACCTTGTGACTTAATCTGTGTCTTCATTTTGTTAATTATTAAACCAAATTCAGAACAAGCATTGGAGAATGCAGATAGCAGAAGTTGGAATTCTTCCTAAGAGTGGGTCGTAATTGCACCATAATCCACAAAAACAACTTTCCTGATTAGTAACCTCCTAATTTTGGTCTTGGCACTCGATCTCTGAGCAATATAGAGGCCACCATCTGAGCGTGAGTGAATGTATATACCGGCATCCTAATCACGAAAGGCATATTTCAGTAGAAGTGAAAAGTATATTCCAAAGAGGGGGGGGGGGGGATAGTACACAACCGTGCTTAACTCCACTCTTGATTTCGAACTCTTCTGAAGTTGCACCATACATTTGATTATACCCTTCATACCAGTGTGGAACTATTCCACAATGGACAGAAGAGTTGGTGGACAGCCAGTCTTCTTTAGTGCATTAAAAGTCCCTCACGACTGACCAAATCACACGTCTTTGTGTGGCCAATGAAGGCAATAAACAGTGGTTGACTCTGTTCGCGGAATTTTTCTTGCATTTGTCGCAATGAGAATATCATATCAATGGCAGATCGGTTCTGTCGGAAGGCGCACTGTAATTCGGGGTAGACTTGATCTCCTAGAACTTGAAGTCTGCGCAGAACAATTCTGGCAAATACTTTCCCAACAGTACACAGAAGTGAAATACCCTTATAGTTGTTGCAGTCGCTTCAATCGTCCTTGTTCATGTACAGCGTTATGATGCTTAAATCTTTGAAATCCTGTGGGACTTGTCCTTCTCGCCAGCATAGCTCTATTAGCTGGTGGATCTGTAGAGTGAGTGTGTCTTGACCACTCCTGATTACCTCTATTGGAATCCCATCCTTACCTGGGGCATTGCCAGATGCAAGTTCATTTATAGCACACTTAACTTCTGTTATGGTAGGAAGTGTGTCCAGGTGGTCAAGAGTTGGCAGGGCATCTATGGCATTGATGGCATCATCCGCTAGTTTAGTCTCACTTGAGTAAAGCTCTAAATAGTGCTCTACCCATCTATCCATCTGCTGTTTCTTATCAGTGATAATTTCTCCAGTCAAGGTTTTCAGTGGTGCGCTTCTATTGATCATTGGACCACAGGCTTTCTTTATCCCTTTATACATGCTTCTGATGTTTCCCTTATCACTTGCGATTTGAATGGACTCACATAACTTGATCCAATAGTCATTTACACACTGCCTGGCAGCCTTTTGCACATACTTCCTAGCTTGCGTTAGCTCACTCAGAGCGTTACGCGTTGGTCTTCCCTTGTTTCTTAAGAGAGCTATCTTCTTCATATCAATCAAGGGCTGCAGAGTCTGGCTGTTTGCAGTAAACCAATACTGCCTCTTTTGATCCACGGTGCCGTAAACCCCTACCGCAGTTTCATAAAGAGTTTCCTTAAGTTAACCCCACTTTTCACTTACTGTACAATTTTCTGATGCATCAGTGAACGCGTCTTCAAGTTGCTATTGAAACTGAAATTATGATTTTCATGATCGTGAGTGTTAATAATATTAATCTAGGGGTTATATTTATGTTTAGCTGTGTAGATTCTCGTTGGACTCAGTCTAACTCTTGCAACAACCAAAGAATGATCCAAATCTCTGTCAGCACTGTGGTAACTTCGAGTTAATGATGTATGGTTCAGATGTTGTCTCCGTGTGATGATGAAGTCCAGCTGATGCC
This sequence comes from Cepaea hortensis, assembly GCA_963921405.1. Taxonomy (NCBI): domain Eukaryota; kingdom Metazoa; phylum Mollusca; class Gastropoda; order Stylommatophora; family Helicidae; genus Cepaea; species Cepaea hortensis. The sequence goes on from OY992887.1 coordinate 65,151,191, forward strand.
AATGGCCGGATCTTGGATGTTTCAATGTGACCTTATGCAGCTTTTTTTATTTAAAAAGGAGTTTGTAATACATAGGTCATTTCTGGTGCAGTGCTCCAGCAGCCTTTACCCATTTTCATTCATGAGACCGATGTTGTATTTTCCAAGGCACACTGGCCATAAACTCGAGTCCTTGCCCACACGAGCATTAAAATCACCGAGCATATAAATGTAGTCGGATTTTAGAACTGCCTTTATCATAAAGTCTACCTCCTCGTAGAACGAATCCTTCACATCATCAGAGGAATCGAGTGTCGGTGCATATGCAGTAATAATGGTGGCAAAACCACAAGAAGTTGCCAAACGCAGGGATAATAGTCTTTTATTACCTCCAGCTGGAATTTCAATCATTCCAAGTAGCGAATTCTTTACTTCAAAGCCCACACCATGTTGCCTTTTTCTTTCTACCCTCTACCCTTCCAAAAAAGGGTGTAATTGTTTTCCCTGAGTGACCCTTCATCAGCGAGGTGAGTCTCCTGCAGGCCAGCAATATCAATTCTTAGACGATTGATTTCGTCATCAAACACAGCCGTTTTTCTCATATAGTTAATAGTCGTAAAGTCAGTGGAAAATCCTGGACACATGGTTCTTACTTCCAGGTTGCAAGCCTTAGCTTGGGGTTCCTATTTTTCTTTTTACAGCCTGCGATACAGATTTTGTCCTAGCCCTAAGCAGACATTGAAGCAGGCAGGCTGTGGCGGATCAGCACCCATTGGCCGGGGGCTGCCCAGCTTGAGGCGGGTGGTAGCTGATCAGTGACACCTGTAGGTGTCTCCCACCGTCAGAGGCAACCCGTGGCGCCCCATGTCTACGCCAACTGACAGGGACTTATAACCCGTAAATGTTGCCTCTCGCTTTGATTCCGAGACTGGTTAAGACCAGGGATGGAGTTATTGCCTCTCCATAGCACAAAGTTTGGGCTAAAATATAGAGACCATGTGTTGCCCATGCAACATGATCCCTCTCTCGGCCTACCTAGTTCACTCCAGAGGAAAGGTAACACCTATACATCTGGAACAAGACAAGCTGCAGAAGCTGCCGGATCAGCAAAGCAGTGCTCTAACTGTCCGCCTGTCGGAGCTTCGATCCTAGACCAGCTGCCAACCAAGGCTTAGGGCCTGGTCTACCCTGCCATGACATGTTGTCTTTAGGTTGCATTTCTTCGCACAAGATTAAGGTTTGTGCCCTCCTTATTGCGCTCTTCCGCCCGAAGCCGTTGGCACAATGTGGGGTGTCGGGTTTGGTAAGCGCCGCCCAACATTTGGCGCTAACATAAAGCAGGTAGTACCGCCTACTGTCATACAGTAGCTCAGTCATAGCTGACTAAAACCTGACACACACTTAAATCACAAATACTGAAGTATTGGAAAGATCAGATTGTTTTGGCGGTCTGTTCCATGCTCACTATTCGTAGACTTAGATGGAAAGGACACGTTAGGAGGATGGATGATGGTAGAATACCAAAGGACATCTTTTTTGGTGAATTACAGATGGGTAGAAGATCTCAGAGTCGGCCTCTACTACGATACAAAGATGTGTATAAGCGGGACATGGTTGATATAGGCATTGATAATGCACATTGGGAGCAAGTCGCCGCTGAACGTGTTGCATGGAGGGCAACTATCAGAAATGGAATAAAGACAAAGGAGAAAATTATTGCACATAAAGCACACACAGCGCGTGAGGGACGTAAGATGGTGCATGATGGTGGAAATGACCATGTTTTCACATGCATCCACTGTGGACAAATATTTACAGCAAGAATTGGCCTTATCAGCCATACTGGCCACCGCTATGGGTCGTAGTTGTTAAGCCTTTTTGAAGCACAGTGTACCAAACTATCGTCTGTCAAAACGGAAAGGTGCCAATGCATTCAATCATTGGTTTCCAGTAGTTCTACTACATGCCAGGACTGTCAGGACATCACAGCTTTTGAAAAGAGAATCCCTGGTCTTTTTAAACTAGCGTACGAAGGAGAGGGGAAGGTGTCTCTGTGTAGAAAAACTTAAAATTTTTTCGGTTCCTATGGAAAGTCCAGCACGAAGGGTCTGGCTAAGAACCACAACGTCATATACAATAAAATATTCTAGAATGTCCTCACAATTCAACAGAATTAAGGGTGTCATATATTGCGATTGAAATTAGGATCACTTTTGTGCATCACCCATATTCTAGTCATAGAAGCTGGCCCCATTCCCCTCTATTGTTCACTAGTCAAGAATATGAACCTTGAATATCTCAGACTCGAGATTTTGTCTAGGTGGTGGTCCCGTGAAAGATAGTGATACAAGATAAGATTATGCCTTTCACTAAGAATCCTGTTAGCTCTTGAGCCCCCTTAAAGTTTGTGAATAGTCTGAAATGACTTCATCAACATGAAACATGATCAAGTGAAGAAATAGCATAGATCTCTGGTAGCTGCGGGAAAATAAAGATCATCTTCTTTTCAACAGATGTCATCTCTCTCCCTTTCATTTCCCATTGTTTGGTAATTGTGTTAATTTCTTATTTAATTACACACAAAGAACAAATTGTTTACAAACAGTTTTTAAACAAACATGTGAACTGGAAATAAAGTAGAGAAATAGATACTGTTAGTGTGTTTATTGATTGTGCCTGGTTTTGGTTCAAAGAACATATCACATGTTAAATTGACAAGAATATTTGGTGGTTACACAAATCATACTTTGAATACATGAGTATATTCCCTTCCCTTTGCCAATTGTTCACAATCAAAATATGTATAACTAATGTCAGTTCACTGTGGAAAGAGAATAATTGTCTTTTCTACAATATATCAATGGTTCTTTCCTGAAACACAAAAGAGTTTGTATGGCCTGGTGTGTTTAGGCCTTTTATGCTCTTGGTTATCTTGAGTAGTGGTATCTGTGCTTACTAGAAAAATGTCACATCTGAGCAATGAGACTGAGCTATAGCCTAAGTCCATGTATTGGTGGATCCGCTTCATTTATCTGCCAGTTAGGTCAAACTGAAGGCTGTCCTTGCTCTGGTAGATGCCTGAGTCGTCTCGATCTCTCACGGGTTTAGAGCAACATCTCTTTTCTATTCTGCCACCAAGTATCACCACTCGAATTCATACCAAACTACACATATTTTTGGAAAACTTGGCCACCACTAAGCGACTGGACTGTCTGCTAGAATCTTGTCAGGAAGAGTGCGCGATTCAAAATTGAACGCTCACAAAGGGCCGAATTTACTATCACGTGATCGGTGTCCTCCAATGATTCTATGTAGCGAAGACGCTGTTTATTCCAAATATAGCTGGCATGTGTCCATCTTCAGTGTCAAGTGGGTGTTATGTGTTATTCGTGCGTTCAAGTGTACCATTTTCCTCTGCTAGGTGTGCAATAGTTGACTTAATGTAAACTGATGATGTCCGTTATGTCACAGTGGTGAAGACAGCATGGGCTTAAGACCCGTGGGACAAGTATATATACCGACGAACAGTATCTCGCATCATTGTCATATCTTTACATAAAACGCCAAGTACAACCCGATAACGTTACCACCACACCTCTCCTCATTTAAACAGACATGAGGGGCGGAAATTTTGCCAAAGCGGTAAACAGATACGTGTAAGGCACAGAAAATTGCAGTTGAAGACACAGTGACAGTGAAAGAGATCAGGGCTGTGCTTCAATGAACAAAAATCAGCGCACCCGGGCCAGATGGTATAAGGTATTACGACATCAGTATGTGTACCAACAACGAGCTAGAGGAACTTGCAGATATGTACAACAACAGCATAACGAGTGCTAGCATCAAGGAGGGGTGGTTACACAACTATCTAATTCCATTGAAAAGACCACACATAAATTCAGGGATACCGTGTAATAACCATCCATCCATCCATCCATCCATCCATCATGTGCCGTGCCGATGAGCGTGGGTGATCATGTTCTGCCATCTCACTCAATCACCAGAGTCGTGGATCAGCTCCGTGTTTCTGTCTCGCCCATGCCATGTGGCCAAGCCATCCAGATATTTAATTCTTGGTCTTCCCCTTGGTCTGTTCCCTTCGATCTTGCCAGTTGTCACCAAGTTCTCTAATTCATTTTTTCTCAAAACATGCCAAAAACATTTGGACTGTCTACGTCTAATGTCTCTAATCAATTTACGATCTTCATTTGTTTCTTGAAGGACTTGTTCATTAGTTTTTCTGTCTGTCCATGGTATTCTTTGCATTTTCCTCAGGAACCACATTTTGATAGCCATCAGATGTTTTTCAGCTTGTATGCTCATTGTCCAAGCTTCACATCCATATAAAAGTACAGGTTCTATGTAGCTATTCAACACTCTTTTTCTTGTTTTGATTGATATATTTTTATTGGTCAGTATGTTTTTCGTCTTGCAAAAGGCTACCTTCGCCATGGCAATTCTTGTTCTAATCTCTTCAAGGCATCTCCCATTAGATGTTATGACTGTTCCGAGATAGTTGTACCGATTCACTTGTTTAAGAATATGCCCATTTACTTGTATATTACATTATGGTATTTCTTCCTTCCTAGTGACGACCATAATCTGTGTCTTCTTACGATTCAATTCTAAACCTATGTATGTCCACAAACGAATGCCGTCATTCACGATCAATTATTTTGAAAACTGTCTGTTGCGTCGTTATGAAATTATTCCTGCCGTCTTATATTTACCCCCACCCAATGAATATCTTTTTGATAGGTCCAAAAGCAACTAAAATCATCGAAAGCGGCGACATTTCTTTGATGTTTTGCTGAAAAACTAGTGATTTCTCGCTAACAGTAAGGAACGCCCGGCCAATTCACATGACGATACAAGGGTATCCGGATTCGTATGGGAATGGGTGCAATAAAAGAAGTAGCTAAAAAGTCGACAGGGTCAGCTGCATTGCACCGGGTTTTTATCCCACATGGCTCCGTTTCTTTCCGCAGCGCGGAAAGCGACGCACAAAGCACGAACTCCGTAGCTCCAGCGACGACCCTCGGGAGTCTCCGAAAAAATGCACTCGTGAAATGAAGGACGTGGCCCGGAATCGAACATACAACCTTTGGAGCTCGAGTCAGACGGCTTGACCACTTCACCACGGAGAATCCCGAGAGGGGTGCAATGTGCAATATTAGTAAAGACAGAGAATTTACAGAGGCATGGGGTAAATAATTTGTAAATTGACAGGAAAGTATAAGGAATATATTTCTTACCTTATTTTTCATTTCCTTCTTGTTTCTTCAGCTGCTGGTTAATAATGTGTACACAAGTATTCATGTTAGCTTTTTATATTGAGTTCGTGAAAGCTTCCAAATAGCTGTGCGTTAAAGTGCGTATGGAGTGACCAGAAATGATACCGCAATTTAGTCATCATGTTTCCATTTTTAAGGATCTGTTCAGCTGTCTGTGTAGTTTGTTCACATGTACACATGGGTGACAGACCCGCTTTGAGTCTTCGTGAAAGATTGTCTACTCTGCTGTTTGCCGTTCAGAGACGGAACATGATTACCTGTTTTGCACTATGAAAATAGTTGTCAGTGTCTCTGTAGTGGGCTATCTTCTTAAAGACCAAGATGTTGGTCCTCTTTTCATTGAAGTTTATAGATTGATTCGTATGCACGTGTGTTGTCCCCTAATTTGACAACGTGTTTGCTCTCACGTTTCTTGTTATGCCACAATATGTCAGTTTCCACCGCAATATTACTCTTCTGTTGGTATTCAATGCGTTGTGTGTGTGTGTGTGTGTGTGTGTGTGTGTGTGTGTGTGTGTGTGTGTGTGTGTGTGTGTGTGTGTGTGTTCAATACAGTTGTTTGTTACCGCTGAGGGCTTGTGGAATTGAAAATTCATCACTGTGGAATACAAACTGTTGCCATTGATATTATGCTGATGCTGTAATGTTTAGGGCCTGCAATTCTTCTGAATATTTGTAGCAAAATATCCCAGTTGGTGTGCACTTGGATTAAGGTCTGCGATCTTCTCAGACCTTAATCTGTGTCGGGCGATGTCAGTAGGTTGATGACTGCACTCGGTTGCATAAAATTCAATCCATCCTTTCTCCAATAATCCTCTTCCTCTTTCAACACATGGTCCTCACATTTTTCCAGTAACTTTTATCAATATTTAATAGCGCGGACTGGATTAGTATCTTGACGTCAGACAATTTGAATATAGTATTGTCAGCTGACACCTGTCCTTTAATTTTAGCCCACACAAGTTCTATAGGGTTAAAATGAGAATGGTACGGCGAAGGTCTCAAGCACCCATGACGATGCTCTACTATCAACTTGTCGATTTGATATTTCTTGCTTTTTGGCGTCTGTTTTACAAGGGACAACAATTCTAGCTAGAAATACGTTTCTGGAACATGTATTTTTTCCATTCGGAGTCATATCTTTATTGCTCCCTTTGTGCTCGATGATGTAGGTATTGTGTCTTCTTGGGCAACAACATTGATATCATGCATTGTCCATAATTGGACACGACGGTCTATCTAGGGATGGAAGCACAGTATTCTCGAGCCAATCTCTAAATACATTACCATTCATCTTATTATGATAATCCCTATTGTCTGTATGCTTTGATACGATCACGAGCCCAGCATTCTGTTGTAAGCCATTATGCGTATTACCAGCATGGGCCATGACCAAAAGCTGTCCTATACTACTGGGCACATATCGCTTTATCTGTCCATCCACTGATTGCCATTCCTTATCACTTGTGTGGTGCGCATTGATCCACATTTCATCTAAACACAGTATGCCATAATTTTCTTCTCGCATTTACCTTATTTCACGTAGGTATCTGCTTCTCATGGCTCCTAAATGCGGTTGCTCGCAAAGAATATTTCTACTGCCCCTGTACTTTCAAACAGTGAAGATAATGTCCTTATAATTTTCCACAAAGTTGTTTTGGATAGCTCTATGTTATTGTTCTTTCTCAACCAAACCCTAAGTTTTCTTACAGTCACTGTTACTTTGGCATCCAGCATTTTTATAATGCTGGATAATCCTGGATGTAAAATCCAAAATTTTATAATTTTAGGAGTCTCCGTGGCGAAGTGGTCAAGCCTTTTGACTCGGGCTCCAAAGGTCGTGTGTTCGATTCCGGGCCGCATCCTTCGGTTCACGAGTTAAATTTTTCGGAGACTTCTGTGGGTCGTCGCTAGAGCTGCGGAGTTCGTGCTTTGTGCGATGCTTTCCGCGCTGCGGAAAGAGACCGAGCCATATGGGATAGAACCCGGTGCAATGAAGTCGACCCTGTCGAATTTTAAGCGACTTTTAAAAGCATTTTTATAATAGCTCGCCTTATGACATCTTTGTCAAAGCTGTCTACAATAATCTTTTTACCTACCGTTTGGTTATTGCGTGGTGGTTTAATTCCAGCTTCTTGCACCCATCGACGAAATGACCGTTTACTCAAACCCAATGCATGCACTGTTTTTTTTCAGAATTTGTAATAGTATAAAATAGTTTCCTGCGATCAGCTTCTTTACAAAAATATGTGTACAACTTCCTAGCGATTCTTTGAAGTGTATACACAATTTCGCATTCAATCCCATTGAAAAATATTCACACAATGTTAGCGATAAGTGGAAAATTTAAAAAAAAAAAAAAAATTAATCAGGTTTCATGAAATAACCCACATTTTGAGACACATCTGAACAGTCCTAGTTTAAACAACGCGGAGAGTTGGCATAAGGCCAATCCCGTGAAAATATTCAACATTAAGCGCTGATTGTCTGGCTACGCTGTAATACATTTAAAATTATGAATTTCATCTCAGACACGTAAATTATATATCGCATATAGACAAACTTTGAAATCTGCTGTAAAATCTCCAGGACACAATTTTTTTTTGTTGGGTGGATATAATGATAAGGTTATATACTAAATCTCATAATTTTCCCTCAGTTGGTTACTGAGATATGGATGTTTATATTGAGGCAAACAAATGTGAATGCACTATAGTTGGTCACTGTGTGCAACAACCACGTCTACTAAAAGTTGCAGGTCCTGTGCATTGTCTGCAATCAATACTGTACCATATGCGTATCTATTGTTATTGATGCATCGTCCCCCAATGTTGATTCCTTCCATATCTTCTATATTTCTGAAAATATTTTCACTGTACAGGGGAAAAAAGATCTGGCGACATTACACATCCCTGTCTCACACCTCTCTTAATAGGCTGATATTGGCCTACTTCATTATCAATTCTTACGGCAGCTTGTTGTTTCCAATATATGTTTTTTACAAGTCTAAAGTATTTTCCATAAATTTGTAGATCTTCAAGCATCATAATTATGTCGGCATGTCTCATTTTATCGAAAGCCTCTGTGTAGTCAATAAAGCAGATGTGTAGATCTTTGTTTACTTCCATAGAACTTTCAATCACTGTTCTCAGTATGTACACAGCATTTACTGTACCCTTGCCTTCTACAAACCCACATTGTTCCTCTCCTATTTCAGGTTGTATTTTCTTCCTAACTCTTTGCATGATAATTCTTAGCAAAATCTTCGTGATGTGACTCTTTGTACTAATTGTTCGATGTTGATCACATTCCAAGGCTCCTGATTTCTTTGGGATTGCAATAAATACAGAATTGAGTAATTCATGAGGTATATCTCCAGTATCATATATGGTATTCAGGAGTCTGGTAACTTTATCTATTCCGTATTCTTCTAAAGCATTAATCATTTCTGTTGTGATGCTGTCTGAACCGGGGTTCTTGCCATATTTCAAAATGGATGGCCCTTCATTATTATTTTCAATATCACACTGTTCTTCTCTGATATCATCATAAATGTTTTTTACATAATCTGACCATACATGTAAAATCTGATCTTATTCTCTTATGATTTTTCCATCTTTTGTCTTTAGGCAGTTTGCTGATGTATGTGTTCTATGATTAGTAAGCTCCTGAATTCTTTTGTGCATTAGTTTGGTGTTTTTACTGTTGGGTTGTTTTTCAATTTTTTTTTTAAATTAGGACAGCGTCAGTACCGCAGGATTGGGTACATAGTTATCTCAACCCTCTCCCAGAACCGTTCAATGATCATTCAAAGCTTAGCGGCTTTAGGATCATCACCCTTCAAAATACATTTGGGAAGGTTTTAGAGAAGATAGTCGCTGTCAAGCTGCAAGAGTTTTTTGAAAGGGGGAAGCTTCTTCCAAGAGGCCTGGGAAGCTACAGGCCAGGAAAAGATACCTGGTCAAATGCAGACACTTTTGCCTTTGACGTTTATGAGGGGTTCCAGAGTAGACAAGAAACGATGGCGGCAGCGCTTGATCTCGAGGATGCGTACAATAGAGTTCGCTATGATATTTTGATGACCGCACTGATGGAGAAGGGGGTCAATCCCTGGTTAGTGAACTGGATAGCGGCCGTCCTTCATTCTCGTCGGATTGCTCTCCGTCTGGGTGCATGAACCTCAGAGCCACATATTTTAACCACGGGACTGCCACGGGGATCCGGAATCTCACCGGTGCTCTTTAACGTGTATACGAGTAAAATTACAAACCTAGAAGCACCAGGGGTTGGAAGGATACTAACATTTGCAGATGATATTCTTGCATATAGGTAGGGGAGAGATAGGCAGAAAATAGCCCAGGAGCTGCAGGCTACAGTAGACAAAGTGATTGACTGGTGCACTGAAATGGGTGCTGTCATCCACCCGGAAAAGGCAGCTGTTTTGTGGTGCTCTCTGAACAACAGGATTGTGAGAGCTGATGTTCCAAGCCTCACCATAGATGGTGGAATCGTCAACAGAGAGAACAAACTGAAGTATCTGGGAATCACATTTGACAGGAGCCTGTCCTTCAATGATCATTTTGAGACGGTTGTGACAAGATCTCAAAAGGGACTCAACGCACTGAAACTATGGCTGCAATGGACACAGAGCAGAGAATGCTTTTCAGACTATACCAGCACTTGATCCTCTCAGCGATTGATTATGGACTAGGACTGCCCACTGTCTCAAAGAGTCAGCTGGTGAGATTGGAGCGCATACAGAACGAGGCTATGCGGGTCATTCTGTGATGCACCAGAATACCCCTCTGGTGTGTATGCGGTACATCCTTAGTTTGCCGACTATTGCTAGTAGGCTCAAGGTGATGAGGCGCTGGACGCTGTTAAGGTCCAGCGACTGATAAGAGGGAAATCATGGATGGCTCAGGCGGAGGATACGATCAGACAGGTGTGCCCCTTGGAGAACATTAGGCGAGGAGAAGAGTGGGCCAGAGTGCCAGCGGAGCAGTCAGACTTGTGCAGAGTTATAATCACATTGTGCAGGGAGTGGCCAGCAGGGGCCACGGAAGTGGAAATCCAGCAACTAATTCAGGATAATGCTCGCCCGGGTAATGTGATTATCTACACACATGGTTCGGTGTTGAGAGGTAGTAGAAGTGCCTGGGGTTTCTTGGCAAAGGCTAATGGTCGACGTTTGGTGCAGGAGAGCCTGGCATATGATACCACAACATCTAGCTTCAGAATGGAGGTGGAGGCAGCCAGTGCAGCTTTCCGCTGGATGGAGAATACGATACACACACACACATCATGATTTTAACTGACTCAGAAAGCATGCTGAGTAGGGTGAGGACTGGCAAACTTCGTGCCGAGTAGCTTGTTTGCTTCGGAAGTCACGGGTGGCAAGCATCGTCTGGATATTTTCTCCGGCCGGGGCATGCTGGTGTGTTGGGGAATGAACAGGCAGACAGATTGGCTGGCTCTGCAAAACCTGGTGGAATATTGATGCATGATAAGGCAGACGTGGTTGCGGCCTTATAGGAGCACGTGTACACCTCGGAGGAGCAAATGGGTCACCATGGTCTGGCAAGAATGCGACAGCGTGGAGTGACGAGGGAATCTGGCCGATGCTCGACGCTTAGAGGAAAGGTGAGACGCACATATAATCAGACTGCTATTGGTACTATTGGGGTTGGAACTCTTCGCTGGCTTCTGATGATGGGGACGGAGCGCTTATGGGAATGCCCCGAATGCTGTGATGTCGGTTCCTAAATCAATCAATCAATCAATCAATCCATTTCTTTGGAATTTTTCTCGAGCCATGGTTCTTTTGCCTCCTTACATAATGTTCTGACTTTTTTATGAATTTTTTTTATATTTGGCAGGATTATTTTTGTTCTGTCTTCTTGTTTCAATTAGCTGTAAAATTTCTTCAGTCATCCATGTCTGACTTTCTTTAATTCTTGAATAGTATTTTTCTGCGGCTAAACTGATTGAATTCTTCGACATTTCTCTGATCATCAACATCTTGAAATAGGATCTCTAGATAAGACAATATATGAAATTCCGTAGCCATTGTCTCCTCAAAAAAGAGATTCTCTGCCTACCGTCCTGAAGATGGAGACCAAAACCTACTACTATCTGCCGGCTGATCTTCAACCTCATCCACAACCTGCATCCATGGCTTCACGTAACCCTGATCGGGAGGCTAAACGGTACTCCACCTTGCCAAAGGGTGTCCCGTAGGCTAGCGGAGGGAAGAAAGCACCTTACATCTCCTTTGATAGGGGCACCCCGCCACCATGTAAAATAACCATGAAAAATACAATAGGCAAGCTGCTGGAGAAGTTAATTGCCAGGAAAATATCAAGCCGGCTAGAGAGGCAATGTTGTTTCTATCTACCCTTGGAGGGTACCGTCCAAACAGAGACACATGGACCAACGCAGCAGTTTTTGCCCATAATGTCTATGTAGGTTTCCACTCAGGCATTGAAACATGTGCTGCGGCGATTGATCTTGAGGATGCGTACAATAGTATACTGTTGGATTTTTTAAAGTTTTAGCTGCTTGAACTCAAGATAAGTCCATTCCTCGTCAGTTGGATCGCCGCAGCCCTCTTCCAGAGGAAAATAGTTTTTGATGTGGCAGTTCTATGTGTTCTGGATCAACTCTGCTGATGATATTTCTTCATGCCACCATCTCAATCCATCCAGCATCATTTCTCTTGGTCTACTTCTGCCTCTCTTCCCCTCAATCTTTCCAGTTGTCCTGGTGTTCTCCAATGTATCTCTTTTCATCACATGACCAATGAAAGCTGTTTGTCTCTTTCTTATTATTGTATATAGTGTTCTAGTTTCATTAGCCTCTTTCAGGCAATCGTTGTTAGTTACTTTGCAGTCCAAGGAATTCGCAACATTCGTCTCAAAAACCACATCTCTGTTGCTTCTAAGTTCTTCCTAATTTGTTCATTTACATTCCAAGATTCACTGCCAAACAACAAAACTGGTTCTATAAAGCATTTCAGCACGCTCTTTCTTACATTAATTGATAGTGACTTATTGCATAAGACACTTCATTTTCTGAAATGCGGCTCTTAATCTCTGCTACACATCTTCCATCTGATGTTATAAATGCTCCTAGGTATTTAAAATTATCCACTTGGTTAAGAATTGTCCCTTCTATTTCTATGTCACATTTTGGTGTCACCATTTTCTTTGATATCACCATTGTTACTGTTTTCTTGATATTCAAGGAGAGTCCTTTCTTTGCACTCTCTTTTACTACAATGTCCAACAATTGTCGTAGGTCTGTTGCATTATCCGCCACCAATACTCTGTCACCTGCATAGCGTATATTGATTATATTATAACCTCCGATTAGCATCCTTCCACAAAACCATACTGTTTTTCACTAATTTCCATTTTAATTTTCTTTCTTGTTCTTCTCATTTGATTCGGAGTAGAATCTTAGTGACATGGTTAATGAGGTTAATTGTACGAAAATCTTCGCATTCAATTGCGTCTTTTTGGTATGGTTATAAATGCAGATTTCAACATATCGCTCAGTAAATATCCGCTGCTGTAAATATCTTTCAACAATTTTGGTTCATATATCTACTCCAAATTCTCCCAATACTTCTAGTTCCTTACACATTTCTTAGGCTATTCATGTGATCTTGTAATTCTGCTTCTTATTTTGCTATTAGTGCTTCATCGTCCGCAAATAGAAGTTCTTTAATGGTGTAATTTCCCGTTGGTACTTCTTCTGTGTTCTATTCATTATGTCGTGTTCTTGCGATCGGTTTGGATGGTTTCTTTACATATGCTGTCGATATAGGTTATAGACAAGAGGGGGACAGGACACAACCTTGTTGGATCTTATGGTGAAGGATTCTGAGTTTCCTCCATTTTTTCTCACTATGCATTCACTGTTGTTGTATAAGCTTCTACATACGTTTGTTAGATATGTACTCACTCCATATCGTTTAAGAATTTCCCACAGCTTGTTTTTATGTACTCTAAGAAATGCTTTTCCATCTAATAAATTTATGTAGACGCTTATATAACACCAGTGAATGCATAGTAAGAACAAATAGGGGATACTCAGAACCCTTCACCATTCCTGTCTCCCCCTCCCCCCCCCCCCCACTTGTTCTTAACCTATATATACAACATGTGTAAATAATCCAGCCAAATGCAGACCTTAAGAACACAGCATGACGAACAGAACACAGAAGAAGTACCATCGGCAAATTTCTCCCTCTATAGAGAACTAATAATGAGAGAGCTCTAAGAGAAGCCGGGAATACTAACCAGAGGTTATAATATAAACAATATACACTATGCATATGACACAGTATTGGTGGCGGATAATGCAAAAGATCTACAAGTACTTTGGACATTGTAGTAACAAAGAGTGCAAAGAAACAACTCTCATTGAATATCAAGAAGACAGCAACAATGGTGATATCAAATGGAAAAAAAGTGATACCAAAATGTGAAATTGAAATAGAAGGGAAAATTCTTAACCGAGTGAATAATTTTAAATACTCAGGGGCATCAGACGAAAGATGCACAACAGAGATTAAGAACAGAGTAGGGCAAGTAAAAGCTGCATTTCAGAAAATGAAAAGTATATTATTTTATAAGTAACTATCACTGAATATAAGAAAGAGAGTGCTGAAGTGCTAAATAGAGCCTACTTTGCTGTGAGGAAGTGAATCATCTCATCTCATCTCATCATGTTCCTCTTGTACACTGCGTTGTCGAGGTGAAGTATAAACAGTGGGAGAGTGCCCGCCTATGGGTTTCATGTATCGATATTCGCATGGACTCTGTTATTCCCTGCTTCCATTGTTTACTTGGTCGGCCCCTTCATCTGCTTTCATCTGGTCTGTACATCATTGCTTGTTGTAGTATACTGTTAGATGTAATCTACTCGCATGGCCAAACCATTTGACTTGCTGCCTTCTAATAAAATCTAGTGCAGCTATAGTCCTGATTTCTTCATTTCTGATCTTATCTCTTCTTGATACATTGAGTATTATTCTCAGGAATATCATTTCTGTTATTGTGATTTTTCTTTTCTCTTTTTATGTCATTTGTCCAGGTTTGGCATTGGTAACACAGAGTTGGTAGGAAGATTGTTTTGTAAAGTGCTTTCATAATAGTTATTGATACATGTTAGTTCTTTAGTATTGGTGCTATTTGTCCAATGAGTTGGTTTGCCTTATTGCATCTATTTTCGATCTCGTCTTCTGATTTGCCATATGATGATATTATACTTCCTAGGTATTTGAAACTCTTTACTTGTTTCAATGGATGTTCGATTAGGTGAATCGTTGCTTTTTCTTCTTTAGTTAATTCTTCATTCTTCTTTAGTTTCTTCTTTAGTCAATACCTCTGTTTTACTTGTGCTAATTTTCATGTTATGTTCCCTACATATTTCGTTTAGACTATCCATGTGGTCTTTTAATTCAGCTTATGATATTGCTATTAGTGCTTGGACGTCCGCAAACAGGAGTTTTCTAATTCTTTGGAATGCCAGAGTAAGTAACAACGATTGCCTGAAAGAGGATAATGAAACTAGAATATTATTTACAACAGTAAGCATGCAACAAACAGCTTTCTTTGATTATGTGATAAGAAAAGAAGCATTTGAGAATATCGTTACGGCTGAAAGACCAAAGGGAAGAGAGGCAGATGCTGATTAGGAGAAATGATGCTGGATGGATTGAGACGGTGATATGGAGAAATATCAGCAGAGTTGATCCAGAACACCAAAGAGCGAGATTTGTGGAGAGAAATGACCGCCTACGCCAGCTGGCAGGGCACTTGATGATAGTACTTTATATCTAGAGATAATTTTACAGCTGTAAGAAACTTACTAACATGTAAACTTGCATGACTAAACTTTATTTCTTATCTCAGGTGTTGGCTATAGGCTCGAGATGTCACTCACTGCTGGTTGGAATGCAGACACTTTGATAAGTTATATGCAACTTTTTGTGCCGACACTTACTATACTGGATAGATCTACGTATGAACTTACCTGCATTCTTCCTACAAACTTTAGAAACAAGTTTGAATTTCTGTTTAGCAACCTGCATACTAAAGACAAAGTACTTGGAATACAGAGCTTGCAAATACATGAGATTAGAATGGATGATCTATTGATTCAGTGAGTACAGACAAATTATTAATACACTTACTAAGCTAATGTATATAAGAAATCATGTACATGTATATACTGGTGTTACTTTTCCTCTGAAATAAACTAGACAGGCCGAGAAAGGGATCATACTAAATGGACAACACATGTACTCTACAATTCAGCCCAGGCTTTATGCTATAGAGAGATATAACTTCATCCCTGGTCCCCTACATGGGTTGTAGTTATTATGCTTTTTTCTGTCAAGAGGGCAAGGTGCCAGTTAGTTGTGACAAATCAAATTTTTAACTAGAACTTAAGCAGAACTCGTACACCTTATTATTTCGTGTAGCGGTATAACCAGGGAATGACACCCGGTGAACCTCCTCCTAAAAGGCTTAACTTCCGAATAGACTGGTTAAAAATGGATTGTTCGGTGGCTGCACGAGTTCGGAAAACCCGGTGTGTATAATAATAATTTGTATTGCTTTTTATTAAATATTAGATATGTAATTTACCTTTCTTGACAGTTACTGACAACACTACTAACATATAATATATAAATGCACTTCATAAAACTTGAAGGGAAATGTACACATAGTCTATGTATTAAACTTGCAAAAATATTATAGGTAGAATCATTGGACTCTTAATGGTGGATTTTGGCTCCTGTGGTGGCTGTCTATTTCACTTATCTTATATGGTAGGCTGATTCTTTTCTTCTCGGTTTCTTCTCCCACATCAGGTAGTATGCACTGGGCTGTGCTATTAAACATCTCTTGCTGTTCATACTCCTGCTCAAATACCAATCTGGAACTGAGAAATGAAGCTCACTCTTTAGATAGACTTTCTGAACTGTATTCTACCAGATGACAGTTATCAGACCAATAAGTCCTCATAAACATTTATACAGGTTTAATAGCATATGAATCTGCGACCATCTTTATTTCTGCCTTTTGGATCTTGTGTAGAACTGTACAAAGTAACTTACATTCATCCTGTATAGGAGTAGATGACATCTTCAAGCTCATATGATTTGCATCATACAGAAAAAAAAAACACAATAACAGAATGTATATATATTATGTGTTTTTTTTTAAACAAACATTGTTGGCTTGTCTGCTGATGATGACAGTGCGTGTGAATAACTATGTCAATGCTCAATACCCTGGAGTATTGTTCATATCATACAATACTTAATGCTGACACTTGTTCACTTGTTTTCACTCGCACAATCTCTGTCTTGTGAACAGAACATCGTGTTGTTTGGCTATTTGACCTATTAAACTAGACAACTTCGAAGTATTTGCCTTTGTGCAATTGTAGGAACTAATAATAGTCAACACCATAATTACCATCTCGCTGTGAACTTTTTTTCAGTTGACCATTGCTTGTGTCATTATTATACCAATAGCTAACGTGCATCAAAGGATGTCTAGCAGACAAGCATCTGATCTACTAGTGTCGTGAAATCCATAGTAGGCGTGTCTTCGCTGAGAAATCTTTTATGGGATACCCGTGATATCGTTAACCTCGGGGAAGCCGTTGTAAATCTCTATTGCTAGAATGTTCTCACTCTTTCTAGACGTTCGGGTTTCGGGTTGGCTTTTTGCACCCGAAGACCTCAGAACAGAATTTAGATGGGTTTCTCGTAGGGAGAAACCATGAACCTCGAGAAAAGTGCTTTTCTCTAGATACTGCGGCTTCTACGGCTTCGAGTGTTTTCTCGGGACCGCAGAGGAAAATCGCCATTTGCAGACTTCTTTCAAGCAGCCCTATTGCTGAGGTTGTCTATATGGAGCTTTCCAGTTCCCGACAACAGAATGGCAGGTTCAGAATAAGGTTCAACATCTAAGGTAAATAAGCTATTACTTCTTTTCTTGTCCTGTTTATTTGTACTACAAGATTGTCAGTGACGCGCGCTGTGAGTGTTGTCATTTCAGCCGGTTCATGAATAATAATGAGACCCTATCGATCGACTCATGTAG
Organism: Cepaea hortensis; assembly: GCA_963921405.1. Classification (NCBI taxonomy): domain Eukaryota; kingdom Metazoa; phylum Mollusca; class Gastropoda; order Stylommatophora; family Helicidae; genus Cepaea; species Cepaea hortensis. The sequence continues at coordinate 65,168,595 of OY992887.1, forward strand.
CGGACTAAGAGACGACAGCGTGTTTGTTTATTTCACTAATTATCATGTAATTCTTCGGATACTGATAAGTGATAGTGGTTTACTGAAGTCATATAGTACAGGCCTATGTTTGCTCGATTGATAGAATGTATGCTTGACCTAGACGCTTGCAGTACATTGTGAGAAGGCACGAAAGGGCAACGAGGCAAGTTACTAAAGTCGGTAGGCTGTGTGTAACATGGGGGATCGAGTCCCCAGTGATATTCAAGTGGACATGGTGAAATTAAGGCGAGTGATTAGTTAGAGTTATTATTGATTGATATGCCTGAGACAGATGGGATATGAGCATCGGTTCGGTTCGGTCGCTAGTAAAAGAAACGTACAATGATGTGTGTTTGTTTCATGCGGTTCGGACTGGAACACCGAAGTGATTGTGGTGCAGATTTATATGATTGTGTGCGGGTGGTGTGTATATTCTTGACAATTGAAGAAACAGCACGTATATCTTCTTCGTGATTCAGGAAGGAACTGCGTGTGTATCTTCTTCATGATTCTTGAAGGAACAGCGTGTGATGATTCATCGCAATTCTTGGAGGAACGGCGTGTATATCTCTATCGCGATTCCTAGAGGAACGTTGTGTCATCTATTCTACTTCACTCTACTTCACTCTACCCTCAGTGTCTTGGGATAAGTATGGTCGATGATGGGTGGTTTCTTCTGTACATAGGGAGATGAAAGACGCCGTGGAACGGGATGCGGACAGCATTCTAAATATGAGATAACTGGTCCTACCAGACCAGTGTAACCGGTGTAACCAGTTAATATTATGATCACCGCTAGTCAAAGGGGTGAGGGAATGGTATTGGACATGCACCGTCTACATGAGGTGGGATATCATGTATACTTATATTACTCTTTGCCTTCTATGGAAGAGGGGTGTGATAAAGAGGGTTTTTCTTTAGGCTGGGCAGGGATTCAAGAGGATCCGCAAGAGGAGGATTATGAGGAATTGTCCTGACGGACAATTCTCAATGAGAGATGACCTTTACACTGATGAAAGATGCATGTGTTTTGCTATGGAACCGGAAGAGGGGGAAATAGAATGAGTGGGATATAGAGGGGGTCTGGTTTCAGGGATACAGCCACGACCAGACCTGTCCATATTGGAACCGTGCCTCCCAAACTAGCAGTTCCAGGTGTTGCCTGACAACAGGAAGTCAAGTTCACTAACATCTGTGCTCTCTCTCTCTCTCTCTCTCTCCCTCTCTCTGTGGTCATAGGGTCAGGTAAGCTTAATGGGAGGTTTACCCTCTGTACTGAGGGAATGTGTATTTTCATGTTGTGCTATGTATGTCAGGGTTGTTGCATGATGCTTTCACCAGATCCTCTCCTTGCAAAGTCTGCTTTTAATTGTGGTATTACAACGATGTGTCTACTGAGAAGGAGGAACTTGGCTAGCAGTTCATTCCAGTGAGACCGCCGAGTATTGAAGTGAGGCCAAAGCACTGGGAGCCAGCCGATTCAGTCCCCTTCATTGGTTTCAAAACAGAAGGTTATTGACCTATATGGCTCCTGTGCTTGTCAAAGATTTGTTACGAAACTTACACATATCAGCGAAGCTCTTTACCATGGCATCTACATGAATTTTCCAGACCAACGTGTGGTCGAAGATGCATATTGAATTTTCATGTGGCTATATATGAGTATGCTCTTTACCACGACACCTACACTACTTTGTCAGACTCAAATGGGGTCCGAACTGCCATAGACCTTATCACACTTCCAACTGACATTTGGTAGAATAGTGTTGATGGAGTCGCCACGTACTTGCCAGGCCCAGAGAAGTTCGATGAGAACATTATGACTGTAGTTGAGCTAGTAAGCTCGATCTTGTGTGCTCAGTGCATAGAAATTCCTACGGAGACTCCCTAGGTTAAAGGGTCTCCATATCCAGACTTTTGTCGTGAGAATCAATCAAGTGTCAGTTACATCACAGGGTGATAACTCCACGTTAGTGATCAACGTTGGAATTGATAATCAGGGGTCCATCCACTCTAAAGTCAGCTCTCGCTTGGAAGAATTCGGGTGAGTGATCAGAGACGACCGGACATACGCATACGACTGAACTTCCAGAGCACTGGGGTGATACTGAGATCGTCACTGACTCTTCTGAACTCTTTTGTCTAGCTGTACATATACATACTCTCTAACTCGATCTACATTCTTCTTGTCTGTACTACTATGTATAATACTTTACTCCTTTGTTAACATGCCTTTGCTTGAGTTTATGTGTGTCTTGTGGACTGAGCCCGAAGTAGTACTAGTCCATAGGTTGAGAGAGTGAGAGAACGACAGGGTCCAGTGTCTGTGGGGGTTCAGGAGACGAACCATACTTGTCTCGTGGTCAGGGCAGGGTGGGAAGGTCAAGGTGTACCTCTGCCCAGTCAAATCCTAGGGGTCCGGTTACAACTAGTGTGAAACTTGGTGCAAAATGGGCAAATGGGCTAAGACTATCGCCCAACCCGTTATTAAACAAGACCACGCTTGCCGTGTCTACAAGCCTGTGTACACATGAAATATAACTTACCTGTCAAGTCATTGACATTCCCTCATTTGGTGTTTCTGCTGATTTAACAAAACCAAGTCATTACCAAAACTTCACGTATTCATTTACATCTGCACTTATATAAAGCGATGGACTTGTCTCTGCTGATTGGTCAAATTTTCCAACCTACTGGAGATAAATCGGTTGTCACCGAACCTACTAGACGCTTTTTTTAGACAATGAATATTGTCATCGACCAGTATGGTCACTGCTAAGGAGGATATCAACGACGAAGGAGCTTCCTTACAGATGCCTATAAAATTATGATTCTACTCAAACAATTAGTAGTCTATAATGTGGCTAACCCACGTCCACGTGGAGACCTTCACAACGCTACGTGGAGATCTCCACACATCCACGTGGAGGCCTCCACATTTTACTCCGGGTATGTCACATTATAGAATACTAATTGTTTTAGTAGAATCATAATTCAAAATTCAGTAGAATCAAAAAAAGTTCCTTTGTAATGTGGCGTTGTAGATTGTCTTTCCTGTTAAAATGATAACAAGTGGGACACGAATACACATGGGCCTTGGTATTGTGACTGGTCCTAATATGGTGTCGAAGATTACTTGCTTCAGTGAAATCTTTCCCACAACTTACACATAAGTGGTTCTAAGATGATTGCCTAGTAGACATCTTGTTTTTATATTTAAGGCACGTTCGCTAACGGTTTGATAATGAGATAATCAACGCTCGTCTTGAAGCCTGTTCACACCGTACACTGAATATAATTAGTTTCTATAATTCACCAACAGTAGATAACACGATATTGGTTAGTTTAGTAAGTCAAATACCCAAACAACAAGATGTGTTGTTCACTAGTCTAGTACACCGTATAAACCCCGAACACTTTTTCCCTGTCTTTGTTTCAAGCGCTGGTGATCCCTTTACAAATGACGTTGTAAAATATGGCAGAATAATGATGTTGGCTACAACGGGTGTCTGCATATACAATTAGTTTATAATTCTTACAAGGCAGCTGTGAATGTCCAAAACCTGGAAGAAAGATCCGCTAAATCTGTAGGTCCGTATATGGCTGATAGTCCATGGATACTGAGAAAAAACGGTGACTGGAAAACTTTCTAAATTTGAAGGTAAACAGCCATTGAATAATCAGAACACTGAAGACTTGATCGTTCGTCGTTCTTGCGTAAATCACAAAGTGAGTGAGAGGTGGTGAGTTGGTTATATACTACATAAAGTAAGCCCCGCCCACCATATATTTGCCAGCCAATAAGTGATTGTCTAACATAAAATGTAGACCTATTCAAAGAACAACTCCCTGATTGGTTGTAAACCACAAGTGAACGAATTATTGTAATGGTACGCAAAACAGGTCAGTTACATAGTGAAATATAGCTATCACACCACACACAACCACACACACACACACACTCTCTCTCTCTCTCTCTCTCTCTCTCTCTCTCTCTCTCTCTCTCACTCACACACACACACACACACACACACACACACACTCATTTCTGTTTGTTGCGGCATAATTTCACACGCGTGATGTCCCTTAGCAGTTTTGGCCCGACTCGACCAGTCCATGTAAAGAAGTGTTCAAACAACCTGAATACCTCTGTATCCGATTGTATGCGTTACACTTTGGGTTGTTGGCTTACACACTAATACATAAGAGTAACGAGTTGTGTCTTGAAATGGGGGAAAACAGTAGCCATATATGATGGGGTGCCTTTAAGAGAGTCGAAAAAGAATCGATATGATGAAGTTAGTCTTTGGTAAGCTGGAAAACATAATGACTAATATAAAGGTGTAAATTTCAACGAGAAAAAAGTTTTTAAGTACTACAATGACCCTGTACTTTTGTATAAATGTGATCAGTTATCAGTTATCAATTATCATTTGGGGTATCTTCATTGCACTCTGGACTTTAACTAGAACTTAAGCAGAACTCGTACACCTTATTATTTCGTGTAGCGGTATAACCAGGGAATGACACCCGGTGAACCTCCTCCTAAAAGGCTTAACTTCCGAATAGACTGGTTAAAAATGGATTGTTCGGTGGCTGCACGAGTTCGGAAAACCCGGTGTGTATAATAATAATTTGTATTGCTTTTTATTAAATATTAGATATGTAATTTACCTTTCTTGACAGTTACTGACAACACTACTAACATATAATATATAAATGCACTTCATAAAACTTGAAGGGAAATGTACACATAGTCTATGTATTAAACTTGCAAAAATATTATAGGTAGAATCATTGGACTCTTAATGGTGGATTTTGGCTCCTGTGGTGGCTGTCTATTTCACTTATCTTATATGGTAGGCTGATTCTTTTCTTCTCGGTTTCTTCTCCCACATCAGGTAGTATGCACTGGGCTGTGCTATTAAACATCTCTTGCTGTTCATACTCCTGCTCAAATACCAATCTGGAACTGAGAAATGAAGCTCACTCTTTAGATAGACTTTCTGAACTGTATTCTACCAGATGACAGTTATCAGACCAATAAGTCCTCATAAACATTTATACAGGTTTAATAGCATATGAATCTGCGACCATCTTTATTTCTGCCTTTTGGATCTTGTGTAGAACTGTACAAAGTAACTTACATTCATCCTGTATAGGAGTAGATGACATCTTCAAGCTCATATGATTTGCATCATACAGAAAAAAAAAACACAATAACAGAATGTATATATATTATGTGTTTTTTTTTAAACAAACATTGTTGGCTTGTCTGCTGATGATGACAGTGCGTGTGAATAACTATGTCAATGCTCAATACCCTGGAGTATTGTTCATATCATACAATACTTAATGCTGACACTTGTTCACTTGTTTTCACTCGCACAATCTCTGTCTTGTGAACAGAACATCGTGTTGTTTGGCTATTTGACCTATTAAACTAGACAACTTCGAAGTATTTGCCTTTGTGCAATTGTAGGAACTAATAATAGTCAACACCATAATTACCATCTCGCTGTGAACTTTTTTTCAGTTGACCATTGCTTGTGTCATTATTATACCAATAGCTAACGTGCATCAAAGGATGTCTAGCAGACAAGCATCTGATCTACTAGTGTCGTGAAATCCATAGTAGGCGTGTCTTCGCTGAGAAATCTTTTATGGGATACCCGTGATATCGTTAACCTCGGGGAAGCCGTTGTAAATCTCTATTGCTAGAATGTTCTCACTCTTTCTAGACGTTCGGGTTTCGGGTTGGCTTTTTGCACCCGAAGACCTCAGAACAGAATTTAGATGGGTTTCTCGTAGGGAGAAACCATGAACCTCGAGAAAAGTGCTTTTCTCTAGATACTGCGGCTTCTACGGCTTCGAGTGTTTTCTCGGGACCGCAGAGGAAAATCGCCATTTGCAGACTTCTTTCAAGCAGCCCTATTGCTGAGGTTGTCTATATGGAGCTTTCCAGTTCCCGACAACAGAATGGCAGGTTCAGAATAAGGTTCAACATCTAAGGTAAAAAAGCTATTACTTCTTTTCTTGTCCTGTTTATTTGTACTACAAGATTGTCAGTGACGCGCGCTGTGAGTGTTGTCATTTCAGCCGGTTCATGAATAATAATGAGACCCTATCGATCGACTCATGTAGCGGACTAAGAGCCGACAGCGTGTTTGTTTATTTCACTAATTATCATGTAATTCTTCGGATACTGATAAGTGATAGTGGTTTACTGAAGTCATATAGTACAGGCCTATGTTTGCTCGATTGATAGAATGTATGCTTGACCTAGACGCTTGCAGTACATTGTGAGAAGGCACGAAAGGGCAACGAGGCAAGTTACTAAAGTCGGTAGGCTGTGTGTAACATGGGGGATCGAGTCCCCAGTGATATTCAAGTGGACATGGTGAAATTAAGGCGAGTGATTAGTTAGAGTTATTATTGATTGATATGCCTGAGACAGATGGGATATGAGCATCGGTTCGGTTCGGTCGCTAGTAAAAGAAACGTACAATGATGTGTGTTTGTTTCATGCGGTTCGGACTGGAACACCGAAGTGATTGTGGTGCAGATTTATATGATTGTGTGCGGGTGGTGTGTATATTCTTGACAATTGAAGAAACAGCACGTATATCTTCTTCGTGATTCAGGAAGGAACTGCGTGTGTATCTTCTTCATGATTCTTGAAGGAACAGCGTGTGATGATTCATCGCAATTCTTGGAGGAACGGCGTGTATATCTCTATCGCGATTCCTAGAGGAACGTTGTGTCATCTATTCTACTTCACTCTACTTCACTCTACCCTCAGTGTCTTGGGATAAGTATGGTCGATGATGGGTGGTTTCTTCTGTACATAGGGAGATGAAAGACGCCGTGGAACGGGATGCGGACAGCATTCTAAATATGAGATAACTGGTCCTACCAGACCAGTGTAACCGGTGTAACCAGTTAATATTATGATCACCGCTAGTCAAAGGGGTGAGGGAATGGTATTGGACATGCACCGTCTACATGAGGTGGGATATCATGTATACTTATATTACTCTTTGCCTTCTATGGAAGAGGGGTGTGATAAAGAGGGTTTTTCTTTAGGCTGGGCAGGGATTCAAGAGGATCCGCAAGAGGAGGATTATGAGGAATTGTCCTGACGGACAATTCTCAATGAGAGATGACCTTTACACTGATGAAAGATGCATGTGTTTTGCTATGGAACCGGAAGAGGGGGAAATAGAATGAGTGGGATATAGAGGGGGTCTGGTTTCAGGGATACAGCCACGACCAGACCTGTCCATATTGGAACCGTGCCTCCCAAACTAGCAGTTCCAGGTGTTGCCTGACAACAGGAAGTCAAGTTCACTAACATCTGTGCTCTCTCTCTCTCTCTCTCTCTCCCTCTCTCTGTGGTCATAGGGTCAGGTAAGCTTAATGGGAGGTTTACCCTCTGTACTGAGGGAATGTGTATTTTCATGTTGTGCTATGTATGTCAGGGTTGTTGCATGATGCTTTCACCAGATCCTCTCCTTGCAAAGTCTGCTTTTAATTGTGGTATTACAACGATGTGTCTACTGAGAAGGAGGAACTTGGCTAGCAGTTCATTCCAGTGAGACCGCCGAGTATTGAAGTGAGGCCAAAGCACTGGGAGCCAGCCGATTCAGTCCCCTTCATTGGTTTCAAAACAGAAGGTTATTGACCTATATGGCTCCTGTGCTTGTCAAAGATTTGTTACGAAACTTACACATATCAGCGAAGCTCTTTACCATGGCATCTACATGAATTTTCCAGACCAACGTGTGGTCGAAGATGCATATTGAATTTTCATGTGGCTATATATGAGTATGCTCTTTACCACGACACCTACACTACTTTGTCAGACTCAAATGGGGTCCGAACTGCCATAGACCTTATCACACTTCCAACTGACATTTGGTAGAATAGTGTTGATGGAGTCGCCACGTACTTGCCAGGCCCAGAGAAGTTCGATGAGAACATTATGACTGTAGTTGAGCTAGTAAGCTCGATCTTGTGTGCTCAGTGCATAGAAATTCCTACGGAGACTCCCTAGGTTAAAGGGTCTCCATATCCAGACTTTTGTCGTGAGAATCAATCAAGTGTCAGTTACATCACAGGGTGATAACTCCACGTTAGTGATCAACGTTGGAATTGATAATCAGGGGTCCATCCACTCTAAAGTCAGCTCTCGCTTGGAAGAATTCGGGTGAGTGATCAGAGACGACCGGACATACGCATACGACTGAACTTCCAGAGCACTGGGGTGATACTGAGATCGTCACTGACTCTTCTGAACTCTTTTGTCTAGCTGTACATATACATACTCTCTAACTCGATCTACATTCTTCTTGTCTGTACTACTATGTATAATACTTTACTCCTTTGTTAACATGCCTTTGCTTGAGTTTATGTGTGTCTTGTGGACTGAGCCCGAAGTAGTACTAGTCCATAGGTTGAGAGAGTGAGAGAACGACAGGGTCCAGTGTCTGTGGGGGTTCAGGAGACGAACCATACTTGTCTCGTGGTCAGGGCAGGGTGGGAAGGTCAAGGTGTACCTCTGCCCAGTCAAATCCTAGGGGTCCGGTTACAACTAGTGTGAAACTTGGTGCAAAATGGGCAAATGGGCTAAGACTATCGCCCAACCCGTTATTAAACAAGACCACGCTTGCCGTGTCTACAAGCCTGTGTACACATGAAATATAACTTACCTGTCAAGTCATTGACATTCCCTCATTTGGTGTTTCTGCTGATTTAACAAAACCAAGTCATTACCAAAACTTCACGTATTCATTTACATCTGCACTTATATAAAGCGATGGACTTGTCTCTGCTGATTGGTCAAATTTTCCAACCTACTGGAGATAAATCGGTTGTCACCGAACCTACTAGACGCTTTTTTTAGACAATGAATATTGTCATCGACCAGTATGGTCACTGCTAAGGAGGATATCAACGACGAAGGAGCTTCCTTACAGATGCCTATAAAATTATGATTCTACTCAAACAATTAGTAGTCTATAATGTGGCTAACCCACGTCCACGTGGAGACCTTCACAACGCTACGTGGAGATCTCCACACATCCACGTGGAGGCCTCCACATTTTACTCCGGGTATGTCACATTATAGAATACTAATTGTTTTAGTAGAATCATAATTCAAAATTCAGTAGAATCAAAAAAAGTTCCTTTGTAATGTGGCGTTGTAGATTGTCTTTCCTGTTAAAATGATAACAAGTGGGACACGAATACACATGGGCCTTGGTATTGTGACTGGTCCTAATATGGTGTCGAAGATTACTTGCTTCAGTGAAATCTTTCCCACAACTTACACATAAGTGGTTCTAAGATGATTGCCTAGTAGACATCTTGTTTTTATATTTAAGGCACGTTCGCTAACGGTTTGATAATGAGATAATCAACGCTCGTCTTGAAGCCTGTTCACACCGTACACTGAATATAATTAGTTTCTATAATTCACCAACAGTAGATAACACGATATTGGTTAGTTTAGTAAGTCAAATACCCAAACAACAAGATGTGTTGTTCACTAGTCTAGTACACCGTATAAACCCCGAACACTTTTTCCCTGTCTTTGTTTCAAGCGCTGGTGATCCCTTTACAAATGACGTTGTAAAATATGGCAGAATAATGATGTTGGCTACAACGGGTGTCTGCATATACAATTAGTTTATAATTCTTACAAGGCAGCTGTGAATGTCCAAAACCTGGAAGAAAGATCCGCTAAATCTGTAGGTCCGTATATGGCTGATAGTCCATGGATACTGAGAAAAAACGGTGACTGGAAAACTTTCTAAATTTGAAGGTAAACAGCCATTGAATAATCAGAACACTGAAGACTTGATCGTTCGTCGTTCTTGCGTAAATCACAAAGTGAGTGAGAGGTGGTGAGTTGGTTATATACTACATAAAGTAAGCCCCGCCCACCATATATTTGCCAGCCAATAAGTGATTGTCTAACATAAAATGTAGACCTATTCAAAGAACAACTCCCTGATTGGTTGTAAACCACAAGTGAACGAATTATTGTAATGGTACGCAAAACAGGTCAGTTACATAGTGAAATATAGCTATCACACCACACACAACCACACACACACTCTCTCTCTCTCTCTCTCTCTCTCTCTCTCTCTCTCTCACTCACACACACACACACACACACACACACACACACACACACTCATTTCTGTTTGTTGCGGCATAATTTCACACGCGTGATGTCCCTTAGCAGTTTTGGCCCGACTCGACCAGTCCATGTAAAGAAGTGTTCAAACAACCTGAATACCTCTGTATCCGATTGTATGCGTTACACTTTGGGTTGTTGGCTTACACACTAATACATAAGAGTAACGAGTTGTGTCTTGAAATGGGGGAAAACAGTAGCCATATATGATGGGGTGCCTTTAAGAGAGTCGAAAAAGAATCGATATGATGAAGTTAGTCTTTGGTAAGCTGGAAAACATAATGACTAATATAAAGGTGTAAATTTCAACGAGAAAAAAGTTTTTAAGTACTACAATGACCCTGTACTTTTGTATAAATGTGATCAGTTATCAGTTATCAATTATCATTTGGGGTATCTTCATTGCACTCTGGACTTTAACTAGAACTTAAGCAGAACTCGTACACCTTATTATTTCGTGTAGCGGTATAACCAGGGAATGACACCCGGTGAACCTCCTCCTAAAAGGCTTAACTTCCGAATAGACTGGTTAAAAATGGATTGTTCGGTGGCTGCACGAGTTCGGAAAACCCGGTGTGTATAATAATAATTTGTATTGCTTTTTATTAAATATTAGATATGTAATTTACCTTTCTTGACAGTTACTGACAACACTACTAACATATAATATATAAATGCACTTCATAAAACTTGAAGGGAAATGTACACATAGTCTATGTATTAAACTTGCAAAAATATTATAGGTAGAATCATTGGACTCTTAATGGTGGATTTTGGCTCCTGTGGTGGCTGTCTATTTCACTTATCTTATATGGTAGGCTGATTCTTTTCTTCTCGGTTTCTTCTCCCACATCAGGTAGTATGCACTGGGCTGTGCTATTAAACATCTCTTGCTGTTCATACTCCTGCTCAAATACCAATCTGGAACTGAGAAATGAAGCTCACTCTTTAGATAGACTTTCTGAACTGTATTCTACCAGATGACAGTTATCAGACCAATAAGTCCTCATAAACATTTATACAGGTTTAATAGCATATGAATCTGCGACCATCTTTATTTCTGCCTTTTGGATCTTGTGTAGAACTGTACAAAGTAACTTACATTCATCCTGTATAGGAGTAGATGACATCTTCAAGCTCATATGATTTGCATCATACAGAAAAAAAAAACACAATAACAGAATGTATATATATTATGTGTTTTTTTTTAAACAAACATTGTTGGCTTGTCTGCTGATGATGACAGTGCGTGTGAATAACTATGTCAATGCTCAATACCCTGGAGTATTGTTCATATCATACAATACTTAATGCTGACACTTGTTCACTTGTTTTCACTCGCACAATCTCTGTCTTGTGAACAGAACATCGTGTTGTTTGGCTATTTGACCTATTAAACTAGACAACTTCGAAGTATTTGCCTTTGTGCAATTGTAGGAACTAATAATAGTCAACACCATAATTACCATCTCGCTGTGAACTTTTTTTCAGTTGACCATTGCTTGTGTCATTATTATACCAATAGCTAACGTGCATCAAAGGATGTCTAGCAGACAAGCATCTGATCTACTAGTGTCGTGAAATCCATAGTAGGCGTGTCTTCGCTGAGAAATCTTTTATGGGATACCCGTGATATCGTTAACCTCGGGGAAGCCGTTGTAAATCTCTATTGCTAGAATGTTCTCACTCTTTCTAGACGTTCGGGTTTCGGGTTGGCTTTTTGCACCCGAAGACCTCAGAACAGAATTTAGATGGGTTTCTCGTAGGGAGAAACCATGAACCTCGAGAAAAGTGCTTTTCTCTAGATACTGCGGCTTCTACGGCTTCGAGTGTTTTCTCGGGACCGCAGAGGAAAATCGCCATTTGCAGACTTCTTTCAAGCAGCCCTATTGCTGAGGTTGTCTATATGGAGCTTTCCAGTTCCCGACAACAGAATGGCAGGTTCAGAATAAGGTTCAACATCTAAGGTAAATAAGCTATTACTTCTTTTCTTGTCCTGTTTATTTGTACTACAAGATTGTCAGTGACGCGCGCTGTGAGTGTTGTCATTTCAGCCGGTTCATGAATAATAATGAGACCCTATCGATCGACTCATGTAGCGGACTAAGAGACGACAGCGTGTTTGTTTATTTCACTAATTATCATGTAATTCTTCGGATACTGATAAGTGATAGTGGTTTACTGAAGTCATATAGTACAGGCCTATGTTTGCTCGATTGATAGAATGTATGCTTGACCTAGACGCTTGCAGTACATTGTGAGAAGGCACGAAAGGGCAACGAGGCAAGTTACTAAAGTCGGTAGGCTGTGTGTAACATGGGGGATCGAGTCCCCAGTGATATTCAAGTGGACATGGTGAAATTAAGGCGAGTGATTAGTTAGAGTTATTATTGATTGATATGCCTGAGACAGATGGGATATGAGCATCGGTTCGGTTCGGTCGCTAGTAAAAGAAACGTACAATGATGTGTGTTTGTTTCATGCGGTTCGGACTGGAACACCGAAGTGATTGTGGTGCAGATTTATATGATTGTGTGCGGGTGGTGTGTATATTCTTGACAATTGAAGAAACAGCACGTATATCTTCTTCGTGATTCAGGAAGGAACTGCGTGTGTATCTTCTTCATGATTCTTGAAGGAACAGCGTGTGATGATTCATCGCAATTCTTGGAGGAACGGCGTGTATATCTCTATCGCGATTCCTAGAGGAACGTTGTGTCATCTATTCTACTTCACTCTACTTCACTCTACCCTCAGTGTCTTGGGATAAGTATGGTCGATGATGGGTGGTTTCTTCTGTACATAGGGAGATGAAAGACGCCGTGGAACGGGATGCGGACAGCATTCTAAATATGAGATAACTGGTCCTACCAGACCAGTGTAACCGGTGTAACCAGTTAATATTATGATCACCGCTAGTCAAAGGGGTGAGGGAATGGTATTGGACATGCACCGTCTACATGAGGTGGGATATCATGTATACTTATATTACTCTTTGCCTTCTATGGAAGAGGGGTGTGATAAAGAGGGTTTTTCTTTAGGCTGGGCAGGGATTCAAGAGGATCCGCAAGAGGAGGATTATGAGGAATTGTCCTGACGGACAATTCTCAATGAGAGATGACCTTTACACTGATGAAAGATGCATGTGTTTTGCTATGGAACCGGAAGAGGGGGAAATAGAATGAGTGGGATATAGAGGGGGTCTGGTTTCAGGGATACAGCCACGACCAGACCTGTCCATATTGGAACCGTGCCTCCCAAACTAGCAGTTCCAGGTGTTGCCTGACAACAGGAAGTCAAGTTCACTAACATCTGTGCTCTCTCTCTCTCTCTCTCTCTCCCTCTCTCTGTGGTCATAGGGTCAGGTAAGCTTAATGGGAGGTTTACCCTCTGTACTGAGGGAATGTGTATTTTCATGTTGTGCTATGTATGTCAGGGTTGTTGCATGATGCTTTCACCAGATCCTCTCCTTGCAAAGTCTGCTTTTAATTGTGGTATTACAACGATGTGTCTACTGAGAAGGAGGAACTTGGCTAGCAGTTCATTCCAGTGAGACCGCCGAGTATTGAAGTGAGGCCAAAGCACTGGGAGCCAGCCGATTCAGTCCCCTTCATTGGTTTCAAAACAGAAGGTTATTGACCTATATGGCTCCTGTGCTTGTCAAAGATTTGTTACGAAACTTACACATATCAGCGAAGCTCTTTACCATGGCATCTACATGAATTTTCCAGACCAACGTGTGGTCGAAGATGCATATTGAATTTTCATGTGGCTATATATGAGTATGCTCTTTACCACGACACCTACACTACTTTGTCAGACTCAAATGGGGTCCGAACTGCCATAGACCTTATCACACTTCCAACTGACATTTGGTAGAATAGTGTTGATGGAGTCGCCACGTACTTGCCAGGCCCAGAGAAGTTCGATGAGAACATTATGACTGTAGTTGAGCTAGTAAGCTCGATCTTGTGTGCTCAGTGCATAGAAATTCCTACGGAGACTCCCTAGGTTAAAGGGTCTCCATATCCAGACTTTTGTCGTGAGAATCAATCAAGTGTCAGTTACATCACAGGGTGATAACTCCACGTTAGTGATCAACGTTGGAATTGATAATCAGGGGTCCATCCACTCTAAAGTCAGCTCTCGCTTGGAAGAATTCGGGTGAGTGATCAGAGACGACCGGACATACGCATACGACTGAACTTCCAGAGCACTGGGGTGATACTGAGATCGTCACTGACTCTTCTGAACTCTTTTGTCTAGCTGTACATATACATACTCTCTAACTCGATCTACATTCTTCTTGTCTGTACTACTATGTATAATACTTTACTCCTTTGTTAACATGCCTTTGCTTGAGTTTATGTGTGTCTTGTGGACTGAGCCCGAAGTAGTACTAGTCCATAGGTTGAGAGAGTGAGAGAACGACAGGGTCCAGTGTCTGTGGGGGTTCAGGAGACGAACCATACTTGTCTCGTGGTCAGGGCAGGGTGGGAAGGTCAAGGTGTACCTCTGCCCAGTCAAATCCTAGGGGTCCGGTTACAACTAGTGTGAAACTTGGTGCAAAATGGGCAAATGGGCTAAGACTATCGCCCAACCCGTTATTAAACAAGACCACGCTTGCCGTGTCTACAAGCCTGTGTACACATGAAATATAACTTACCTGTCAAGTCATTGACATTCCCTCATTTGGTGTTTCTGCTGATTTAACAAAACCAAGTCATTACCAAAACTTCACGTATTCATTTACATCTGCACTTATATAAAGCGATGGACTTGTCTCTGCTGATTGGTCAAATTTTCCAACCTACTGGAGATAAATCGGTTGTCACCGAACCTACTAGACGCTTTTTTTAGACAATGAATATTGTCATCGACCAGTATGGTCACTGCTAAGGAGGATATCAACGACGAAGGAGCTTCCTTACAGATGCCTATAAAATTATGATTCTACTCAAACAATTAGTAGTCTATAATGTGGCTAACCCACGTCCACGTGGAGACCTTCACAACGCTACGTGGAGATCTCCACACATCCACGTGGAGGCCTCCACATTTTACTCCGGGTATGTCACATTATAGAATACTAATTGTTTTAGTAGAATCATAATTCAAAATTCAGTAGAATCAAAAAAAGTTCCTTTGTAATGTGGCGTTGTAGATTGTCTTTCCTGTTAAAATGATAACAAGTGGGACACGAATACACATGGGCCTTGGTATTGTGACTGGTCCTAATATGGTGTCGAAGATTACTTGCTTCAGTGAAATCTTTCCCACAACTTACACATAAGTGGTTCTAAGATGATTGCCTAGTAGACATCTTGTTTTTATATTTAAGGCACGTTCGCTAACGGTTTGATAATGAGATAATCAACGCTCGTCTTGAAGCCTGTTCACACCGTACACTGAATATAATTAGTTTCTATAATTCACCAACAGTAGATAACACGATATTGGTTAGTTTAGTAAGTCAAATACCCAAACAACAAGATGTGTTGTTCACTAGTCTAGTACACCGTATAAACCCCGAACACTTTTTCCCTGTCTTTGTTTCAAGCGCTGGTGATCCCTTTACAAATGACGTTGTAAAATATGGCAGAATAATGATGTTGGCTACAACGGGTGTCTGCATATACAATTAGTTTATAATTCTTACAAGGCAGCTGTGAATGTCCAAAACCTGGAAGAAAGATCCGCTAAATCTGTAGGTCCGTATATGGCTGATAGTCCATGGATACTGAGAAAAAACGGTGACTGGAAAACTTTCTAAATTTGAAGGTAAACAGCCATTGAATAATCAGAACACTGAAGACTTGATCGTTCGTCGTTCTTGCGTAAATCACAAAGTGAGTGAGAGGTGGTGAGTTGGTTATATACTACATAAAGTAAGCCCCGCCCACCATATATTTGCCAGCCAATAAGTGATTGTCTAACATAAAATGTAGACCTATTCAAAGAACAACTCCCTGATTGGTTGTAAACCACAAGTGAACGAATTATTGTAATGGTACGCAAAACAGGTCAGTTACATAGTGAAATATAGCTATCACACCACACACAACCACACACACACACACTCTCTCTCTCTCTCTCTCTCTCTCTCTCTCTCTCACTCACACACACACACACACACACACACACACACACACACACACACACACACTCATTTCTGTTTGTTGCGGCATAATTTCACACGCGTGATGTCCCTTAGCAGTTTTGGCCCGACTCGACCAGTCCATGTAAAGAAGTGTTCAAACAACCTGAATACCTCTGTATCCGATTGTATGCGTTACACTTTGGGTTGTTGGCTTACACACTAATACATAAGAGTAACGAGTTGTGTCTTGAAATGGGGGAAAACAGTAGCCATATATGATGGGGTGCCTTTAAGAGAGTCGAAAAAGAATCGATATGATGAAGTTAGTCTTTGGTAAGCTGGAAAACATAATGACTAATATAAAGGTGTAAATTTCAACGAGAAAAAAGTTTTTAAGTACTACAATGACCCTGTACTTTTGTATAAATGTGATCAGTTATCAGTTATCAATTATCATTTGGGGTATCTTCATTGCACTCTGGACATGTCCATAGGTGCTCAGATCCTCCCCCCCCCCCCCCCCCAGCATATGCATCAGCGTCCGGTGGTTAATAGTGCCAGTTCTGTGTTGGTTGACGAGGAGCCTTGTTTTCCCGATGTACCTCTCGCGTCTGGCTGTGCCGATTCTTACTCCCAAGTCTTTCATCCTGGACAGCGATGTGGATTCACTGACGTCAAAGTCCTCTGTTCTCGCCATATCTTTAAGGACGTTAATAACATCGACACGATCCATGGGCTTGCTATCTACAGAGGGTGCAGAGCCAGCCAGTTTATCAGCTCGTTCATTTCCCTCGACTCCCGCATGCCCCGGGACGAAGATGAAGGTGACTTTACGAACAACAGACTTCCGCAGCGACTCAGTTCTGGTTAGGAGATGGATTGAAGGCTGGCAGCGGACTTATTCCAAGCTACGAATATCTGACAACAGTTATTGGAAAACGCCATGAAAAAAAGGAACGACCGGCAACCCCTAGGCAAATAGTTTCGGCGAAAGATAACACCAGGGACAATTTGATTCAACAGAGGAACATGGAAGGAAAAGGTAGGACAGAGGACAATTCAGAAGGTCAGTAAGTGCCCATATTAAATTAGGCAGCCCCCCGAAGGTCTCGGGACACTAATGTTAATTAGAGTGCTATAACCAAGCTGAATAATCTGTTAACACCAGAATAAATTCCACGTTTAATTCGTTCCATCTTGTGTCGTGAATTTGTTCCTAAAGTTATCATTTGTGCCGATTGTTGAATGAGCCAACGATACCATAGTGTAAGTCAATGAAATACGACATGGCTGTAAATTAAGAGGACTTGCATCATGGCACGCTTCGGAGGTAACGGATAGCAAGCATCACCTGGATCTTTTCTCCTGGGCATGCTGGTGTGCTGGGGAATGAACAGGCGGACAAATTGGCTGGCTTGTCAAAACTTGGTGGAGTATTGATGCATGACAAAACAGACGTGGTTGCGGCCTTGTGGGAGCACGTGTACACCTCGGAGGAGCAAATGGATCACCATAGTCTGGTAAGAATGAGGCAGCGAGGTGTGACGATGGGATCTGGCCGACGATCGACGCGCAGAGGAAAGGCGAGACGGACATATAATCAGATTGCTACTGGAACTATTAGTGTTGGAACTCTTCACTGGCTGCTGAGGATGGAGACGGGGCGCTTATGGGAATGTCCCGAATGCTGTGATGTCGGTTCCTAAATCAATCAATCAATCAATCAGTCCACTGTCTACGTACAGATCCAGCTTCGATCTTCTGAATCATGCTCATTGAGTCACTTAGTACACACACGTTGGTATAATGCTGTGATTCCAGCCATATAAACGCCTGTGTAACTGCTATCACCTCCATCGTCATGCTGCTCGTGGTCATAGAGTGGGTACCACTGGATTCTTGAACGGTTCGGCCCGCTGAACGGGCTGTAAATGCCCACGCACTTCTCTGCTGCTTTACAACAGATCCATCTGTATAGATGAGCACTTCGGGGCTATCTGAGTGTTCATAGATGAGCGCGTTGACTTCTGCATTGACAGCGACAGGGTTCTGCTCTCTGCACCGTCTGTCGAGTGTGATAATGCAGGAGAAAGTGCACTTAAAAGCTGGAGGCACCGGCACCCATTCCTTGCCGGGGCTGATACTGGTAAGACTGCAGACCTGTCTGACGACATCTTCCGCCCGACCCATCCATGATTTGCCTCTCTTTAGCCTGTCACCCTTTTCTCTGAATATAGCGTCATGAAGAGGGTGCTGCTCATCTGCACTTATTTTTAAGTATGCACGAGCTCTCCAGATCTTGATCCTGTGTTCCATTGTCGGGAAGTCAAGGAGGTATCTCATTGCTACACAGCTGGTGTCTTTCGTGAAACCCAAATTGATGCGCACCGCTTCGTTTTGTATCTTTTCAAGTCTTCCAATCTGTGTAGAGCTGACAGTGAGGATGGCCAGTGCATACTCGATGCGTGAAAGCACCAGTCCTTGGAAGAGAAGTATTAGCAGTCTTTGTTCGATATTGGCAGCAGCCATGACTCTCATTGCTGACAAACCTTTTCGAGCTTTCATTATAACATAATCGACATGATCTCTGAAGGACAGGCTTCGATCAAGCCTCACGCCAAGGTATGTCATTGACTGGGTTCTACTCAAAAGGCTCCATCCATTCTTACTGCCGGCAGGTCTGAGTTCACAATATGGTTGTTTAGGGAGAACCATCTAACCGATGCCTTTGCAGGGTTGACAAGGGCACCGGCATCAGCGCACCATGAGGAAATTCGATCTAGTTCGCCCTGCATATCATTGGTAACCACCTATCTATCTCGACCCTGTCGGTAAACGAGAATGTCGTCAGCAAATGATAGTGTCCTACCCCTCCCGTCAAACGGTTGTTCAGTGATCGGCACCGTAAACGCGTTGAATAGTGGTGAACCCTGCAGCAACCCTGGACATATCGTTATCGGCTTAGAAGACCAACTCCCGCATCTTAGTACCACCTTCCTTTGGAGAAGAACTGCAGCTATCCATCGTACAAGGTGAGGGTGCACTTTCAGTCTGAGGAGGGTTTGCATCAAGTGCTCGAAGGATACTCTATTGTATGCGTCCTCTAAGTCTATGGCGGCCGCACATGTCTCTTCTCTGACCTGAAATCCTTCGTAAACATCTTGAGCAAAGACTGTCATTCAGTCATGACTCTTTGTTACGTCTTTATCCTCCAAGTGTGGGCGGGAAGCAGCCGAGCTGTTCCAAGTCACAAGCAAGTCTGTGTGCTACAATTTTCTCCAGTAGCTTGCCAACAGTGTTCTGCATCGTAATGATTCTGTAGCCGCTTATCTTGGAATGGTCTTTGTTCAGTTTTGGCCGCGGCAGGAAGTAGCTGTGTAGCCATTCCTCTTTGATCTAACCACTCTGGATACTGCTGTTGAATTCTCTGACCAGTTCTTCCATGTCATCATCTGACATCATCAGTAGGTCACCATATCGGATGCCGTCTGGGTCTGGGGAGGTGTTAGGTGATTTCTTGAGCATTGCACGTTTTGTCTCAGCTATGATTTTGCACTCTTGGACTGTCCCGACCCCACCGCACAACTGAGAGAGTGTCGTTGTGGTTCTCTGTCTGGCGGGCTCGTCTTTCTGGTCAGTCTGCTCTGTGTAGCGTGCAAGAAGGGCCTTACCTTTATCCGCATCCGAATTTTCCGTGTGAGTTCTGTGCCTTGAAAGTCTGGAATACCCTTACGTTGTGCGGCGCCGTTCAGGCTCTTATGGAGGCGCCAGAATGTCGTAAGAGATCGCTCGGAGCACACCTTCCTGCAGAACTCGTCCCATTTCTCGGCCTTGGCCTGTTTGGCGCAGGATTTGAATAAAGTCATCGTCCTATGGACCTCAGTCTTCAGGTCCGCCAACTCAACCTGTGGCATGTTGGTCTTTCTGGCTTTTTGCCAGTCTTTGACAGCTTGCCTCTTTCCCAGCCATGCCTTTTCGACCTCGCCATTCCACCATGGTGGCTGTAACCATCTTTCTTGTCTCCTGCGGGAGGAAGTTAGTTTTCTCCTTCTGATCTTGTTTATGGCGTCTTGACCAGTGTTGTCGTACGGGAAGGCATTTGTCTTGTTTCCTTGACTCATGGCCCTGTCTTTCTCGATCAGGATGATACAAGGGTTGTGGTCACTGTCGTGGTATCCCAGTGTGCCCCACCGGCACTTTGGTGCGATGGTGGGTGACACCAGAGCCAAGTCAATGACGCTGTCAGAGTCACCTGGTCGAGTGGCTATGCCGGGGCGTCCTCCAGATCTTCCCCCTGTCTATTGGTGATGCAATTCCCCCATTGACTGCCTCTGGCATTGAAGTCCCCACAGAAGATTATATGCTTTTCATCCATATCGAACAAACTCTACCATTGTCGCACGTCGACCTTCCCATTTCGCGCATAAACATTCACGATTACAAGCTGCACTGGCATCATTATTCTTAACGCCTGCACTTGCAGGGCATCACTGTTCCAGGCGGACATATCGATCTCAGACACGAGTATGTTGTCGCGGACCAGAATGGCCTGTCCGAGGTGCCGCCTGTTGAAGAAGCCCTGAAATCCCGCGACATTGACTGTTCCTTCGCCGAGCTGTGTTTCTTGCAAGACTACAATATCGTTTCCGTAGAGTAGTTTTTCAAGAATGGGTCGGCGTTGACTAAATGATGCACAGTTCCAGTAAAGTACTCGAATGTGTCCGATGCCCAATCTGTCACATTTTAAACGCCTTCTGCTGGCGCCCGCCCTCTTACCACGCCGTGTCCTTGTCGGTCGTCTGGTCGTCATGTTAGGCTTAACTATCGGGCGCCGATGATACGCCGAAGGGAGTCCAGGCGCGCGTGCACGAACTCCGTTGCACGGTCCGAACTCCATTTCACCACGCAAAACACACTTAATCCATAAATATTTAGGAAAAAACACGTTCCATTTTACGGGATGAAAAAATGTCCCGCCATCTTGCTCAAGGGAACTCACTCTCTTCGTATAAATGTGAAGCTAGGACAAGGAACAGATAAGTTGAAAAACATCTTATGACAGTGGGTATGTGGATTCTGAGGAAGAAATGTAAAATCGTTCTCTAGACAGACACATGAAACTCCCTCCAAATAATACATGGTGATAGAACAAAACATACAGCATAACAGACACATAGACACTATACCAGCTATGTAAGGCAACACACTCTGATACAGAATACATACCAGAAGCTTTCCAATAATACTACACATATCTATACGCAATGGTAAATGAGAATACACAAACATAAGATACTTTCCTAAAGTAGACTCTAGACAAGTTCACTGTGCAGCTATATAGAAGCATGCCTATTGATTTGGTATGAAATATATTTGATTATTTTCACACCAGGGTGTAATGGGGGACCATCACAACACAGATACAATGAGCTGCAGGTGTGACATGTATCAACTTGTGTAACAGTACAGCGAGGTAACGGTGAACTGGCAATAACTCCAAGACAGTTCTTTCTTCATATTAGTTTATTCAGTGTCAACGGAGACAGGTTATAACAAACCATCAATCAAGCCAGATGTTGCCCAGCTAAATCATACGTCCATATCGGAGGTTGGGTCATTCACAACTGACCTTGTTTCTAAGATACTCGTCATAGGACGACTCAGCCTAACTACCCCATATTATGGTGCTTGACCGTGCCCTACTTCCCTATTGACTATGCACACCTCGTTGCCCCTTCTTCCTATTCCTAACTCTGTTACATTTCCTCCCTTTCTTCAACCAAGACTTTTCCCTGAAAAGTCTTAAACCCAGAACCCTACTATAATTTCCAGCCAAAAAAATCTAAGTAAAACATCCTACAAGTTTTTAACTCATATCACTGCCCCATCATTCTTCTCATTTCACTTGGAATATATATAGCCATCCGCTACTATCCCCCCACACGCAACTTTACTTTACTCCAGCTCTCAGATAACTATCTGCTTTTACTTCTATAATATTATTTAAATCCCAAACCTAAGTAAGTTACAGGTAAATTACAACCTCGCATGAAACAGCTATCTGCCAATTCATCATATTACACTTCTACATCAATGTTACTCCTTCTTCTTCTCATCTACAGGGACGCAAACTATCCGCTTAACCCTTTTTAATTTTACTTTTCATCATTGATTGATTGATTGATTGATTTAGGAACCGACATCACAGCATTCGGGACATTCCCATAAGCGCTCCGTCCCCATCCTCAGCAGCCAGCGAAGAGTTCCAACACTAATAGTTCCAGTAGCAATCTGATTATATGTCCGTCTCGCCTTTCCTCTGAGCGTCGAGCATCGGCCAGATCCCCTCGTCACACCTGTCTCATTCTTACCAGACTATGGTGATCCATTTGTTCCTCCGAGGTGTACACGTGCTCCCACAAGGCCGCAACCACATCTGTTTTGTCATACATCAATACTCCACCAAGTTTTGCTGAGCCAGCCAATCTGTCTGCCTGTTCATTCCCCAGCACACCGACATGCCCAGGAGAAAGGATCCAGGTGATGCTTGCTACACGTGACCTCCGAAGCGAAGCAAGCCACTCGGCACGAAGCTTGACTGTTCTCACCCTCCTCGGCATGCTTTCTGAGTCAGTAACAATCACAATGTGTGTATGTATCGTGTTCTCTATCCAGCGGAAAGCTGCACTGACCGCCTCCACCTCCATTCTTAAGCTAGATGTAGTATCATCATACGCCAGGCTCTCCTGCACCAAACGCCGACCATTAGTCTTTGCCAAGAACCCCCAGGCACTTCTCCTACCTCTCAACACCGACCCATCCGTGTAGATAATCACATCATCCGGGCGAGAATTTTCCTGAATTATTTGCTGAATTTCCACTTCCGTGGCCCCTGCTGGCCACTCCCTGCACTCTCGGCTCAATGTGATTATAACCCTGCACAAGTCTGACTGCTCCGCTGGCACTCTGACCCACTCCTCTCCTCGCCTGATGTTCTCCAAGGGGCACACCTGTCTGATCGTATCCTCCGCCTGAGCCATCCATGATTTCCCTCTTATCAGTCTCTGACCCTTAACTACGTCCAGCGCCTCATGCAACGGGTGATCTGTGTGTGCAGCTACTCTGAGGTATGCCTTCGCTTGCATCACCTTGTGCCTACCAGCAACAGTAGGCAGACCAAGGATGTAACGCATACACACTACTGGAGTGTCTCTGGTGCATCCCAGAATGACCCGCATAGCTTCATTCTGTATGCGCTCTAATTTCACCAGCTGACTCTTTGATACAGTGAGCAGTCCTAGTCCATAATCAATCACTGAGAGGATCAAGTGCTGGTATAGTGTGAAGAACATTCTCTGCTCTGTGTCCATTGCAGCCATAGTTTTAAGTGCATTGAGTCCCTTTTGAGATCTTGTCACAACCGTCTCCACATGGTCCTTGAAGGACAGACTTCTGTCAAATGTGATTCCCAGATACTTCAGTTTGTTCTCTCTGTTGACGCTTCTGCCATCTATCATGAGGCTTGGGGCATCATCTCTCACAATCCTGTTGTCCAGAGAGCACCATAACACAGCCGCCTTTTCCGGGTTGATAACAGCACTCATTTCAGTGCACCAGTCAATCACTTTGTCTACTGTCACCTGTAGCTCCTGGGCTGTTTGATCCCTATTTCTCCCCTGCCTGTATGCAAGAATATCATCTGCAAATGTTAGATTCATTCCAACCCCTGGTGCTTCTAGGTATGCAATCTTGCTCGTATACACATTAAAGAGCACCGGTGAGATTGCAGATCCCTGTGGCAGTCCCGGGGTTAAAATATGTAGCTCTGAGGTCCATTCGCCCAGACGGAGAGCAACCTGACGAGAATGAAGGACGGCTGCTATCCAGTTCACCAACCAGGGATTGACCCCCTTCTCCATAAGTGCAGTCATCAAAATATCATAGCGAACTCTATTGTACGCATCCTCGAGATCAAGCGCTGCCGCCATCGTTTCCTGTCTGCTCTGGAACCCCTCATAAACGTCAAAGGCAAAGGTGGCTGCATTTGACCAGGTATCTTTTCCTGGCCTGTAGCTCCCCAGGCCTCTTGGAAGAAGCTTCCCTCTTTCCAAAAAATCCTGCAGCTTAACAGCAACTATCTTCTCTAAAACCTTCCCGAATGTATTTTGAAGGGTGATGATCCTAAAGCCGCTAAGTTTTGAATGATCCTTGAATGGTTTTGGGAGAGGGATGAGATAGCTATGCAACTAATCCTGCGGTACTGACGCTGTCCTAATGCTCTGATTAAAGCAGCCGGCCATGTCTTTCAGGTCTACATCGCTCAAAGCCTTCATGTGGCCATACCTGACACCATCAGGCCCTGGTGCCGTGTCTTTTGCCTTTTGCAAAATATGTTTAACATCTTCAACCTGTATGATGTCTTCATAGGGCATATTCTCTATTGTGCCAGATAATCCCACTCTAACTGCATCCCTGATATCCGTATCATTATGATTGGTCTGCTCTAAAAATCTCTGGAGAAACGCCTCCCTTTTCTCCTTGTCTGTTGTCACGCGTACCCCATTCTCTTTATAAATTGTTCCCACTGTCATCGGCCGATCTTTTCTTTGCATTTGTCTGTACAGTTTCCAGAATTTATGCAGTGTTATATCACCTCCAATCTCCTTCATAAAACATTCCCATTTTACTTTCTTGGCCTCTGCAGCACATCGCTTGAAAGCCTCCACCTTGTCTTTCTTGTCATTTTCCGCTCTTTCCACTTCCTCTCGTGAGCTTCGGGGTGTATGTCGCAATTTCCTTAGCTGCTTCACTGCAGCTCTCTTTGCTTTCCACGCATTGTCTACTTCTGGGGTCCACCATGGGGGCTGCAAAAAAGGAGTTTTAACAGTCCTGTTGCATGCCCCATGTCTGAGGCGTCCAAGAAGGCTTTCGGTCCGCTCATACCGGAAGGTCTTGCGCGCTCTCCCAGCCTTAACTTTCCTGGACTTAGAGATCAGGACTGAGCATGGCATGTGATCACTCCCATGGTCATTCAAAACAGTCCACTTTACATCAAGGATTGATGACTGGGAGACAAGTGCCAAATCAATAGCAGTATCTGCATCGCCAGGCCTCATTGCCATTCTAGTCGGCCTACCATCATTTATGCAGACCACATCGGAGTCCACCATGGCATCCGCAAGTGCTATTCCTTGTCGATTTTCTCCACTACAGTCCCAATCTCTGTTTCTCGCATTGAAGTCTCCACATATGAGTAGCCTATCACCTGGTAAGTCCTCTAATTCCTTAAGCCAGTCCCATTGTTCCTTTCTGACAAAACAGTCCACTGTGGCATATACATTTATGATGTTCCAACTTAGGCCGCCAATCTCCATTTGTATACCCTGGACCTCTCTTGCACTGTGATTCCACTGACTCAAGTCAAGTGCCACATGCTTTACTCCTTTCTTCACCAGCAGACCTTGCCCATGTCTCTTCTGCCCAGTGGGGTTTATATAACTGACGTACCCAGGGCAATGGTATCCATCAGTATTTACCTCCTGGAGCATGAGGACATCAAAATCATATATTAGCCTCTCCAATACAGGTCCTCTCTGCCTGGCACTACGACAGTTCCAGTATCCCACTCTTACATGGTTGAAACCTAGTCTCTCCACTTTTCGTCTTGTTCTCCTGGCGCCTGCCCTCCTATTTCTATGCCTTCTTCTCACACCATTTCCTCGCCTTCTTCTCCTCACTGTCTCTTCGCTAGCCGCTGAATTATGTATGATTTCATCATGTACATACATATCAATATCTGATCTCGACCATAACAATTCAAAACGCATCCTCTTCAACAAAAACACACGATAGAGAGAGAAAGATGTGGTTCGCACCAAGGAATAGCAAAGGAAACCATATCATTTATCCTCCCTTTCATACAATGAAACTTTATGAAATAAGGTTTCTCAAATGTATCATCAACATTGGTATGTACGATGTAAAAAATCTGATCATCCCCTAAAGTAAAATAGCTCATCCAATCTTAGACACGTTCTGCCTATAACCTCCTCTTTATTCTTCACTAGACCAGGTATCAACCTCTGTCCCCTGCTTTCATTTCTGTTTATTGTAGCCACAGTACCTTGCGTATAATTATCCAAAATAATATCCCCGGTTTCTTACCATGAACATAACTCTTATTTTAGTTATCTTGGGCCATGCTGCAATCACAGCGTGCAAAATACCATTCAAAGTTCACTTATTCTGAACTTGCCTAGTTAATCCACCCCCCCCCCCCATATGGCACTCAGTCCGTGTCTATTGTCTGACAACCGCAGTGACCTCAACACCTACTTACTTCCTCTTATCAATCATTGTTCATAATCCTCAGCGAATTTAATTTATTCTGATATCCACAGCCCTATCTATAATCACTTCCACATGGCACCCAGTCCATGTATGTTCCTATTATTGTATCTCTCTTAAACATCCCTAACACTCATCGTTCATTTATTATGAACGTATCCAATTTCATCTCTGACCATTGTGATATATGCTGTTATCTACAGCTCGATCTCTGGCCACCCTCAAGTTAAACTAACTCTTCACATTCCAACCATGGTATCTAAATTTCCCACTACTAACCCTGCGAATATGTCTAAAGTCATTTTATTATCTGAACGAGAGATCCCATTACTTATTCAATAAGACCCTATTTTAAACCAAGTCTGTACTCAGAACAAAATGATAACAAGTACTTAAACAAGTCGTAACAGTCATCAACTTAATATACTGATTAAAATAAGTCGAAATAATTAAGACTACAAATTGTGAGTCATGAAATCAAACATTTCAAAACAAAACACTTTCCCCCCAAATAGACATACATGCTTTATCCCCGACACAATATACATAGTAAAAGATGCATCAATTTAGCTTAAAAGAAAATCACTTACTGTCTTCTAACATTACCGGTTGCTTTTACGAACCGATATTTTATACGAAAAAAAAAAAAATTATATCACCAAATTAAATGGTAACTAAACAATGTATCCCGTTAACCACGTAATACGAAAACCACCCGAAAATGTCTACTTAATATGTATATGTATTTACACTCATATTCCCTAACCTTAATTAAAACAATATAACATAATAGACTACAATGGCTGGGGCATATAGAAAGAATGGAAGATAATAGGGAAACAAAACTCGCTTACACTCAGGAAATAAATGACCGTAGACCCCGAGGTAGACCAAGAAGACGGTGGAGAGATAATACATGTACAGACCTACAAGCACTTGGAATCAACGACTGGCAAGAGAAGGTCCACCAGAGAGACGAATGGAGACGGATTGTATTTGCAGCAAAGAACCTCAATGGCTCAGAAAGCTGAAGAAGAAGAGGAAGAAGAAGAACATAATATACAAGATGCGTCGAAAATTCATATTCTTTTAAAAGCTATTCACCAATTCCTTACTCTCTAAAGAAAAACAGCACAATTCTTAACCAGGCCATCTCTAATTACTAGATTAATCTGTAATTTACAGCTACTGTATTTCATCAACCACAGTGGTGTAAAAATAATTTTTATTCTAGGCTCCCTACATAAGTCTCATATTTTTAAACCATCTACTATCTGTAGAGTATTCTATCATATTTCCATTTTTTCAACAATTCTAGGTTTCTTTCTATAAGTGCCATTTCTATATCGAAATTTTCGTGATGGGAACCTGTAATGTCTTCACTCATCTTATCATTTCCATCAGTCTCTGATTTTTCATCCATTTCCTATTCTTCCGGATTCAAATTGCTGGCCTCTAATTTTTTTCGTATAATATCTAATCTAATTTGTTTGTCTTGGTTCCTTAATTACCTTTCTAACAGTGGCACGTCTTCGTCACTTGATGACCCTTCTCTAATTCTTCTTTGTCTCTTAACTTCTCTTTCTTTTTGTCTATCTATTCTTCTTTTCATCGCTTGTCTTGTATACGGGGCGTTTACTTCCTCCATAGACTCAACGTTATTAGATCTATTGTCATTATACTTCCCGTTTTCCTCACTCATAAAAGTTTTTGGCATTGTCTCCGATTGTTCCTCCATCATCTCATGTAACGGTGGTGTTATTGTTTGTTCTGGTGCAAGGACCTCGTCTGACGAGTTGTCCGTCTGAATAAAACCTTCCTGAATAAGCATCATCACTTTTGTTGTCTTCTTCATCTCGTCTCAGGTGTTCTACGTGTGAACATGCCAAGTGCCCCGTAATTTGGTTCTTAATCTTATATGAAACTGGGCCTAATTTTTCTAGAATGTAATACCCTGGAATCCAATGACTATCAAACTTGGAGTTTTTTCTATGTTTCTTATAGTAAACTCTGTCACCTACTTTAAATTCTTGTAGTTGTGTGTTTCTATCTGCATACTTTTTCTGTCTTTTTGTAGCTTTGATTACATTACTTCTCAACCTTACATGCGCTTTATGCATTTCTTGTAACATCGTTTCGTGAAACTCCTCCCCCATATATTTTCGTCGAGGTTTAAGCAAATTGTCGATCGGTAGTATAGATTCTCGTCCGTATAACAAATAGAACGGTGAAAAACCTGTACTCTCATTTTGGTGTGTTCGAATTGCTCTCAATGCAGGTCCCAAGTAAATATACCATTCTCTATCATGTTCCTCTACGTTTTTCGCTATTATATTGTACAGTGTTCGGTATTATCTCTCATTCTTTGCATTTGAGGTAGGTCTATAATAATAAGTTTTTATATGGACAATGTTCAAATCTCGTAGTAATTTCTCAAACTTATTGTTCACGAATTTTTTTCCATTATCTGTGAGGATTGTTTGTGGGCAACTAAATCGTGGTATATAGTCTTGTAGAAATATGTTGATAATGGAATTGGCACTCTTATCTGGGATAGGATAAACTTCTGGCCACAAACTATAGCAATCCACTATATGCAATAGATAAATATTCCCCGACATCGTTCTAGGATGAGGCCCTGAAATGTCCAAACTTATTTTCTGCATGGGAAACTGCGGGATATCAGTTTCTTGTAAGGGACATTTGATTACTTTCATATTTCTTAGCCTACATTTCTCACATGCGTCAACATATTTACAAATACTCTTAAATAAGTTCGGCCAGTAATATTTGTCCATGAGAGTTTTGTGTAATTTGTCACGACCGAGATGGCCATTTTCATCATGATATGCCTTCAAAATCTCGATTTCTAAATGTTTCGGAATGTATTTCCTCAATACGCTATCTTCATTTCTTTCATTTACATAATATAAGTGTTTGTCTTCCTGTATCTCTATGTAGTTCTTTTTGTAACTGTTTTCCCCTGTTTCTTTCAACTTCTGTTTTATTTCTATTACTTTTGGATCCAACTCTTGTTCTTCTTTCATATTAAAATGTGCCAACCGTGTATCTTCCGCTATTGGTTCAGAATCTTGTTCTGTCTGTGAAGTTCCAAAAATGTCTCTATTTAACTTGGCAGAATCTAGTATATTTACTTGCCAGTTTCGGTCATCTATCTCGGGTTCACTTTCATCCTCAGTATTTCCTGATGTCTCTGGATACGGGATTCTGGATAATAAATCTGCTCAGGTGTTCTCTTTACCGGATATGTACTCAACTTTTGCGTTGTACCCTTGTAAGTTCAGCGCCCATGTCTGTATTTTCCTATTCTGTACTGGAGCTTCTAATAAAGATTTTAACGACATATGATCAGTCTTAATAGTGAAACTAGCGTTGTGTAGCTAGTAATTTAGTTTTTGTAAGGCATAGTGTATAGCGTAAGCCTCTTTCTCTATTGTCGGCCACTTTTTCAGCGATCTACTAAGTTTGTGTGAAAGAAAATAAATCGGTCTTTCATTCTTAACTCCTGGTATTCCTGAGTTTTCACCATCATATGGTTGAGTGAGGCATGCTCCTATGGTATTATCTGAAGCATCTGTATATAGAACCAACTGTTTGTTTAAATCTGGATGTGCTAATAATGGTACTACTGTTAAATTATTTTTTAGAAAATCAAACGCTCTTTGACATTCCTCATTCCAC
Source organism: Cepaea hortensis (assembly GCA_963921405.1). Taxonomy (NCBI): domain Eukaryota; kingdom Metazoa; phylum Mollusca; class Gastropoda; order Stylommatophora; family Helicidae; genus Cepaea; species Cepaea hortensis. The sequence goes on from OY992887.1 coordinate 65,198,969, forward strand.
TTAAATCTAGTGTATTTGCCTGTCAGGTTAGTGATGGGTTCTGCTATTTTCGAGAAATTTGGAATGAACCGACGATAATACCCACACATACCAATAAAAGCACGAACTTCTCTTACGTTGATCGGAGAAGGTAAATCTCTAATTACTTTCACTTTATCCTGATCTGGTTTAATTCCTTCTCTATCGATGATGTACCTCAAATACTTAGTTTCTGTTTTTAGAAATTCACATTTACTGAGTTTTAGTTTAACATCGTGTAGTCTTAACCTATCAAATACTAATTTTACATGTTTCATGTGGTCTTGTACGTCTCCTGCTGTGTAGATCAAAATGTCATCTATATATGCCAATGCGAACTTTTGCATTCCTTCTAATACTTGATTTATTAATAACATATAATGAGAAGGGGCTGTCTTGACTCCAAATGGCATACGTAAAAATTCGTAAGAACCAGCGTGAGTACAGAAAGCACTTTTCTTCTGAGCATCTGGCGACATAGGAATGCACCAAAATCCCGACCTAGAATCTAGCGTAGTGAAAAAAGTAGAACCGTTTAGCAATCCCAAAATATCATCAATCACCGGCAATGGATAAGCTACATTCTTGGTGATTTTGTTCAGGGCCCTGTAGTCGCAGCAGAATCTGTGACTACCGTCCTTCTTGGTCACAATTACGATCGGAGATGACCATTCTGATTTGGATCTTGTTATTATTCCTGCTTTTAGCATATCTTCTATTGCTTTTTCTACAATCTCTCTATTCCTTAGAGGAGTTCTATATGGTTTCAAACTGATTGGTGGATGATTTCCTGTGTCTATTTCCATAGTAACTGTCTTGTCTTACCCAACTCTAAGTCATTAATGGCAAAAACATCCTGGTTTTCTCTCACTAACTCTTCCAATATTTCCTTATACTCTTGCGGAGCTTTCAATTGTGATAATAACTCTTGTTCCCTCTTCAAGAATGACGTTGTTTTGTCTACTGAATTTACCTGAGATGTATGTTTTCTGGATGCATGGATCAATTCATCATTTCGTCTTTTCCAACTTCCTCTACTTCTATTTCTGGTATCTCTTCTTCTTTTCGTTCATCCGGAGTGTTTTTTCAGATGTGATTGCGGTGTGTCTGTTATGCGCCCTTGGGCCGAAACCCGTAGGCCAACACATCGACTTTAGCGTGCTTTTTTGACCAGGTAGCATTCCTGGGAGACTCTCACTTTTGTGGTGCCATCTACAACCATGCTGGCCAAGTCAGAACGGTCGAAGACAACGGTCATCCCTCAAAGGAAGGCAGGGACAGTCCATAGCATTTTCCGCCATCCAAGGTTGCTTCCATAGTTGCAGGGCCGACACATAACGCCCTGGATCTGGGCTCACCGAGGGAAATCGTCACGTCCTGCTCATGGCTGCTTTAAATCCTCACTTTAATATATTGTTCATTTCGTTTGCCCCGGGCCATTCCCGCACAAACCAGACAGGTTTGCAGACGGTATCCACTCAGCGAGTTTTCGGACATGTGCTTGTCGTTGCGCCCGTCAGAGCTGTTCCAGGCACGACAGACATTCGGAAAACTACCTAGTCACAGCTGTTCCGAACAAGAGCGGCATTCGGAAACTAGGTAGTCAGAGCTGTTCCTAGCACGAGAGACATTGGGACGAGACATTTCACTCGGACGTAATTGCGTAGTGTCAATTTTTAGTTTGCCACCCGTAGGACGACACTTCCGGCTTCCGGTGGGCATTTTTTAATGAGGTTAGCCTTCCTCGGGTTTCGAGACTCTTGTTTCGGCTTCCACACAGCAAGCTTTCGCTTCGGGCTGCCACGTAATGGATTCGCAAGAGAGGTGTTCCATTTCGTGTCAGTGAGACAATATTCCACCTTTGACTACACTCACTCCATGAGTGTGGTTACAGACTATCGGACGTCTGCGGGACGTGCGACCGAGGTGTTTTTCCACCTTTTGTACTCGCTCACGAGGTAGGCTACATGTGCTGCCGGCTCAGCACCTTACCTCCGTGCGTCTGTGGGCGAGTAACGGTCAGGCCCTTTCATCCGGGGATACCTCATATCCCCCAGCTAAGAGCCATCGAACGAATCTGCGCCGAGCATGTAGCGTTCTCAGCACATCATCACAATTTTGGTGTAGGTTTGTGTCGGCCAGGCTCTCACTTCCGAGAGTTTATGGCTTAGAGACGTTCAGCCATGCACCTCGGATGGGAGCCTTAGAAGTTATGTCCGGACTGAGATTTAGGGATCGTTTGCCTGATTTTGACTGCTATCCTCAGTCTTACCTGCAGAGCAGCAGGTTGTGTCTCTCTTAGTCTGGTCCCTATCCCACGAGCCGTCCGATATGTAGTTTTCACCCATCGGCAAGCACATGGGGCCGATGGGACACGCAAGCTCCCCCACCACGTCAAGGTGGAGACACATCGGGGGAGTATTTCTAGTATTATTTCTTTTAATGAGGATTTCTGGATACTCATTTATTGTCGATTCCTCTTTAACTGTTGTTAATATGCTGTTAGGACCATGTTTTATTTTGGCGATTACACACCCTCTGTACAATTTAATCTCCTTGCCTGTGTTGTTAATAATCATTACTGGAAAATTTAAGTGTTTGTCTAATGTCATTATTCCATCTGGGACCTCTAGATCAGGTTCGTCTATTACCTCCCTTTCCAACTCTGTTATTCTAACTGTTTGTCCTATTGAAAAATACGGATTACTTTTCACTTTTGCCTGTATCAGATTGACCGTCTGTGGTTTTAAGGTCATGGACGTTTTTACTCTGACCAGTGCTGATACGTGCATATCCTCCTCTAAATCCACATACATGTCCTGGAATCTTAACTTGTGTAGATCAAAATAAAGTCTTACACCATTTTTCAGTAAGAAGTCCCTACCTATAAGCATGTTCCTGTTTAAATCTTTGACTACGTGAAAAAGGTGTCTTACATTGATTCCTCCTAATTTACGATTTATCATTGTTTGGCCGACCACCTCTAAATTTTGTCCGGTGACAGAGTGAAGGGTGTCCTGAGTCTTGAATATGTTGAAATTCTTTAGTATTTTGTATAAAAAATGTTCCTTGATCACACTGACTTGCGCTCCCGAATCAATCAATGTTCTAATTCTAAATTTTCCTATGTCTATTAAACACGAACTGGGGTCAGTCATATTCACTGAAAACTGTTTTATCTCTCCAAGTTGAGGCCATTTTCTATATTCTATATTTCTCATATACTTGTCATTTGGGTAAGTGACATATTCCTTACTTCTTGGGACCTTTTTATTTTTCCCCCCACTGCGGACCCTATTCAGTAAGTGGGACGCCAGTTTCCCTGTCCTCCTGATCTTGCGAAGTTCCTCTGCCTGTCTTCGAAATTTCTATTTACTCTGCTGTTAACATTTCTATTTTGTGTATTCGCCTGAACACGTCTGTTGCCACAAAATTTATAACCGTGTCCTCTCTGTCCACAATTCCAACAGACCATATTTGTAGCAGCTACTGTCTCTCTTATAGGATTTCTCATCTGTCTTTCCCTATCGTGAGTACTTTCATTATTTCCCTGCAGTGTCTGTATCTCTCCTCTTCTTCTCCATCCATACCTTGCTTGTCCTATCTCCATAGGTTCCTCTATTCTGTCTTCCCTATTGCTTCCTATTTCCCTTCCTACTCTCAATCTGAACCTCCTTCTCAAGCTTTCTTCTTGTATGGCTATATCCACAGCCTGCGATAATCTTGCGGGATTTTCCCTCATAAGCTTGAATTTAAGTCCATCCGACTTTATCCCGTCAACAAATATTCCAACTAACATCCTTTCCACCTCTTCACCCTGCACTTTCTGTCCTAGAAACGCCTCCTCAGCTAAATTAATTAACCTGTCACTGTATAGTTGAAACTTTCACCATTATCTTGTTTAGACTGTCTTAACACCGAAAAAGCGTGTTGTGGATCTGTTATCTCCACATATTTATGAGCCAGGTCATCTTTAAAATGTTCCCAAGTCTCATCTACCCCAGCTTCTAATTTTCTTCGAATATGATCCGAAACCGGCGTTACACTTGCCTGGTAAGCAAATTTTTTCTTCTCTTCGTCTGTGGCTCCTACCAAAAAAAGCTTGTTTCTCAATGGTTATAATCCATTTTTTTAAATGTCTGGCCTGACCGCTAAATTTCTCGATATCGGTACCTATTCCCTGCTGTTTAAACGCTGTATCTAGCTTACTTATAGCTCTCCCAACTCCACTTACACCTCGGAGGAGCAAATGGATCACCATAGTCTGGTTTCCCTGTTGACTATGCACACCTCGTTGCCCCTTCTTCCTATTCCTACCTCTGTTACACTTGACATATTAGCCAGGATATATACACCCCAATAGCATAGTACACCATCCTTGTTTAAGTCACAGGATTTTCAAAATCACAAGAGTGGCACATGCTGATACTGATTGTGATATCTCCTACTCGTACCACCTGTTTTAACTGATTAACTACACGTACACCTAACCCATAATCCCCAACTGGCAATTATGAGAAAAAAAGAGGTCCGTATTATAGCTTTTTAGTGGCTGTCCCGACAATAGGTGTTAAGCCCTTAATATCCCACTGACATTTATATGGAGTATTATTACTTAGTCGACCCATTTTATAAGGCGGAGATAATCACCGGTATTAAGAGATTAGTCCCCTGAGTTCAATTCATCATCATCAAGTGCCGTGCCGGCTGGCGTAGGCGTTCATGGCTCTCCACAGATCTCGGTCTTTGGTTTTCTGGATCAACTCTGCTGCTGATATTTCTCCATGCCACCGTCTCAATCCATCCAGCATCATTTCTCTTGGTCTGCCTCTGCCTCTCTTCCCCTCGATCTTTCCAGTTGTTACGATGTTCTCCAATGCCTCTCTTCTCATCACGTGACCGAAGAAAGATGTTTGTCTCTGTCTTATTGTTGTATATAATGTTCTAGTTTCATTAGCCTGTTTCCGGCAGTCGTCGTTAGTTACTCTGGCAGTCCAGGGAATTCGCAACATTCGTCTCAGGAACCACATCTCTGTTGCTTCTAATTTCTTCTTAATTTGTTCATTTACATTCCAGGATTCACTGCCATACAGCAAAACTGGTTCTACATAGCATTTCAGCACTCTCTTTCTTACATTCAGTGATAGTGACTTATTGCATAAGATACTCTTCATTTTCTGAAATGCGGCCTTTGCCTGCCCTATTCTGCTCCTAATCTCTGTTGTACATCTTCCATCTGATGTTATAAATGCCCCTAGGTATCTACAATTATCCACTTGGTTAAGGATTTTTCCTTCTATTTCTATGTCACATTTTGGTGTCACCATTTTCTTTGATATTACCATTGTTACTGTTTTCTTGATATTCAAGGAGAGTCCTTTCCTTGCACTCTCTGTTACTACAACGTCTAATAATTGTTGCAGGTCTGTTGAATTATCCGCCACCAATACTGTGTCATCTGCATAGCGTATATTATTTATATTATGACCTCCAACTAGTCTGCCTGGCATCTCTTTGATCTCTCTCATTATTACTTCGCTATACAGGGAGAAAAGATCTGGTGACAAGACACACCCCTGTCGTACTCCTAGCTTTATCTGTTCGTAACTACCCTCTTAATTTCCTATTTTAATTGCTGCTACTTGGTTCCAGTAAACATTCTTTATTATTCTTAAATCTTTTCCAACAATGTTGATATCTTCCAACATTTTAATCAGTTCATCATGTTTTACTTTTGTCAGCAACTTGCTTGCGACAGGTCTTTCAGGACTCCCCTACTTTTGCACCACACGAAATAACAACTCGTGTCATTTGCAAAAGGAATGCAATTTATTTAGAGCTAGCGATAAACAAGCTCTGCGAGCGGAATACTTCATTGACAATAAACAGCATGGTACGTTACATAGATGCAATGAAGAACTGATAATGATACTATTAAACACTAAACGAAATCTAAAGCCTAACAATCACTATTGTCTAGAAACTTATAGCATTCGTAAGGAACACGTCTATTCTCTACTTGTCTCAGTCCTGGTCTGTCTTCACGCAACTCATTGCGTTGGATTCTCCGTGCGTTGGCGAGTCTTGCGTGCATAGTGGTCCAGCACTCTGGCCAACTCACTCGAGTAACCTGGTACTCCACGGTTACTCGTAGAAGCGAGTTTCCCAATGTCTTGGAGAAACCCTCGCTTAGCTGTACTGAATGCTCCCTTGGTTGACACAAGTGTGTCCCGTAGTGAAGCTATTTATAGCGCTGGTGTCTCTCCTGTCTGGTGTCTTTTACTCGACTCTGTCTTAGGTCTATTACTTATATTATTAACTCTCTAAACACTTATTGGGATTTTGACAGGCTCCTCTCCCCTCTGTGAAGTGTTACACCCCTTTAACTCATGCTTGTAACACGTTGTATGGTCACAAAAGAAAATTGGCTGTCCAATTTTGTCAAAGAACCAATAAGTTGTAAATCTCCCTTCTGGGGATAGAACAAACTCTCTTCTCCCTTACTCACACTGTTCTATTTCTTCACTCGGCTAATTGAGTAGCCCATAGTATCTGTATAGTTGGCTATAAATCTTCTTGGGAATTGTTTTGATCCGGAACCGTTGTCTTATGACTTATGTCCTGACTTCCGTCTTTTGACCCTCTGTCTTTTGACTTCCGTCCGTTGACTTATGTCTTTTGACCTGTCCTCATATTGCCCAAAATGACAACCCAATACAAGTTGACTCTGTTATGAGTTCAACACATGAGCATTACATGTTCATGTTCCCAATAATATCAACTCCAACTTGTATAAATAAAGTTCTACTCTTCACCTTCTCGCTTCCGCTTGTGAAGACATATTTTCAATGTTACATTAAGGTTTTTAAGAAGTTATTGTGTCCCCTGATTTGGGTTACTGTACTTTGAAATAAATGGTGTGTGCAACTTTTATGTGTTTGTTTTCCTGTTTGTTAGTGTTTTCTAATAAACTACAATGTACTTAATTTACTAACGTGTATATGCGTTACTATTCTACATGTGTGTATTCCTTCGAGCGCCGTAAATCGGTTTATTGTGGTTACAAATGTTTGTTATTCTTATTTATGACCACAACTCCGTTTCAAGATGCTCAAAGTATTTTCCCTATCTAATCTACTAAAGTATAGCAGTAACACACATAAAACTTGACAACACATTGGTTACACAAATTGACACAGACAAGTCACAACAAGGCATTTTAAGCGGTAGATAAAAAATTTGCCGCTACCTTTCTCTCTCTCTCTCTCTCTCTCTCTCTCTCTCTCTCTCTCTCTCTCTCTCTCTCTCTCTCTCTCTCTCTCTCTTCTTTCTTTCAATGTTTAGTATTTTATACATTCTCTCCTCTGATTTACACATCTTTCATCCAATTTCATACCATTCTTGCTAAAACATTCAATCGTCATTAAAATATTGTTCATAGTATCACGTAAATGACCATTACTTTAAATGATTGGCTGACTTATTAAAGTCTTCACGCCAAATGACTGTGCGCTTTGTTTGCACGTGTCATGGCTATTCAAAATATACATGTTTGTGAGGATGGTTTGTTACCGATCCTGTAATACTAACTAATTTAATTTAGTGTGCTGTTCTAAATTATCCTAAGGGAAATAATCTAACTAAATTAATTACATTTAAGCAAATTGGGTTAATAACCTTAAATTATTATTGGTAAATGAAATGATGTTAATTCCTAAATGGTTGGGTTAGTTTAGAAATGATATTTTAAATAAATGAAGTTATAAATGATTATGATTATGCGGTGATAAAGTAAAGTAATATCTAACAATCGCATTTCAATTATTGGGGTCCTGCCTTAACTGGGTTATTAACTAAATGATGGTGACTTATAACTATCAAATAAGATAAATAAAGTTATATATGCATTAGAACATTTTGCAATTCAATTAATCATAGAAAAATGAGGTTATGCATACTGTTTATAAAACAATAATATATATATATATATATATATATATATATATATATATATATATATATATATATATATATATATCACAGTTACGTTTCTATACTAATTACACTAACTAATGTCGTCCTTTCAGGTGTGAAGATGGAGCAATGTTCTTTGTAGACTATTTTCATATCATAGTTCATTTCACCAAAGTCTTATATGCTCTCCTTCCCGGATAGTGTATAAATATATAGTTCCCTACCAATTTATGTAGGTTCATAGCTAACACTTCAATGTTAATATAGCTTATATATATGTTAGCGCTGCAGACATATTACTTATGCGTCTGTTCGCTTCACTGACAATGGCACTGTTTCTCTTACACAGTTCTATCAGCTTGGCGATGATAACGCACTTACAGTGTAACTTATTCACCACATACGGCACTGATCTAATTAACAATTACAGTGTCACTGTTTCTGGTGATCTCTGGTCGATCTTTTCCTGTATATCAGGTATTTCAATGGTTGACGGTCGACTCAAAGTGTCTGCCAACGAGTTCAATCTCCCCATTTAAATGTTGGAAGGTAAATGCATAGTTCTGCAGTATCAAAGCCCACCTGTAGACTCTGTTGTTGTGGGGAATGCCAGACTGCATAACAGACAACGGAGAATTGTCGGTTTCGATCACAAAATGTGCTCCTGCCAAAACCCTATGAAGTTTTCTAACAATAGATTAAGCTGAGGCCCTCCAATTCTGTTGCTGAGTATCTCGATTCAGCTGGGCTGATCTTACGACTTACGTACATTACTGGGTGGAACTTCCCTTCGTAGAACTGTCCTAGTACCCCAGATATAGAGATAGCACTTGCATCTGTACGTAAAAAAATAGGTAAGATCTTTGTTAGGCAAACGCAGGATAGGTGGAACACTGAATAAATATTTCAATTTTGATAGAGCACTAATTAATCCTGCATCTTGCACATTTAGTTTAGCCGAAGCTTTCAAAATGTTCGAAAAAACACTGGTGATTTCCGCCAGATTGGGAATAAATTTACTATAATAATTCACAAGGCCAAGTAGACTTCTGACCTGTTTCTTGGTCGTTGGCATAGTCAAGTTTAGAATCTTGGTCACGATTCTTTCATCTGTTCTGAGTTGGCCCCTGCAGATGGTATGGCCTAGGAAGTCAATCTCTTCCATGCCCAACTCTACTTTAGTAGGCTTGACTGTAAGCCCAAATACTCGCAACCTGTCGAAGACGTGTCGTAGTTTCTGTAGGTGTGACGTCCAGTCTTCAGTATGAATGCATATGTCATCAATGTATGTAGAAGTATTGGTCACCCCGTGAAGAAGATCCCTAGTTAGCCGGACGAAAGTCGCTGGAGCGTTACGAAGGCCAAAAGGAAGAAATCGCCACTCATAGAGTCCTAAAGGTGTGGAGAAAGCTGTTAAAGGAATCGAATTTTGTTGCATCGGGACCTGCCAATAACCTTTCGTGAGATCAAGCTTGCTAAAGATGCGAGATGTGGACATATCAAGGATCAAATCCTCGCATGCTGGGATTGGTTCAGCATCAATTTTGGTTATTTTATTCAAACGACGATAATCGACGCAGAGTCGAATAGTTGAGTCCTTTTTGGCGACAAGGACGATAGGGAAAGAATACTCTGACTGAGATTTCTGAATGATTCCACTCGACTCAAGAGATAGTATTTCTTTGTCGAGATTAGCCCTATAATTTAGAGGGATAGAATAAGGTCGACACTTGATTGGGGTGTTATCAGTCAGAATAATGGAGTGTTCTATTCTGTCTGTCTTTCCTGGGATGTCGGAGAAAATGTCTCTGTACTCCGTCACTAATTCTATCATCTGTCGTCGTTGTTCGTCTGTAAGTTTGGTTTCTATCTTTATACTGTCGATGGTCCCCGTCGTGTCTACAGTAGGGACAGGTAATTCTATTTCGTCGTCATCTGTCTCGTTCAGTACTGTTGTTGTACTAGCTTTGTGTGCTGTTACCTGGCTAAGTGTGTTTGCGATGTCGTTGTCATGTGTCGCCCTACCTGGTGTAGTTGTGTTGTGTACGTCTGTCGTCCGATTACTTGGTGTGGGTGCATCTTGTTCGTCTGTCTGTAGTTCTTGTCGTGAAAAGTATGGTTTCAGCATGTTGATATGAAATATCTTTAATTTTCCCTTTATCGATATTTCATAATCGACATCTGATATTTTACGTTCAACGTTGAATGGCCCTTGCCACGATATTAGTAACAAATTACGTTTATCCGGTAGTAAAAGCAGAAACTTCTGATTTGGTTCAAGATGTATAGTTTTAGCACCCTTGTTTGCATAGTCACGGTACATCTGTCCTTTCCTCTCCAAAGATGCCTTAGCTATTTCACACGCTTTCATTATTCTATCGCGTGTCTCTGTTACCATCTCATACGGTGTTACTGCTGTTGGACTTTCTGGTAAGCTAGTAATTAGCTGATGGTAAATTGTTAGGGGTCCTCGAGGGTTCGCCCCATACACTAATTCGAAAGGTGAGAAACCCGTACTCGAGTGCGGAATTTCTCTGTGGTCAAATAGCACTGCTGGCAATAGCGTGTCCCAATCAGATGGGTTTTCTGCTGTTACTTTAGACAGCATGTGTTTGAGATCCCCGTTAATTTTTTTCTATGATCCCGTTGCTCATTGGGTGGTACGGGGTACAGAAATGCTGCTCTATTCCTAACAATTTTGTTAAGGCTTGCGTAGCAGCCGAAATAAACTGCGTTCCCCGATCCGATAGAATAGTTCGTGGGAAGCCAAAACAACAAAATAGGTGCAAAAATACATTTGCCACATCTTTGGAGGTGATGTATTTTAGTGGAATAGCTTCGAACCATTTGGTGCATAGATCCACGAGAGTAAGTATGAATCGGTTTCCTTTGCTCGACACCTGATTTAGGGGTCCAACAATATCGACCGCTACACACTCAAATGGTCTAGATGCTAATAATGACCGTTGAACTTCGGCCGTCACATGCTTTCCCTTTCTTACAAGATGTTGACAAATAGTACATGAACGACAGAAAATTTGTATATCAGTACAGAATTTAGGCCAGTAGAAGTGTGACAAAATTCTGGCTCTGGTTTTGTCATAGGCCAAATGTCCAGCAAACGGTGACTCATGTGCGATCTTTAGCACAGTTTGTCGGTATGTTACAGGTAACACCGTTTGCTGAATTTCATGGTTATTATTTGTGTAATAACGCATGAGAATTCCGTTATGTTTTCTAAAATAGCAAGATGCATTTTTAGTCACTTTCGCTCGCTCACCTAACAATTTAAAATAAGGTGCGATAGTTTGATCGGTGCTTTGTGCCTCGATAAATTTTTGTCGAGTACTGTTGGTATCGGCACCGCTGGGTGGTAACAGCTGTAACATCTCATTTTGCAAGTCAGTATAGTGAGTTTGCGTATCTGACCTTGTTACAGCGTTAGCCATGTTTGTATGTTTCCAGGCTATTATATCGTCGTCAGTACACTGCTTCAATGAAGCTAAACAGCCTAAAATCAGATCCGTGCAGGGATCTTGCAGGATTGCGCAAGTAAATGTGCTGGTAAGGAACGGGGTATTAATATGCGCTTTTGCCAGTGGATATTTCTCAATGGTTCCAGAGAAAGTACGGCATTTGACAAATTCACCCGTGTAATCTTCTGGTCTGACCAGTTCTTTTCTTAAACCAAGTAAAGTGCTGCCGTTATCGAGTAAACAATGGCATGGTTGATCATTGACCAATGCATCGTAGAACTTTAGTTTACCTCTAGAGGCACTTGCTGCATTAGCATCTTCATTGGAGAATGGTATCACGTGCCCACATTTCAATTTACCATCCGCATGAAACTGGTGACATGTGTCACATTTCTTAAAGTCTAATATGTCAGTAACTGCTGCCACACTTTCACATTCACTCGTTGGTAAAACATTTACAAGTTCCGAATCAATTTCACTCTCATCGTCTGATGACGTATCGATGAGTGCAGCGTTATTTGCTTTCATTCGTTGCCTGCCAAGACATTTATTACTATACTGGCCATAGCTGGAACAAAAGTAACATTTAACAGCACGTTTAAATGAAGTTCTTCTACTTTCTTGCTTATTGATCACTTTTTCTAGGTGTGAGGGATATGCCGGGTTCTTATCGCACATAGAGTAGCTAGGATGAAATAAACTACAATATCCACATTGAGGTGGCTTCTGGTATGGTTTGTCTTTCTTACGATATTCTTTCTAATTGTAAGATCTACTCGGTACATTCTTTACAAAGGCAGTGATCTCTGTATCATGAGTAGTGGACTTAAAAATGTCACGATTGGACGAAAAATATGCCGACCCCCGCTTTTCTAATTGCTCAATGAATTCGATATCTGATTGTTGGAGAAACTTCGCAAAAGGGGTAGGGACGGTGGATATCACCTTGTCCATTACCATAAGATCTTGTAATTTATCATAGCTTTTGCCTACTTTCGCCGCTCTAGTCCATTTATTAAATGTGCTTTGCACGTTAGAGAGGTAATCTAAGAAGGTTTCAGTTGCCTTTGGCTTTATTTGGGAAAACTGAATTTGGTACCCAGTGGCATCTAGAAGAAAGTGTTGCATGATCCTATCGTGAATGTACTGATAATTGTTCCTTAGTTCTGTAGGTATTGATTCTATTACTTTTAATGGCTCCCCGCTGAGATTTCTCATGTAGATCATTACCCAGTCATCCAAAGGTATTTCCTGAGTCTTCAGTTGAAATTCTATATTCTCAGTCCATGCAGAAATTGAATCCCCTACGCTATATGGTTTGATAAGGCCTTTATACTTACTAAACTTATTCTGTTCTTCTTGGCTCTTTTGTTTGCTAGAGGTTTATCTGTATGTTTGAATCTACCTCCATTTCCTTCATCTTTAATTTAGTTTCTGAATCTACCTGTATCTGCTTCTGTTTAGTGGCTTCCTCTAAATCTAGTTGTTTCTGTTTGGTGGCATGATCTAACTCTAGCTGTTTCTGTCTGGTGGCATGATCTAAATCTAGCTGCTTCTGTTTGGTGGCTTCCTCGACCTCTTTCATCTCTTTTTGATGTTGTCTTTCCAATGCTCTTTCGTCTCTCTCTAGAGCAGCTTTTCTCTCTGTTTCTTCTCTCTGTCGAGCTATTTCTTCTCTCTGTAGAGCAGTTTTTCTCTCTGTTTCTTCCTTCTGTCGAGCTAATTCTTCTTTATATCTCTGATCTACCCACTTCTCTAATTTGTCTCCAGTGTGGCCCATTTCTTTGCCCTCCTGGATACAATCATTTAGTGACGCCATTTTTTGTGGCCTTATGTTAGTTCACAATGATATCACAGTAGTTTTACACAATGGTTTGTAATTATGTGTTAGTTATTTACATTCTTTCTGAAAAAAAAGATGCATGATTAACATAGTGTATATCAAAATATTTCAAAAATATACTCATCTAATTCTTTGGAAAATACGGTTCTTGGGATGTTCCACCGCTGTCTTCCCGACACACAAAAATGGTTGACTTGAGAACAAAACGGATGCTTCTGTTTAGTAGAGCATCAATACTTTAGAAACATGCATATGTTGTAAATACATGTTTATCTTTCATGCGGCTGATGAATGAAAAATGTGATTTAGATAATGATAAATGATGGTAATGAATTAATGTTATGATTGTCTGAATGATTATCATGATTCGTAAGATGATTCGTCAATATGACAGTCGCTGTCGTCTTGTCTTCACTTCCTAACTAGGCTTGGTATAACTACGTTCCTAGGCTTCCGTTCAGTAGCTAATGTATTTACTTTGTACAAAAAGAACTTATTTTGCACAAATATCTACCTGAACAGAAGGATGGTGACATTGATGGCTGTATCACACAAAATGAAATGTACACGATGGTTTGCTTGATAATTTAAATTCATATTTGTATACATATCATTACTTTCAGTAGAATAACACACTTTCTTAAATTTTCGTAGGCTAACACAATTTGTAACTTAAACTTTCTTCATTGTGGTTCAAGCTCCACAAATGGTATGATACAAATTATCACGTAGTAATGGTGTTAATCACTCACGTTATTCACAAATCACAATTATTTCTGCCATTTTATGCAAAATAAGTTATGTTACTTTTAGATATTTTCAAACAGAAATAATGTCGAATGGTGCCTGTTTACGTTGGTTCAGAGCCTTCTGATACCAATTGCCTGTTGACGTTGGTTCAGGGACTTCTGACACCAATTGGGGTCCTGCCTGTCAGCAACTTGCTTGCGACAGGTCTTTCAGGACTCCCCTACTTTTGCACCACACGAAATAACAACTTGTGTCATTTGCAAAAGGAATGCAATTTATTTAGAGCTAGCGATAAACAAGCTCTGCGAGCGGAATACTTCATTGACAATAAACAGCATGGTACGTTACATAGATGCAATGAAGAACTGATAATGATACTATTAAACACTAAACGAAATCTAAAGCCTAACAATCACTATTGTCTAGAAACTTATAGCATTCGTAAGGAACACGTCTATGCTCTACTTGTCTCAGTCCTGGTCTGTCTTCACGCAACACATTGCGTTGGATTCTCCGTGCGTTGGCGAGTCTTGCATGCATAGTGGTCCAGCACGCTGGCCAACTCACTCGAGTAACCTGGTACTCAACGGTTACTCGTAGAAGCGAGTTTCCCAATGTCTTGGGGAAACCCTCGCTTAGCTGTACTGAATGCTCCCTTGGTTGACACAAGTGTGTCCCGTAGAGAAGCTATTTATAGCGCTGGTGTCTCTCCTGTCTGGTGTCTTTTACTCGACTCTGTCTTAGGTCTATTACTTATATTATTAACTCTCTAAACACTTATTGGGATTTTGACAACTTTATCAAATGCCTTAGTATAATCTATGAAGCACAAATATATGTCTCTCTGTTTCTCTATTGACCTTTCTATTAGTGTCCGTAGTGTATAAATTGCATTGTTTGTGCCATTTCCTTCCACAAATCCATACTGTTCTTCACTAATTTCCATTTTTATTTTCTTTTTGATTCTCCTCATTATGATTCTGAGTAGAAGCTTTGTGATATTGTTTATAAGGTTAATTGTACGAAAATCTTCACAATCAATTGCTCCTGATCTTTTTGGTATAGCTATAAATACAGATTTCAGCATATCACTGGGTAAATATCCACTACTGTAAATATCATTCAACATTTTGGTTAATATATCTACTCCAAATTCTCCCAATACTTCTAATTCTTCTATTGTGATTTCATCTGGCCCAGCCGTTTTTCCTTTCTTCATATATTTCATAGCGTCAGCGACTTCTTCTTTTAGAATAGGTGGGCCTTCTAAGTTCCTATCTTCTGTTAATTCTTCCCTTTCTCCGTCATATAATTCTCTAATATACTCATTCCACCTCTTCATTATAGCACCTTCCTCTAATAATATCTTTCCTGTTTTTGATTTCAAGCACCCTGTATTCATTCTTATTTTTCTTCCTGTAAGCTCACTGATTTGTCTGTGCATATTTTTTGTATCTTTATTAGAATTTAATTCAATTTTTTTGCATTGCTCATTTAACCAACTTTCTTTAGCCTTCCCACATTTATCTTTTATTTCTTTATTTATCTTAGTGTATTCCTGTTTGTCATTTTTACTTTGTTATATTTCGTCCATCATTTTTAAGATTTCTTCATTCATCCATTTTTTCTTAGCTATTTTGCCTCTCTCCGGTAATACTTCTTTGCTAGTTTGATGAATGGAGTCCCTTAACATTTCCCATTGTTCATTTATACTCTGTATTTTAGCTATCGCATTGTGCCTATTTTTCACAGTCACTCGGTATAGTTCTTGCATTTCTTTATCTATTTTCAGAACCTCTTTATTAAGTCTCATGTTCTTAACCATTTTTTCCCCTCTCTTTAATCTTACTTTTATTTGTCCACATAGTGGTACATAATCACTGTTACAGTCAGCACCAGGCATCGTCTTTACATTAATTAAAGCATTTCTAAATCTTTTATTAATTAGTATGTAGTCAATTTAGTTGCGTATTTTCTTATCAGGGCTTTTCCATGTGTACAGTCGTCTTTTATGGTGTTTAAACCATGTGTTTCCAATGATCATATCACTTATATTTGCCCATTCTATTAGCTTTTCCCCTCTTTCATTTCTTGTACCTAAACCATAATTCCCCACTACATCCTCCATTTTCCCCTTTCCTACTTTTGCATTAAAATCACCAAGTATTATTTTTATTTCTTGTGATCCAATTTGAGCCATCACCATTTCTATTTCGGCGTAAAAGTATTGTATTTCTTCATCACTACTGCTTGTTGTTGGTGCATATACTTGTATAATATTTATGTCTATTGGTTTGCCTTTGATTTTTACCATAATAACTCTATCTGAAATACACCAGTATCCATTAATTGACTTGGCTGTTTTTTCGTCTAATATTATCCCTACACCTTTTTCATGTGTATCCCCTCCAGAATAAATTATTGTATGATTGTCAGCTATAATTTTGCCCGATCCCTTCCATCTCATCTCACTAACGCCTAGTATATTCATTTTCATGCTATCCATCTCTCTTAGAACATTTGTCAACTTTCCTAGCTCATTTAATGTCCTAACATTCCATGTTCCTACCCTAAATTTATTTATTTTAGTTATGATTTTGCCATCAGTAGCTGGATGACGGTCTGGTGTCACCTGTGGCTCATGACTGTCCCTACCGGACGAGGATGTCCTAAGACAGCCATTAACGTCGTTCACTAACTTTGATATATGTTTTGCCATGAAGTCTTGGGAAGATAATGTGGTGGTTTCCCCTTGCCTTCCACATCCACATGGTGGTCTTTTTACCTCTGCCTTTGACAGCCATTTCCGACTGTAAGGACAAGTGAGTGCCCTGCTCTGCTCTGCTGCAGAGTTGTCCACTTATTCCGGTGGATACTCGGTCCCCAGAGCTGTGTTAGCCACACCGTAGTGTGTTTCCATCCTCTACCACGGGGAGGTGCAGTTGGGATTTTCCCTTTATAAAGTTATGGTCTATGACCAAAACTCTCCAGTACTTTTGAGTTCAATTATGTGGAATAATATTAATACCACAACGTATTCTTAACGGCGAAGATAAGATCTTGGGAATAACCCCTATGCGGATGCATATTATTGATAGTTTTTGTTTTTTTTTTTATTTTTACACTTGATGTAGTTTATGAACATATTGTGTTCTGAATTTTTGTGTCATGTTATATTTTTTTTTAGTATAGGTATATTGGTGAAATCGGATGCCTATGTTTTTCATTGGCGGTGGGACTTGTGGCCACGGCGACACGACCGGACAAGGCGGCCCTAACCCTAACCCCTATGATCAATTAGACACCCCCACATATTGACGACTGAACAACGAAAAGGCACCGAGATTCTAACCTGTCACCTCCACGACATCTGGAGTACCACCTAGACACAGTCGTCACTCCTGCACACCACCTTTCATTTTCTAAACATAGCGTGATTAATAACACCAGATCTCGCCATCACAACTAATGAACATAAACATAACCGTATTTCTTCTACCACTAGACCTCCCCAGTGGGATTCGAAGCCGGCGCAATGACACCCATCTTTACTTCATTTTTCTTTAAATTTTACATTTAATGTTCTGAAACCGTATGATGATAGTGTTCGGAAGCGTTTATGTAGCTACTCCACCACTCACCCACCCCTATAACAACAAATATCACTAAGCTATACCCACTACAACCAGTAATAGCCGTAATCTTCACATTAAAACTTTAAAGAAAAAAATAAATAAATTTTTAAAAATATTTTTTATAGGGGAGGTAATATTGCACAAAATAATCGATTATTTATTCATGAGTTATATCTCCCAGCATCTCCTTCTTTACGCTTATTAAAAAAAACGCGGAACCTCCCGATCATCCTTCTTTGTTCTTAATAAATTCCACATTTTTACTCTGGGTAAGTCACAAATACTACTATTCCCGTGGGACATGCCTTCCGGCACTTTTACTCAAACTCTTTCACAATTATTGTTCTCCATGTCATACACCTGTCTAACAGATATTTCTGCTTGTGTCAACCAGGACCTGCCTCTTCTCAGTCTATTACCCTTGGCCATGTCCATGACTTAATGCAGAAGGTGATCCCTTTCTACACCGAATATCAGGTACCTTTTAGCTGGAAGGACACTGTGCCTGTGCGCACTTGTTGTTAGTGCAATTATATGCATCATGCATACAATTGGTGTTTCATTTGTACACCCCAGGATCACCCGCATGGTCGCATTCTGTATGCCCTCCAACCTTTCAGGCTGACACTTTGATACTGTCAGCAGCCCAAACCATACTCAATGACTGAAATTATTAACTAATAAAAGAGCATGTAAACATGCTCTGATCCTCCCCTGTTGCTGTCATTTCTCTCAGTTCATTAAGTCCCTTTCCAGTCTTTACTACCAAAGCCTCCACTTGATCTTTACAAGAAATACATCTGTCGAAGTTGATTCCTAAGTACTTCAATTTACTCTCTCTCTCTCTCTCTCTCTCTCTCTCTCTCTCTCTCTCTCTCTCTCTCTCTCTCTCTCTCTCTCTCTCTCTCTCTCCCCCCCCCTATTGAGAGGACGTCCATTCAATGTAATACTTGGGACATATGACTTCAGGATTCGGTTATCCAGGTAATACCACACAACCTATGTCTTGTCTTTATTACGCCCCTAAGTATGTGAACCACTCCGCGATCCTTTTTACTGTCGACTGTAAGTATTCGGCCATTCTTCCCATTTCTTTGCCCAGTTTGTACACCAGCACATTATATGCGAATGTCAAGATTCCACCAATTGCTGGGGCCTTAATTGTTGCGACTTTGCTGGTGTATACATTAAACAGCACTAGGGATATGACAGATCCCCATGGCCGGCCAGGTGTAATAGAACTGGGGTCAAAGTCCATGAACCCATGCGAATTGTGATTTTACGCTCATAATGCAGTGTCGCAATTCATTTAACAATCCAAGGACAGACCTCTATGCCCAAAAGAATGTGTACCAAACGATCATACCTTACTCTGTTGTAAGTATCTTCCAGGTCAAGTGCCACCGCAACC
Organism: Cepaea hortensis; assembly: GCA_963921405.1. Classification (NCBI taxonomy): domain Eukaryota; kingdom Metazoa; phylum Mollusca; class Gastropoda; order Stylommatophora; family Helicidae; genus Cepaea; species Cepaea hortensis. Next base: position 65,218,076 of record OY992887.1, read on the forward strand.
GTCTCATGTTTATGATGAAAGCCCTCATAGACATAAAATGCAAATTTTGTCGCATTGGCCCAGATGTCCTTCCCAGGCCGGTAACTCCCAAGGTCTCCCTGGTCTCCCTGGCCAAGGTGTTTACGTCGTTCTCCGTAATGCCGTATAGTCTCATGAGTAACGTAACCTGCGATAGAATCGGTAGAGGTACTCGCCGCGTTGGTTTACTTACGGGGTATGTGAGCCGGTCGCTCACAAAGCAATGGCAAACTATTGAGCGTAATCTTGCCTAGTACATCAACAGCTGCTGAAAAATGATGATGTTGACTGCAACGTTATGTAAGGGATATATATATATATATATTTTAAACTCCTATGACCTTTGGGAGCAATTTACATCTTTCCAAATGGTGCTGTAGCTGCCTGCTACTATCTTTCCAAGTGCTTTGCCAAAAGTGTTTTGCAGCGTGATCCCTGGCTCGCTTTTGGGAGTGGGATAAAGTAGCAGTGCAACCAAACCAGAGGCATTTCTGCTGTTTCCACGCTAAGGATGAAACACCCCCCCCCCCCGCCCCCCTCCCAAAAAAACTCTCCTCCAAGTCCCCATCGTTCATGTTCTTTAAATGGGGGGGGGGGGGGGGGGGGGGTGCCTAACCCCATCCCTAAACCTATTCATAATCCCGTAGGCCCTATACCCGGGTTCGAAACAAGCGGTGCTGGTTTTTTCGAAAAAATGTATAGGTGCCGGTCGTTCAGAAAGCAATAGCAAACTACTGAACGTAAAAGTTGCCCAGGTGTCACAAACAGCCAAAAATGCTGGGGTTGACAGCTACTTCCTGTGAAGGATATGCAACTAATTTTTTTTTTTTTTTAACACCGCATCTGTGGTATGTTGGGAGGAGAATGCAGTACCCACCCTGACCTGCCCCGTGTTGAAGTCAAGCTAGAAGAATGGGACTAATTTTGTCTGTAGGGAATGGGTCTTTGGAAGCCAAAGTGCCCCATATTGGCTCATGAAATCTAGATGTTTCCCGGGAATATTTATGATTTCCCTCCAAACTTAGCCTTCCCAGAAAGGAGTTACTTATCTAGCTCGTGTCCCCCACTTGTATCCATTTTCCCTTATAGGTGAAACGGTACAAGAAAATTTGTATATTCTTAAGTTCTCCTTTATGAATAACCTGGAACCTGGGTGCTTACAATAGTACAGGACGTTGCTGTCTATTCGTGGTTAACCAGCCACCTGTCTTTCCAGATTCTTCAAGTATGTGATTTAGTAATGTTAACTAACACATATAAAAGTTTTTGTCACATCACAATGTACCCGACAAAAAAGGAAGTAAAAGTGAAAATCAGTTTATTGACTAATATGCTGTGAAGATAAAAGCAAGCTGTGCATTTCTGAAAACATGAATTATAATAATTAAACCAAGAGATAATGTCTTTATCCGACTCCCATGTGATCTAAGAATGTATCAGTTCAGATAGCCACTGTGCTTAACCACAAGTTCTTCCTACCAATGTCTCTGGATTACACACGGTATTATTGGAATTTCCATAGATTGAAGATATTGTGAAATAAATAAAGTCTCTAAACACATTTATGACTGGTCGTTCTTAATTAAATGTTCTCAGTCCACTGAATGTGCTATGCCTTTGGCAATGGTTCTTAATTTCCTTAATGTTCAAGGGAAATCAATTTAGTTCAATAACGTTGGTGGTGAGATGGAACTGGGTCTGACATGCTGGCTTTTGGAAAGACACATAGAAACACTGAGCACTAGATTCTCTGGGAGTTATTAGGTTGGCAGCTCCTCTATGAACCGTTTTGCTTCAAGATAAGAACACATAGTCTTTTTGAAATATCTGATTCGGGGTAACTGAGCACTTGACGCAATGCAAGAATCCCCAATGTTCTCCAGCTGATCATTGGCATTGGTTCTGGTTTAGTCTATCCATCACTCAACAGTCTGTTCATCCATCTGATCTTATCTTATCGACTTTGATCTTCATTAGTCTGCTATAATCTGCAGTAATATGAAGTAATCTGTGCTATATCTGCAATGATCTGCGATAATCTGCTATAATCTGACATAAATCTGCTATAAATCTGCGAACACCGTCTTCCTAACCTGACGTGAATAAACATGGTGATCCTATTTATATATGTTCAACTGATGATAGTTCTCCAGCTGGCAAGAATGGAAAGGGCTACAGATAGAAGTGATAGAAAGAAGAAGATTCAGGAAGTACCTACAAGTGAGAGCTACAGTGCCTCTTCTTTGTACTGGTATCAGGCATCTTTAATTCATCTGGCAAGCTACATCTTCTTTTGCTCTTGTACATAGCGATCTGTTTGGGTTGATGTTCTCACAGAGGACACAGACACAGAGAATGACAAGGCTAGTAGATGAGTGGTGTTGAGTTCATGAAGGAATGCACACAGCAAGATCTGATATTGAACAGCGATGTTACAGAACAGGGTGATGGTGATGGCATATCATTCATATAAACTCATGTTACCAAATCAGGGTTGCCTCAGATGTTTAGTCTGCCTAATTATCTTTCCTGGTTATTCTTTCTTACTTCATCTGTCATTTCCTTTACCTACTTCTTCTAACACTGGGGTGATATATCCCATGTTAGTTAGAAGTGATGATGCATGAAAGCATATCTTCATTTACTTACTTTTCAGACAGGGGTGCAATATTACTAATATTTCCCATGCTAGTTAGCTGTGATAATGCATGAAAGCATATTATGTGTTTTTCCTTTACTTACTTTCCCAAGCAGGGTTGTGTTTTTATAAACTGACATTACACATGTTGGATAGCAGCAATGATGTATGGAAACACATAATGAATATTCTCCTGTACTCGCTTTCCTAAACAGGGAGGTGATTTTACATAATGACACTCCATATATTGGTAGGAGCAATGATGTGCAGAAGCAAATGATGAATATCTTCACTCATAAGTTGATACAATTATTGTCACGTATAGAATGAATATTAAGGTGCAGGTGAATTACTCCTTGCAACATTTCACGCCGCCTCTCATTCTTTGACAACAACATATACCATAGAGGTAGAGAGATGAAATGACAAAGTACAGCTCATTCTCTCATTCTAACACCAATCTTCTCCCTCTTCGTTCACTGGAGTGCCTATACTGGTTGTTAGTTTGATTACAGTTCGTCCAGAGTGCAAGATACAGTGTTGGTCATTCTGCAACTCGGTTTGAATATATCACAGCAGTTTAAACGGCTGGAGCTGTCATCAATGTTAATCAGTCATGCAACACAATCTTTCTTCACACCACGGACGTATAAAGACAAGAGGAAGAAATCATTCATTCCTCCTTCTCTCATTCACGTGTGTTGAAGATTGGCCGTGGATTGGCAGCGGTCGCCACAGAAGTCATAGCTTGTCTTTTACTAAACCAGGCTCTGAATTAATCAAGAAGCTATAAGGGTTTAGATTAGAATAGCAGTCTGGGCTTAGACTTGCCTCTTCTCACAGCTTAAGATGTAGTGTAAAATACAGCACTACTTTTGGAAACAGAAGATAAGGGTGGAGCTAGATATTTTCTAGACAGTGATGGTGGAATCAGCCATTGCCCGAACAGGGAAAGAAGTGGCGGCGATCTCCAAATTGAAGAATATATTTTCTCTCGAGCTGGAACCTTCACACACAGATCTCACATACACAAAGCTTCACCTAACGCATATATCAGGTACGTATCCGTTTTACAGAGGCATTCTGACACTGAATCAGGCGAGGGACATACAAGTATTAGATACTCCATACGAAATACACGAACGGCTTTCTAGGATATCAAACTGCATGTGCCAGATCAAGGCTCTCTCCTACCCATCAGTCCTTGCAAAGACGCTACCAAGTCTAGGTCGTCCAATAGTTTCACAAGATTCGAACACCTGACCTGTCCATCATCGAGTGACACTACTATGTTTAGACATGATACAACATTCCTGACATTCTAATGCGCTTTAGCGTAGGCACTGTGTAGAACAATGTGTTTTAGAGCAGGGTGTGCAGCGGTGTAATGAACTGAGGTGCGCAAAATGCGACACCATCCGAGCCTGATGCTGTGTCTTTAGTTCTCTTCAGCATACGTCTAATATCCTCTACCTGTATCATGTCTTCATAGTAGTCATTCCTAATGGCCTGTAACAGGGCCTCTCTGACCATATCTCTAATAGTCATGTCCTGCTGATCAGTTAGTTTTAGAAATCCTGCAAAGAGATGCCTCACCCTGTCCTTGTCAGTTGTCATAGGCAATGTTTACAGGGCTGTGTCTTTCTTTTCATCTGTCAGTGCAGCCTCCAGAGTTTTCCCAATGTCACATTCCCACCGATTTCACTTATAAACTGTTCCCACTTCCATCTTTTTTGTTTTTGCCTCTACTGCTTGGAATTTACAATCTGCACCTTTATTTTTTTTCCTTACCTCAGCCTTCTCCAATTATGTATCAACTGAACTGGTTACTCTCCGCACTCTCTGCCAGATCTTTGTGTTGTTTTAGACCGTCCCTGTGATCTAAGGCCCCAGAAGCGATTATAATTGAACGCCTTGCTGGCTTTATAGCCTTGACTATGCTGAACCTAGATACCAGTACAGAAAAGGGGAGATAACCGCTTCCATTGTCCCCCAAGGACACTCCATTTTATGCCTGGTGTCGCCTCTTGGGATACAAGTGCGAGGTCGCCCTTCCTCGGTCTCAATGCTAGCCTAGATGTTCTCCCATCATTTATACAGACCATATCCGTCTAAAGGCCTGCTTCTTTGTCTTTAGTAAAATACTCAGGTGACTTCATATAAAGGATCCTCCAAAATCGATAATTTAAAGGGAGTTAAATATTGTATGAAACATCGATACTTGTCTAATTATCTGTTATAAACTTAATTAATGTCTAATTATCTGTTATAAAAAGCGATAAATGTCTAATTATTTGTTATAAAATCGATACATGTCTAATTATCTCTCCTATATCTATATACTGTGATACTCTGATGACGTCATTAAAAAGGAACCTCCGGGGGATGTAAGGGAAGATAAATCATGTAGGGAAAATCGATAAATGTTAATTATCTTTTTTGGCGGCAGATGGTCATAATATATTTCTGATTATCGTTTGTTTAAAAAAAAAATCGATAACTATGTAATTATCCATTGTGGCGGCAGAAAGGTGATGTTTCTTCTTATTAACTCATTTGTTAACCTATTTGCATTGTTTAATTACGACCGATATGTAGAACAGGTGTGGTCACAGCAATTGTAATTATCATGGGTGTTAAAGTACTGTGTTCAAACTGTAATAATAGTCAACACTAAAAATACAATTTTTTTTTATTGCACATCCCTTACAGGACGTCGCAGTCAACACCAGCATTTTTCAGTTGCTGTTAATGTACTAGGCAAGATTACGCTAAGAAGTTTGCCATTGGTTTCTCAGCGACCGGCTCACATACCCCTAAGTTACCGACGTGGGGAGAACCGCTACCAATTCTCGCGCACATCACGTCACTAACGAGACTATACGGGATTACGGAGAAAGACGCTAACACCTAGGCCAGGGAGACGGCCATATAATTATTTAGGTGTAAGTGGGCTAGAGTGGTAGTCTGCTGTCGTGAGAGGTAGAGATAGAATAACAACAACAACAACAAAATTTTATTTTCTAAGGGTTAAGAATTTGGCACGCAGGCCCGTCTTACATTCTGCCCTTCTATCACTCTCTTTCATACATTATATCATTCACCCACCATTCAAGGCTAACTGAAAACGGCAACAATATACAAGATATGCATTATAAAGGCATGGGGAAAATGAAAAATCAATACTACACGTCTCAGTAATAGTAATGACTGGTGTGGCGGCACTTGTTATTAGCTATGATGAATATACTGGCCTACCAAAAGGACTGGCTGTTACACTAGGGTATTATTATTATTATTACTATTATTATTATTATTATTATTATTATTATTATTATTATTATTATTATTAGTATTATTTCTAATGTTAAGGGGGAAGGTAATCCGTACTGAGATAGTGTTCTAATAATTTGCGATTATATATATATAGGGATTCATTATGTCTTTGATGTCTTGTGGAAGATTGTTCCACAGCTGAGTTGCAGAGTACGATAAGCTTGTTTTGTATAAGCCTATCCTAGGCTTCGGAATGTGTAATATATTTAATCGTTTACTGTGTCTAGCATTATATTTAAACAATGGCAAAAGGTAATTTGGGGCATTCCGATGTAGGATTTTGTGAATTAGCTTGGCCTTATTGAAAAGCAGGCGTTTGCGGAGTGGTAGTAACTGAAGGCGTTTATGCAGGCTAGGATTGTCAGTTAAATGTTTGCTATTAATTAAACTCATGGCCCGTTTCTGGAGTGAGTAAAGTCGCTTGGTGCTTGAATTGGAACAACCGTCCCAGATTGTAGAGCAGTAGTCAAAATGTGTCTGTATGTGAGAAGTATAGAATATTTTCCTTGTGTCCTCATCAAGGAAATTTTTAATTTTGGCAAGTTGGTAGACTTTCTTAGCTGTTTGTTTAGTAAGCGCTTGAACGTGGGGATTAAAGGTTAGGTTTCTGTCAATCATGAGGCCTAATGTTTTGTGTTCAATTACACTTTCTACTGGAATGTTGTCGATGTGAAGTTGAAGTGATCTGTGTGAATTTAGAGTTTGAAGTCTTTGTCTGGATGTTAATACCATAGATTTTGTTTTAGTGATGTTAATTTGCATACGGTTTGCATAGCTCCACCTAACTACATTATTTAATTCTTGTTGCAAAGACGCCTCCAGCAAATTATTGCTTTCAGCGTTTGTATACACTGTACAGTCGTCTGCAAATAGATCACAGGACGACGAAAGATGCGAAGGTAGATCGTTAATATATATGGCAAATAATAGAGGGCCAAAAATAGAGCCTTGCGGTACTCCAGTATTGAAGGTAATGGTTTGGGACAGAGATTTATTGTATGATACTACTTGCTTTCTGTTTGACAGAAAAGATGCTATTAGCGTCACCACATTAGGACCAATGTTCATTGTCTCTAGTTTTTTAATTAAAATGACATAGTCTATCATATCAAATGCTTTTTTTTTAAATCGATAAACACAGCTCCACATAGATTGTTGTTATTTATATTATGGTGCCAATTTTCTATCATGTTTGTTAGGGCCGTATGGCAAGAATATTTTGGTCGAAATCCTGATTGACTGTCAACTATAAGCTTGTTGCGATCTAACTACTGTAATTTTACTTTATGGATGTGTTTTTCTAGTGGTTTAGATAGTGATGATAGTAAGGAAATTGGTGTATAATTGTTCGGGAGACCATTGTCCAATGAACCTGAGAGAGATAGAGAGGGAGAGAGAGTTAGGTATCATTATATATATATATACGGGGGTAGCGGGGTAGGGGTATACCCTATCAAAGGAGAAGTAAGGTGCCTCCTTCCCTCCGCTAGCCTACGGGACACCCTTGGGCAAGGTGGAGTACCCGTTTAGCCCCCCCAACAGGGTAACGTGAAGCCATGGGAGCAGGTGGTGGATTGGACTTGGGAGCAGCCGACAGATAGTTGTTGGTTATGGTTTCAAGTCAGTGACGGTGGGCAGAGGATCTCTCAGTAGAGACAATGGCTACGGTCATCCGATCAGTATGGTCACTGCCAGGAAGGAAGAATGGTAGACTTCCCTCCTTATTGATTCCCGGGCAGAGGAGGCTCGTTAGCCTTGGTTGGTATCTCTTCTAAGAGAGGGAACTCTAAATCTCAAACCTCCGCTGCCTTGCGGGTATACCCATATGGGAAAGGCTTCGGGAGTAAACCCTGAGGACAAATCCGGAGATGGAGTCCCTAAGGCAGTTCCATGTTGTAAACAACATAGTTCTGGCAACTCCTGCGACGGCACCGATGCCAAGTTGCATTGGCTACTGCCTTTCCCTTGGTCAACATCGGCGACGTGGAGAGGGGGAAACTGCTACTGGGCAACAGCTGGTTCTCCGATTTCCATTGCCCAGGCTTGTGCCCTGAAGAGGTCACTTCAGCACCGCGTAAAGCGGTGACACAACACGGGAAGTAGCATTTGCCGGTTATAAGTCTTAATGCTCGATTGGCGTAGAGCAAGGCGCCAGGGGCTACTTCCGACGGTGGGAGAGATCATCGTATCTCACTAGACAGCTACCGCCCGCCTAAGCTGGGCAGCCCCCAGTCAATAAGGTGTTGTCTCGCCACGGTTCATCTGCTCCTGAGGGTGTGTGGAGCTTAGGGGGAAATCCTGACACATGGACCGCAATCTATACACCTAACAGCAAGAAAAAAACAAAACAACCGGCCCTAAGGCTGGGAACATGGAACGTAAGAACCATGACCCCTGGCATCTCAGACGATCTAAATGAGATTGTGGATGCCCGCAAAACTGCAGTGATAAACAACGAACTGCTAAGACTGGGGATAGACATTGTCGCCCTGCAAGAGACCAGACTCCAAGAATCTGGAAGCATCAAGGAGAGGGACTTCACTTTCTACTGGCATGGCAAGCCGTGCGGAGAGACCAGGGAGCATGGAGTTGGCTTCGCTATCAGAAACAAGCTGCTCAATTCCATCATACCACCAAGTGATGGCACTGAAAGAATATTGAAGCTCCAACTCCAGACAGAGGCAGGCCCAGTTAGTATTATAAGCGTTTACGCCCCAACACTAACTGCAGCATCAGAATCTAAAGACAAGTTCTATGACGACCTTAGCAAAGAAGTCAGTGAAACACCAGAGAAACAACATCTTTTTATCCTGGGGGATTTCAATGCCAGGGTTGGCTCTGACCACGAATCTTGGCCTTCATGTCTAGGACAGTTTGGCGTTGGGAAGATCAATGACAATGGACAACGTCTCTTGGAATTCTGCAGCCACCATAATCTGTGCGTGACCAACACCTTCTTTGACACGAAACCTCAACACAAGGTGTCATGGAGGCACCCCAGATCAAAGAACTGGCACCAACTCGACCTGGTGCTCACTAAACGCAGCAACCTCCGCAATGTACGGATGACTCCCAGCTATCATGGTGCTGACTGCGACACCGACCATTCACTCGTCTCCAGCAAGGTGAAGATAAAGCCCAAGAGAATCTACAGAAGCCGAACAGAAGGAAGACCACGCATTGACACCAGTGGCACCCAAAATAAAGAGAAGGTCAACAAATTCATGCAGGCTCTAGCGGATACTCTGCCCGGCCCCACAGACGGAGATTCCACCGAGAGATGGAGTCATTTTCGCGACACCATCTACAATACAGCACTATCAACATTTGGCAAGAAGCAAACTAAGTCAACCGACTGGTTTGAAGCACACTCTGAAGAGATGCTCCCAGTCCTGGAGATAAAGAGACATGCATTCTCGATGTATAAAACATCACCTTCAGAGAAAACACTGCAGGCATTGCGAACGGCCAGAAATAGAGTACAACAGATGGCAAGAAGATGTGCGAACAGGTACTGGCTACAGCTCTCTGCTCAAATTCAAACTTGTGCAGACACTGGAAATATAAGAGGAATGTATGAGGGCATCAAGCAAGCTGTCGGTCCATCAAAAAATAAGATGGCCCCTTTACGATCAACTGAGGGGGTAATCATAAAAGATCGAGCGAAACAAATGGATCGCTGGGTAGAACACTACTCAGAGCTATACTCAGTGGATAACACTGTCAGCGAAGAAGCTCTGGAAGCCATCGATCAACAGTCCGCCATGCATGCCTTGGATAACGAACCTTGCCTCACAGAAATCAGCGAAGCACTAGACTCTCTCAAATCCGGCAAGGCACCTGGAAAAGATAGTATTCCACCTGAAATTTTAAAATGTAGCAAAGAAACAATCATCCCAGAACTGTATGCAATATTACAGCTCTGCTGGAGAGAAAAATCAATACCACAAGATATGAAAGACGCAAACATCGTTACCCTTTATAAAAACAAAGGCGACAGAAGCGACTGCAACAACTATCGCGGCATTTCCCTTCTCAGCATTACAGGCAAGATTTTTGCCAGAGTAATCCTTAAAAGATTACACATTCTTGCTGAAAGAATCTACCCCGAATCGCAGTGCGGATTTAGACCCAACAGGTCCACCATCGATATGATTTTCTCACTCCGGCAGCTCCAAGAGAAGTGCAGAGAACAGAGGAAGCCATTATATATAGCCTTCATCGACCTCACAAAGGCATTTGACCTCGTGAGCAGAAGCGGCCTTTTTAAGGTCCTTGAAAAGGTTGGATGTCCACCCACCCTTCTTAGTCTCGTGAAATCATTCCACGAAAACATGCAGGGGACCATTTTATTTGACGGCTCAACATCCCAGTCATTCAGCATCAGCAGCGGAGTAAAGCAGGGATGCGTGCTTGCTCCTACACTCTTTGGTATCTTCTTTGCTGTTCTCTTAAGGCAAGCATTTGGGACTGCCACTGAAGGCATATACCTCCACACAAGATCTGATGGCAAACTTTTTAACCCATCAAGACTCAAGGCAAAGACCAAAATAAGACCAAGATGCGTAAGAGAACTACTTTTTGCAGATGATGCAGCACTGACTACTCATACAGCAGAAGATCTCCAAAGGCTCATAGATCGTTTTGCAGCTGCCTGCAAAGACTTTGGGCTCACCATTAGCCTAAATAAAACACAGGTGATGGAACAAGATGCTGATGCGCCTCCGTCAATCAAAATCTCTAATTATGAATTGAAAGTCGTCCACGATTTTGTGTATCTGGGATCGACAATATCAGATAATCTTTCATTAGAGACAGAAATCGACAGACGCATTGGAAAGGCAGCCACAACATTTTCCAGGCTAGCTAAAAGAGTTTGGGAGAATAATAGACTAACAGAGCGTACAAAAGCTCAAGTATATAAAGCTTGTGTTGTTAGCACACTACTCTACGGGTCTGAATCCTGGACCCTGTACTCAAGACAGGAAAGGAAGTTGAATTCCTTCCACATAAGATGTCTGAGACGTATCCTGGGCATAACATGGAAAGACCACATAACAAACAAACAGGTGCTTGAAAGAGCAGATATTACCACAGTGCACACCCTCCTCAAGCAGAGACGCCTCCGGTGGTTGGGCCACGTATCTCGAATGGAGGACGAACGTATTCCCAAAGATCTCCTTTACGGAGAACTAGCCACAGGAAAGAGGCCAACCGGAAGACCCCAAATGCGATATAGGGATGTGTGTAAACAAGATATGAAAACCATTGGAATAGATCCAGACACGTGGGAGAGAGTTGCAACAGACAGATGCTCCTGGAGAAGAGATGTACGAAACGGACTGGTGCTCTTTGAGCGCAATCAGATCCAAAAAACTGAGGAGAGACGGCACAGGCTCAAAGAGCAGTCACTTACTGCGGGACTTGCCTCGTCTCACAGATGCGGAAACTGTGACAGAGATTGTCATTCTCGAATTGGACTATACAGTCACCAGCGGTGCTGCCAGGCACCTCCCAAGCGGCACAACTCTATAGTCCTTCAGGACTGAAAGAGGCCTACTACTATATATATATATATATATATATATATATATATATATATATATATATATATATATATATATATATATATATATATATATATATATCATCATCATCATCATCATCATCATCATTGGCACCTTGCCGTTTTGACAGACGATAGTTTGTGCTTTAAAAAGGCATAATAACTTTTACCTACGGCGGTAGCGAATGTGATTGATAAGGGCAATTTGCGCTGTAAATGTCCGTTCATAGTTGGTGCATGGGAACACGTGGTCATTTCCACCATCATGCACCATCTTACGTCACACACGCTCGGTGTGTGACTTATCTGCAATAATTTTCTCCTTTGTCTTTATTCCATTTCTGATGTTTGCCCTCCATGCAACACGTTCAGGGGCGACTTGCTCCCAATGTGTATTATCAATGCCTGTATCAATCATGTCCCGCTTACACACAGCCGACCCTGAGATCTCTTACCCATCTGTAATTCACCAAAAAAGATATCCTTTGGTATTCTACCATCATCCATATATATATATATATATATATATATATATATATATATATATATATATATATATATATATATATATATATATATATATATATATATATATATATATATATCAAGACCACCCACGCTTATCGACACGGCACATGATAACGAGGCTGATCATGCAGCGTTTTAGATAAAAATGTCTGCGTGTAATACATCTCCAAATTACACATGCATTCTAATTGAGGCAGTTGTCAGCCCCGAACCCTAATTGAACTCAACTCTGTATTTCCGCCGTAGAAAATACCATCTCTGTACTCGTTATCTATTTTAAAATCTATCTTTATAGCTCTGCAAAAAAAAAAAAAAAAAAAAAAAAACAGCAACAAACAAACAAACAATCTTTAGAATGCAAGGAGCATCACACAATAAGTCTTATGTTTCACATGACAAAGCTGTTACTGATGAAAATTATGAAAAGAATAAGAAACAAGATTAAAACAGAAATTAGTGAGGATCAGTAAGGATTTGTGGAGGGAAATGACACAAACACCGCTATATATATATATATATATATATATATATATATATATATATATATATATATATATATATATATATATATATATATATATTTCAAGACACTGTTAGAAATAGCAATAGAAGTAACAACAGCACTTCCACACTCTTTTTCTCGTTTCAGTTGACATCTTTTTATTGGTCAGTATGTTTTTCTTCTTGCTGAAGGCTACTTTCGCCATGGCGATTCTTGTTCTAATCTCTTCAAGGCATCTCCTATCAGATGGTTATGACTGTTCCGAGATAATTGTACCGATTCACTTGTTGAAGAATATTCCCATTTACTTGTATATTACATTGTGGTATTTCGTTCTTCCTGGTGACTACCATAATCCGTGTCTTTTATCAATTTATTTCTAACCCCAGTTATTTACTGTGTGTAACAACCACATCTACTAATTGTTGAAGATCCTGCTCATTGTCTGCAATCAATACTGTATCATTTGCATATCTAATGTTATTGATGTTCCGTTCTCCAATGATGATTCCATGTATATCTTCTACATTTCTAAAAATATTTTCACTGCATAGGGAAAAAAGATCTGGAGACATTACACATCCCTGCCTAACACCTCTCTTAATAGGATGATATTGTCCCACTTCATTATCAATCCTTATGGCAGCTTGTTGTTTCCAATATGTTTTTGTATAAGTCTAATGTCTTTCCCATAATTTGTAGATCTGCAAGCATATCTACCATGTTGATATGTCTCTCTATCAAAAGCTTTTGTTTAGTCAATAAAGCAAAGATGTTTACTTCTATAGAACGTTCAATAACTGATCGCAGCATATACACAGTATTTACTGTACCCTTTCCTTCTACAAATCCACATTGTTCTTCCCCTATTTCAGGTTGTATTTTCTTCCTCACTCTTTGCATGATAATTCGTAGCAAACTCTTTGTGATGTGACTCATTATACTAATTGTTCTATGTTGATCACATTCCAAGGTTCCTGATTTCTTTGGGATTGCAATAAATAAAGAATTACATAATTCAGAACGTATCATATAACGCGTTCAGAAGTCTGGTGACTTGATCTATTCCATATTCTTCTAAAGCTTTAATCATTTCTGTTGGGATGTTATCTGAACCGGGGGCCTTGCCAGCTTTCATATGTTTAAGAATATTTCGAACCGCCGTCTTCAAAATTGGCGGTCCTTCATTATTAAATCGAATATCAAACTGTCGACCTCTGTTATCATCATAACGGTTTTTCACATAGTCTGACCATACATGTAGAATCTGATCTTTTTCTATTACGATTTTGCCATCTTTAGTTTATAGACAGCCTGCTGATGTACTTATTCTTTTATAGTTTCCTAGTGTGTATCTATCTTCTTGATTTCCTACTTTTGCATTGAAGTCCTCTATTATGATGTTTATTTCTGAATTTTTACTTTTCTTTAAAGCAGACTCTATGTAATTATAAAATTCCTCTACACTATCTTCACTGAATTCTCCTGTTGGGGCATATACTTGAATAACATGTATGCTAACATGTACCGCTTAATTTAACTAGTAGAATTCGGTCTGACACGGCCCGATATCCTTGAACAGATTTTGATGTTTGCCGGTACAAAATAATTGCTACCCCCCTTTGTCGATCTTCTCCTCCAGAATAAAAAATCTTAAAATCTTCATCTATCTTGATGCCTGCTCCTGTCCATCTCATTTCGCACATCCCTAAAATATTAATTTTCTCTCTTTCCATTTCTTGTTTGATGTTATCTAATTTTTCGTCGTCGTTTAACGTCCTAACATTCCATGTTGCTAATTTTTATGTCCCTGTCCTTGTCTTGCGAAGATCTGTCTTTAGGCATATCATAATGAACGACATTGGAATAGGCATCAACTACCGCGTGGATGGGAAGTTATTCAATCTCAGAAGGCTGAAAGCTAAAACCAAAATTGACAGCGACACCATCAGAGAGCTCCTGTATACTGATGATTGCGCTCTATACGCCAACTCAGAGGCGGACATGCAACATAATGTTTCAGCTTTCTCACTTGCCTGTGCCAACTTTGGGCTCAACATCAATTTGGAGAAGACTGTAGTTATGTACCAGCCAGCTCCAGGGAATAATCACACTGTGCCGAATATCAAAGTCATAGTCTAAGTGTTGTGGACAAATTCACCTAACTTGGCAGCACTGTGTCACAAGCTGCCACAATTGATGATGAAGTGAATTCAAGAATCTCCAAGGCCAAAGCGGCCTTTGGCAGACTGTACAAGAATGTATGGGACAGAAATGGAATAAGCCTGCAAACAAAGCTGAAAGTCTACAAAGCAGTTGTATTATCAACACTGCTATATGCTTGTGAAACCTGGACTGTTTATCAGCGACACGCTAGGAAATTAAATCACTTCCACACAGTCTGCCTTAGGAAGTTACTAAAGATTAAATGGCAAGACAAGATCCCAGACACTGAAGTCCTAGAAAGAGCGTCCATGCCCAGTATCCACACTCTGCTAATGAAGAATCAGATTCGCTGGGCTGGTCACTTGACTCGCATGCCAGATCACAGGCTCCCTAAACGAATTTTTTACCCGCGAGTTGCGTTGAGGTAAACGCTCCCAAGGCGGCCAGAGGAAACGCTTTAAAGACACTCTGAAAATCTCACTGAATGCTTTTGGAATTCATCATGACACCTGGGAGACTGCAGCCAGAGACCGAAATTCGTGGCGTGCATCATTACGCAAGGGTGCAGTCACTTGTGAGGCAACCAGGACTGCAAGAGCTGTGAAGAAAAGACAGAACAGAAAAACCACTGCAGAAAATCCTCCTCCAGAAACGTCAAGCAGTCTTTGTCCACATTGTCAAAGAACATTTCTAGCCAAAATAGGCCTTATCAGCCATCTTAGGACTCACGGCTCCATACTCTCAACCCCACTGGATGAAATGAATGGTCATCATCATTCTTGATGGACAAACAACACACAATGAACTAGGCACTTTTAAAGAAGGTAGTTTGCTGTTGCTTTCCTATTATGGCAGTGACCTTTCACTTAATCTGAAATATGCCTTTCGTGATCAGGATGGTGGTATATACATTCACTCGCGCTCAGATGTCGGCCTCCACAATGCTCAGAGATTGAAGTCCAAGACCAAAATTAGGAGGGTACTGATCAAAGAATTGCTTTTTGCAGATGATGCTGCAATTATGGCCCACTCTGCGGAAGAATTACAACGTCTACTATCTGCATTCTACGATGCTTGTTCTGAATTTGGTTTAACAATTAGCAAAATGAAGACATAGATTATGTCACAAGATGCACATGGGGTACCATCAATCTTTATTGACGATGCCGAACTAGAGATAGTAGACCATTTTACATATCTAGAATCAGATGTAAATAGCAAATTATCCATAAATCAACATCAGGATTGGTAAGGCAGCAACAACAATGAACAGGTTAAGAAAAAGAGTCTGGGAGAACAGGAAGCTTACTGCCAAAACAAAAGTCCTTGTCTATCAAGCCTGTGTCCTTAATACTCTTCTTCAAGGCAGTAAAACCTTGGCAACTTACTCACACCAAGAGAAACATTTAACAAGCTTTCATATCCGGTGTATGCTAATCTGCGAAGAATACTACTGAAAGATCAAGTTGTGTGACGGTGTGTTCCATGCTCAGTCTTCGTAAACTTAGATGGATAGGACACGTTAGGAGGATGGATGATGGTAGAATACCAAAGGAAATATTTTTTTGTGAATTGCAGGTGGGTAAGAGATCTCAGGGTCGGCCTCTACTACGATACAAAGATGTGTGAAAGCTGGACATGATTGGTGCAGGCATTGATAATGCATACTGGGAGCAAGTCGCCGCTGAACGTGTTGCATGGAGGGCAAATATCAGAAATGGAATAAAGACAAAGGAGAAAATGATTGCAGATAAGTCACACACTGAGCGTGTGAGACAAAGATGGTGCATGATGGTGAAAACGATCATGTGTTGACATGCATCCATTGTGGACGAACATTTACAGCGCGAATTTGCCTTAACAGTCACATTCGCCATCGCCACGGGTTGTATAGTATGTCCAGAAAAGAATGCCTTCATTCACGATCAATTATTGTGAAAACTGTCTGTTGCATCGTTATGAAATTTTTCCTGCCGTCTTATATTTACCCCAAATATGTATTTGATAGGTCCAAAAGTAACTTAAATCATCGAAAGCGGCGACATTTCTTTGAAGTTTTGCTGAAAAACTAGTGATTTCTCGATAACAAATTTGTGTTTACAGTAATGAATGCCACGCCAATTCAGATGACACACAAGGCGTATCCGGATTCGTATGGGAGTGGGTGCAATAAAAGAAGTAGCTTAAAAGTCGACAGGGTCGGCTGCATTGCACCGAGTTTTTATCCCATATGGCTCAGTTTCTTTCCGCAGCGCGGAAAGCGCGGCACAAAGCACGAACTCCGTAGCTCCAGCGACGACCCTCGTGAGTCTCCGGAAAAAATGCACTCGTGAAATGATAGACGCGGCCCGGAATCGAACATACAACCTTCGGAGCCCGATTCAGACGGCTTGACCACTTCACCACGGAGAATCCCGAGAGGGGTGCAATATTAGCAAATATATGTGTAATATTAGTAAAGACAGAGAATTTACAGAGGCATGGGGTAAATAATTTGTAAATTGACAGGAAAGTAGAAGGAATATATTTCTTACCTTATTTTTCATTTCCGTCTTGTTTCTTCTGCTGCTGGTTAATAATGTGTACACAAGTATTCGTGTTAGCTTTTTATATTGAGTTCGTGAAAGCTTCCAAATAGCTATGCGTTAATGTTCGTATGGAGTGACCAGAAATGATACCGCAATTTAGTCATCATGTTTCCATTTTTAAGGATCTGTTCAGCTGTCTGTGTAGTTTGTTCACACGACACATGGGTGACAGACCCGCTTTGAGTCTTCGTGAAAGATTGTCTGCTCTGCTGTTTACCGTTCGGAGACGGAACATAATTACCTGTTTTGCACTATGAAAATAGTTGTCAGTGTCTGCAGTGGGCTTTCTTCTTAACGACCAAGATGTTGGTCCTCTTTTCATTGAAGTTTATAGATTGATTCGTATGCACGTGTGTTGTCCCCTAATTTAACAACGTGTTTGCTCTCATGTTTCTTGTTATGCCACAATATGTCAGCTTCCACTGCAATGTTACTCTTCTGTTTGTATTCAATGCTTTTAGTGTGTGTGTGTTTTTGTTTTTTTTTTTCAATACAGTTGTTTGTCACCGCTGAGGGCTTGCGGAATTGAAATTTCATCATGGAATACAAACTGTTGCCATTGACATTGTGCTGATGCTGTAATGTTTAGGGCCTGCAATTCGTCTGAATAGTTGGAGTAAAATATCCCAGTAAGCGTGCACGCGGATTAAGGTCTGCGATCTGCTCAGACCTTAATCTGTGTCGGACGATTTCAGTAGGTTGATGACTGCTCTCGGTTGCATAAAATTCAATCCATGCTTTTTCCAATAGTCCTCTTCCTCCTTCAACACATGATCCTCACATTTTTTTCCAGTAACTTTTATCAATTTTTAATAGCTCGGACTGGTTGACAGACAGACAGACAGACAGACAGACAGACAGACAGACAGACAGACAGACAGACAGACGGACAGACAGACGGACGGACGGACAGACGGACGGACGGACGGACGGACGGACAGATTAGACTAGATTAGATTAGATAGATAGATAGATAGATAGATAGATAGATAGATAGATAGATAGATAGATAGATAGATAGATAGATAGATAGATAGATAGATAGATAGATAGATAGATAGATAGATAGATAGATAGATGGACGGACGGACGGACGGACGGACAGACAGACAGACAGACAGACAGACAGACAGACAGACAGTATAATAGATAGATTGATAGACAGACAGACAGATTAGACAGACAGACAGACAGACATATTAGACAGACAGATTAGATTAGATTAGTAGATTAGACAGACAGACAGATAAGATTAGACAGACAGACAGACAGACAGACAGGCAGGCAGGCAGATAGATAGATAGATAGATAGATAGATAGATAGATAGATAGATAGATAGATAGATAGATAGATAGATAGATAGATAGACACCTACAGGTGTCACTGATCAGCTACCGACCGTCTCAAGCTGGGCAGCCCCCGGCCAATTGGGTGCTGATCCGCCACAGCCTGCCTGCTTCAAAGGGTGCTTGGGGCTAGGACGAAATCTGAATCGCAGGCTGTAAAACCAATGCACCAGGTACTAATAAAAATAATAATAGAAACCTCAAGCTACGGCTTGCAACCTGTAACGTGAGAACCATGTGTCCAGGATTTTCCACTGACTTGACAAATATTGACGATGTGAGAAAAACGGCTGTGATTGATGCTGAACTCAGTCGTCTTAACATTGATATTGCTGGCCTGCAGGAGACTCGCCTCGCTGAGGAAGGGTCACTCAGGGAAAACAATTACACCTTTTGTTTGGAAGGTAAGAGGGCAGGCAGAAAAAAAAAGGCAACATGGTGTGGGCTTTGCAGTGAAGAATTCGCTACTGGGAATGATTGATATCCCAGCTGGAGGTAATGAAAGATTATTATCACTGCGCTTGGCAACCTCTTGTGGATTTGCCACCATTCTCACTGCATATGCACCGACACTCGCTTCCTCTGATGATGTGAAGGATACTTTCTATGAGCATCTAGACTCTGTGATCAAGGCAGTTCCAAAATCCGACTATATTTATATGCTCGGTGATTTCAATGCTCGTGTGGGCAAGGACTCGAGTTCATGGCCAGTGTGCCTTGGAAAATACAACATCGGTCGCATGAATGATAATGGGCAAAGGCTGCTGGAGCATTGCACTAGAAATGCCATATGTATTACGAACTCCTTTTTTAAAACAAAATAGCTGCATAAGGTCACATGGAAACATCCAAGATCCGGCCATTGGCATCAGCTGGACTTCATTATCACACGGAGAAAACATCTGAACCATACATCATTAACTCGAAGTTACCACAGTGCTGACTGTGATAAGATCATTCTTTGGTTGTTGCAAGGGTTAGACTGAGACCAAAGAGAATCTACACAGCTAAACACAAGTCTAGCCCCAGGATTAATATTATTAACACTCACGATCCAGGAAAGTGCTTTGAATTTCAACAGCAACTTGAAGACGCTTTCAATGATACATCATAAAATTGTATAGTACATTATAAATGGAGTAAACTTAAGGAAACTATTTATAAAACAGCGGTAGGGGTTTACGGCACTGTGGATCAAAAGAGGCAGGACTGGTTTGCGGCAAACAGCCAGATACTGCAGCCCTTGATTGATAAAAAGAAGATAGCTCTCTTAAGAAACAAGGAAAGAACAACGCGTAACACTCTGAGTGAGCTGAAGCAAGCTAGGAAGGATTGCAAAAGGCTGCCAGGCAGTGTGCGAATGACTGAGTCCATTCAAATCGCAAGTGATAAGGGAAACATCAGAAGCATGTATGAAGGGATAAAGAAAGCCTGTGGTCCAATGATCAAAAGAGGTGTACCGCTGAAAACCTTGACTGGAGAAATCAACACTGATAAGAAACAGCAGATGGATAGATGGGTCGAGCAGTATTTGGAGCTTTACTCAAGTGAGACCAAGCTAGCGGATGATGCCCTCAACGCCATAGAGGCCCTGCCAACTCATGACCACCTGGACACACTTCCCACCATAACAGATGTTAAGTGTGCTATAAATGAGCTTGCATCTGGCAAGGCTCCAGGTAAGGATGGGATTCCAATAGAGGTAATCAGGAGTGGGCAAGACACACTCGCTCTACAGATCCACAGCGAATAGAGCTATGCTGGCGAGAAGGACAAGTCCCACATGATTTCAAAGATTCAAACATCATAACGCTGTACAAGAACAAGGGCGATTGGAGCGACTGTAACAACTATAGGGGTATCTCACTTCTGTGTATTGTTGGGAAAGTATTTGCCAGAATTGTCCTGCGCAGACTTCAAGTCCTGGGAGATCAAGTCTACCCCGAATCACAGTGCGGTTTCCGTCAGAACCGGTCTACCATTGATATGATATTCTCATTGCGACAGATGCAAGAAAAATGCCGGAAACAAAATCAGCCACTGTTTATTGCCTTCATCGACCTCACAAAGGCATTCGATTTGGTCAGTCTTGAGGGTCTGTTCAAGGCACTAAAGAAGATTGGCTGCCCACCAACTCTTCTGTCCATTGTGGAATCGTTCCACACAGGCATGAAGGGTTCAATCAAGTTTGATGGCTCAACTTCAGAAGAGTTTGAAATCAAGAGTGGAGTTAAGCAAGGTTGTGTACTATCCCCCACCCTCTTTGGGATATACTTTTCACTTCTACTGAAATATGCCTTTCGTGATCGGGATGACGATATATACATTCACTCACGCTCAGATGGTGGCCTCTATAATGCTCAGAGATTGAAGGCCAAGGCCAAAATTAGGAGGGTACTAATCAAAGAGTTGAGTGCTTTTTGCGGATGATGCTGCAATTACGACCCACTCTGAGGAAGAATTACAACATCTACTATCTGCATTCTCCAATGCTTGTTCTGAATTTGGTTTAACAATTAACAAAAAGAAGACACAGATTATGTCACAAGGTGCACATGGTGTACTATCAATTTTTATTGACGACGCCGAACTGGAGATAGTAGAGGTAAATAGCAAATTATCCCTCGATCAGGAAATCAACATCAGGATTGGCAAGGCAGCAACAACTTACTCACGCCAAGGGAAACGTTTAAACAGCTTTCATATGCGGTGTCTGCGAAGAATACTTGGTATTAAGTGGCAAGACAAAATCACAAATTATATTATATTATATTATTATTATATTATATATTATCTTATATATAAATTAGGATGTGCGTATCTCTGTATGTATGTATGTATGTCCTTTATTTGTTCGCGAACGGCCCATCCGATGGCGATGAAATTTTCTACACGCCTTCCTTTCATTCCAGAGCTGTCAACTGTGATATTTTGTTAGTGTGAAATTGCCTGCTTACTCAGTATTATTTCATTTTTCATTTTTCATCATAATTTCATATATCTTATATAAATACAACATCGGTCGCATGAATGATAATGGGCAAAGGCTGCTGGAGCATTGCACTAGAAATGCCATATGTATTACGAACTCCTTTTTTAAAACAAAATAGCTGCATAAGGTCACATGGAAACATCCAAGATCCGGCCATTGGCATCAGCTGGACTTCATTATCACACGGAGAAAACATCTGAACCATACATCATTAACTCGAAGTTACCACAGTGCTGACTGTGATAAGATCATTCTTTGGTTGTTGCAAGGGTTAGACTGAGACCAAAGAGAATCTACACAGCTAAACACAAGTCTAGCCCCAGGATTAATATTATTAACACTCACGATCCAGGAAAGTGCTTTGAATTTCAACAGCAATTTGAAGACGCTTTCAATGATACATCATAAAATTGTATAGTACATTATAAATGGAGTAAACTTAAGGAAACTATTTATAAAACAGCGGTAGGGGTTTACGGCACTGTGGATCAAAAGAGGCAGGACTGGTTTGCGGCAAACAGCCAGATACTGCAGCCCTTGATTGATAAAAAGAAGATAGCTCTCTTAAGAAACAAGGAAAGAACAACGCGTAACACTCTGAGTGAGCTGAAGCAAGCTAGGAAGGATTGCAAAAGGCTGCCAGGCAGTGTGCGAATGACTGAGTCCATTCAAATCGCAAGTGATAAGGGAAACATCAGAAGCATGTATGAAGGGATAAAGAAAGCCTGTGGTCCAATGATCAAAAGAGGTGTACCGCTGAAAACCTTGACTGGAGAAATCAACACTGATAAGAAACAGCAGATGGATAGATGGGTCGAGCAGTATTTGGAGCTTTACTCAAGTGAGACCAAGCTAGCGGATGATGCCCTCAACGCCATAGAGGCCCTGCCAACTCATGACCACCTGGACACACTTCCCACCATAACAGATGTTAAGTGTGCTATAAATGAGCTTGCATCTGGCAAGGCTCCAGGTAAGGATGGGATTCCAATAGAGGTAATCAGGAGTGGGCAAGACACACTCGCTCTACAGATCCACAGCGAATAGAGCTATGCTGGCGAGAAGGACAAGTCCCACAGGATTTCAAAGATTCAAACATCATAACGCTGTACAAGAACAAGGGCGATTGGAGCGACTGTAACAACTATAGGGGTATCTCACTTCTGTGTATTGTTGGGAAAGTATTTGCCAGAATTGTCCTGCGCAGACTTCAAGTCCTGGGAGATCAAGTCTACCCCGAATCACAGTGCGGTTTCCGTCAGAACCGGTCTACCATTGATATGATATTCTCATTGCGACAGATGCAAGAAAAATGCCGGAAACAAAATCAGCCACTGTTTATTGCCTTCATCGACCTCACAAAGGCATTCGATTTGGTCAGTCTTGAGGGTCTGTTCAAGGCACTAAAGAAGATTGGCTGCCCACCAACTCTTCTGTCCATTGTGGAATCGTTCCACACAGGCATGAAGGGTTCAATCAAGTTTGATGGCTCAACTTCAGAAGAGTTTGAAATCAAGAGTGGAGTTAAGCAAGGTTGTGTACTATCCCCCACCCTCTTTGGGATATACTTTTCACTTCTACTGAAATATGCCTTTCGTGATCGGGATGACGATATATACATTCACTCACGCTCAGATGGTGGCCTCTATAATGCTCAGAGATTGAAGGCCAAGGCCAAAATTAGGAGGGTACTAATCAAAGAGTTGAGTGCTTTTTGCGGATGATGCTGCAATTACGACCCACTCTGAGGAAGAATTACAACATCTACTATCTGCATTCTCCAATGCTTGTTCTGGATTTGGTTTAACAATTAACAAAAAGAAGACACAGATTATGTCACAAGGTGCACATGGTGTACTATCAATTTTTATTGACGACGCCGAACTGGAGATAGTAGAGGTAAATAGCAAATTATCCCTCGATCAGGAAATCAACATCAGGATTGGCAAGGCAGCAACAACTTACTCACGCCAAGGGAAACATTTAAACAGCTTTCATATGCGGTGTCTGCGAAGAATACTTGGTATTAAGTGGCAAGACAAAATCACAAATTATATTATATTATATTATTATTATATTATATATTATCTTATATATAAATTAGGATGTGCGTATCTCTGTATGTATGTATGTATGTCCTTTATTTGTTCGCGAACGGCCCATCCGATGGCGATGAAATTTTCTACACGCCTTCCTTTCATTCCAGAGCTGTCAACTGTGATATTTTGTTAGTGTGAAATTGCCTGCTTACTCAGTATTATTTCATTTTTCATTTTTCATCATAATTTCATATATCTCAGGGGACCTAACTCTGTAAAAGTTATTTCAAGGGGCATAACTTTTCTGTATAACTTATAGTCATATTGTGGCATCGTTTTCAAAGATTTATAAACTCTTTGTCCATAGTTATGTACCGGCATATGAGTTATAATAAATAATGATACAATCTGTAAGCCATTTTTAAAGTTTTCATAAAAATGATGCACAATGCATAACATTGTAACTCATCTTTTTTTGCTTAAGAAGTTACTGTAGTCATGCAGGTGATTAGAAAGAGTTTTCATTAAAAATAATGGATGGTGTGTGGTAGAACGTTCTTTTAAGTTACATTTTTTTTTTTGGTATGAATTTAATGAAGCCGGACAGGGTCAGGCAGACAGATAGACAGACAGACAGACAGATAGACAGTCGGGAACAGGAACTTATATGACTACTTATATAAATTAAATGAGATGCTTCACACCAGGAGCTGGGCGATGTCGGGCCGGGTCAGACAGACAGACAGACAGACAGACAGACAGATAGTCGGTAACGGGAACGGGAACTTATATGACTACTTATATGAATTAAATGAGATGCTTCCCACCAGGGACTGGGCGAAGCCGGGCAGGGTCAGCTAGTATTATATATATAAAGTATTGGAAAGATCAGGTTGTGTGACGGTGTATTCCATGCTCAGTCTTCGTAGACTTAGATGGATGATGGTAGAATACCAAAGGACATCTTTTTTGGTGAATTACAGACGGTGTGTGTGTGTGTGTGTGTGTGTGTGTTTGTGTGTGTGTGTGTGTGTGTGTGTGTGTGTGTGTGTGTGTGTGTGTGTGTGTGTGTGTGTGTGTGTGTGTGTTTTCTCTAATGTTATGTCTGCATAGTTAACATGGTGACATTTGCTTGGTTCTCTGTACTGTTCGTTCTGTGGTTGGGGTTATGTTGAAAAATACTCTGTATGTTATAATTTTGGAAATTCTTTTATTAAAACATGATAGGTTACAATTACACAATAGTTCAATCAATCAATCAATCAGGTGCCGTCTCCACAAAGAAGCTTGCGTTTCACATCCATACAAAAGAACAGGCTCTATAAGCCCTCAATATTCGTTTTCATGCTTCAATTGACATCTTTTTATTGGTCTGTGTGTTTTTCATCTTGTTAAAGGTTACTTTCGCCATAGCGATTCTTGTTCTAATCTCTTCAAGGCATCTCCCGTCAGATGTTATGACTGTTTCGAGATAATTATACCGATTCACTTGTTGAAGAATATTCCCATTTACCTGCATAATACATTGAGGTTTTTCTTTCGTCCTAGTGACAACCATAATCTGTTTCTTCTTACAATTCAATTCTAACCCTAGTTGTTCACTGTGTGCAACAACCGCGTCTACTAAATGTTGCGCATTGTCAGCAACCAATACTGTATAATCTGCATATGTAACATTATTGATGTTTCGTTCCCCAATGATGATTCCTTTCATATCTTTTACATTTCTGAAAAAGAAAAATTTCTCTGTACAGGAGAAAAGGATCCGGAGACATTACACATCCCTGTCTCACACTTCTCTTAATAGGCTGATATTGGCCTACTTCATTATCAACTTTTATGACAGCTTGTTGTTTCCAATGTATGTTTTTAGTTTAGTTTAGTTTAGTCGTTGGATCAACATCACGGCACATGGTTTAACCCATAAGTGCTCCGTTTTCCTCCTAACTCAAACCTGAGTCTGGAGAAACTCAGCTCAATGCACGAATTCCGTTGCATCGGCAAGGATAATGAAATACTTTGTTTTTTTACACGTCTAAGGTATTTCCCATGAATTTGTAGATCTGCAAGCATCTTTATCATGCTCCCATATCTTACTCTATCACAAGCCTTCGTGTAGTCAATAAAACAAAGATGTATATCTTTGTTTACTTCTAACGAACGTTCAATTACTGATCTCAGCATAAACGCAACATTTACTGCACCCTAGCTTTCTACAAACCCACATTGTTCTTCTTCTATTGTAGGTTGTATTTTCTTCCTAACTCTTTGCATGATCATTCTTAGTAAAATCTTCGTGATGTGATGCATTATACTATTTGTTCGGTGTTGATCACATTTCAAGGCTCTTTATTGCTTTGGGATTGCAATAAATACAGTTACATAACAGAACAAAATATACAGCAATACAGACACATTCATTCATCATATGCCATGTCATCTCACTCTTTCACCAAAGTCGTGGATCAGCTTGTCTCGACCATACCCCGTGGCCAAGCCATCCGGGTATTTACTTCTCTGCCTACACCGTTTTTTTCTTCTTCTCGATCTTGCCAGTTGTCACCAAGTTCTCCAATTTATTTCTTCTCATTACGTGATCAAAATTTTTTGCCTATCTACGTCTAATTTTTCTAATCAGTTTACGATTTTCATTTGTTTCTTGTAGGAATTGGTCATTGGTTTTTCTGTCTGTCCATAGTTAGTTAGTCGACAGATCATCCTCATTGCACATCGAACCATTCAGTCCATAAGTGATCGGATCCCCTCCTCAGCAAATCCCGCAGCGTGTAGCGGCTAACGACACCAGTTATGTGTTGGTTTATCAATCTTCTTTGGCTCCTGCGTAGTGTTCTTGTTTGGCCACCCCTCTTTTAATTTGTTGTTCTCGCTGTCTGGCCATGGTTGTAGATTAACAGTCATCACTTGGTTCACGCAAAAGTCTTACTTCTCGTAGAGCATTCAGAATCTCAGCCTGGTCCATGGCGCGTCCGCCCTCCACCGTAGCCTCACCTGTGAGCTTGTCAGCCGCTCATTTCCTTGTACTCCCGCATGCCCTGGCACGAATATGAAACTAATCTTTGCCAGCCGAGACAGCTCCAGAGACAGCAACCATTCTCTTCGGATCCACCCCACCTATATCCTCTTGATCATGCTCAATGAATCGCTAAGGAAACATGCTCTAGTGAATGTCTGTGTCTCGACCCATGTTATTGCTTTACTTACTGCCATGACTTCCATAGTCAGGCTACTTGTGGTCTCAGTGAAAGCACCAGAGTCCTCCTTCACAATTCTCATTTGATGAATGAAAGATGAGTGATCCAAACTGCCGAATGTAAGACGGGCCTGCGTGCCCAATTTGTTACCCTTTTAAAATAAAGTTTGTTCGTTCGTTCGTTCGTTCGTTCGTTCGTTCTCCCTCTGGCCCGAGCCGTAAAGGCCCATGAGCTTCTCACATGTAGGACGACCGACCCATCTGTGTAGATGACAGCATCACCGTCTAGCGAATTCTCGAAAATCAACGCTTGTACTTCAGCCTCCACAGCAGTCTGATTTTCTTGTCTGCATTTTCTATCTAGAAGGATGCAAACTGAAAAGGATGTGCAGAAATCTGTTGGCACTTGTACCCACTCCTCGCCAGGTTCTAAGTCCTCAAGTGAACACACCTGTTGAAGAATGTCTTCGGCTTGACCCATCCACGACCGTCCTCTTTTTAACCTGCTGCCCTCCACCTTCATAATTTCACTATGCAGTGGAAGTTGTGTGTTTGCATTAACTCTGAGGTAGGTGCGTGCTCCACAAACTTGTATTCTGTCTTCAATGGTTGGAAAATCAAGAAGGTAGCGCATCGCCCTGCATGCTGTATCTCTTGTACATCTAAGAATAATGCGCATAGCTTCATGCTGTATCCTTTCCATTCTTTCTATCTGCTTACGGCTGAGAGTTAGGATTGCCATCACGTTCTCAAAAACAGACATGACCAGCCCCTCGTACAGAAGACATAGATGGCGCTGCTCACAGTTTGCTTCCGCCATCACCCGCATCGCAGCCAAACCCCGCTTGGCCTTTGTTATCGCCTGGTCTGCGTGCTCGTTATAAGCAAGGCTTCGATCAAACCGTATCCCCAGGTAATTCATTGCCTGCGTTCTTTCAGCCGTCTCTGAACACAGCTTTACAGTTGGTGTTAGAGTGTTGACAATATGATTATTCAACGAGAACCAAGTCACTGTTGCCTTTGTTGGTTTGACCATTGCCAAGCTTCATCACACCAAGTACTTATGCGATTGAGTTCTGTTTGTAGTTCCACAGCAACCTGATCTCTTACCTTACCCTGACGATACACTAAAACATCATCGGCATATGACAAGTTCCAGTGTTTTGCTCACTGGTGATTCTCACTGTGTAGGCGTTGAACAGTACTGGGGATAATGGTGATCAATACTGTATAATCTTCATATGTCATATTATTGATGTTTTGATTGATTGATTGATTTAAGAACCGACATCTCAGCATTCGGGGCATTCCTATAAGTGCTCTGTCCCATCCTCAGTAGCCAGCGAAGAGTTCCAACCCCAATAGTACCAGTAGCAATCTGATTATAAGTCCGTCTCGCCTTTCCTCTGAGCGTTGAGTGTCGGCCAGATCCCCTCGTCACTCCTCGCTGTCTCATTCTTGCCAGACCATGGTAATCCATTTGCTCCTCCAAGGTGTGCACGTGCTCCCACAAGGCCGCAACCACATCTGCCTTGTCATGTATCAATACTCCACCAAGTTCTGCAGAGCCAGCCAATCTGTCCGCCTGTTCATTTCCCAGCACACCGGCATGCCCCGGAGAAAAGATCCAGGCGATGCTTGTCACCCGTGACCTCCGAAGCGAAGCAAGCCACTCTGCACGAAGCCTGCCCGTCCTCACCCTCGTCAGTATGCTTTCTGAGTCAGTTACAATCACGATGTGTGTGTGTGTCGTATTCTCCATCCAGCGGAGAGCCGCAGTGACTGCCTCCACCTTCATTCTTAAGCTGGATGTTGTGGTATCATATGCCAGGCTCTCCTGCACCAAACGTAGATCATTAGCTTTTGCTAAGAATCCCCAGGCACTTCTCCTACCTATCAACACCGAACCATCCGTGTAGATAATCACATCACCCGGGCGAGCATTATCCTGAATTAGTTGCTGTATTTCCACTTCCGTGGCCCCTGCTAGCCACTCCCTGCACTCCCGACTCAATGTGATTATAACTCTGCACAAGTATGACTGCTCCGCTGGCACTCTGACCCACTCCTCTCCTCGCCTGATGTTCTCCAAGGCGCACACCTATCTGATCGTATCCTCCGCTTGAGCTATCCATGATTAGCCTCTTATCAGTCTATGACCCTTAACTTCGTCCAGCGCCTCATGCAACGGGTGATCTGGGTCTGCAGCTACTCTGAGGTATGCCTTCGCCTGCATCACATTGAGCGTACCAGTAACAGTCGGCAGACCATAGATGTAACGCATACACACTACTGGGGTGTTTCTGGTGCATTCCAGAATGACCCGCATAGCTTCGTTCTGTATGCGCTCTAATTTCACCAGCTGACTCTTTGAGACAGTGAGCAGTCCTAGTCCATAATCAATTACTGAGAGGATCAAGTCCTGATATAGTGTGAAAAGCGTTCTCTGCTCTGTGTCCATTGCAGCCATAGTTTTAAGTTCATTGATTTTCTTTTGAGATCTTGTCACAACCGTCTCCACATGGTCCTTGAAGGACAGACTCCTGTCAAATGTGATTCCCAGATACTTCAGTTTGTTCTCTCTGTTGACGCTTCTGCCATGTATAGTAAGGCTTGGGGCATCATATCTCACAATCCTGTTGTCCAGAGAGCACCATAAAACAGCCGCCTTTTCCGGGTGGATGACAGCACACATTTCGGTGCACAGTCAATCACTTCGTCTACTGTCACCTGTAGCCCCTGGGCTGTTTGATCCCTGTTTCTCCCCTGCCTATGTGCAAGAATATCATCTGCAAATTTTAGTATCCTTCCAACCCCTGGTGCTTCTAGGTTTGCAATATTGCTCGCATACATATTAAAGAGCACCGGAGAGATTGCAGATCCCGGGGTTAAAATATATGGCTCTGAGGTCCCAGCACCCAGACGGAGAGCAACCCGACGAGAATGCAGGACGGCTGCTATCCAGTTCACCAACCAGGGATTGACCCCCTTCTCCCTAAGTGCGGTCATCAAAATATCATAGCGAACTCTACTGAACGCATCCTCGAGATCAAGCGCTGCCGCCATCGTTTCCTGTCTACTCTGGAACCCCTCATACACGTCAAAGGCAAAAGTGGCTGTATTTGACCAGGTATCTTTTCCTGACAATGACAGAAAAAGAGAAAAGAAAAATCACAACAACAGAAATGAGGTTCCTGAGAAGAATACTCAACGTATCAAGAAGAGATAAGATCAGAAATGAAGAAATCAGGACTAGAGTGGGGGTTAAAGCAGCACTAGATTTTATCAGAAAACAGCAAGTCAAATGGTTTGGCCATGCAAGTACGTTACCAGTCAACAGCATACCATAACAAGCAATGATGCAGACCAGATGGAATCAAAGGAAGAGGCCGACCATGTAAACGTTGAACGGAGGGAATAGCAGAGTCCATGGGAATGTCGATATATGAAGCCCATACTCGGGAACTCTCACGAAGTTTATACTTCACCTCGACACCGCAAGGTACAAGAGGAACATGATGAGATGAGATGAGATCTTTTCCTGGCCTGTAGCTCCCCGTGCCTCTTGGAAGAATCTTCCCCCTTTCCAAAAAATCCTGCTAACAGCTACTATCTTCCCGAAAACCTTCCCAAATGTATTTTGAAGGGTGATGATCCTAAAGCCGCTAAGCTTTGAATGATTCTTGAATGGTTTTGGAAGATGGATGAGATACCTATGTAACCAATCCTGCGGTACTGATGTTGTCCTAATGCTCTGATTAAAGCAGTGGGCCATCTCCTTCCGGTCTACAGCGCTCAAAGCCTTCATGTGGCTGCCAAGTGCCGAACTCACACATCATGCCCGACATCTTGGTTTTCGTCTAGGGTTTGGAAGATTTTAGAAATATCACAACAGGCTCGCTTACTCTCTGTACGAATATTTCGTGCACACAAGTCCAAACCGCTTCCTCAGAGCACACGAACACTTTATTGCATCACAGTCCTTACCGTGGTCGCCATCACACCCCGCCAGCATCTTGCCTTTCAGCTTTGGAGTATGCAATGGCAATCCTGACTCTCAGCCATAAGCAGATAGAAAGGATGGAAAGGATACAGAATGAAGCTATGCGCATTATTCTAGGATGTACAAGAGATACAGCATGCAGAGCGATGCGCTACCTTCTTGATTTTCCAACCATTGAATAGAGAATACAAGTTTGCAGGGCACGGCCTACCTCAGAGTTAACGCAAACACACAACATCCACTGCATAGTGAAATTAGGAAGGTGAAGGGCAGCAGGTTAAAAAGAGAACGGTCGTGGATGGGTCAAGCCGAAGACATTCTCAACAGGTGTGTTCACTTGAGGACTTAGAACCTGGCGAGGAGTGGGTGCAAGTGCCAACAGACTTCTGCACATCCTTTTCAGTTTGCATCCAACTAGATAGGAAATGCAGACAAGAAAATCCGGCTGCTGTGGAGGCTGAAGTACAAGCGTTGATTTTCGAGAATTCGCTAGACGGTGACGCGGTCATCTACACAGATGGGTCGGTCGTCCGACATGTGAGAAGATCATGGGCCTTTACAGCTCGGGCCGGAGGGAGAATTGTGAAGGAGGACTCTGGTGCTTTCACTAAAACCACAAGTAGCCTGACCATGGAAGTCATGGCAGTAAGTAAAGCAATAACATGGCTCGAGACACAGACATTCACTAGGGCTTGTTTCCTTAGCGACTCAATGAACATGATCAAGAGGATAGAGGATGGGTCGATCCGAAGAGAATGGTTGCTGCCTCTGGAGCGGTCTCGCCTGGCAAAGATTAGTTTCATCTTCGTGCCAGGGCATTCGGGAGTACAAGGAAATGAGCGGGCTGACAAGCTCGCAGACGAGGCTACTGTGGAGGGCGGACGCGCCATGGACCAGGCTGACATTCTGAATGCTCTACGAGAAGTAAGACTTTTGCGAGAACTAAGTGATGACTGTGAATCTGCAACAATGGCCAGACTGCGAGAGCAGCAAATTAAAAGAGGGGTGGCCAAACAAGAACACTACGCAGGAAGCCAAAGAAGATTGATAAACCAACACAGAACTGGCGTCGTTAGCCGCTACACGCTGCGGGATTTGCTGAGGAGGGGATCCGAGCACTTATGGACTGAATGGTTCGATGTGCAATGAGGATGATCTGTCGACTAACTAACTAACTAACTAACCATGTCTCACTGGTTTTAACGTGTTGGTATTAGAGCCAGTCGTTCAGAACTCAATGGCAAACTACTGAACGTAAAAATTGCCAAGACATCAACAACGGTAGTAAAATGCTGGTGTTGACTGCAACGCCCTGTAAAGAATCTGCAACTTTTAAAAAGAGTATATACAACTGTGCATTCCATATGATCTATAAGAACGTCATAATTTCTTAGAACATATTTTGCATGTCACTGAAAACTGTGATTCTGCCTGCCATGTCTTCCACCGGCACTGCGATATCTACATCACTTTTTCACCTGACAGTGCCAATATTCTCAAATCTTTAGTCAGCATTATCAGTCACGTTTTCGTCTGATCATCCATTTGCAGCTATGCCTAGACTCTCTTGAATTTGATCTTAAAGGGTATTTTCTAGTGTAGCATTATCAGTTTCATCACTTTTCCAATTTCCAATACCAAAATCTTCAACTACCATTTCAGAGTACCTGAAAAGAGTTACTTCTACAGACTACTTGGACATCTCTACACCCTTGGTTTCTTTCTGCCACAACGTGTCGCTGTCCTTTATATGTATCTTCCCGACTATTCCATTTCGCACCACCAATATCTTTAAACCTCCATTGCCGGGATGGTTAACCCGGTCAACAAATGCCCGCAGAAGTCGGATGTGTCGGCCTAACGGTGCAAGAACGCAGCTTTGCTGTAAACAGGCACAAGGCAATCACATCCGGGGGAAAAAAACTTTTGATGCACGCAGAAGAAGAAGAAACCTCCATTGTACATGATTTCCAATGAAACATTCACTCTGGTTTACACCATGTATGCCCATGCAGTCGGTGGTTCCACCTGTCACACCTTGATATTATATGGCTGATCGTCATCATGGTCCCATTTCACATGGCCAACTTTCTTTCCACATCGTCTGCTACAATGACTGCCATTGCCCCATCGCCCATCAGTACAAGTCATATCTTGAAGTCTAAAATACCATTTCTTACGTCGTCCTCTTCGATGTCACTTTGTCATTCCACAACCGCATTAATGACAGCAGTGTATGTTATGGAATCGTCTTTTCTTAAAACTAAGTCTTCATAATGGAGTTCTTGAATACCGTCTACGACATCTTCTAGCCACTTTCGTCATTTCACCACTTAACACTAACAATCCCTTTTACACAGCAGTGGTTATTATCGTCAATGAGATCTGTCTCTCTGTTCTGCTCTCTTTAGCTATATTTGTGTTATATTCGTAACCAGTAAGTGTATGAAAGCAGGTTTGTATTTGTGTATGCGTTTTATACAGTAATGTTGGAAGCAACCACTGTATATACTTACTTATCATCCCCACAATATTGCTGCCAAGAATATCCTTTTGAAACATCTATCCATTCTCCGGGCGGAATCGACCACTCGTGATGTCTTCTCAGAGGCTCCTCTAGTGGCATATAAGCGGGATCGTAACCTCAGAGATGTGCTGGTCCATAGCAGGCTACCCCAACCTCACCAGTCTCTTCCTGGCACAGTGGCGTGTCTTCGATCGGTTTGCAAGACCTGTCCATACGTACTTCAAACCCAGAGTCTGACATTCCCTAAGACTACCTTCCACATCCGTGAGGGTTTCTCATGCATCAGTCGCAACGTCATCTATGCGATTACCTGCACACGTTGCGACATGAGATATGTCGGTGAGACAGGATTACGTCTTGGGGACAGATTTCGACAACATCTTTCTGACATCACCAGCGGCGCCCAGAAACCAGTATCCATACATTTCAACAGTCCTGACCACCATGGCGTAGCCGACATACAGGTCACGGCCATCAAATCATGCGCATCCCACGAACGGGATCGGAAGACATTGGAACACCGTCTCATCTTCCAGTTGGGCACACTCTCCCCTCACGGCCTTAATGTCCAACACAGCTTCATTTAACTTCCCACCCCACCCTCCCACCCCTAGCTTACAGTCCACCATCTGGGTACGTGCAGATCCTTTGTATGACATCACAGTCAACTCTCTTGGCGCATTTACGTTCGGTGTTTTGCCATCATTTTCTGAACGACCGCCACTCATGCCTCTCTGTGTGTACTAACACTATATAGGTTTCCACAGCGGTGTTTCGAGCGCTTAACGATAATTGCTAATTGTCATCTGCGTCCGTAACATCTTTGCCGGTCTCTAATTTCACTTTTCCGCACACATGGGCGCGTCTCCACCCCACTCCCTTCCCGCTTGACCTTTGACCCGTGTACCATACATCCGGTCTATTGATCCACTGGCGCCCTACGTGTGTCAGACCTTCCAAGCTAGGACACGGTATTCAGATGAGTACATTGAATTTTAATTAGTTTAATAGTTTAATATTGTCATAGTGTGTTTCATGTAGTTTTGTGTTGGTTTGTATTTGTTTGTCCTGTGCTGACGAAGGCTTTGGCCGCAACGTCCAATTTGTCTCTTGTAGTCGTGTTTTAGTAAAGCTCACAATCTACTTCTCGTTTATTTGGGTGATTCATTCATTGCATATATATGTAGGGAAATAACCCAAAGAAGTATGGCTAATTAAAGACTTATTTCAATTTACTTTATTCTATTCTTAAGAGGAACGTGTATATTAAGACAGATTATTGTGAATTAGTTTAATCTTCATGTCAGGGCATGCGGGCGTACAAGGAAATGAGCAGCCTGACAGGCTTTCAGGTAGGGTTACTGTGGACCCATGGACCATGCAGACATTCCCGAATGCTCTATGAGAAGTAAGTCGTTTACGAGAACCAATCGATGATTGGGAATCTACACTTTGGTCAGGCTGCGAGAACAGCAAATTAAAAGAGGTGTGGCCAAACAATAACACTACACAGGAAGCCAAAGAAGAGTAATAAACCAACACGGAACTGGTTTCGTGAGACGCTACACCCAGCGGGATTTGCTGAGGAAGGGATCCGAGCACTTATAGACTGAATGGTTCGATGTGCAATGAGAATGATCTGTCGACTAACTAACTAGAGATTATTGTGAAATAAACTTCATAACTTGTGTTTATCGCGGTTATTTCGTCTACATGTAAAAACCAAAAACATACGCAAATACAAACCTGGTTTCATCACTTTCATTAATATTTATAGATTTTTTAATGGACTGAATGATTTTATGTGCAATGAGAATGATCTGTCGACTAACTAACTAGAGATTATTGTGAAATAAACTTCATAACTTGTGTTTATCGCCGTTATTTCGCCTACATGTAAAAGACAAAAACATACGCAAATACAAACCTGGTTTCATCACTTTCATTAATATTTATAGATTTTTTTCTAAGTGATTTATCTTCTCTTAATCCTCCGAGAGGCTCCTTTTTATGACTTCATCGGGATATTAAACTATATAGATATAGGTGAGATACATAGATATGTATCTTTTTATACAGATAATTAGGCATGTATCGGTTTTTATAACAGATTAGACATTAATCAGTTTTTTCCTACAAGATATATCTCCCTTTAAATTATCGATTCTTGAACGCTCCCTTTTATGATGTCACTGGAGTATATTACTAAAGCCAAATGAGGAGAATTTCGGAGGGTAGGAGCCACAAAAGCGACACGAATACCTCATACATCACTACTCAACATAAGCCAATGGCAGGATCTGACAGTTCATGAGAGCCTGAATTTCCGATGAGAAGGTCCTCATATTGACCGTCACCAACAGCTCACATACAACTGTCAGACACTTAAGATATTGAGAGCATCATACTTTTGACTCATAAATACCTCGAGGTTAGGTCCGGATAACTCCATAAGCGACGAATGTTCAGCATCAGTTTGATAAATGTATGTTTTCAGACAATGAAATTGTAGGAAAATATTATCAAAAAGTGAACTTATCAAAAATAATAATAGGAAATAATTATAATGAAAATAATAATAGGAAATAATAATAGGAACTAATATTAAAGATCAAATGAACAGATGGGTTGAATACTTTAATGATCTTCTAAATGGGCGGGTTCCAAACGAGCCTTCTGATATTCAGCCGACAGAAGTGGAATTGGGTGTAAACTATTAGGAACCACATAGCAGGAAATTAGAATAGCTATCAAACTACCGAAAGATAGGAAAACTGCAGGCCTAGATGGTATCCCAGCAGAAGCTATTAAATAATAATCTAGATGCCTCCTGTTTTAACTAACAGGAGAAGGGGCGACGGCGAGTTTCTGGCGCCGAAAAATAACAAGTATACTCTAGATGTGTTTGCACGTACATGCATGCGCAGACACGTGTTTGTGAGCAGAAGAAATACTAGCAGACTGGTGAGAGAGATATCTGTTGAAGTTGTATAAGAAACGGGCCATGCGGGAGTATGTAAATTACAGAGTTATGATATTGTTAGTGCCCGGGAAAATATTAAGCAGAATCATTCTGAAGAGATGAAGACATGATGGCATTGACAAACAGATAAAGAATGAACAGGCAGGTCTCCGATGAAACAGATCCTGCACAAACCAGATAGACACATTGCGCATAATTAAAGAGCAGAATATTGACAGGCATTCACTACTTTATAGTGGATCATTAACGTAATAAGTAATGTTGCCATCTCCTTTTGATGAAAAAGCACTAAAATCGACCCAGAAAAGCACCAAAATTTGTTGGAGAGCACCAATATCAGTTGTTTACCATGGTAATTTTAAATTGACTATCATGTCTTTCTGTTTCCACAAATTAACTTATTCAGATGGATCATTATCACTTCTGCAAACTTTAAGAAACGACTATTTTGTGTATGAAACAACACAGCGCTGTCTCCATCAATGACATGATCGGTTTCCAAGACATGACGTGCAATGGAAGTTTATAATTGTGATGTGTCACACTTCCCATGATCCCATCGCTTGTGTGTAGTTTCTTGTCAACCCAGTTTGGTGTGTGTTCACCAATCCTGGTGTGTAACTGCCTCTCTGTTCTGCCTATGTAGGTAGACTCGCGAGTATATATTGCGCAGTAACGTACTAAGACTGTTTTACTCCCTCGCTTCAGTTAAAATTCGGCTTTTTAGTGTTCCCAAAATGATTTTTAAAGTAATGTTTACCCACCCAAAAACATCACAAAAAGAGCACTCCAGATTAAGCAACATTAACATGGATACTTCAAGTTCTATGTGAAGTAAAGGCGATCGGCGTCATAATGATCACCAATACAGAGTTAGCATCTTATACTTATTATTCCTTAGATGTGCAAAAGGG
Organism: Cepaea hortensis; assembly: GCA_963921405.1. Taxonomy (NCBI): domain Eukaryota; kingdom Metazoa; phylum Mollusca; class Gastropoda; order Stylommatophora; family Helicidae; genus Cepaea; species Cepaea hortensis. The sequence continues at coordinate 65,255,434 of OY992887.1, forward strand.
TTCTTTACTTTATTTACTGCTTGTTTACACGAAAATGTGGTGTACCAGTTTTGATACTGTTTTATACCAGCATGTACTAAATAATAATCATTCCTTTCATTTAGGCTCAGATGTAAGGGCACCGCGAAAGCACACTTACGTGAGATTGAAAAATATCGTTCAGCAACAGATGTATTTTCTCTGACAACTTGGCCAAACAGTGCTTTCAAACCGAAGTTATTATACTCTGCAATAGTTCGTACAAGCAGTGGCCGTTTCAGTCTTCTGAAGAAACGTAGTTCACAGAGCGTATCCTTGTGTAAACAAAGCTTCAGTGAAATCAACTTTCAGGAAAGTGTTAAGAGCAGTCAGCAAAGTGCTGCATCAATATTTCGTAACCTGCGCTGTATGGATACTAAAAAGTTGCCTGTCACTTCATTTACAAGTACTAGTGTAGATCAGGGGAATGCAACGTAAATATAGCAACCTATGCCATACTGGCGGAGGAAAGCTGAACACAAACTGCAGTTAGTTTCATATCAGTCTTGTAGTTTTCATATATAAACTATCCACTTATAGACTTATAGCTATAATAGTTGTACATATGCGAAATTTAGAAAATCATTAATATATCTGTAATTTGATCCTTAGCCTACTATGTAGCTTGAAATGAGATATTAGTTTATACTTTGTTTGAAATTGACTATTAAAGATTGGGGAGGGGGAGGGTTGCATATCTTTTACAGGACGTCACTATCAACCACCAACATTTGTTTGCTGTTTGTGATTTACTAGGCAAGCTTACGTTAATTAGTTTGCCATTGCTTTCTGAACGACCGACGATTATACCACCACTGTTATAAATCAACACACGGCGGTCTGCTTTGAAATCGCCTTAGCGGATTTCGAACGTGGTATGTGGGGCTTGCGGATCGTGCATACTACTCCTTCGCCACAGACGATGGCTATTGAGTGAAAAGGAATTAAAATGACAAACGATGTTTGAAACTTAAATAAGGTTAGATAACATTAAAAAGATAACAGTAAACGGGACTTGGATGCTTAAGAGACGGGGTGTTATTGTGGAACGAAAAGAAGCAGCTGAACAGACAAGAGATCAAATTCCTAAAGACATTGGAGAAAATATACAACTAATAAAAATCATACAAAAAGTTATATTGGTTTGGTCACAGTATGAGACATTGGCGTTGCTGAAAATATTGAGCAAGAGAAAATCGGACAACCTTGGAAAAAATATATCACGCAAGCATGTAAGGATGTTGGGTTGCTGTATAAGCTAATCAGAAGAGCATTGCTAAGAATAGGAGACAGTGAAAGGACGTCGACAGAGGACTTCAATGACAGTCTTCAGACTGACTGACCTAATGAATGTACCTAACCTCGATACTGTTGTTCTTGTTGCATTGTGTGCTTGGAAAATACGTTTTTATAAATGATGTGATCATATTATTATATTCCTTCACGTGTCAACGAAAATATTAAAGCAAGTACAAATTATTACATTAAACATGCTTTTGATATCTGGAATCTTATTTCTATTTTAATTTGTTATTTTGACCGAAATTGCCGATTCTAATAACTTGCACAGGGTTATCAATCAGAGTGAGCCAGATTGAGCACGGTCTATTTGAGCACTAATGTACTGTTTCTGGGGTGGGATGTTGTATAATAACACATGTATGTAAAGATATAAGCAGGCGCGCAAGCGAAGTTGTTAGGTAACTGCGCTGGTATGTCATGAACACGGTCGCGGGTTCGACGCCGCTTCTAATTGCTTGCCAAAGTGAGGGAAAGATTGGCGTTCTTTTCGTCCTTGACCTCGGGATCACATAATTGTATTATTATTTATTTCCAAATACCTGAACTCTAGACACCAAAGATCTGAAAATAGAACAAAAATTACCACATATCAGCTATAAATCATATAATTTCATACTCTTAATTATTCATAAATATCGGGAAGCTAAAGAGGATTATATTATGAGGGTCCGACTTTCCCCCCTAAATCCCTGTGTCGTCTGCGTGTGCCCCGCCACATGTCCTTCCGTCTAGGTACAGTTCCTAGCGAATCCCTTTGTTTGACACAATTCAGTGCTGTCTAGCTAAATAAAAAATCTCTGGGAATCGCTGCATCACAGCAAAACCTAACGCCATAACCTAAGATTGTACACGTTTCTCTTGCTGGATCGAGCGCTCTGTTTCTTTAATATTATTTTCTCCCCATCTCGTGATGGGCAACAATCACCATCTCTTCCGGGAAGACGCTATTTAAAACAATACTGTCCGCTGTATTCTTTGGAATTGATATTCTGAAGGATACTGTGAGTTTTTCTTAGGAATTATTTTTACCGAAAACAACAAGTTATTGATATGTATTCAAATATCACTACATTTGCCGTTTCAACTGACGACTACGAAGTAAGTAACTTCACCACCAGCCTAGTACTATGTCTATAGTTTGCTCTATTACTGGTCCCGGGGTTGCTGCTAAATCAACATCCTAATTTGGAAAAACAAAGGCAGAAAAAGAGACTGCACACAATACAGAGGCATTTCACTGTTGAGTCATACTGGGGAGATATTTTGCAAAATTCTTGAGAAAAGATTACGAACTATTATAGAACCCCAGCTAAGCGAAACACAACTTGGATTTAGGAAAAACAAAGGATGCAAAGATGCCATTTTTGCTCTTAGACAACTTATAGAAAAAATCAATCGATATCAATGAAACACTCTACTTAGCCTTTGTCGACCAAGAAAAGGTATTTGATAGAGTAGATAGAAACAAGCTGTGGGAATTCCATAAACAATATGGAGTGAGTACACATCTAACAAATCTATGTAGAAGCTTATACAACAACAGTGAATGCATAGTGAGAGCACTGAGAGCAAGGCTGTGTCCTGTCCCCTCTCTTGTTTATAACATATATAGACAACATATGTAAAGAAACCAGCCAAACAGAGACCACAAGAACACCGCATGTCTGCAAATCTAACCATTAGAGAACTCCTGTTTGCGGACGACCAAACACTAATAGCAAAATCAGAAGCTGAATTACAAGACCACATGAATAGTGTCACAGAATGACTGCAAGTGAGTTGTGCTTTGTTCTCGCAGGTTCCGAACGAACACGGCGCGTCATCTGGTAATTCCCTGGTTATAAATAAACTGGGGAAATTCGAGGTTGTTTCTACCATAGATCGTTCTAGAAGCACCTGGATTCGAATGACCAAGGTTGCTAGGTGCACTAACATTATCTCGTGAGTGGAGAAAATAGGTTCTTCAGGCCGGAGAAAACATGCTTCTCGCTTAGAGTGAGACACTACGTGAGGCACTATTTCTTCGTGCGAGTTGAGTAGCACGTAGAAGGGAATTAGGCATTTGACGGGATTCACTTTCCAACTCTCAGTTTGAGAAGACTGTCACAAAAATAAAACCCTGCGTTTAACCAGTTGATTACTATAGAGACTTTCTGATTAACCGGCCTATCTGCAAAGCCAAAACTATTTTAACTAACAGAGAAAACAAATTGGATGTCAAAATCCCCAGGACGGTAAATAGTTGCAGCTGCACGGGGTTACATTGGGTCGACAACATGGGAACATTTGGAAGTGAGTGAGATGAGTCCATACATCGCTTTGACAGTTCATAAACAGGTTGGATTGAGAGCGGAAGTACTCAGCTCGGAGGAAAACAGTCCGTCTGTCATTTAGAGTTTCCGGACATCAAGAAGATTGGCGGTTTGTTGTGGAAACCCGTTGTTGGGAGCACACAGGAACTCGCTAGCTAGATGACAACTCTGACATTGATTGAGCCAGGGAGAATAGATTCTTAACAATGGATGATATGCCCAAATAACACCTGTGTGGACAGGAAGAATACCGTCATTCACTAGGGACATTCACTAGGGCTTGTTTCCTTAGCGACTCAATGAACATGATCAAGAGGATAGAGGAGGGGTCGATCCGAAGAGAATGGTTGCTGCCTCGGAAGCGGTCTCGGCTGGCAAAGATTAGTTTCATCTTCGTGCCAGGGCATGCGGTAGTACAAGGAAATGAGCGGGATGACAAGCTCGCAGGTGAGGCTACTGTGGAGGGCGGACGCGCCATGGACCAGGCTGACATTCTGAATGCTCTACGAGAAGTGAGACTTTTGCGAGAACCAAGTGATGACTGTGAATCTACAACAATGGCCAGACTGCGGGAGCAGCAAATTAAAAGAGGGTGGCCAAACAAGAACACTACGCAGGAAGCCAAAGAAGATTGATAAACCAACACAGAACTGGCGTCGTTAGCCGCTACACGCTGCGGGATTTGCTGAGGAGGGGATCCGAGCACTTATGGACTGAATGGTTCGATGTGCAACGAGGATGATCTGTCGACTAACTAACTAACTAACTAATACCGTCACGTGACCAATTTTAGGTTTTGCCATAAACCATGATTTGGAGAAACAGTGTTGACCAAAACCGTGGATTATGATGGACGTGGTTGTGGGAGAGCTCTACAGTGTTAGATTAATTTAATATTAACTAGCATGTGTTGTTATGGCAAAGTGTAGCAGCCATCCCGGAATGAGGCGGTTTTGCATAAGGTAGTCAATATAGTCTATTTAGGCCTAATTAATATAGGCAGTAGTCTTGTTAAAACTAGAGTGTGATGATTAACACTGTTAGTTGAGAACTAGTTAGAGTAGTGAAGTGATAATTGGCTCTGCTAGGATGAATAGGATAGAGGGGTGATAATTGGAGAGATTTTAGATGGGGAAAGTGTCCAATGGGGGGGATCTTTCAATGGTTTGCCCACTGAAGTTGTGCACTCTGTTTATGGGTCTTTCCTTGTCATCGCCTGATTCGGACGTAGGTGAGGAGCTAATATGCTCTATGACAGAGTTAAGTTAGCTATAAAATAACTGAGCAAGGCAATAAACTTACACTCAGCCGGTTCGATCAGTGACTAGTACTATCACAAGATGTGTTGTTTCTCTCACAGGTTCCAGACAAGTTACGAGGAAGTTCAACACTGGGTTTGATGAAGTGCAACGTCAATTAGACATAACACCAGTTGGACACAAAAATGTTTCTTACAAAAAAAGGAATAACGTCCGAGAAGAAAGATGGTTCACCTAAGATGGGTGATGTTTGTTAATGCATCACACATCATAAGAACATTGGTACCTAAACAAGAACATCAATATAATAGTCACATGGTGTGATATATTCTAGTGAAATGGTTCAAAAGACATGATACCTGAACCTAGATAGACACTAGTTAAGTTCAAGTATAGTAACAATAACAGTGATACCTAAATACTCACTACAAAGGATTTGTGCATTCTTTAAGAACGATAGGAAATTATGTGCATTGGGCAACCGGTCCATGATCAGCTGTAATTTACAAACAGTATCTATTTCGGATGATCAGGAAGATGGATTACCAGGTAGCTACAGATGACAGTCGGTGTCCGGCAGGAGAGATACAGTACCGGGTAAGGTGGACTTGTTCTGACTTAACGTGCTGTGGTGTGTTCTTGCAAGGATGATCTGACTATGCTATTATCTGAGGGTCCGATCCTACACACATTATAGAACACATCACACATTTTCTTCGCATACACGTCTCATATACGTTACACTTTTCTTTTAATAAATTAATCTTTATTAATTTTTAGAAGCAAGAGTTGTTGAATATGTTGCGTTGGGGAAGTATGAGAGGGGGCATAGTACGACAGTGAGAGAGTGATAGGAAAAGGTGTCCATGGGCTGATGGAGTGTGTTGGACGGAAGCTGGTGGATTCTCCAGGATATTGATAGGAAAGAAAAATTATAATGTGGGTGTTGACTCTCCTCACTCCAGGGACGACACTTTAAAGGAAGTCACGACATTATTGGGGGGCTTGATAACGGGATCCTTGGACAGCGGGATCTCTCGTAAACGGAATCCTTGGACAGCGGGATCTCTCGTAAACGGGATCTTTGGACAGCGGGATCTCTCGTAAACGGGATCCTTAGTTATATGACGGAAATATCATATTGGAGAATCCAGCTAGAGTGAGTGTGGATAGGGGTTAGGACACATATCTTACCTGTTCACACTTCACACGTCTGCATAGGTCTGTGGTCCTGATTCTACTCTTGTCACTGAGTGAATGTGCTGTGTGTGGTAATATCTAGATTTATAGTACTTGTTCATATATCTGTATAGTAATTTGCAGTTATATTGTACTCGACCGGCTAGCTTACCTCTTTGTATAATGGCCACTCCTAAACTAAGCACAGCAGAATTAAAGGCAAAGGGGGAAGAAATGGGATTATCGGGTTCTGCTCTAACGGATTACATACAGGAAGTGGAGAGAGAGTATCGTCAAGCAGAAAGGGAAGATCGAAAGGCCGAGTTGGAATTGAGAAGGATGGAGTTGGAACAAGAAGCTAGGAAACTTGAAGCAGAGCAGGCTGCTAGGACACTTGAAGCTGAGCAGGCTGCTAAGAAACTTGAAGCTGAACAGGCTGCTAAGAAACTGGAAGCTGAACAAGAAGCTCAGAAAAGGGAGCACGAGTACCGGATGAGGGAACTCGAGTTGAAGAGCCAATCTAATGGGGAAACTGAGGGAGCAGTTGGAGGTTCCTCCATCCCAGGCTCAACCCCAGCAGGTGGACATGGTTACCATGCTATGAAGTTTCCTCTAGCGGTCTACGAGGAGGACAAAGAGAAGATTGACCAGTACCTTCAACGCTTCGAGGCCATGTCTGTTGCTGTGGGTCTGGACCGTAACAAATGTAATCTCAAGCTATCCCAGGGATTACGCGGGACCGGCTACGAGGTTTATTCTCGCCTGCCACCAGGTCTTGAGAACAATTATGACGAATTGAAGACGGCTCTGCTGAAACGTTTCGAGGTTACGTCACATACCTACCGGAAAAAATTTCGAGCAGCGAAACGAGAACCGGAGGAGTTGTTTGCCGCCTACAGTTTGCGTCTAAAATCGTATCTCCTTAAGTGGATGGATTTGGCTGGGTTCGCACATGACTATGAGAGTCTGGAAGAGCTCATGGTGGTCGACCAGCTGAAGAAGCAAATGTCTAAACCTCTCAGGACGTTCCTGGGAGAACAAGGAGCGGAACGTATTGACCTCGTGACTAAATTAGCAGAACGGTTCGTCGAGGTACATGGGGAGGCAGGGGAAAATCTTTCCACTAACACCAAAAGTCAGGAGAAACATGACAAGAAGAAAACCAAAAACTCAGGAACCAAAAAGTGGGAACCTTATGTGCAAAAATCAGAGGATAGTTCAGAGAAGAAGAAGGAGGAAAGCAAGAGCACTTCAAGCTCTACACCAAAACGACCGTGGTCGGAGAAGTGGTGTTCAATTTGTAAGACACCCTCTCACAATACGAGGGACTGCAAATCGAAGGCTAAGAACCCTCACTTCGCAGCATGTCAAGTGACTTCCAAGGAGGTTGTCACGGAAAATGCCAAGGTCAACAAGGAAGCTCGCCACCAGGAGAGCTCACTCAAGTCCGGCAATAGAAAATCTAGGACAGGGAAATGGTGCAACCAATGCAAGTCAAACACGCACAATGCTATTGACTGCAAGGGAAAGTCAGGAGACACTCAATTCGTCGTGTGCCCCGGGAAACCTAAGGTGGAGCCCACCGAACAGGTCGAGGCCGAGGAAGAGACTCCAGACCAGGAAAAACCACCTGTAGTGGAAGTGGTAGAGGTTAACGGTCGTCAGGTGGAGTGTTTATACGACACAGGACTGGACGGGGAGGCCGTGATTTCTGCGGATCTGGTACATCCAGAACAATTCACAGGTGAGACCTTGGATATACAGCCTGCACAGAAGAGGGCTGTAGCCATGAAGTTGCCCATTGCTAATGTGGAGATTCGGTCAAGGTACGTCACCGGCACCATCAAGGCCGCTGTATTGACCGATCCCATTTTTCCAGTAATCCTAGGTTTCCGGTATGTCTTTCTGGGAATGCCCAGGGAGCCAATCCATATGGGAGCAATGCAGACTCGCTCTCAGACGAGAACCGAAGGGGCAGAAGCAATTGTGACTAACCCATTGCCGGGGGAGCTACGAACTGCCCAGAAAGAGGATGATACTTTACGTCCTTGCTACAGAAAGCTGCATAAAAGTGCTGATCCACCAGGACGGGGGCAGTACTACATGAAGAATAGGATACTCTACAGGAGAGCAGGAAGGGGAGACAACCTATACGGTCAGTTGGTCGTCCCGAAAGCTCACCGGTCCCAGATTCTTCATATGGGGCATACCATCTCCTTTAGTGGACATATGGGTATTGCCGCCACCATGCAGCGGATTTCCTGCCACTACTATTGGCCGGGAATGACAGATGATGTGCGTCGGTATGTGAAGTCATGCCCTGAGTGCCAGAGGGTGGCACCGAAACACTGGACAGTACCGGTGGTGTTGGGTGAGATGCCCATCATGAACTCTCCTTTCGAGAGGGTAGCCATCGATATTGTGGGTCCACTTTCCAGGACTAGGAAGAGGAACATGTATATACTCACAATGGTGGATTGCTGTACAATGTGGGGTGAAGCCATACCGTTGACCACGATTGACTCGAAAAGAGTGGCGGTCGCACTGATGGAGGCCTTTACAAGATTAGGCTTTCCTGATCAAATTCTGACGGACAATGGGTCTCAGTTTTGTGGAAAACTCATGGAGGAGGTATTTAGGGTGTTTCACTCTAACCACATACATACCAGCCCTTACCAACCTCAAGCCAATGGACAAGTAGAGCGTTTCAACGGCACGTTGATGACAATGCTCAGGAAACTAGCGCAGGAAAAACCTGATAGGTGGGATGAATATATCCCAGCAGCCCTATTTGCCTATCGGGAAGTTCCTCATGGCTCAACCGGACTACCACCCGCTACGTTGCTGTTTGGTCGTCCAATCAAAGGACCGTTGGAAGCCATGTTGAGGAGTTGGACTGAAGAGGGGACGTCAGAAGAAGTGATCTCATCCTACAAATAGGTGGAGGAACTGAAAGAAAAACTTCACAAGGGATGGACTCTGGCGAATCAAAACTTGAAAAAGGCCAGAAAAAGACATGCGGCTTACTACAACCGTAGGTCTAAAGAAAGATCTCTAGAGGTGGGAGACAAAGTCTTGTTGCTACTCCCAACGGGAAACAACAAACTGGAGATAGGTTGGCAAGGACCATTTCCCGTGGAAAGGGTGATATCCAGAACCAACTATCAGATCCGGATCCGGGGAAGGTCGAAGATTTTCCATATCAATCTCTTGCGGAAATATGAAGAGAGACCGGGAGACAAAGCAGCACACCTCATGGCAATAGCAGTTGCAGTGGAGACTGAAGTGGGAACCAACGAGGGCAGGGAATATCCCTTGGTACACCAGGAAACCTATAGGGAAGTGCAAGTGAACCCTGATCTGACCTCCCAGGAGAGGGAAAGGATAACCCAGGTTCTCGAGTCTCATAAGGAGATACTGACTGATAAACCAGGACGAACGAGGTTGGTGGAGTTCGAGATGACTTTGACCACACAGGAGCCTGTTCGCCAAAAGGTTTACCCAGTGCCATTCTCTAAAGAAAAGGCCCTGGAGGAGGAAATACAGAAACTGTTGGAGGAAGACGTGATTGCGCCATCCACATCCCCATACAATGCGGGGGTAGTTTTGTTACGGAAACCAAGTGGAGAACACCGGTTGTGTATAGACTACCGACTTCTGAACAGTCACACACAATTTCAGGTGGAACCTTTGCCGAATCCAACGCAGTTATTCGCTAGGCTCCATAAGGCTCGGTACTTTTCAAAGGTAGATCTGAGTCGGGGGTACTATCAGATACCAGTCAACCGGAGATTCGACCACTGTTGGCTTTCAGTACACCCAGTGGACACTACGAATTCAAGGTCATGCCCTTTGGACTCAGCAATGCACCTAGTGTGTTTACACGCATGATAAGGACTTTACTTGATCCTTTACATGATCCGTCCATCATCTCATTCATGGATGATATTCTGATTTCCAGTGACAGCTTGGATGATAAGGACTTTACTTGATCCTTTACATGATCCGTCCATCATCTCATTCATGGATGATATTCTGATTTCCAGTGACAGCTTGGATGACCACTTGCAATCCTTGGAGAGAGTGTTTAATAGACTCAAGGAAGCAGGGCTTACCGCTCGTCCAACCAAGTGCATGATTGGTTACCAGACTCTGGAATTTCTAGGTCACACCATCACTCCAGGACACATTGTCCCAGAAGAGAAGAACCTGGAGAAAATCAGAAATGCACCAAGGCCAAAAACGAAGAAGGATGTGCGATCTTTTCTCTCGTTGTGTGGGTTCTATCACAAATTTATCCCACATTTCACTGAACTGGGAGCTCCGTTGACGGAAACCTTGAAAAAGGGATTCCCGGACCAAATCATTTGGACACCAGAATGTGAGAATGCCTATAGTCAGTTAAAGGAGGCCTTGGTCAGCAAACCTGTATTACAGCTCCCGGACCTGTCCAAACCATTTGTGTTGAGAACGGATGCGAGTGCGATTGGGATTGGGGCAGCTCTGTTACAGGAAGGAAAAGACGGTGCTTCGGTTTTGAAACCTGTGGCATACGCAAGAAGAAACTACTCCAGGCGGAGAGGAATTATTCGACAGTCGAGAGAGAGTGCTTGTCCCTCGTATGGGCAGTGCAAAACTTCCAGCCATATTTGTAAGGAGTTAAGTTTCGAGTCCAGTCGGATCATCAGCCCCTGATGTTCCTGGCTACTTCTCAGAAGCTCAACGCCCGTTTGATGCGGTGGTCGTTGTTACTTCAACCCTATAATTTCACAGTGGAGTAATTCCTGGGAAGGAAAATGTTGGAGCGGACTTCTTGTCAAGACACCCAGCTCCTGAAGAAGAGGAATGAATCATCTGAATTAAACTTACGGTGGAGAAGAGTGAGATGGACTACTTTCTTAAGAGGGGGCCTATGTCACAAAAATAAAACCCTGCGTTTAACCAGTTGATTACTATAGAGACTTTCTGATTAACCGGCCTATCTGCAAAGCCAAAACTATTTTAACTAACAGAGAAAACAAATTGGATGTCAAAATCCCCAGGACGGTAAATAGTTGCAGCTGCACGGGGTTACAATGGGTCGACAACATGGGAACATTTGGAAGTGAGTGAGATGAGTCCATACATCGCTTTAACAGTTCATAAACAGGTTGGATTGAGAGCGGAAGTACTCAGCTCGGAAGAAAACAGTCCGTCTGTCATTTAGAGTTTCCGGACATCAAGAAGATTGGCTGTTTGTTATGGAAACCCGTTGTTGGGAGCACACAGGAACTCGCTAGCTTGTTGTGGGAGTCAAAACAAGTGATGACAACTCTGACATTGATTGAGCCAGGGAGGATAGATTCTTGACAATGGATGATATGCCCAAATAACACCTGTGTGGACAGGAAGAATACCGTGACGTGACCAATTTTAGGTTTTGCCATAAACCATGATTCAAAAGACATGATACCTGAACCTAGATAGACACTAGTTAAGTTCAAGTATAGTAACAATAACAGTGATACCTAAATACTCACTACAAAGGATTTGTGCATTCTTTAAGAACGATAGGAAATTATGTGCATTGGGCAACCGGTCCATGATCAGCTGTAATTTACAAACAGTATCTATTTCGGATGATCAGGAAGATGGATTACCAGGTAGCTACAGATGACAGTCGGTGTCCGGCAGGAGAGATACAGTACCGGGTGAGGTGGACTTGTTCTGACTTAACGTGCTGTGGTGTGTCCTTGCAAGGATGATCTGACTATGCTATTATCTGAGAGTCCGATCCTACACACATTATAGAACACATCACACATTTTCTTCGCATACACGTCTCATATACGTTACATTTTTCTTTTAATAAATTAATCTTTATTAATTTTTAGAAGCAAGAGTTGTTGAATATGTTGCGTTGGGGAAGTATGAGAGGGGGCATAGTACGACAGTGAGAGAGTGATAGGAAAAGGTGTCCATGGGCTGATGGAGTGTGTTGGACGGAAGCTGGTGGATTCTCCAGGATATTGACAGGAAAGAAAAAATTATGTGGGTGTTGACTCTCCTCACTCCAGGGACGACACTTTAAAGGAAGTCACGACAAAGACGCACAGCCAATTTCGGTGTACTGTTAATGATAGAGGCAAGTTGGCCATAGACAGTATAAGGAGCTGACCTGGGGCCTGTTCTATAGTTCAGGTGTTGCCTGTTTACGGAACCGCTACGTCTGTGATGGCTGGTGCCTGTTTATGAACCCGCCATGCCTGTTTATGAAACCACTATGGCTGTTATAGCTGGTGCCTGTTTATGAACCCCCCAGGCCTGTTTATGAAACCGCTACGCCTGTTTATGAAACCACTACGGCTGTGATGGCTGGTGCCTGTTTATGGACCCGCCAGGCCTGTTTATGAAACCGCTACGCCTGTTTATGAAACCGCGATGCCTATTTGTGTTAATCAACGACTGAACTACAGTGGAAAGATGGTGATACGCTCGGTCCAGGGAGACATGCCAAGGTGGGGTACTGTCATAGCTCTGGGAGCACATCAGTTCCATTGCCGTTGTTAACAACCGCCTAAACGTCGGAAACACCAGGTAGTACTTGTATGCACCACCATGGGTGCTGTAACTACGTCTGAAAGAGTGCCAGGTCAACATTAGACCCACACTAGTTGGGCGTCTTCTTGTTACTTAGACTTTACAGGTACACTAGGTTCATATCATAACTGATCCATTTGACAACCGAAGTATTGATATCAGACTCATGGGTTATACAGAACTTGATTGTCAGCAGAGTCGACGAACAGTGAAATTATTATGTTTCAGTAACTACTGTGTACTAAGCCTGATTATCAGGTGGAACCAGACTCCGGGGGAGTCAGGTCAATCTTGAACTTGTCCATCTGTTCCGACATCATCTGCCAGAGTTTATAGACACTGATGATAACTTTTGATTTAACTTGCTGCAGAAACTTTACGTTACCCAACCAGGGGTATAAGATCATAGTCAATGAACATTGAGTTGATCTTTTGCTATAACTATGGATGCCAAGACTAATGCTCACCTGGGGACAGCTCAGGGTAGGGGATCTCCCAGCCAGGCTGAATCATGAGAACAGTCTTAGTGACATTAGCCAGTGACTCATCTTGATATTGTTGAGGTGAACTTCATCTAGTCAGCTGGGGTCCGAGTGGTTAATCCCATTCATTGCTTGTCGAGTTCTTGGGACTCCAAGGTTCCAGTCAACCGTGCTGGGAGAGAGCCCGGTGAGTGATCGGACCGAATGGACGGAACACACACAGCAAATCTGCCTCTGAGTCTTATGAGGAAAATGGACTCATCTCCGACTCTGTCTCTGATCTATTCTCTGTAATGTAAATATATTGTATTCTATCAGTCGTTGTCAGTTCTATAAGTCATTGTCCATGGGTATAGGGTAGATAGTAGAGGTGTAGAATCTGGAAGGGGCTTGTAGACTCATAACACTTAAAGGTGGTCAGTAGCAGAAGTCATAATGTATCTACCTATCCAGCCCCTGAGGTTAGTATACTCGTGAGTGCCATGGATACCTCGGGGCTTGTGTTCATTCCCAACATTCGAGGCCGTCCTGACACAAATATCTAAATGAAATGTGTAGGGAACATAACATGAAAATTAGCACAGGTAAAACAGAGGTATTGACTATAACTAAAGAAGAAAAAGCAACAACGATTCACCTAAACGAACATCCCTTGAAACAAGTAAAGAGTTTCGAGTACCTAGGAAGTATAATATCATCAAATGGCAAATCAGAAGACGAGGTCGAAAATAGATGCAATAAGGAAAACCAACTCATTGGACAAATGGCACTAATACTAAAGAACAAACATGTATCAATAACTACTAAGAGAGCACTTTACAACACAATCTTCCTACCAACTCTATGTTACCAATGCCAAACCTGGACAATGAGAGAAAAAGAGAAAAGAACAACCACAACAACAGAAATGAGATTCCTGAGAATAATACTCAATGTATCAAGAAGAAATAATCAGAAATGAAGAAATCAGGACTAAAGTGGGGGTTATAGCCGCACTAGATTTTATTAGAAGGCAGCAAGTCAAATGGTTTGGCCATGCAAGTAGGTTACCAACTAACAGTATACCGCAACAAGCAATGATGTACAGACCAGAGAGAAGCAGAGGAAGAGGCCGACCACTAAACGATGGACGCAGGAATAACAGAGTCCATGGAAATATCGATACAAGAAGCCCATAAGCGGGCACTCTCCCGCTGTTTATACTTCACCTCGACACCGCAAGGTATAAGAGGAACATGGTGAGATGAGATTTCCTGTTTAGTTGGATGCAAACTGAAATGGATGTACAGAACTCTGTTGGCACTTGTCCTCAAGTGAACACACCTTCCTGAAGAATGTCTTCGACTTGACCAATTCACCACTTAACTCTTTTTAACCTGCTACCATTTACCTTCTTGATCTCGCTGTGCAGTGGATGTTGTGTGTTTGCGTTGACTCTGAGATAGGCACGTGCTTGGCAGAATTGTATTCTGTCCCTCATGGTTGGAAAATCTAGAAGGTAACGCATCGCCCTGCATGCTGTATCTCTTGTACATCCAAGAATAATGCGCATAGCTTCGTTCTGTATCCTTTTCATCCTTTCTATCTGCTTATGGCTGAGAGTCAGGATCGCCATCGCATACTCCAAAACAGAAAGGACCAGATCCTCGTAAAGAAGACATATATGGCGCTGATCACAATTTGCCACAGTCATCACCCGCATCGCAGCCAAACCCCGCATGACCTTTGTTATTAAGCGGTTTTACCTTATACTCAGTATAAGCTAGGCTTCGATCAGATAATTCATAGCCTGCGTTCTTTCCACCGTCTCCGAACCCAGATTTACAGTTGGCGTTGGGGTGTTGACAGTATGGTTATTCCATGTCACTGTTGCCTTTGTTGGGTTGACCATTGCCTCAGCTTCAACACACTAAGTGCTTATGCGATTGAGTTCGGTTTGTAATTCCATAGCAGCCTAATCTCTATCCTTGCCCCGACGATACACTAAAACATCATCTGCATATGACAATGTCCTCCCCGGTCCTATTATTTGCTCGCTGGTGATTCTCACTGTTTAGGCGTTGAACAGCACCAGAGATAATGGTGATCCCTGTGGTAGGTCAGGATATATTGTTTTTGGTTCTGAAGTCCAACTGCCACATCTAAAGACTACTTTCCGTTGGAAGAGGGCTGCAGCAATACAATTAAGGACGAAAGGACTTATCTTGAGTTTAATAAGCTGAAACATTAAAAAATCCAATGGTACTCTGTTGTATGCGTCCTCAAGATCAATCGCTGCAGCAAATGCCTGGGTGGAAACCTTCATAGACATCATGGGAAAAAACTGCTGCATTGGGCCAGGTTTCTCTTTTTGGACGGTATCCTCCCAGGGTACGTGGGAAAACACCTTGCCTCTCTAGCTGGCTTGATATTTTTCTGGCAATTAACTTCTCCAGCAGCTTGCCTATTGTATTCTGCATGGTTATTACTTGACATCCTTGAATTTTTGTGTGGTCTTTGCCAGGCTTCGGCAAGGGAATCAGATAGCGGTGTAACCACTCCTCCTTGATTCTAGCACCCCCTATACTGTTGTTGTACATGTCTGCTAATTTCTCTAGCTCTTTGTCGGTACGCATGTCGATGTCGTCATATATTATGTCATCTTACCCTGTCCTCTAAAAGTACTGGAGAGTTTTGGTCAGAGACCAAACTTTATGAAGGGAAAATCCCAACTGCACATCCCCGCGGTAGAGGATGGAAACACACTACGGTGTGGCTAACACAGCTCTGGGGACCGAGTATCTACCGGAATAAGTGGACAACTCTGCAGCTGAGCAGAGCAGGGCACTCACTTGTCCTTACAGTCGGAAATGGCTGTCAAAGGCAGAGGTAAAAAGACCACCATGTGAATGTGGAAGTCAAGGGGAAACCACCACATTATCTTCCCAAGACTTCATGGCAAAACATATATCAAAGTTAGTGAAGGACGTTAATGGCTGTCTTAGGGCATCCTCGTCCGGTAGGGACAGTCATGAGCCACAGGTGACACCAGACCGTCATCCAGCTACTGATGGCAAAATCTTCTTCTTCTTCTTCAGCGTTCCGAACCATTGAGGTTCTTTGCTGCAAATACAATCCGTCTCCATTCGTCTCTCTGGTGGACCTTCTCTTGCCAGTCGTTGATTCCAAGTGCTTGTAGGTCTGTACATGTATTATCTCTCCACCGCCTTCTTGGTCTACCTCGGGGTCTACGGTCATTTATTTCCTGAGTGTAAGCGAGTTTTGTTTCCCTATTATCTTCCATTCTTTCTATATGCCCCAGCCATTGTAGTCTATTAGCCTTCATGATACCAGTGATTAGCGGGGACTTAAACAGATCATAAATGTCTTTGTTACTTCTTCTTTTCCACTCTCCACTTTGTGTATCCCTAATGGGTCCAAAGATGCGTCTTAAAATTTTGTTCTCAAAGGTTTGTAACAAGGCTTCGTCTCCTTTCGTTGTACTCCAGGTTTCAGAGCCATACAGCACAACTGGTCTGATCAGTGTTTTGTATATTGTGATTTTGGTGTTACGAGATAGCGCCTTTGATTTTAGTAGATGTTGTAGTGTATAGTATATCTTATTTCCAGAGTTGATTCTAGTTTGTATTTCTTCCCTTATGATGTTGGAGCAGTTGAAGATTGTACCCAGGTATTTGTATGTTTCCGTTCTTTTAATGGTCATATTATCTATTTGTATGTGGCCAGAGTTTCTAGCCATTCCGTCTCTTGAAATTACCATATATTCTGTCTTATCTTGGTTGATAACCAGCCCCATCTGTTGGGCTTTTTCCTTTAAGTGAGTCAATATTTCCAATGTCTTTTGTTCACTTTGCCCTATAATATCTATATCATCTGCATAACCAAGCAGCTTGGATGTTCCTCCAATATCACATTCCTCCTTTACCTTCCTTACAACTTTCTCTAGAGCCAGAATCTTAACTAAAATAAATAAATTTAGAGTAGGAACATGGAATGTTAGGACATTAAATGAGCTAGGAAAGTTGACCAATGTTCTAAGAGAGATGGATAGCATGAAAATGAATATACTAGGCGTTAGTGAGATGAGATGGAAGGGATCGGGCAAAATTATAGCTGACAATCACACAATAATTTATTCTGGAGGGGATACACATGAAAAAGGTGTAGGAATAATATTAGACGAAAAAACAGCCAAGTCAATTAATGGATACTGGTGTATTTCAGATAGAGTTATTATGGTAAAAATCAAAGGCAAACCAATAGACATAAATATTATACAAGTATATGCACCAACAGCAAGCAGTAGTGATGAAGAAATACAACACTTTTACGACGAAATAGAAATGGCGATGGCTCAAATTGGATCACAAGAAATAAAGATAATACTTGGTGATTTTAATGCAAAAGTAGGAAAGGGAAAAATGGAGGATGTAGGGGGGAATTATGGTTTAGGTACAAGAAATGAAAGAGGGGAAAAGCTAATAGAATGGGCAAATATCAATGATATGATAATTGGAAACACATGGTTTAAACACCATAAAAGACGACTGTACACATGGATAAGCCCTGATAAGAAAATACGCAACCAAATTGACTACATACTAATTAATAAAAGATTTAGAAATGCTTTAATTAATGTAAAGACAATGCCTGGTGCTGACTGTAATAGTGATCATGTACCACTATGTGGACAAATAAAAGTAAGATTAAAGAGAGGGGAAAAAATGGTTAAGAACATGAGACTTAATAAAGAGGTTCTGAAAATAGATAAAGAAATGCAAGAACCATACAGAGTGACTGTGAAAAATAGGTACAATGCAATAACTAAAATACAGAGTATAGATGAACAATGGGAAATGTTAAGGGACTCCATTCATCAAACTAGCAATGAAGTATTACCGGAGAGAGGCAAAATAGCTAAGAAAAAATGGATGAATGAAGATATCTTAAAACTGATGGACAAAAGAAAACAGAGTAAAAATGACAAACAAGAATACGCTAAGATAAATAAAGAAATAAAAGATAAAATGTGGGAAGGCTAAAGAAAGTTTTTTAAACGAGCAATGCAAAAAAATTGAATTAAATTCCATTAAAGATACAAAAAATATGCACAGACAAATCAGTGAGCTTACAGGAAGAAAAATAAGAATAAATACAGCGTGTTTGAAATCAAAAACAGGAAAGATAATATTAGAGGAAGATGCTATAATGAAGAGGTGGAATGAGTATATAAGAGAATTATATGAAGGAGAAAGGGAAGAATTAACAGAAGATAGTAACTTAGAAGGTCCACCTATTCTGAAAGAAGAAGTCGCTGACGCTATGAAACGTATGAAGAAAGGAAAAACAGCTGGGCCAGATGAAATCACAATAGAAGAATTAGAAGTATTGGGAGAATTTGGAGTAGATATAATAACCAAAATTTTAAATGATATTTACAGCAGTGGATATTTACCCAGTGATATGCTGAAATCTGTATTTATAGCTATACCAAAAAGACCAGGAGCAATTGATTGTGAAGATTTTCGTACAATTAACCTTATAAACCATATCACTAAGCTTCTACTCAGAATCATAATGAGAAGAACTAAAAAGTAAATAAAAATGGAAATTAGTGAAGAACAGTATGGATTTGTGGAAGGAAAGGGCACAAACAATGCAATTTATACATTACGGACACTAATAGAAAGGTCAATAGAGAAACAGAGAGACATATATTTGTGCTTCATAGATTATACTAAGGCATTTGATAAAGTAAAACATGATGAACTGATTAAAATGTTGGAAGATATCAACACTGATGGAAAAGATTTAAGAATAATAAAGAATATTTACTGGAACCAAGTAGCAGCAATTAAAATGGGAAATAAAGAGGGTAGTTACGAACAGATAAAGCTAGGAGTACGACAAGGGTGTGTCTTGTCACCAGATCTTTTCTCCCTGTATAGCGAAGTAATAATGAGAGAGATCAAAGAGATGCCAGGAATACTAGTTGGAGGTTATAATATAAATAATATACGCTATGCAGATGACACAGTATTGGTGGCGGATAATTCAACAGACCTACAACAATTATTAGACGCTGTAGTAACAGAGAGTGCAAGGAAAGGACTCTCCTTGAATATCAAGAAAACAGTAACAATGGTAATATCAAAGAAAATGGTGACACCAAAATGTGACATAGAAATAGAAGGGAAAATCCTTAACCAAGTTGATAATTTTAGATACCTAGGGGCATTTATAACATCAGATGGAAGATGTACAACAGAGATTAGGAGCAGAATAGGGCAGGCAAAAGCCGCATTTCAGAAAATGAAGAGTATCTTATGCAATAAGTCACTATCACTGAATGTAAGAAAGAGAGTGCTGAAATGCTATGTAGAAGTAGTTTTGCTGTATGGCAGTGAATCTTGGAATGTAAATGAACAAATTAAGAAGAAATTAGAAGCAACAGAGATGTGGTTCCTGAGACGAATGTTGCGAATTCCGTGGACTGCCAGAGTAACTAATGACGACTGCCTGAAACAGGCTAACGAAACTAGAACATTATATACAACAATAAGACAGAGACAAACAGCTTTCCTCGGTCATGTGATGAGAAGAGAGGCATTGGAGAACATCGTAACAACTGGAAAGATCGAGGGGAAGAGAGGCAGAGGTAGACCAAGAGAAGTGATGCTGGATGGATTGAGACGGTGGCATGGAGGAATATCAGCAGCAGAGTTGATCCAGAAAACCAAAGACCGAGATCTATGGAGAGCCATGAACGCCTACGCCAGCCGGCACGACACTTGATGATGATGATGACCCTGGAGCGCTGTTTTTTGAACGTCGAAGCACAGCCTTGATTTCTTTCACTGTCACTGTATCTTAATCCAAAATGTTTTGGACATTGCACCTATCTGAGGTGACCACCTTGGCAAGATTTCAGTCTCTCATGTCTACCTGGTTGCTCTGCTCTAGATACCGTTCGAAGAAGGCTTTACCCTTGTTCTCGTCAGTCCTCTGCCAGATGAGGTCGGCACCTTGGAAGACAGGAATACTCTTATTCTTGACTGCCCCACTCATGCTTTTATGTAGTCGCCAAAACAATTTCAGTGACTTGTCTGTGCTTACTCTGTGACAAACCTCTGCCCATTTTTCACTTTTAACCACATTAACCAGGTTGTTTGTTTGTTTGTTTGCTTGTTTGTTTGTTTATCTTTTAAGTAGCTTACTTTTGTGTGCATCTCTCTTTCTAAGTGCATGCAGGGACTAGGATGGGAAACTTTGTTCATTTTGGCGCTTTGTCATTTCCTTACAGCACTACGCTTGTCCACTCAGGCATATTCCATCTCAAAATTCCACCAAGGTGGCTTCTCCCGGTTTTTTTTTTCCTGCTCTGAAGCTTTCTGTGCTTGTCGCGCCTTATTTTACTCAACACATCTTGCACTGTACTGTCATACTGGAACGTCTTGACCATTGACTTGTGCTGTCTGATTCTGCATTTTTCCACCAATATGCTGCAAGGGTGGTGGTCGCTGCCGTGGTACCCTATGACACCCCATCTACATGTTGTACTGAGTGAGGGAGAAACCAGCGACATATCAATAACACTGTCCTCATTACCTGGACTTTCTGTCCTGGTGACACTGCCACTGTTGATACAAACCAGGTCAATTGTTTCAAGTGTAGTCTCGAGCTCCTACCCCTGTGTGTTGGAGGAAATGTTTCCTCCTGATCTGCCTTTAGCGCTGAAATCGCCACAGAAAATAACATTCCTCTCGTGACCTAATATGTCACTTAAGCACTGACATTTCTGGGAATCCACATTCGCGTTACGGGCATAAACATTAACCAACACGAACGGTAGACCGGATTGAACTCTAACCGCCTGTATTTGCATGTCGTCACTGTCTCAACTGGAAATGTCTAGCTCTGAAGCCACCATACTGTCGCGGCTGAGAATCACCATTCCCAGGTGTCGCCTGTTGTAGAAACATTTGAAACCGGTAATTTGGATAACTGATCACACAGTCTCGTCTCCTGGAGTGCTACAATGTCGTTACTGTATACTAGGTTTTCCAGAATAGGGCCCCGTTGTTTTACGCTGGCAATGTTCCAATATAGAATACCATTATTCCTGAGGCCCACACGGGCTCACTTGATTCTAAAATGCATTGCCCCACCACGCCTGCCTTGCCTCTTACGGCCTCCTCGCGGCGACCATCGCCGTGTTAGGTTGACTGCCCTCCGCATTGAGCACAAAAGTTGTTTTCTTCAAGTATTAATACAATTGCTACTACTACTAAGACCACTGCTGTTGCTAATACTGCTACTAATACTATCACTACTACTACTACTACTACTACTACTACTACTACTACTACTACTACTACTACTACTACTACTACTACTAGTTCATCTCGATCTCTTCTTCCTCCTCTTTTTCTCCTTTTTCCACTACTGCTGCTACTACTACTACTACTGCTGCTACGACTACTACTACTACTACTACTACTACTACTACTACTACTACTACTACTACTACTACTACTACTACTACTACTACTACTACTACTACGACTACTACTACTACTACTACTACTACTACTACTACTACTACTACTACAACAACAACAACTACTACTACTACTACTACTACTACTACTACTACTACTACTACTACTACGACGACGACGACTACTACTATTACTACTACTACTACTACTACTACTACTACTACTACTACTACTACTACTACTACTACTACTACTACTACGACTACTGCTACTACTACTACTATTATTACTAAAATTACTGCCATGAGTCGAGTTAACAGAAAAACATACTGACAGTAAGTCACGTAAACTAGACAGCACTAGTGATGAATAATCACTGACATTCAGAAGAAAGGACTGGACCAGTAATCGGCTAAAGATAGTAGCCAATAAAATAGTGAAGTTCAGGTCACGTGATGATAGGGGCCGAGAGAAGAAAGGAACGGACAGAAGGCAGTCTGCAGTGGTGCGCCATCACGAACACATCGCTAAACTGAGAACCAGAGCCGATAGTTGAGATGACAGTGAAGAAATTAAACATCAGGAAAGATTGATGGCAAGAATGCGAGATATTACGCACATCTAAAACTGGAGACGATGGCTGGTGGATACACCACAGCAACCAGGCGAGCGAACATACTAATTCAACACCAACAAGCCCGGCTGTGTAGTTTGACGGGGAGACGGGCCTGTGATGACCGGAGGTCAAGTTGAGCGGGACGGTCGTAAGTAGTGATATTACAGTAACCTGTGTGAAAGAAGCAAGGTAGAAATTGGCCTTGAAGAAAGGGCGTGAAATGTCGGCATGTCAGGGGCTAGCGTGTAAAGTTTCTAACGGCCACAGTGCCGGCGTCGCGAAAGCTGACGTTTGTTGCTGACAGAATAAAGATACTTGTTATTTCATTCCACACCTGTTACACATTTTGTCATTTTGTCACCTTGTTGTTATTTCATTCCACAGCTGTTGATCACTGTATTCTGGAACACGTTATACGTCAACGCAGCTTATACTTACCCCTAAGAGCACGATGGCAGTGTGTGTATGTGGGGGGGGGGGGGAGGGTTCTCGTCACGCAATAGAACTCGGCAAATTTAACGCCATAAGTACAGCAAATTAACTGGCAGTGAGCGAAAATCAACAGCTCAGTAAAGTTGTTACTAGCAGCAAGAAACGTCTTATAGCCATACAAAAGCGTGTGTATTGTGAGTGTTGAAATGTGATTAGTTTCAATGAACAGAGTGTACTGAAAGTTAATCAACTGAATTGTGAAAGTAGAATCAACAGGACTGTTGTGATGATAAGAGGTGATTAAGATCAGTAATCAAGAACGTTGGAGAACAGTTGTAACCAGGTGAAGAACTGTCAAAGGACATTGAAAGTTAATACGACCTAACATCGGTACTCTGAAAATACACCAAGAAAGTAAAAGTAATGATGTGTGCCCCCGCTTGATTCATGTGATGTTGTGAGCGTGATTATCTGTCGTCGTCAATTCAACAAAAGACATAAATTTGGCACAAAGCTGCCGAATCTTCAGTAACAGTATAATAGACCGTCATAAGGTGCTAAACTCACTATATAGTCTGATTGGACACTCATTTTCTATATTATCCAACACCAAGCAGCGAATCAACGACTCCGGAAGTCACACCACTCTACAGATGCAGTAGTAGTGAATGCTCAAAACGACCATCTTGTGAGGAAGCATCCCAATCACCGGCAATCTTCAAGATCCGAACTGAAGCCTCCCCTGCAGACTGAAGTGGAGCCAGCCATCTTGAAGATGTCACCAACGACGCCAGCAGTGGATATACAAGTTGAGTTGGTTTTTTTTTTACTTGTGTATGCGTCCTGTTCAATGTTCTGGTGTTGTCAGGCACCCTTCAACCACCCTGTTTGTGTACGCTTCATTGTAGTGGAGGTTGGTGGGCTACTTTTTTGTGAATTATTGAATACAAAGGTACGTTCCATTCGGTGGCAGCCGAAATTGACTTTGCAAATTCTAGTTATTTTCGACTGTTAATGAGAACTTAGTCTTGTCTGTGAACTTATTCGTCCCGTTATCGTTCTCTTGCATCATTAATGTATATAGTGATCATCATTGTTATGTCCACATGTGTCTTGTTCAGTTAGCTCACATTCTGATAGGAGTTAACGTTGGTCCTGTGGCGTCATTAATTTATTTCCAGACCGAGCGACAGCAGCTTCGATGCGCCGATTACATCGCAGCGACTAGACCAGAAGCGACGTCGACGACGAACAGAGAACACCTCCTGTTCTGAGGCGTATCATCCTGTCGGAAGAACGACATCAAAGTGACAGAGGACAGTATCTGAAGGAGCAAGTACTAGCATCTGGAGGTCACTACGAACAAGGCCAGGATCAGATACATAAGGTTGTAATCCTTTTAGATTGTCGGTGTAACTTGATCTGTATCACGCATATTTATTATATTATTTTATATATATTGATAATAAATTGTTGTAATTTATTACACAACGATTTAATTTAGTGTACATTAATTATGTCCACATTAGGTGAGTTTATTGCCTTAGGGGAAAAGTGTGGCTTAACTGGACCCGAACTAATGGCTTGGGCTGAGGCCAAGTTGTCCGATTTTCAAATACAAAAGAGGGATGAGAGAGCAGCAGCTAGGGAGGCCAGAGAAGCACAAGAAGCAGTATAACAGTGCTATAGAACAACAAGGCCGCTGTATATAGTTGATGGTGCTTGTCTACAAACAACAAAGTCCATTTTAACAATATATTCCGAGTTTATATGGCATCAATTTGTAAAGTCCCATACAGATGAAATCATACTCGACTCGTTCTACTTAGCGGCTGATGGAAGGACTGTTTACGTCCACGCGTGAGCAACCCTAGATCCCTAACTACCGGTGCTCACGCGTGCACAACCTATTTCCCCTTGTTTTTGCACACCATCTATTAACTCATTAATTCCCTAACAGAGATGGTACTCTGTTATATTTCTCCCTATCCTCAACAAGACTTTTTCTTAAAAAGTCTTAATCCCTAGCCTAGCCTACTTACCTAATGTACTTCTCTCAACCCGCTTACTCATCTTAAACTAACCCCTTCTTACCAAGTGAGCTTCTATTCCTAAGAGTCTACTTGTCTACTTATATCTTATAGCCAACCGCTATGTTTCTTCACAGTCCTTCGTGAAGTCATACTTCTTCTTCGTTTATGTATACAAAATTTCATTTTCTAAAACAGTTTATAAGGAATCTATCTAGATATTTCATTTCATATATACATATGTTCATCAAAACCGTTGGTATATAAACACAATTGGAAATTTGTCATGCGTTATATTCATATTCTCTCAACATCCACAAAACAATACAGGATAGACAGAAAAATGGGGTGCGCACCCGGAAGTTATAAAGAAGTAGTCAGAAAGCAATCACATTTATCCTACCTTGCAATCACAAAAACTTTATAAATAACGTTTTAAAACGCATCTTATAATCCATGAATATATATTTCTGTTTGTTACAAATTAAGTCAATCCACAATTTCTTCCTTATATACTCAATATTAAAACCCACAACCATTAACGACTATATTTCCCATAGCTCATGTTCAAACATGATTAAACCATAAAAAATAATATTGACAATGTTCATTTCTTATGAACATACTTACTAATACTATATCTATGCTCCATGCTAACAAGCACAGCACTCTTTTTAAACCAATTAATGCTGCTTATCACAGCTCCTATATTAACCCCCTCACATCCCATTATAAACATCCTTGTTCATTGGCGTATCTAACTTTGTACTAAACCATATGTGCTGCTATCTACAGCCCCATTAATGTCCAGCCCCAATTAACTAGCTCCTTATATTCCCATTGATGCTGACTAATGCAGCCTCTTTTTATACCACCTATAGACGATAGTCACGTTAACTTCTTCTTCTTTAATATAACATTGCATCCAATCCATATATTTTCAATTAATGCTGACTTAATGCAGCTCTTATTTTAATCCCCCCAGAACCATATATTTCTACCAACTTTCATTATAAAACCCATCATCCAAGCATGGCATTCTAGGATATAACTAACCCCTCATATTCCAAAAATTAACGCTGACTGACGCGGCAGCCTTCTTACTAGTACAAGGTCGAAGTTTATGGTACTCATGTTTACTAAAACTTATTACTCACAAGGAGAATGTGTTTCTCTTCTAGTCCACAGTCGTTTGTTAACTATTTTCTGAACGAAGGGTTCTCCATAAGGCCCCGTCTTATTACTTTAACTAATTTTATACTCAGAACAAAATAATAACAATTTTCTTTTCAACCAAGTGTTAACAATCATCAAATTAATATGGTGAACTCAAATAAGTCAAAATAACTGAAAGCACAAGTTACAAGAGTTATTAAACCAAGCGTAATCCAAACAGAACTCTTCCCCCCCCCCCCCAAATATATATATGGTTTTATCCCCAACATAATGTACATAGTCAAATTATCATCAATTTAAATCAATACAACCATTAACGGTCTCTTCTACGGACCGCTAATTTATCCTAAAATAAAGAAAACACAACAAGTCTTATTCTAAAATCAAATAATACCCATTTTACAGAACCAATTCAATCAAAAATAATATACTATACTATAAATAATGCAATGCATTATACTCTACGAAAACCTAACTTAACACATCTGTAATCTACAGCTACTGAATATAAGAAGACTGCCTTGTCTTCCAACACAGGTCACGCATTTTAAATCTTCTCCTGCAATCTGCAGTCTACTCCATCACCCTATTTACCATATCTCCACTTTTTCAATAACGCTAGATTTCTCTCCCTTCATAATATTCCATCTCTTATAAAACTAACTCATAACGACACCACTGTATTTGAAATATGAAGGAAACAATTATTGTTAACTACAACTCAAATTGCTCCATTAACTAGTGTGGCTATTTCAGCGTACAACAACTCATCTATCTACTAAGGGAAATTGTAACTCGGCATTCTCATCATACGCAAAACAATATTTATTCCCCCAATAAAAGTCAATAATCAAAAATGACCATACTTTTTCTGGAAGTCGACCATCACCTCTCCTCCAGCAAGTATAAGCGCAAACCAAGCCATTTATCATCTCACATCATTCTACCAATTAGTGTCAGTCCTACTTCTAATCGCACAGTCGCCGTCTCAAGCTCTACATTCTTCTGTAACATAATGTTTCTTCCCATTCATAATGTTGGATATACCTCTATTATATTATTGGGAATTGTATTGATCCGGAACCGTTGTCTTCCGACTTATGTCCTGGCTTCCGTCGTTTGACCCTATGTCCTTTGACTTCTGCCCGTTGACTTATGTCTCGACCTGTCCTCAAATTGCCCAACATGACAACCCGCTACAAGTTGTCTCTGTTACGAGAACAACACATGAGCATAAATGTTCATGTTCACCTATAATATCAGTACCAACTCGTATGCTCTATGTTCTACTCTTCACCTTTAAACTTCCGTTTGTGAAGAAATATTTTCAATGTTACATTCAGGTTTTTTAAAGAAGTCATCGTGTCCCCTGTTTCGAGTTACCGTTCTTTGAAATAAATAGTGACTGCAACCTTTATGTGTTTGTTTTCCTGTTTGTTTGCGTGTTATTCATTAAACTACAATGTAATTAACTTGCTAACATGTGTATGTGTTTCTATTCTACATGTATGTATGACTTCGAGCGCCGTAAATCGGATTATTGTGGCTACAAATGTCGGTTACTTTTATTTATGACCACAATTTCGTTTTAAGATGCTCCAAGTACTTTCTCTATTTACTACTACTATTTCTAAAGTATAGCAGTTACACACTTAAACTGAACAACACATTGGTTACACCGATTGACACAGACAAGTCATAATAAGACGATTTGCGCGGAGACAAAAAATTCCGCTAAATCTCTCTCTCTCTCTCTCTCTCATTCAATGTTTACTTTGTCTTCATTCACTCCTCTCCTATTATACATCTTTCGTTCATTACTTTCATACCATACTTATGTTAAAACATTCATTCGTCTTTAAAATATGGTTCATAATAATACAGAAATGAACATTGCATATTTACAATAAATACTTGGCTGAATCGTATGTGTTCACGCCACATGACTGTGCTATGTCTTTGCACGCGTCATATTTATACAAAATATTATACACTTTGATGATGATGGTTTGTTACCGATCATATGAAACTAACTACTCTAACTAAGTTATAGTGATTTCGTGTGCTGTCCTAAATTAACCTAAGGGAAATAACCTAATTAATTAACTACATTTAAGCAAAGTGGGTTAGTTACCTTATTGTACTATTCGTAAATGAAATGATAATAATTTTGTACTGATTGGGTTAGTTTAGAAATGATATTTTAAGGAAATTAATATATAAATGATTATGTTTACATGGTGATGTGATAAAGTAATGTCTAATAATTGCATTTCTAAAGTTAGTATTAATCCAAATTAATACTAACTTTAGAAATGCAATTATTAGACATTACTTTATCACATCACCATGTAAACATAATCATTTATATATTAATTTCCTTAAAATATCATTTCTAAACTAACCCAATCAGTACAAAATTATTATCATTTCATTTACGAATAGTACAATAAGGTAACTAACCCACTTTGCTTAAATGTAGTTAATTAATTAGGTTATTTCCCTTAGGTTAATTTAGGACAGGGTTTTCAAGTAAATGTTAGTGACTTGTACCTATAAACTAACATAAATAATGTCATATATTTAATTACACATTTGCATTACAATTATAAATGTACACAATGAGGTTATGCGCACTGTTTAAAAAAAAACAATGTATTATACATATCACACTTATATATATCTACACTAACTCCTCCTGTACGGTGTAATGTTCGAGCACTGTTCCTTGTAGACTAGTGTACTAACATAGTTCAATTCACCACAGTCTTATTCTATGCTCTCCTTTCAGGATAATGGTATATATAAAGTTCCCTACTAGTTTCTGTAGGTTCACGTCTAACACTTTTAATGTACTTATTGCTTCTTTACGTATTAGCACTGTAGCAATATAACTAATGTGCCTGTTCATTTACTCATAACGGCACTGTTCCTCTTGCACATTTTAGTCGACTGGCGATATTAACGTACTTCAACGTGTACGTTTTTATCACACACGGCACTGATTTCATTCATAACTACAGTGTCACTGTTTCTGGTGATAAATCTTCGCCCTTCTCCTGTACTTCAGGTACCTCTATATTTGAAGGTCTACTTAAAATGTCTGCCAAAGAGTTCAATGATCCCTTCAAATGTTGGATTGTAAAGGCATAGTTTGCCAATATTAAGGACCATCTGTAGATCCTGTTGTTTTGAGGGATACCAGACTGCATGACTGCAAGGGGAGAGTTGTCGGATTGGATTACAAACTCTGTACCTGCCAGAAACCTATGCAGTTTTCTCACACAATAGATTACGCTGAGGCCCTCCAATTCAGATGCTGAGTATCTCGATTCAGCAGGGCTGATCTTACGGCTTACGAACATCACAGGGTGGAACCTCCCGTCGTAAAACTGGCCCAATATACCAGATATGGCAATCGCACTTGCGTCTGTGCGGAGAAAATATGTAAGATATTGATTGGGTAAACGTAAAATAGGTGGTACACTGAATAAATATTTCAACTTTGACAATGAGCCAATTAACTTTGCATCTTTTACATCTAATTTAGCCGAAGCTTTCAAAATATTTGAAAAAACACTGGTGATTTCCGCCAGATTGGGAATAAATTTACAATAATAGTTTACAAGACCAAGTAGACTTCGGACCTGTTTCTTGGTCGTTGGCATAGTCAAATTAAGAATCTTTGTGACTATTTTCTCGTCTGTTTTGAGTTGGCCTCTGCAGATGGTATAGCCTAGGAAGTCAATTTCCTCCATGCCCAGCTCTACCTTAGTAGGTTTGACGGTAAGACCGAATAATCGTAGCCTGTCGAAGACATGTCGAAGTTTCAGTAGGTGTGACGTCCAGTCTTCCGTATGAACACATATGTCATCTATATATGTAGAAGTATTGGTCACCCCGTGGAGAAGATCCCTAGTAAGACGTACGAAAGTGGCAGGAGCATTACGAAGGCCAAAAGGGAGAAAGCGCCACTCATATAGCCCTAGAGGTGTACTAAAAGCTGTCAAAGGAATTGAATTTTCTTCCATCGGAACTTGCCAATAACCTCGAGTGAGGTCGAGTTTGGAAAATATACGAGATGTAGACATATCCAGGATCAAATCTTCGCATGCTGGGATTGGTTCAGCATCGATCTTTGTCACTCTGTTTAAACGTCGAAAATCGACACAGAGGCGAATTGTTGAGTCCTTTTTCGTGACAAGAACGATAGGAAAGGAATATTCTGACTGTGATCTTTGAATTATTCCACTCGACTCAAGAGATAGTATTTCCTTGTCGAGATTTGCCCTATAATTCAGAGGGATGGAATAAGGTCGACATTTGATAGGGGTGTTATCAGTCAGAATGATGGAATGTTGTATTCTGTCTGTCTTTCCTGGGATGTCGGAGAATATGTCCTTGTATTCTGTCACTAGATCAATCATCTGTCGTCGTTGCTCGTCCGTAAGTTTGGTTTCTATCCGTATGCTGTCGATGGTCCCAGTCGTGTCTACCGTAGGGACTGGTAATTCTAATCCGTCGTCATCTGTCTGGTTCAGTACTGTTGTGGTATTAGCTGCGTGTGTTGTTACCTGGCTAAGTGTGTTTGCGATGTCGATGTCGTGAGTCGCCCTACCTAGTGTAGTTGCGTTGTGTACGTCTGTCGTCCGATTGACTGGTGTGGGTGCATTTTGTTCGTCTGTCGGTAGTTCCTGTCGTGAGAAATATGGTTTCAGCATGTTGATATGAAATATCTTTAATTTTCCCTTTATCGATATTTCATAGTCGACATCTGATATTTTACGTTCGACGTTGAATGGCCCTTGCCAAGATGTTAGCAACAAATTACGTTTGTCTGGTAGCAACAGTAGAACTTTCTGGTTCGGTTCTAGGTGTATTGTTTTAGCACCTTTATTTGCATACTCGCGGTACATTTGTTCTTTCCTCTCCAAAGATGCTTTGGCTATTTCACACGCTTTCATGATTCTATCGCGTGTGTCAGTTACCATCTCATATGGTGTTACAGGTGTTGTATTTTCTGGTAAGCTAGTAATTAGCTGATGGTATATTGATAGGGGTCCACGAGGGTTCGCCCCATACACTAGTTCGAAAGGTGAGAAACCCGTACTTGAGTGCGGAATTTCTCGGTGGGCAAAAAGCACAGCTGGTAATAGCGTATCCCATTCAGCTGGGTTTTCGGCTGTTATTTTTGCCAGCATGTGTTTCAGATCCCCGTTAATTTTTTCTATGATGCCGTTACTCATTGGGTGGTACGGTGTACAGAAATGCTGCTGTATTCCTAACAATTTTGTTAAGGCTTGCATCGCAGCCGAAATAAACTTAGTTCCCCGATCCGATAAGATCGTTCGCGGAAAACCAAAGCGACAAAATAAGTGCAAAAATACATTTGCAACATCTTTGGAGGTGATGTATTTTAGTGGAATTGCTTCGATCCACCTGGTACATGTATCCACGAGCGTCAGTATGAAACGGTTTCCCTTGTTCGACACCTGATTCAGGGGTCCAACAATATCGACCGCAACACACTCAAATGGTCTTGATGCCAACAATGACCGTTGAACTTCGGCCGTCACATGCTTACCCTTTCTTAAAAGATGTTGACAAATAGTATATGAACGACAGAAAATTTTTATATCCGAACAGAATTTAGGCCAGTAAAAATGTGACAAAATTCTGGCTCTGGTTTTGTCATAGACCAAATGTCCAGCAAACGGTGACTCATGTACGATTTTCAGCACAGTTTGTCGGTATGTTACAGGTAACACCGTTTGCTGAATTTCATGGTTATCATTTGTGTAATAACGCATGAGAATTCCGTTGTGTATTCTAAAATACCAAGATGCATTTTTGGTCACTTTCGCTCGCTCACCTAACAATCTAAAATAAGGTGCGATAGTTTGATCGGTGCGTTGTGCCTCGATAAATTCTTGTCAAGTATTATTGTTAGTAGCACCGCAAGGTGTTAACAGCTGTAACATCTCGTTCTGCAGGTCAGTGTAGTTAGTTTGCGTTTCTGACCTTGTTACAGCGTTAGCCAGGTTCGTTTCCTTCCAGGCTAATATATCATCGTTAGTACATTTCTTTAATGAGTCTAGACATCCTAAAATAAGATCCGTGCAAGGGTCTTGCAGGATTGCGCACGTAAATGTGCCGATAAGGAACGGGGTATTTATATGCGCTTTTACCACTGGGTATTTCTCTATTGTTCCAGAGAAAGTACGGTATTTGACAAATTCACCCGTGTAATCTTCTGGTTTCACCAGTTCTTTTCTCAGGCCAAGTAAAGTGCTCCCGCTGTCCAGTAAACAATGGCATGGTTGGTTATTTACCAGTGCATCGTAGAACTTCAATTTACCTCTGGAGGCATTAGCTGCGCTAGTATCTTCGATGGAATATGGGATAACGTGACCACATTCTAATTTCCCATCCGCATGAAACCTGTTACATGTATCACATTTATTGAAA
Organism: Cepaea hortensis; assembly: GCA_963921405.1. NCBI lineage: Eukaryota > Metazoa > Mollusca > Gastropoda > Stylommatophora > Helicidae > Cepaea > Cepaea hortensis. The sequence goes on from OY992887.1 coordinate 65,287,788, forward strand.
TCAAGTATATCAGTAACTAATGCAACACTTTCACACACATTCTCTGGTAGCACATTCTTAAGTTCAGAGTCTATCACACTATCACCGTCTGATGACGTATCGATGAGCATAGCACTGTTTGCCTTCATCCTTTGTCTGCCCAGACACTTTGCCGAATAGTGTCCATAGCTCGAACAAAAATAACATTTGATAGCACGTTTGAACGAGTTTCTTCTATTCTCTTGCTTCTTTATGACTGTTTCTAAATGAGATGGATATGCGGGATTTTTAACGCACATCGAATAACTGGGATGATGTAACTGGCAATATCCACAACGTGGAGGTTTTTGATAGGGCTGGTCTTTCCTATGGTACTCTTTTTGCCTATACGGTCTATTAGGTTCGTTTTTTACAAAGGCAGTGATCTCAGTTTCATGGATGGTAGTTTTAAAGATATCACGGTTTGCAGAAAAGTAAGCAGATCCACGTTTTTCTAGCTCTTGAATGGACTCTATGTCTGCCTGTTGGAGGAACTTTGCAAAGGGGGTCGGGACAGTGGATATTACCTTGTCCATTACCATTAGATCTTGCAGTTTATCGAAGTTTTCCCCCACTTTTGCTGCCTTAGTCCACTTATTAAATGTACTCTGCACGTTAGAGACGTAATCTAAGAAGGTTTCACTAGGTTTGGGTCTTAACTGTGAGTATTGAATCTGATACCCCGGAGCGTCAAGTAAGAAATGTTGCATGATTCTATCGTGTATGTATTGATAGTCACTCCTTAGTTCTGTAGGTATTGATTCTATTACTTTTAATGGCTCACCACTGAGATTTCTCATGTAGATCATTGCCCAATCTGTCAAAGGTATTTTATGAGTCTTAAGTTGAAACTCTATATTCTCCGTCCATGCAGAAATGGAATCGCCTACGCTGTATGGCGTGATAAGGCCTTTATATTTGGAGAATTTTTTTTGCTCCTCTTGGCTTTTTTGTTTACTCGAGGCTATGTGCAAGTTTGACTCTATCTCTAACTCTTTCATCTTTACTTCAGTGGCTTCCTCTAATTGCTTGTTGGCGTGATCTAACTCCAACTGTTTTTGTTTCGTCTGTGACTCTACATCAATCTACTTTTGTTTGGTAGCTTCCTCTACTTCTTTCAATTCTTTTTGATGCTGTCTTTCTACTGCTCTTTCATCTCTATCTAGAGCAACTTTTCTCTCTGCTTGTGCAATTTCTTCTTTATATTTTTGATCAACCCATTTTTATAATTCCTGTCCAGTATGGCCTAGTGCCTTTCCTGCCTGGATGCAGTCATTTAACGATGCCATGTTATGATTTTATGTTATTTCGCAATAACAATATTTCATCTCACACAATAGTTGTACATTAATATGTTAGTTATTACATTGTCACTGAAAAAATAAGATGCATCGTTAAAATGGTCAGTATCAAAATTATTCGAAAATATACTCATCTAATCGGTTGGAAAACCTTGGCACTTGGGATGTTCCACCGCTGACTTCCTTACACAAAATGATTGACTTGATTGGAGAACTGACGCTTCTGTTTAGTAGAGCATCAATACTTTAGAAAATATGTATATACTACAAATACATGTTCATTTTTCATGTGGCTGATCAATAACGAATGTGATTTGGATAATGATAATGATGTTAATGGATGAATGATATGATAGTATCAATGATCGTCATGATTTGTAGGATGAAACGTCGTATGAGTGTCACTGTCGTCTTGTCTTCACTTTCTTCTGGTTGGTATGACTACGCTCTATAGATTCCGTTTAGTAGCTAATATACTCTTAAATGTGATGAATGTTGACATTGATGGCTGTATCACACAAAATGAAATATACGATAGTGTGCTTGTTAACTTTGCAACATATTTGTACATATATTCATTTAATCAAATTCATCAACATTTGCTATCACTTTTCACAGAATTACACAATTTCTAAATTAATTTCTTTTACTTGTGGCTCAAACTCAACAAATGTTACTTTTTAAAGTATTTTGGTGTTCATTTTCGAAAAAAATTCTATTTCAAACATTCTACAATAAATAATTCACGTTTGGATAATTTTAACACCACAAAAAAATTTTGAGTCTTTAGACGTTGGTTCAGAAAACTTCTGACACCAAATGGGTCCTGCCTGTCAACAACCTACTTGCGACACGATAATTCAGGACTCCCTAATTTTGCACGACACGAATCAATAACTCGTGTGGTTTACAAAAGGATACATTTTTATTTAGAGCTATTTACACACAAGCTCTGCGAGCGGAATACATCATGGATAATTAACAACATGGTATGTTTCACAGATGCATGTAAGAGGTGAACACAATGATACTAATAACTAATTGGAATCTAAAGCCTAGCCAACACTATTGCTGATAAACTAAATAAGGTTCCTAGCGAACATGTCTGCTCTCTATCAGTCCTTGTCCCAGTCTGTCGCACGCTGGTAGTTGCGTGTTGAACCTCGGACATTCAGTCCTGCGTGCGCTGGCGAGTTTGCGTGCGTAGAGTCCCAGCACGCTTGGTTACTTAACTCAAGTAACTGGTATTCTCCAGTTACTTGTCGAGAAGCGAGTTCCCTATACTCTTGGGAAACCCTCGCTCATCAGCACTCAATAACCTATTAGTTGACACGAGTGTGTCCTGTTGTCACGCTAAATATAGTGCCTGTGTCTCTCCTGTCTGGTGTTCTCTGTATAGCTCCGTCTTAACCCCTTAAGCTCCTGTGTGGATCTTTGACAATGCTTCTCATATGCATTTCGTCATTATTCTCGTATCACGACAACCCGACGTACATATTCTGTTACTTCTAAGAAAACAGATACCCATTCGACATTCTACCAATTACTCAACGCACCCTAAGCATATCGATCACTTTTTCTTCTCACTTCACCTCAACCTCCTCTCATCATCCTACACTATTAAAGCGTCAGATTCTTTCATCTCCACCAATACTACTATATCTGCTTCTCAAACCAACCAGCGAAACATAAATTCTATCTCAGACATCACGTCATATCATATTTATACTCCAGTTACTCTTCTAAAAGCTTTGAGTCAAGCCATCTCAAACAACACGTCAGTCTAGTACGAGCATTTATAATTAGTTTATCTCTCTCCGTGCAAATTCTGTGCTGAGTCTAGCCTACCTCAATCACATCAGTTATACATCACTCAACTTGATCAACCGGATAAGGGATGTTTCAATTTCCACATTGTCTATTCTCCCCGCACCACAACCAAACACAAGATATTCTTTATAGCGTATCCACGTAGAATATTCCACCACTCACCAGCTTTAAAATTATCCATTACTTGCTGTGAGTTTCTATCCAAAATAACACTATTGCCTGCACCATATATTGTGATGCTCAAGACGCAATTCATCTCGTAAGCCAAAACAATGTCATACGCTATTTTTTACCCTCGGAATTCTAAAAGCGTATCCAACCCAAATATTTCATTGTCTCCTACTGCTGTGTGTCTTTCTTCAAGTACCTCATCTTCAGTATCCACAACTGTTAGACTGTCATTAAAGTACTCATGTCTTAAGGTCATATATTCTCTGATTTTTCTTATGTCATCTTCCGTAGTCGAGTAGATTTCTGCTATCTGTTTATTACTATTCTTCTTCTTAAGTGCTTTCTTTCTGTTTCCTTTATTTGCTATTCTTGTTTTTACCGCGTCTGTCTGCTCATTGTTTTCAGTATGTGTCCAATATATTTTATACCTTCCTCCCTCATCTTCTAAATAATCACTGTATATGGTCGTTCCAGCATATGTTGCAGAAGAGGAAGCAACATCTCTGTAGTCGGAACTCTTACAACCAATATTCTTTTTATTTATAACGCTACTTTTCCTGTCGCAGTCAGGGAGAAACTCCATGTCTCCGTCTGAGGCATCTGTTATTACGCCAGTCGAACCCACGTTTACCAGCAAACTTTCAGATCTGGCTTTGACACTTTTTCTAACTTTCTGTCTGGTGTTTCTTGGTTTTAACGGCTTACCTACAGTCTCTTTAATTTTAGCTGGCGGCAGCTTTTCAACTTGTGCTGGTTTTGTAAGTTCTATAATAGTTTGTGTTCCCCTTCCTATCGTTTTAGTCGGTTGTACCGTGTCTACTTGAGTCTGCGTATTATTGTCTACCATTTCCATCATTTGCGTCTGTGTCTCTCTTTCTTGTCTACTTCTAACAACTGAAAATACCTGTCGATCATCAACTAAGGTTCTATTAGTCTGATGCTGATTTTCAGTTTTGTTTGCCTTTGCGAGTGCATATTTCAGCTTTCTGATTTCAAACCATTGACTTCGCAATGTTCTCGCATCTTTATTATTAGGATGGCCAGTCCCTGTTCCATCTTTTCTTATAAAAATTCTCTCTCTGCCACCTATTAAATTCTGGTTTGCTATGTTGTCTCTCTTCATACCTTCGTGTTCTCGTCACGTCGTTTACCTCCCGTCTGCGGTAGTTTCTGTCGTTGTTATAAAGTGGTTGTCTTCTATAGCAGTTTGAAGTTTGACGTGGCCTTAGTGTAATGGTATCATACTGGTCATTCGATTGGAAACCCCGACTACTATGTTGCCCTCTACTATGTGTCCGTATTTCTATATTATTTATACTAATTCGTCTCCAGCTATTTCCAGCATAACTAATGTTCGTTGGTTGTTCTACTCTTTGTTTAATATTTCTCCGATTCCCTGTCCTTGGCCTTGTAAAATTCCTCTGTCTGTCTTCATAATTTCTACTTGGTCCACTGTTTCCACCTTTATTCCGTGCACCAACCTGGGCACGTCTGTTACCACAAAATCTAAAAACGTGTCCCCTCTGACCACAGCTCCAACAAACCATATTTGTGCCATTTGCCGTCTCTCTTATAGGGTTTCTCGTTTGTCTTTCTCTATCATGAGTATTTTGATTATTACTTCCTTGTAGTGTCTGTATTTCTCCCCGTCTTCTCCATCCGTACCTCGCTTGTCCTATCTCCTCTCCTAGTTCCTCAATCCTCTCTTCTCTATTAGTTCCTATCTCTCGTCCTACCCTTAGTCTAAATCTTCTTCTCAAACTCTCTTCCTGTACAGCTATATCCACAGCCTGTGATATTCTCGCAGGATTTTCCCTCATAAGCTTGAATTTAAGTCCATCCGACTTTATCCCGTCAACAAAAATTCCAATCAGCATCCTCTCTACTTCCTCACCTTGAACATTCTGCCCTATGAATGCTTCTTCAGCTAAATTAATCAGCCTGTCACTGAACAATTCAACACTTTCTCCATCATGTTGCCTAGATTGTCTTAATACTGAGAAAGCATGTTGTGGATCTGTGATCTCCGCATACTTGTGGGCTAGATCATCCTTAAATTGTTCCCACGTCTCATCAGTTCCTGCTTCCAATTTTCTTCGAATATGATCCGAGACAGGCGATGCACTAGTCCTATAAGCTAAATTTTTCTTATCCTCATCTGTGGCAGCCACTAGATAAGCATGTTTTTCGATGGACACAACCCATTTCTTAAAATATTTCGCTTGTCCACTAAACTTATCGATGTCAACAGCTACGCTTTGCTGTTTCAAAATTGTGTCTAACTTGGATATGGCCCTACCTACACCACCAAGCACCTGTCCTAAAGAAAGGTCCTGGGCTTCCATATTAAAATCTGAAATACAAAATATACCAGTACGACACAATGTAGTATAATTTAAACTATTAAGTTCAGTTGGCAATGTTATCGATGTCGTTATTCTAAACTAACCAGTTTGATAATTTAATTATTATACTTGCTTCAATTCCTCCGTTACACACACTGTTGTTTGCTCGATCGTTTCTCAACTTAACAAACTGACCAGATGCCTGTCCTACGTTCCTTCAACAATTGGGTGAAAATGACGTTAAGGCTCACGAAGTATACAGTACAGCGTTCAAGAAATGGCCCAATCGACATAGTAATGAACTATTTGACTGCCGCCTCTCGGTAGGCATTTGATGGAAAGCTTTTCTTCACTGACAATTCGCCCTTGGTCGGGTTCTTGACTGCCGCCTTGGATGGCCCTTGATAAAAACCCTCTTCACTAAAACGATTGAGTTGCAGTGAATTCAAAAATTGTTGAACATCATTCAATTGCAAGTTCCTTCGACCTTGGATGAGATTCGATAAAACGGCCAGTTCAAATTAATCGCCATTCTGGACAAATTGACTGATTTGAGATAACTTGAGCGGTCTCAAAAATGTTACTGACCTGGGGTAACGGCTGAACTTGAGTGACCTCACAATTTTAACTGGCCTGAGGTAACGTTTAAACTTGAGCGACCTCAAAATTTTAACTGGCCTGAGGTAACGGCTGAACTTGAGCGACCTCAAAAATTTTAACTGGCCGGAGGTAATGTTTAAACTTGAGTGACCTCAAAAATTTTAACTGGCCGGAGGTAATGTTTAAACTTGAGTGGTTCAACGTTATCGTGGCTTTGCTGTCCGATTAGACCTGATTATCCGGCTGCAGGTAGATAATTCTCACAGTAACGCCCCAGGTTTATAAAATCGATGATGTATCCACCAGCGGCATCCAAGAGTGGCGACGTGAAGCAGCATTAAGCGACTCCGATTGGCTTCGAGTTCAGCAAAAAATCACTGTGCGTCAAGTATCAGGCCACTGTGTAACAATGACTTAGGCATGGCCAGAGAACATCGGTATCTTAGTTAGGCAGTACTGGGCAGCTTGCTTCTTGACCTTCACAGAGGACTATATTTTGATAATTCAGCAGCCCGAGAAATCACAACAACTACCCCTGGCGGGCTTTCAGTTGCTGTGTCTCTCAACTATAATCAACAAAAACACAGCATTCATTTTCCAGACGCGGTCAATAAAAGTCTTCGCTTGTGCCAAGATGATTCCCGCGGAGACCCATTAGTTGGAAAGCCTGGTCACGGCACCAAAATAGATTCCTATAACAGTGCTATAGAACAACAAGTATGGTGCTTGTCTACAAACAACAAAGTCCATTTTAACAATATATTCCGAGTTTATTTGGCATCAATTTGTAAAGTCCCGTACAGATGAAATCATACTCGACTCGTTCTACTTAGCGGCTGATGGAAGGACTGTTTACGTCCACGCGTGAGCAACCCTAGATCCCTAACTACCGGTGCTCACGCGTGCACAACCTATTTCCCCTTGTTTTTGCACACCATCTATTAACTCATTAATTCCATAACAGAGATGGTACTCTGTTACAGCAGCAGCTAAAGAAGCCAGAATTGCACAAAAAGCAGCAGCTAAAGAAGCCAGAATTGCACAAGAAGCAGCAGCCAAGGAAGCCAAAGAAGCCAGAGAATTGGAAAAAGAAAGAATAGCTGTTCTAGAAAAACAGAGAGAAAAAGAAATTGAATTGGAGAAACAGAAAATAGAAAAAGAATTAGAATTACAGAAACAAAAGATGGAGAGAGAAATAGAACTGGAAAAACAAAAATTAACTCTCCAGGAGAAAACACTTGAGTTTGAGCGGGACAAGTTAGCGGCCGAGCAAATATTAAAAGACAAGGAGGTTGAGGGAAATATTAAGGTAAAGATGTTGGAGATGGAGAAAGAGGCAGAAATATCTAAGAATAAGTTGGCATTCAAAGCACTGGATCCCGCCAAAAGATATCAAGGGATTATTAGAAATGTTTCCCAAGGGGACTCGATTTCTGCATGGCAGACTAATTGTGAAGTCCTCTTGACTCATTATGAGGTACCGTCTGACCAGTGGGGAGTATTACTTCATAGGCACTTGTCAGGGGAGCCGTTAAAGGTAATCGAACTTATACCTGAACAACGACGTACAGATTACTAATACATGAAACAAAGACTATTAGAACACTGCTCATTGGACACTGCAGGTCTGCGTACAGCATACAAGACACTTGGACCTAAATCGAATCAAACTTTTCTAGATTTCGTTTCTGAAACGACATTACTGTTTGACAGGTGGCTGAAATCGGCTGAGGTAGGTAGGGATTTTGACAAAATTAGAGACCTGATGCTCAGGGATAAACTTATCTCCGCAGTACCACAAACAATGTCAACATTCCTTATAGAACAGAAGTGTGATTCAGTAGCGGAACTGGAAGCAAAGGAGGAGTCATTTTTCAATGCCCATAGGACATTTTTGCAGAGAGTACTCAACCAGAACTAATTATTGGATCATCCGCCAGAGTTTCTAGTCACATATATGACAATTCGCATAACAAATATCAACGTCAGGACAAATACAGACAGAACAAACAATGGTCTAACACAAAAAAGGGTTTGACAATCCAGTGTAGGTTTTGTCGACGCATGCACGGAACATCAGAAATGTGTGATTCCAACCCGGATTATGAATCGTATATAAAAGAGCTAGCTACGAAACGTAACCATAAATATACAGACTACAAAAACAACTTAAAATGTTTCGCGTGCAATAGTTTTGGTCACGTAGTCAAGTCATGTAGATTGCGACAGATGACCAAAAATGCATGTTTAGCCTATTTATTTCAAGTAGCGACGACGAGGAACAGCAATACGAGAGCGCGTCTGGCAAGTATGCACGACCGGAGAACAATCCAAACAGAGCATATTTACAAGAAGCAAACTCCGCTTATATAAACGGTGGAAAACTCAACGTTGAACGTGCGATTGTCAATGAATTAGCAGTCAGAATGGTGAGGGACACTGGAACCTCGATTATTGGACTGGACAGAAAACTAGTCAAAGAGGAGGATTACATCAATGAGAAAGTCATATGTAGAACATTTGGTGGATCGCTAGAACAATTTGATGTGGCATGGACAGACATCAATTGCCCATACTATCAAGGACGTGTAACAGCGACAGTACTACCACAACCAACGACGGAATAAATTGTGGGAAACATTCCTGGAGTAAAAGAGTGTACCGCCCAAGAAGTAGAACAATGGTAAAAAGATAATATGAAAACACATGAAGGAAATTATGCAGAATTAATTTTCCCGATAGAAGACAAAAAGATACCTGTCGCAAGCGATGATTCAGAAATAGAACCCAACATGTATGAAATAAAAGAAAACTACACGGGAAACCAAAAGCAAACCAGTCAAGTAATTGACACTGAATTGACATATAGTAGTAAAGACAATACACAAAAGACATCCCATAACAATTTACAAGAGTTAACACAGTCAAAAATTACTTGGGATTCATTACCAATAAGATCGAATCTAACTCAAGCAGAACTTGAGAAAGTTACCTTTGGTATTGAAAATTTTAGACGTATTAGTCCTTCATTTAGTGACAGCACAGCAATGGTTAAACAATTTTTTGCGCAATACTTGGATAATAGTAAAGTAGATCACATACACGGATGTGCAGCTAGAAGATATGAGTCAAGCTCAGATGATGAGGAGTCATACAGAAAGAACAACAGGCAACAACGTCGGTTTAAAAAGACAGCCAAACCACGACATACAGATATGGTAGACTATACAAAATCAAACTGGCATGAAGAAACTCCGCCAAAGATGTCACAAACTCATTATACCAACACAGACACTTTACTAACAGAATGGAAAAAAAAAAATGTTCCCGAAACTCAAATTGACAAAAGAATACGAGATGTGAAAATAAGGAATTGGAATCGGTATTGGAAATATCTAGGTTTGTCCGGTGAAGAACGGAAGGAAAGAACACGTCAAATAGATGATTATAAATCAGTAACAACATATGTCACACAGGACGATGAGAATCACTGCCCAGTTTTACACATTAAAGAAACATAGATCAAATAGATTAAAACAAGTCAAGACAGATACATACATTAGATTCACATGCAGTACACACGGCGACATATGAGCATTGTAGTTTTGAACACTGAATTCTGTCTTAATAAACCTGTCGAAAATTCTTCTATCTATAAATTTCTCTTATATTGTAATTAAACGACACAATACATATACAGCTAGTTACATAATACGTCAAACACATATAACATATCAATCAACCACATACATCACTGTACGTCAATGATATATACATACAATACAACAATTCACATGGTCGAACAGCTTGTACACATCATCCACAATATAGCAACTCATAAAGGTTGTTTGAACAAATTTGATACTCTGAACAAACGGTCAGGACATTTCAGACTATCGGAAAACAGCTGATAGTAATTAATGTTAGAAATGGGTAATAACTATGTTATAACTATGTCAATATTGATTTGTTCAGATACATACATATTTGGGTTATTATTGTTACAGACATATTTATAATACGGCAATATCAGTGCGGAAGGATGACTATTAGTACATGTCATTGATGGTCAAATGAGATCTGAAGCATGTTGAGAAGACGAAATGTAATCCAACGTTGCAAGTTATCTGCGAGCGAAATCGCCGTATTCCAGATAAGTTAGATTAATTAAGTTATTAAGATATATTAATGATATTTTATTGCTGTTGAAAATGAAATTCATGAAAATTTGAAAAAAAGATGAATTCCTGGGGGAAAAATTCAGGTAAATGAAAAAAAATAAAAATAAATTAATGAAAATGAAAAGAATAAAATATTGAATTATTGAAAAAAAAAATAAAAAAGAAGCCATCAACAACAAAAAAATAACAGAAAAGAACAAGAGTTGTCATTATTTCGTGTAATGCATTTTTCAGTATCACATGATGCATTATTGTTGTTTTGTCATGACAATACATATATATTATGTACTCTTTGATAGTAAGCCATAGGTAGAACACATGATACAAAGGATATGATTATAAGGAAATTAATTGGTTTCAAATGTTCATTGGGTTCATTGCAATTATACTATTGCGTTAATTAGATTATTATTGTTCATACTTAGAGATTTAGTTATTTCATGAACAGGATGAATGGGAATGAAAGGAATATTAGCTATCTAGGTAATTAACTTAATATTGCTATTAATATGTGATAGAGTAGGATTAAATATTGCAGGTAAATATTAGGCAGCCATACTCATGAGCCACAAAATAACAACATGAGAAAGTGCCGACAAGAAATATACATATATGAAAACCCCACATGAAGAGTTACACGAAACAGTCGAAGTCGAAGCACAGAAGTTACGTCAACTGTAGTCAGGTCATACGCACATTGGAGTATGGGAAGGTCGGCTATGAAGATACACAGCAAAAGCATGAGCGATTCAGTTACCAATGATGTCAGTGGAGGCTGGATGTGATGAACACACACATTTAAGGAGCCACTAGGGATGTCCGGGGAGACATTGGGACTTAGTGATGCTGGACTTCAATTCTCTGATATAAAGAGGAGTTTGGGAGCCACACATTGTCTACGGGGATAGATGTGATATGTGTCCGATTTATAAATTTTTTTTTTCTGTGATGCCGTTCATAGCACTTCAACTATTCACAATGGAATAGGTTATAAGGATAAGGGATACGCTTATGTAGAGACACGGACAGTTATGTGCGACCTTTAGTAGACACTTTAGACGGAGATGTGCGACCATGGACCAATATGACAGGTATGTTCGACTACTGCGATTCATGTCACAGACTGGAAGACTGAATTTGCAGGTAAAATGTTCATAACATTGTAAATTGACGGGGGGGGGGCATATGTGCCATGTGTCGCAGGACAAATAATGCAGTAATCGGGAAATAGAAAAGGATAGTGCACATTGAACTCACAAAAGCTGACTTGGTGATGAAGACGTCTGTGAGCGACAGATAGGGACGAGAAGAGATCAACGAAGGACGCAAGAACTTAGATCATCACAAGAGAATTCGAAGAGCTTATTTGGAAAATGTGAACATCAGGAAGAGATGGTTGAATACAAGACGAAGGAAGAGATGAAGATATTAGAAGAAAAACCAACAAAGAGAATATGCGCAATGAGACACGATTTGATAGTTGAAGAGGTGGACATGAAGGACAAGTAGGGCTGACGCTCCATTATTGAAGATAACCAACGACTTAGAAGAAGTATAGGGAATCGCCCGATAAACAGCTGCGGCACAGGTGATATCAATAGGTGCAAGTCAACATGGTTGAGTGCAAAGTAATTATGGCAAGATTGATGCTAATTTGTATTTAGTTATTAGAGCAGAACGGCAGGTACAACGGGAATGCGGGTATGGATGATTTGAATCCCTAAGCATGTTGTAAGGATCGTTGAAGACTGTATTCTAAATAAAACTAAAACAGAATAGGAATCGCTTGTCCGGCGTTATTGATAGACACTTTTATAGTTGACCAGTTGGTCCGTTCATGTCCAATTGAGAGCCAGTGTGGGCTGTTAGCGATGTAAAATTGTGGACATTCTCTAATATTATCGAACTTCGAGAAACGAGCTAATACTGTCAATGAAGATAGTGAAACACAACATGGCAAAAAGTAAAAATTATTGCTGGCCACTAAATGTTTTGTGTTTGTTACTTTCACAGGTGTACGTGGTCAACTTGTTGAAAGACAAAGAACCTGTATCCTTGTATCTACTATTAACAAAAACAAAAGGACGTAGAACTATAGAAACTGGTAACAACCTGCTACTGTCAATCACATAGCTGCGAATTACCATATTTTCGTCAATAATCATTATGACGACCCCTCAACAGAAAGAAGGCTACCCGTGTGTTATCTGTGGAAAAGTATTTAAGGAAAACTACACTCTAACCCGTCACACTATGACAGTTCACGCCACCATTGAGGAAATGCATAAATGTCATATATGTGGCAAACCATTTAATAGAAAATACAACCTACAAAGACACATACGCACATACGCACATACCACCAGACAACCATAGACACGACACCCGCATCATCATCACCATTATCATCATTAACACCATCATCATCACGTAAAAGATCAGCCTCAACACAGACACATAATTCTAAAAAGCAGAAACAAGACACAAATATTCTAGAGCAGTTAGTACAGGAGGAAGCAGCCCTTTTAGAAGCCGAAGAAATATATACATTACACAGACTTCCACTACCCATGCAATAGACATACAGGGACAGTTGGGAAGCCATCACAACACACCACAAAATCAACAAGCATCTGTCTATCTACACATTCTTTATTAGTCCAGATACACAGCACCCTATCAATTGGACCTTTGCCTTGAACAAGATTTTCAATATTCAAACTACTCGCTTCAAAATAAACCTCATCCACCACAGCGTCCTTAGACACCGAGAGACAATAGAACTTCGCTTCTTCCATGCATCATCCAACAACGCCTCTATACTAAATCTCCCACAGCTCATAAACAACAGACAGGAATTTGATACGTTTATCAACACCGTACACGACGAACACGATATTCTTACATACGCTACCCAACAACGTCAAGATGCTAAGTACACAATAGAAACAGTAGCGGCCACATAATTTTATGTTTTTCACATCCCCGAGTTCCCCATAGGTTGTTGTTTAGCTGATATTCCTACACATATCATACAAAATAAAGCCATTATCACATTGCAACAAGACTCTAACCTTAAACCATACACAGATAATTTTTGTTTCTTCAGAGCCCTGGTGGAATTTAGAGTTGCGGAAATTTACGCTCTTACGAAAGACACGCAGGATTTAACTGAGCAGTGGCGAAGACATCAAAATAGACCTTCTTTAGTTAATTTTCCCGGGATTAAACTTATTGACGTACCTATTTTAGAACAATGTTTTGGTCTTAATATCGATATTTTTGAGTTTAATGAGACCCAGGCCCTGGTCCCCAAACTTAGAGATAGTGGGAAATATGAGGACACTTCACGACTGTTATTGATTAAAGAGCATTTCATGTATATTAAGGATATCGATAGTGTAGCTCGGGCCTTTGTTTGTGATAAGTGTGGGAAGTTATGGAAGGAATTGTGGAGGATGTAAAAACACCAAAAGACCTGCAATGGGGGTAAGACAAAAGATTAGTTTAAAGGCGGGGTGTACAACCCACCACAGACCATATGTGAAATACTGTCAAACCAGGGGCTCAAAGTAGACCCTAGCTATGTATACCCATACAGAGCCGCCTTCGACTACGAATGTTACTTTGATAGTAATAATCTGCCCGAGGAAGCCAAATCGACGAGGTTTTCAGCTAAACACATACCCCTTAGATGTTCCGTAGCTTCCAATGTCCCCGGGTTTCAATCGCCTGTATGTTTCATCTCATCAGGTGACCCCCAGGAGTTAGTGGATAGAATGCTTGAGTATCTGAGTTTGATACAAGGCGATCTGTGAAAATAAGACACAAAACATTACAAATCAGCTCCACCAAGAAGCACCCAGGTACAGGGACATGTACGTATATATGACACCCTGTCGCTTTTTGTTGTAAAGTCTTCAAGACATTTTCTATAAGACGGGTTCAATATAGTTATAACGATTCACTTTGGTTTAAGAATATGGTCATGTACTTGTATATTATGTAGTATTTCTATCTTAGAGAGAACTAATAATTCTAACCCCAGCTGTTCACGGTGTGCAACAATACCATCTACTAAAGATTCCCGATCAGACTCAGTGTCTCATTAACAAATAAACACAAGGGCATGAATAAGGCGTGAATACGGTAGATGTATTAACCATATCCTATTACATACAATAGGTACAATGCAGAAAATACGTGAAAACGATAAATTAAACCATAAACACAGTACAAAGGCATGCAACCTTACAAACACACACACACACAAACACACACACACAACACGCACGCACACACGCACGCACGCACACACACATACATACATACATACGTACGTACGAGCTTGCGTGCGTGCGTGCGTATACATACATACATACATATGTACGTACGTACGTACGTACATACTTACGTACATACATACGTACATACGTACGTACATACGTACGTACATACGTACATACATACGTACATACATACGTACATACATACGTACATACATACATGCGTACATACATACGTACATACACACGTACATACACACGTACATACACACGTACATACATACGTACATACATACGTACATACATACGTACATACATACATACATGCTTGACAGACGCATACAAACACATACACACATACATACAGATGCATACAAATATGCAGACATACAGACGCACACACACGCATACACACAAGGCAATACGCACACACGCACACACATGCAATCATACGAACACACAGTCACCACCAGTAGTTGTGGTCCCGGCCTGGTTTCCTCCCGATGTATCAGATTCAACTGGCTCCCAGAATGTGAATTTTACAAATCATATTTCACAGGTTTTATACACCCGAGGTGTTCAAATCAACCTGACCCCGTTTATTCATGCGCTGATATTGTATTCATGTGCGACCAGGTGTAATCTGTAATAAGGTCTATAAGCCAATGTTCCCAATTGGGGGGGGGGTGAAGCCAGTGTTATTGCTTTTTAACAGATGTCCCCAGTTTGTAATTACGGCTATTCTATTGTTATTCTTTACCTGACCTATTTTACCACATCTGGAGATAAAAGCTCGAGTACCGCGCCGAAATATAATACCGTGCAGTTGGTTGAGTTATTAAACAATAAGCACATTGTAGCAGCTGTGTGTTGACATAATAAAGCGCCGGTCAACTGTACTTAAAGTCATCTTGATATGCGCACAATTTCATTGTTGCATTTTGCTGTTATATGATAAAGATCATGCTTTGTACGCGCCAGTTGCCGACATCAATACAACTTAAAAATGAAAGCCAGTTCTGACATCAATACATCTTAAAAATGAATGTAAATTAGTTAATGAATGTGTTACCCGGCAACAGCTGGTGCCATAGTTAGGATGACTGGGGTATGAACAATACAGAGTAATGTATCAGGCGGCCTGTGCTTTGTAAAATGTAACACCTACCTGATTATTATCAA
The DNA here is from genome assembly GCA_963921405.1 of Cepaea hortensis. NCBI lineage: Eukaryota > Metazoa > Mollusca > Gastropoda > Stylommatophora > Helicidae > Cepaea > Cepaea hortensis. Next base: position 65,303,702 of record OY992887.1, read on the forward strand.
CAGCTGTCATTTATACTCATTTACCAACCCACAGACGAAAAAAAAAATATCGATCTAGGAAAACACAAAGCGAGGAATATTCCTATTCCTCATTCAAAGCGCCGCTTGAATATAATTATATTCATCTTGATATGCGCACAATTTCATTGTTGAGTTTGCTAGTCACAATTTCATTGTTGCGTTGGTCGAGTGTTACAACATCTGTTATATGATAAAGATCATGCTGGTTTCCCAGTTTGTTATACCAGCTATACAAATGGGAAGATAATTAATGCATTACACCGGCTGACATCTGATACAATTAGCAAACCTGGCGCCATAGTTATAGCGCACATTAGCCACCTAGTTCAATTGATCTTTCGCACAGTTTCATTACCATATTTCCTTGTTGAGTTTGATGAGTGTTGCAACAGCTGTTATATGATAAAGATCATAGTGGTTGCCCAGTTTGTTATACCGTCTATACAAACGGGAAGCTAATTAATACATTACACGGGCTGACATCTTCTGAATCAATTACACATCTCCAACGCGACTGTGGTACCAACTACCCACCTAGTTCAATTGATCTTTCCATTGTTACACATGCCCCGATGATCTGATTAAAAACGATAGCTGACACTCACAAAACCGAGGAAAGATCTGGAACACATGGCAAGACACAACCCACCCACCACGAATCATGAGGCATAGACCCCACCAAGAGCCATGAGGCATAGACCCTACCACGAGCCATGAGGCATAGACCCCACCACGAGCCATGAGCCATGTCTCATACCTCATGTCTCAAACCGTGTCCAATCCATCTTTTCTTACTACTGCCCTGTCTCTGCTCTGGCTATACACTAGCACATCATCTACAAATGTCAAGATTCTACCCACACCTGGTGTCTAAATAGCTGCGATTTTGCTGGTGTAGACATTAAAGAGCACTGGGGACAAGGCAGATCCCTGCGGCAACACAGGTGTAATAGTTCAGGGGTGAGAGTCCATGTACCCATGCGCAGTGCAACTTTACGCTCATAAAGGACTTCCGCAACCCATCTAACAAGGCAAGGGCAGACCTCCATGTCCAACATTGTGTGTATTAGCCGATCGGGGGGTACGGGGTGTCAGGCATTGGTAGCACCTTAGTTAAGGATGACTCTCATGTCCTTTTCAGGACCCATCCCCCACTGGTCCAAGCCTGACCCCCAGCTCGTGCCTGTGGCTCCTAGTAGCTGTCAGCATGCGACAGCGGCCACCCCCCGGGCAAAAGCTGTGAGAGGCTGGCTAAACCAGGCATGGGTGACTCCATCCCAGCAGAGATATACAAGGTAGGTGGGCCGGTCCTAACAGAGCAGCTTCACCAAGTCTTTACAAACATATGGGTGAACGAGACCATGCCACAATATTTCAAGGATGCGTCAATAGTCCACATTTACAAACGTAAAGGAAACCGCCAATCCTGTGACAACCACCGAGGCATCTCCTTGCTTTCAATTGCAGGGAAGATACTCGCCAGAATTCTTCTCAATCGCCTCACAGCCCATCTCGATCAAGGTCTTCTTCCTGAGAGTCAGTGTGGCTTCAGAAAAGAACGTGGAACTGTTGACATGATTTTCGCTGCAAGGCAGCTGCAAGAGAAATGTCAGGAACCGAACTGCGAAATGTTCTCCACTTTCATTGACCTTACCAAGGCTTTTGATACAGTCAGCAGAGAAGGACTGTGGAAGATTATGGCAAAATATGGCTGTCCACGAAAGTTTGTCCAAATAGTGCGGCTATTTCATGTTGGCATGCAGACAAGAGTACAGGAAAATGGCGAACTGTCTTAACCCTTTCCTGTCACCAATGGAGTGAAGCAAGGATGTGTCCTGGCACCAACACTGTTCAGCCTCATGTTTTCAGCCATGCTGATGAATGCCTTCGAGAACGACGACATTGGAATAGACATCAACTACCGTTTGGATGGAAAGTTATTCAATCTCAGAAGGCTGAAAGCTAAAACCAAAATTAACAGCGACACCGTCAGAGAGCTCCTGTTTGCTGATGATTGCGCTCTGTATGCCAACTCAGAGGCGGACATGCAACATAATGTTTCAGCTTTCTCACATGTCTGTGCCAACTTTGCTCTCAATATCAACTTAGAGAAGACTGTAATTATGTACCAGCCAGCTCCAGGGAATAATCACACTGTGCCGAATATCAAAGTGAATGATCATAGACTAAGTGTTGTGGACAAATTCACCTATCTTGGCAGCACTGTGTCAAAAGCTGCCACAATTGATGACGAAGAATCTCCAAGGCCAGTGCGGCCTTTGGCAGACTGTACAAGAATGTATGGGACAGAACTGGAATAAGCCTGCAAACAAAGCTAAAAGTCTACAAAGCAGTTGTATTATCCACACTGCTATATGCTTGTGAAACCTGGACTGTTTATCAGCGACACGCTAGGAAATTAAACCACTTCCACACAGTCTGCCTAAGGAAGCTACTGAAGATTAAATGGCAAGACAAGATTCCAGACACTGAAGTCCTAGAAAGAGCATTAATGCCCAGTATCCACACTCTACTGATGAAGAAAGAATCAGATTCGCTGGGCTGGTCACTTGACTCGCATGCCAGATCACAGGCTCCCTAAACGAATTTTTTACAGCGAACTGCGTTGCGGTAAACGCTCTCAAGGTGGCCAGAGGAAACGCTTTAAAGACACTGAAAATTTCACTGAAGGCTTTTGGAATTCATCATGACATCTGGGAGGCTGCAGCCAGAGACCGAAATTCGTGGCGTGCATCATTACGCAAGGGTGCAGTCATATGTGAGGCAACCGGGACTGCAAGAGCTGTGAAGAAAAGGCAGGACAGAAAAACCACTGCAGGAAATCCTCCTCCAGAAACGTCAAGCATTCCTTGCCCACATTGTCAAAGAACATTTCGAGCCAAAATGGGCCTTATCAGCCATCTTAGAACCCACAGCTCCATACCTTCAACCCCACTGGATGAAATGAATGGTCATCATCATTCTTGATGGACAAACAACAAACAGTATTAGCCGATCATACCTAAATACGCATCCTCCAGGTCAAGAGCTACCGCCACTGTCTCCTGTTTATCCTGGAAGCCCTCGTAGACATCAAATGCAAAAGTTGCAGCATTGGCCCAGATGTCCTTTCCAGGCCGGTAGCTCCAGAGTCCTTGGGGAAGCTGATTCCGACTTTCCAAATGTTGCTGGAGCCTGCGTGCTACTATCTTTTCGAGGAATTTGCTATATGTGTTTTGCAGGGGTATGATTCGGTATCCATTAAGTCTGGCTTTGGGAGTGGGACCAGGTAGCTATGCAGCCAATCTTGGGGTATTTCCGCCGTATTGATGCTTCGATTGAAACAAAGAGCCATCTCCTCCAAGTCCCCATCATTTATGTTCCACATATGGGAGTACCTCACCCCATATGGACCTGGCGCTGTGTCTTTAGCCCGTTTCAGTACCCGTCTAATGTCCTCCACTTTAATCTCACAGTCCTCCTTCCTAATGACCCGTGACAATGCTTCTCTGACATTATCTCTAATATCTTGCTGATCCGTCTGTTTTAAGAATCGCGCAAGTAAAGCCTCACTTTTGTCCTTGTCAGTTGTCATAGGTCGGTTATTATCATCATAAACGGTGCCATGTGTACCAGGCATCACCTGTCTCTTCATCTGCCGGTGCAGCCTCCAGAATTTTCCCACTTAATCCTCTTTGCCTCTGCTGCCTGGAGTTTGAAGTCCTGCACCTTTACTTTTTTATACCTTTCAGCCTCTTCCAATTCTGTGTCCACTGAATTGGTTGCTCTCCGCACCCTCTGTCAATTCCTTAAGGCCATCTGTCACCGTCCTAGATCTCTAGGGGAATGAAACTCGGGCTCATACAGGCAACAACTCCGTTTATATGCAATATAACATCATTTATTATTAATATGTTACAGTGAGCTGGCGAAGAGAGTTTTCGCAAGCCAGCAATCTGTAAGTTGCGTATCACAGGAGTTTACAATAAACATGATTATCACAACAACTCTATCAGCTATCTAACATATGCATAAGACCCCTAAATACACTTGGGTCGAAACTATCAAGTCCCCCTTAAGGTAAGCCCTGTTGCTTCCTCGATGTCCAGTCCGTGTCTGCCTTTCCACACGTGTCGCAATCCGACATGGGTGGTAACTCTCTCTGAGTTTCTCGTGGATCCCGCAATCGGCGGGCCCCATCGGTGTCCACGGGCTGTGGACACACTGACCGGTCCTTCGAGAAGGCTCTGGATTATTCGAGCCTTCGAGTGACTTGGTTCTTTCCCGTTTTCTGGAGTTCTATCCCTTCGCTAGTCTCTCTTACTTCTATGTTGGTACCGCCCCTATGTGAGGCTGTGACAGGAGTCCCCCTCCCCCCTGCTTTGATGGGTTATTATATGGTAATTAGTTCTGTACTAATTCTGTCACAGGATCACATAAAGTCGGTGTTTGTAGTTTGGTGGATAGTAACTTGGCAACCTACACATCTGCATCAACAACTCATGTATTCTCCCATACACCACTTCAAGATGATTGCTGAAGAGGTCTCTCTCTTCTATGTTCTTAAAATGCTTATCTGACCGAAGTTCCGTGACGTTTCCAGTTGTTTTTACAACCGCGCCCTTCTCACGTATCCATATGATACCAAGATATAAAACTCTGTGTAAGAGAGTTTTAACAAGACAAATGTCTTGGCTATTTAAGTACACTTGCAAATCTTGTCTTGCGTGTGTATTTCGATACATTTTTACTTCCGTATGTTGTATGTTGCTGAATATGTAGTTATGCTGTTGTTTTATCACATCTGACTACGTGTGTTCCTGTTGGCTTGTTAGTGTATTGGCTGATATGTTGCTGTTTCTAATAAAGTGACTGTATTTTAATTGTTAGTGTTCAGTTTTGAGTTTGTATAAAGTGTGTGCTCACTGTGTGGTTTAACTCCAAGCGTCACGAGTTGGGATATCCTTTGTCATGAATTACCCAATCTGTGTAATGCATGATCGGGGCATTCCAAACGGTGGCGCTTAGATGTAGTGTATTTAACACTAAACATGTATTCATATTTGAGACAGGTAATACATTTTTACAAGAAAGACGCAGACAAATTAAAATAAATACGTTTTGCGTACAATTTGTCCGCTCAGTATATCGCTCTCTCATTTAATTCATTCACTCTGTCATTCATCCATCTTTCATACAAAATAGTATTTTGTTAAAATATACAAATAAAGTTAAGGTAAGTCTTACTGCCCTTAGAAAAATGGATTAGGCGATATGTTCCCTTTAAGGTAACAAGTACTTTTTGTACGTGTAATCAAAAAATGGTTTATAACTTAAATAGAAAAAATTGTATAGGAAGAATATTTCACCTAATAGTGAAAATACCTGTAATATTATGGTAGAAAATATACAAGTTACAGGTTGATATATTTTATATATATAATTAAATACAAGTGTAATACATATTAACTAATAGTAAATTAATTAATTAAATCCAACGACGATGTGTGTGTTGTCCTCCTGTTGTCCGTGTGTCGTGGTATCAATCATCATCATCATCATCATCATCATCTTCCACTTCTGCCGTCAAGCGTCGTGGGGAGGAATAATTTGCGTTCCAGCGCCCGGTGGACGGCACTGGATAGTGTCATTCCGTGAGGTTGTACAATGTCTCTGATGTCGTCAATCCATTTTCTTCTGGGACGTCCTCGTGGTCTCGTCGCAGATGATCTTTGATGTAAGGCCAGTGATGGTAGTTGTTGATGTTGCATTCTAATGACATGGCCAAACCACTTGATCTTCTGTCTTTCAATAAATGTGGCACAAGGTGTTGATCCTACTGTCTGTCTGATAACAGCATTTCTTACTCGGTCTCAGATTGTTAAGTTGGCAGCTCTCCTCGGGCATCTCATCTCGAAGGTGTTGATTTTGCAAAAGTGTGATTTGGATAAAGTCCAAGTTTGAGATTGGTAGCATAGGGTTGGTGTGAATAGTTTAGTTTAATCGATGGATCAACATCACGGCACACGGGTGCAACCCATAAGTGCTCCGTTATCCTCCTAACTCAAACCTGAGTCTGGAGAAACTCAGCTCAGTGCACGAACTCCGCAGCACCGGCGAGGATCCTGAAATACTTTGGGTAGATTTTTAACTCGAAATTTTGCCCGGGCAGCGCTGTTAGGCTACTCTTTTTCGATTCCCAACTGCCAAAGGACTTTTTACGTACGCAACAATACACATGGGCGTCCGATCTCACTACCCAGAGACCAGGGGAAATTTATTACTAGAAGTCCACGAGAAAAAAATCCCGGCATCACCGGGGCTTGAACCCGGGACCTCCAGCCCTCGAGGCGGACATCATACCTCGAGACCACACAGGCCCCCCCCCCCCCCCACACACACACACACACACACACAATATATATATATATTACGAACATTAAAATAAAGGTCAATAGAGACACAAAAAGACATTCTGGTCCGCGACAACATACTAGTGTCTGAGATCGATATGTCCGCCTGGAACAGCGATGCCCTGCAAGTGCAGGCATTAAGAATAATGACACCAGTGCAGCTTGCAATCGTTAACGTCTATGCGCGAAATGGGAAGGTCGACGTGCGACAATGGCAGAGTTTGTTCGATATGGATGAAAGGCATATCATCTACTGCGGGGACTTCAATGCCAGAGGCAGTCAATGGGGGAATTGCATCACCAATAGACAGGGAGAAGATTTGGAGGACGCCCTGGCATCTGCTGCCCTAATCTGTCTGAATGATGGGAAGGTCACTAGAATGGCCACTCGACCAGGCGACTCTGACAGCATCATTGACTTGGCTCTGGTGTCGCCCACCATCGCACCAAGGTGCCGGTGGGGCACACTGGGATACCACGATAGTGACCACTACCCTTGTGTCATCCCGATCAAGAAAGACGGGGCCATGAGTCAAAGAAATAAGACCAATGTCTTCCCGTACGACACCACTGGTCAAGACGCCATAAGCAAGATCAGAAGAAGGAAACTAACTTCCTCCCGTAGGAGACAAGAAAGATGGCTGCAGCCACCATGGTGGAATGGAGAGGTCGAGAAGGTGTGGCTGGGAAAGAGGCAGGCTGTCAAAGACTGGCAAAAGGCCAGAAAGGCTAACATGCCACAGGCTGAGTTGGCGAACCTGAAGACTGAGGTCGTTAGGACGACGACTTTATTCAAATCCTGCGCCAAACAGGCCAAGGCCGACAAATGGGACGAGTTCTGCAGGAAGGTGTGCTCCGAGCAATCTCTTACGACATTCTGGCGCCTCCACAAGAGCATGAACGGTGCTGCACAACGTAGGGGTATTCCAGACTTTCAAGGCACAGACCTCGCATGGAAAAAGTCGGATGCGGATAAAGGTAAGGCCCTTCTTGCACGCTACATAGAACAGACTGACCAGAAAGACGAGCCCGCCAGACAGAGGACCACAACAACACTCTCTCAGTTGTGCGAGGGGGTCGGGACAGATGAAGAATGGACAATCACAGTTGAGATATTGCGTGCGATGCTCAAGAAATCACATAACACCGCCCCAGGCCCAGACGGCATCCGATATGGTGACCTAATGGTGATATCAGATGATGACATGGAAGAACTGGCCAGAGAATTCAACACCAGTATCCAGAGGGGTCAGGTCAAAGAAGAATGGCTACACAGCTACTTGCTGCCGCTGCCAAAACCGAACAAAGACCACTCCAAGATAAGCGGCTACAGAATCATTACGATGCAGAATACTGTTGGCAAGCTACTGGAGAAAATTGTAGCACACAGACTTGCTTGGGACTTGGAACAGCTCGGCTGCTTCCCGCCCACACTTGGAGGATACAGACGCAACAAAGAGTCATGGCTGAATGCGGCGGTCTTTGCTCAAGATGTTTACGAAGGATTTCAGGTCAGAGAAGAGACATGTGCGGCCGCCATAGACTTAGAGGACGCATATAACAGAGTATCTTTCGAGCACTTGATGCAAACCCTCCTCAGACTGAAAGTGCACCCTCACCTTGTACGATGGATAGCTGCAGTTCTACTCCAAAGGAAGGTGGTGCTAAGATGCGGGAGTTGGTCTTCTGAGCCGATAACGATATGTCCAGGATTGCTGCAGGGTTCACCACTGTCACCAGTACTATTCAACGTGTATACGGTGCCGATCACTGAACAACAGTTGGATGGGAGGGGTAGGACTCTATCATTCGTTGACGACATCCTCGTGTATCGACAGGGTCGAGATAGACAGGCGGTTGCCAACTATATGCAGGGCGAACTAGATCGAATTTCCTCATGGTGTGCTGATGCCGATGCCCTTGTCAACCCTGCAAAGGCAACGGTTACATGGTTCTCACTAAACAACCATATTGTGAAAACAGACCTGCCGGCAGTAAGAATGGATGGGAGCATTCTGAGTAGAACCCAGTCAATGACATATCTTGGCGTGAGGCTTGATCGTAGCCTGTCCTTCAGAGATCATGTCGATTATGTCATAACGAAGGCTCGAAAAGGTTTGGCAGCAATGAGAGTCATGGCGACTGCCAATATCGAGCAAAGACTGCTATTACTTCTGTTCCAAGGACTTGTGCTTTCACGCATCGAGTATGCCCTGGCCATCCTCACTGTCAGCCCTACACAGATTGGAAGACTTGAAAAGGTACAAAACGAAGCCATGCGCATCATTTTGGGCTGCACGAGAGACACCAGCTGTGTAGCAATGAGATACCTCCTTGACTTCCCGACAATGGAACACAGGATCAAGATCTGGAGAGCTCGTGCATACTTAAAAATAAGTGCAGATGAGCAGCACCCTCTCATGACGCTGTATTCAGTGAAAAGGGTGACAGGCTAAAGAGGGGCAAATCATGGATGGGTCGGGCGGAAGATGTCGTCAGACAGGTCTGCAGCCTTACCAGTATCAACCCCGGCAAGGAATGGGTGCCGGTGCCTCCAGCTTTTAAGTGTACCTTCTCCTGCATTATCACACTCGACAGACGGTGCAGAGAGCAGAACCCTGCCGCTGTCAATGCAGAGGTTAACGCGCTCATCTATGATCACTCAGATAGCCCCGAAGTGCTCATCTATACAGATGGATCTGTTGTAAAGCAGCAGAGAAGTGCGTGGGCATTTACAGCCCGTTCAGCAGGCCGAACCGTTCAAGAATCCAGTGGTGCCCACTCTATGACCACGAGCAGCATGACGATGGAGGTGATGGCAGTTACACAGGCTTTCATATGGCTGGAATCACAGCATTATACCAACGTGTGTGTACTAAGTGATTCAATGAGCATGATTCAGAAGGTCGAAGCTGGATCTGTACGTAGACAGTGGACTGAGTCGCTGCGGAAGTCCGTTGTCCGCAAAGTCACCTTCATCTTCGTCCCGGGACATGCGGGAGTCAAGGGAAATGAACGAGCAGATAAATTGGCTGGCTCTGCACCCCCTGTAGATGGCCAGCCCATGGATCGTGCCGATGTTATTAACGCCCTTAAAGATATGGCGAGAACAGAGGATTTTGACGCCAGTGATTCCACATCGCTTTCCAGGATGAAAGACCTGGGAGTAAGAATCGGCACAGCCAGACGCGAGAGGTACATCGGGAAAACAAAGCGCCTCGTCAACCAACACAGAACTGGCACTATTAGCCACCGGACGCTGATGCATATGCTGGGGGGAGGATCTGAGCACCTATGGACATGTCCGGAGTGCAACGAAGATACCCCAACTGATAACTAACTAACAAAGACATATTTGTGCTTCATAGATTATACTAATATTCATATTCATTGGCACCTTGCCGTCTTGACAGACAATAGTTTGTTACATTGTGCTTCAAAAAGACGTAATAACTACAACCCATGGCGGTAGCAAATGTGACTGATAAGGGCAATTCGCACTGTAAATGTTCATCCACAGTGGATGCATGTGAACACATGGTCATTCCCACCATCATGCACCATCTTTCATCTTGCACGCTCGGTGTGTAAATTATCTGCAATCATTTTCTCCTTTGTCTTTATTCAGTTTCTGATATTTGCCCTCCATGCAACACGTTCAGCCTACACACATCTTTGTATCATAGTAGAGGCCGACCCTGAGATCTCTTACCCACCTGTAATTCACTAAATAAAGATGTCCTTTGGTATTCTACCATCATCCATCCTCCTAACATGTCCTTTCCATCTAAGTCTATGAAGACTGAGCGTGGAAAAACCGTCACACAACCTGATCTTTCCAATACTTCAGTATTTGTGATTTTGTCTTGCCACTTAATACCAAGTATTCTTCACAGACACCGCAAATGAAAGCTGTTTAAACGTTTCTCTTGGTGTGAGTAAGTTGACCAGGCTTCACTGCCATAAAGAAGATTACTAAGGACACAGGCTTGATAGATAAGGACTTATGTTTTGGCAGTAAGCTTCCTGTTCTCCCAGACTCTTTTTGTTAACCTGTTCATTGTTGTTGCTTCTTTACCAATCCTAATGTTGATTTCCTGATCTAGGGATAATTTGCTATTTACCTCTGATCCTAGATATGTAAAATGGTCTACTATCTCCAGTTCGGCATCGTCAAAGATTGATGGTATCCCGTGTGCACCTTGTGACATAATCTGTGTCTTCTTTTTGCTAATTAAACCAAATTCAGAACAAGCATTGGAGAATGCAGATAGTAGACGTTCTAATTCTTCCTCAGAGTGGGTCGTAATTGCAGCAGCATCTGCAAAAAAGAAACTCTCTGATCAGTACCCTCCTAATTTTGGTCTTGGCCTTCAATCTCTGAGCATTATAGAGTCCGCCATCTGAGCGTGAGTGAATGTATATACTACCATCTTGATCATGAAAGGCATATTTCAGTAGAAGTGAAAAGTATATTCTAAAGAGGGTGGGAGCTAGTACACAACCTTGCTTAACTCCACTCTTGATTTCAAACTCTTCTGAAGTTGCACCATCAAACTTGATTATACCCTTCGTGCTTGTGTGGAACAATTCCACAATGGACAGAAGAGTTGGTGGGCAGCCAATCTTCTTTAGTGCCTTGAACAGACCCTCACGCCTGACCAAATAAAATGCCTGTGAGGTTGATGAAGGCAATAAACAGTGGTTGATTCTATTCACTGCATTTTTCTTGCTTTTGTCGCAATGAGAATATATCAATGGTAGACTGGTCGTGTCGGAAGCCACACTGTAATTCGGGGCAGACTTAATCTCCCAGGACTTGAAGTCTGCTCAGAAAAATTCTGGCAAATACTTTCCTAACAATACACAGAAGTGAGATACCCCTATAGTTGTTACAGTCACTCCAATCCCCTTGTTCTTGTACAATGTTATGATACTTGAGTCTTTGAAATCCTGTCCTTCTCGCCAGCATAGCTCTATTAGCTGGTGGAACTATAGAGTGAGTGTGTATTGCCCACTCCTGATAACCTCTATTCTAATCCCATCCTTACCTGGAACCTTGCCAGATGCAAGTTCATTTATAGCACACTTAACTTCTGTTATTGTGGGAAGTGTGTCCAGGAGGTCAAGAGTTGGCAGGGCCTCTATGGCAGAGGTTCCCAAACCACGGCCCTGGGGCCACTTGTGGCCCACCAGCTGTAAGAAATTGGCACGTGAGGCCTCGTTGTTTAATATATGTGTTAATATATTTTTTTTTCAATGTAGTCGGAGCACCCCGTCACAGTGCGATAATTTACTCTGCTTGTGGTTGTTATGCTTATATATTATCGAAAGCGCCTATTCAGTTCACAACAGAACTTTATGAAGTTCCCATATCCCAGCCTTGTCGACCAATCAGAGTGCGCATGGCGCCATATTGTCATCTGTTAAACTGTTTCGCAGAGTCGGTAGTATTGTGTTGAAATTCGATTTTTTCAAATAAAAATTTACAGTTAAAGCCTATAAACATGAGTGGGGAAAATCTAAAATCAAAAAATGGTAAGAAGCGAAAATGTGAAGATGTTGCTTGTCGTGAATTCAACGAAGATTGGACGGAGAAATTTATCTTTATGCCTAGCCATAGTGGTAGTAAACCAGTTTGCTTAATCTGTGGATTTTGTATTTCTGTTACAACAAAATTTAATCTGGAACGACACTTCACGACCACACATTCAGACATAAATGCTCAATATCCGATCAATTCGGAGTTAAGAAATGATTTCATAGAGAAAGTTCTAGTTAGTTAGTTAGTCGACATATCATCCTCATTGCACATCGAACCGTTCAGTGCATAAGAGCTCGGATCCCCTCCTCAGCAAATCCCAAAGCGTATAGCTGCTAACAACACCAGTTCTGTGCTGGTTTATCATTCTTCTTTGGCTTCATGCATAGTGTTATTGTTTGGCCACACCTCTTTTAATTTGCTGTTCTCGCAGTCTGACCATGGTTGTAGATTCGCAGTCATCACTTGGTTCTCGCAAGTCTTACATCTCGTAGTGCATTCAGAATGTCAGCCTGGTCCATGGCGCGCCCGCCCTCCACATTAGCCATACCTGTAATCTTGTCAGCCCGCTAACTTCCTTGTACTCCCACATGCCCTGGCATGAAGATGAAACTAATCCTTGCCAGCCTAGACTGCTCCAGAGACAGCAGCCACTCTCTTCGGATCAACCCCATCTCTATCCTCTTGAGCATGCTCATTGAGTCACTAAGGACACATGCCCTAGTGAATGTCTGTGTCTCGAGCCATGTTATTGCTTTACTTACTGCCATGACTTCTATATCAGGCTACTTGTGGTCTCAATAAAAGCACCAGAGTCCTCCTTCACAATTCTCCCTCCGGTCTGCGCCATAAAGGCCCATGAGCTTCTCACATGTCGGACAACCGACACATCTGTGTAAATGACAGCATCACCGTCTAACGAATTCTCGAAAATCAACGCTTGTACTTCCGCCTCCACAGCAGCCAGATTTTCTTTTCTGCATTTTCTGTCTAGTTGGATGCAAACTGAAAAAGACATACAGAAATCTGTTGGCACTCCTCGCCAGGTTTTAAGTCCTCCAGTGAACACACCTGTTGAAGAATGTCTTCCGCTTGACCCATCCAAAACCTTCCTCTTTTTAACCTGCTGCCCTTCACCTTCCTAATTTCACTATGTAGTGGATGTTCTGAGGTAGGCACGTCGTGCTCTGCAAATTTGTAGTCTGTCTTCAATGGTTGGAAAATCAAGAAGATAGCACATAGCCCTGCATTCTGTATCTCTTGTACATCCAAGAATAATGCGTATAGCTTCGCTTTGTATCCTTTCCATCCGCTTACGGCTGAGAGTCAGTATCGCCATAGGCTACTCAAAAACAGACATGACCAGCTCCTCGTATAATAGGAGGCATAGATGGCGCTGCTCACAGTTTGCTGCCACCATCTCGCATCGCAGCCAAACCCCGCTTGGCCTTTGTTATCACCTGGTCTATGTGCTCATTATAAACAAGGCTTTGATCAAAACGTATACCCAGGTAATTCATTGCCTGCGTTCTTTCCACAGTCTCTGAACACAGATTAACAGTTGGTGTTGGTGTGTTGACAATATGATTATTCAAAGAGAACCATGTCACTGTTGCCTTTGTTAGGTTGACCATTGCCCCAGCTTCAGCACACCAAGTACTTATGCGTTTGAGTTCAGTTTGCAGTTCCACAGCAACCTGATCTCTATCCTTAGCTTGAGGTTTCTATTTTTCTTTTTAGTAGTACATGGTGCATTGGTTTTACAGCCTGCGATTCAGATTTTGTCCTAGCCCCAAGCACCCAAGCACCCATTGAAGTACGCAGGCTGTGGTGGATCAGCACCCAATTGGCCGGAGGCTGTCCATCTTGAGGCGGGCGGTAGCTGATCAGTGACACCTGTAGGTGTCTTCCACCGTCAGAGGCAACCCGTGGTGCCCCATATCTACACCAATTGACAAGGACTTATAACCCATAATTGCTACCTCTTGCTTTGATTACGTGACCAGTTTAGACCAGGGATGGAGTTATACCTTTTCATAGCACAAAGCCTGGGCTAAAATATAAAGACCATGTGTTGTCCATGCAGCATGATCCCTCTCTCAGCCTGCCTAGTTCACTCTAGAGGATTGCTAACACCAATACATCTAAAACAAGACAAGCTGCAGAAGGTGCTGGATCAGCAAAGCAACACTCTAACCATCCGCCTGTCGGAGCATCGATCCTAGACCAGCTGCCAACCAAGGCTTAGGGCCTGGTCTGCCCTGCCATGACATTTTGTCTTTAGGTTGCATTTCCTTGCACCAGGATAAGGCTTGTAACCTCCCAGTTGTGCTCTTCCGCCTGAAGCCATTGGCACAATGTGGGGTGTCGGGTTTGGTAAGCACCACCCAACATTCGGTGCTAACAGAAAGCAGGTAGTACCATCTACTGTCATACGGTAGCTCAGACATATCTGACTAAGACCTGACACTAAGATTATACTAAGGCATTTGATAAAGTAAAACATGATGAAATGAATAAAATGTTGGAAGATAACAACATTGATGGGAAAGATTTAAGAAATAATAAAGAATATTTACTGGAGCCAAGTAGCAGCAATTAAAATGGGAAATAAAGAAGGAAATTATTAACAAATAAGGCTGGGAGTACGACAGGAATGTGTTTTATCACCTGGTCTCTTCTCCCTCTATAGCGAAGTAATGAGAGAGATTAAAGAGAAGCCAGGAATAATATTCGGAGGTTATAATATAAACAGTATACACTATGCAGATGGCACAGTATTGATGGCGGATAATGCAACAGACCTACAACAATTGTTGGACATTGTAGTAAGAGAGAGTGCAAAGAAAGGACTCTCCTTGAATATCAAGAAAACAGTAACAATGGTGATATCAAAGAAAATGGTGACACCAAAATGTGACATAGAAATAAAAGGGAACATTCTTAACCATGTGGATAATTTTATATAACTAGGGGCATTTATAACATCAGATGGAAGATGTACAACAGAGATTAAGAGAATAGGGCAGGTAAAAGCCACATTTCAGAAAATGAAGAGTACCTTATGCAATAAGTCATTATCAATGAATGTAAGAAAGAGAGTGCTGAAATGCTATATAGAGCCTGTTTTGATGTATGGCAGTGAATCTTAGAATGTAAATGAACAAATTAGGAAGAACTTAGAAGCAACAGAGAAGTGGTTTTTGAGACGAATGTTGCGAATTCCTTGGACTGCCAGATTGTCTCAAAGAGGCTAGTGAAACTAGAACACTATATACAACAATAAGAAAGAGACAAACAGCTTTCTTTGGTCGTGTGATGATAAGAGAGACATTTGAAAGATTGAGGGGAAGAGAGGCAGAGGCAGACCAAGAGATATGACACTGGATTGATTGAGACGGTGGCTTGGAGGAATATCATCAGCAGAGTTGATACAGAACACCAAAGACTGAGATCTGTGGGGTGCCATGAATGCATACACCAGCTGGCAGGCACTTGATGATGATGATGATGACCTTCCAGTTGCTCTTTTTCTCATCAATATTTGTCAATTGTCACTATGTTTTGCATTGTATTTATCTGTATGATGTGCAAAATAGCTTGTACTGTCTGTGTCTAATTTCTTGAATCAAGTAATGTTTTTCATTTGTTTCTTGTAGGACTTGCATATTTTTCTGTCCATCCATGGATTCTTTGCATTTTCCTCAGAAACCACATTTCCACTGCCATTAGATGTGTCTCAGCATGGCTCTTCTTATCCATTTTTCACTTCAACACTCTTCTTCTGATTGCAGTTGACAGCTTTTCCGATAACTGATGTATCCTGATATTCTAGGCATGTATAAAGAATGTAGTCTGCCATTTATTTCCATCTTAGCAGTGACCCTACTGGTCAGTGACCATAACCATTGTCTCCATAACAAGATCCTCTGCCTACCATTGTGAAACTTGAGACAAAAACCAACAGATCATTTTTCATGATTCACACACTGCCATACAACATTTTGGTTCTATATGGTTCTATATCCATTATTCAGGATAATGCTTGCTCGGGTGATGTGATCATCTGCACAGATGGTTCGGTGTCAAGAGGTAGGAGAAGTGCCTGGGGGTTTGTAGCAAAAGCTAATGGTCGACGTTTGGTGCAGGAGAGCCTGGCATGTGATACCACAACATCTAGCTTTAGAATGGAGGTGGAGGCGGTCACTGCAGCTTTCCGCTGGATGGAGAATATGATACACACACACATCGTGATTGTAACTGACTCAGAAAGCATGTTGAGGAAGGTGAGGACAGGCATGCTTAAAGCAGGGTGGCTTGCATCGCTTCAGAGGACACGGGTGACAAGCATCGCCTGGATTTTTTCTCCAGGGCATGCCGGTGTGCTGGGAAATGAAGAGGCGCTCAGATTGGCTGGCTCTGCAAAACTTGGTGGAATATTGATGTATGACAAGGCAGACATGGTTGCAGCCTTGTGGGAGCACGTGCACACCTCGGAGGAGCAAATGGATCACCATGGTCTGGCAAGAATGAGGAAGCGAGGTGTGACGAGGGGTTCTGTCCGACGCTCGGTGCTCAGAGGAAAGGCAGATGGACATATAATCAGATTGCTACTGGCACTATTGGTGTTGGGACTCTTCGCTGGCTGCTGAGGATGGGGACGGAGCGCTTATGGGAATGCTGTGGTGTCGGTCCTTAAATCAATCAATCAGTCATATCCAGTACTCTCTTTCTGACATTCAATGAGTGACATAATGCAACGATAGTGACATAATGCATAATACACTTTTCATCTTCTGATCCTCTGCCTACCATCTTGAAAATTGAGACCATAACCAACAGCTGCTACCCAGCTCCATCTACCACCTATATCTAGTGTCTCAAATTACCCAGTTGCATGGCTAAACAGGAACTCTTGCCCACTGGTGTCCTGTAGGCAAGCAGGGAGAAGTAGGCACCACTTTTCATTATATGATCAACAACATTGTTTTTCTTCTTCTTATATTTGTATCTAGTGTTCTAGTTTCATTAGCCTTTTCCTGACATATGATGTTAGTAACTTTGACAGTCCAAGGTATTTCCAACATATACCTCATCCTCATTTCCTCCATGTTCTTCTTAATTTGTTCATTTATCTTTTATGATTCACTGCCATACACCATTTTGGTTTTATATTGGGATATGTGGGTTGGTGGGGGATGTTTGTGTGGGTGGGGGGTGTTTGTGTGGGTGGCCAATTCCAGTACTCTCTTTCTGAAATTCAATGAGATTGTCATAATGCAACGTAAGGGTCATAATGCATAATACACTTTTCATCTTCTGAAATGCAGCTCATGCTTGGCTTATTCTGAATTATCTCTGTCAAGCATTCTTCCGTCTGATGTTATGATGCTTGCTTGCTTGCTTGTGTTCGTTGGCTTGAGCTCCAACTCAAAGTCCTGTATGTCGGATGAAGACATCCTGTTGTCCAACATCAGTGTGATGTCATACAGGACCTGAGGTTTGCGTGAGTATCCGTTGTCCCATGTCTGGCTTATTGGTGCGCAGACTGGTGTTTCCTCGCCGTACAGGCAGACACTCTCCGACTTCGGAGGAATCGGTGATCCTATTGACTTCAGCCAGGAACCCGAAGGGACCTGTTGCCCAGGACGCTCGACGAGGACGCGTCAATAGGTCTTGGCCAGTATATAACCCGGCCCTGGTGCCTTGGAAACACCTCTGCGTCCCTGATGTTATGATAACTCCTTGGTATTTGAATTTTCAGCTTGGCTCAGCTTTTTCTCTTCTATTGTCAGATCACATTTTGGGGTTTTATTTTTCTTTGATATAACCATATAATTGTTTCTGTTTTCTTAATATTTAACGAACGTTCTTTTCTTGCAAGATGTTCTTGCTTGTCTCTAATGTGAAATCTATAAAAATATCAAGAAAATGTTGAAAACTCTATTCTAAAACTATGGTTTTCAGAAAATTTTACAAAATACGACGCCCACAGATTTTTAAGAACAGGCTACCTACAAAAACACGATATAAAAACATACTTAGACAAGTTAACACATTAACTACCAATTGCAGCAATCATCAATATCATGTAGTAGGTCTTTTGCAGAAGGTTGCAGTCATCAAGGACTGCCTAGAAGATTCTCTATCCTTTGCCAGTTCTTCTGCCTCATACATTTTCACGCCCAAGGTATCTGAAATGTCTTGAGTCCACACTTTTGCTGGTTGACCCCTGCCTCTTCTTCAAGGAGCCATACCCTAAATGACTGTTCTTTCCAAACTACATTGAATTTTTAATTTGGCCAAAGTGTTTCAATTTCAGCGACATGATAAATCAAATCAAATCAATTTTATTTTAAAAGGGTCACAAATTGGGCACGCAGGCCCGTCTTACATTCGGCCCTTCCAATCACTCGTCTTTCGTTCATCAAGAGCATTATACATTCACATAGGAAGAAGAAAAAAAAACATTGTGAAATGAATGTTGTAAACATAAGGCAAATTACCATGTTATGAGGCCAATATCCCACATACCTACACATCACCCCACCCCCACACCCCCCCCCTACCTACCAACACACACACACCCAGGGACACATACATACCCCACCAACCGACCCATCCACCCCCGCACATCCCCCACCCACATACACTGCCCTCACCTGTTCCCCCAACCCAAACACACTTGCCACCCACACAAACATCCCCCAACCACACAAACATCCCCCACCAACCCACATATCCCAAGCCCACCCACATATCCTAATCCACACACCCATCCCCCATCCACACACCCTCTCCCCACCCACACCTCCAACCACCCATCCCCCAACCACATCTCCATCGACCACATATTCCTCACCCACGCACAAACATCCCCCACTAACCCACACATCGCACATCCACTCACACATCCCCAAACCATACACACACATCCCCACCAACTGACATCTCCTACCCACACACACACATCTCCCTAACCACCTATACATCCCCAATCCACATGCACACACACACACCACACAACCCACACATACATCATTCACCCATCCACAAACACACATCGCCCACCACACACATCCCCTACCCGCACATCACACACCCCCTACCACACAATATTCCCAACCCACGCACCAACACACACTCACTCATCCTCCACTACACACCCACACACCCCCACCCACCCAACCCCAAACATCTCTCGATCACACATACCCCCACCCACACACATCTTCCACCCACTAACGCATCCTGCCCCAACACATACAGATCCCTCACCCACCTACACATCCCTAAGCCACTTACACATCCCCCACCCACACACCCCCACCACCCACACATGCTTCCCCCAACCATCACACATTCCCTACTCACCCACACATATATCTCCCACCCATACACACATCCCTGCACCCATCAAACAATCCCCCACCCACACACTATCTCCCACCCACACACATATTCTCACCCACCCACCACAAACATACCCCCAACAACACACCATGCACACATCCCCCACCAACACACATATCCCAAACCCACACACCATACACTTATCCCCACACGCCTTTACATCCCCAATCCACCCACACACATCCCCTACCCACACAACCCAGCCACCTACACATACTTCTCCCAAACCATCAACACATCTCCACCCACCCACACATATCCCCCACCCACACACACATCCCCCGCACCCGTCCCATACACACATCCTCCACCCATACACACATTTCCCACACCTGTACTTTCACCCCTACACATCCATCCACACATCCGACCAACACCCACAAATCTCACTACCCACCAACACCCACACACCCCAACCCATTCAAACGCATACCCCCACCCAAACACCCACACTTCCCCCACACTTCCCCCACACACACATATCCCCACATTCACACACATCCTCCACACACACACTCACACATCCTCACATCTAAACACATATATAATGCCTCACGTGAGCATTGACACTAGTTGGTGTGAATATGCTGTTTATTATCTGTCGTTTTGCGGACATGGGTATGTTTGGATGTTTCAGTAAGGGTGATAGTTGATATGTAAGTGCACTAGCTTTTTGACATCTGATGTCAATTTCTCTGTCCAATCTGCCATCTTCTGTGATCATACTTCCAAGGTATTTGAATTCTTTAACTTGTTTCAGAGGTGTGTTATTTATCTGTATATTTAGTGGGCCTGGCGATCTGCTAACTTGCATTACTTCGGTTTTGGCTGTGTTTATACTCATATTGTATCTGCTGCAGGTTGAACTCAGATTAGTAATATGATTTTGTAGTCTGCCCTCATCGCTGTAAAACAGGCACTGATCATCTGCAAATAGAAGTTCATTTATTCCCTGTGGGTCAGTTGTTTCATCTGGAGTAAAGAGTTCTAAATTTTCTGAATCTGGTCTGTCGAGACTTGCTTCTTTGGAAATTCTGTCCATGTAGATATTGAATAGCAGGGGAGAGAGCACACATCCCTGCCTCACTCCTGTATTGACTGTGAACATATCTGATATACCTTCCTGTGTTCTTACTGCACTTTGGCTCGAGTGGTACATGGCTATGATATTTTCTAGCAGTTGCCCTTCTATCCCATAGTCTTCAAGGATGGTCCATAATTTGTATCTGTCTACTCTATCAAAAGCCTTTTCCTGATCTACAAACACAATATTCTGCTGGTCACTATATTCAATAGTTTTTTCACAAATTTGTCTAAGTGTAAATAATGCATCAGTGCAACTTTTACCTTTCCGAAAACCGAATTGTGCTTTGCTTAACTGTTGTTCAACTATTGGTCAATAGTTGTTCAACTATTGATCAATGTTAACAATTAATATAGCTGTCTCTTGCATGTTGTAATCGACGTAGTTCTATTCCGGCTGTTTGCGAAGTTTCTTAGCATTAGCGAGTATGCAGTGTTCTTAATCTTTACACGATGACTGTCAGTTCACTGGTTGAAATCATTTCACAGATATTATATATCGCACAGATTGTTTTTCAAGCCTTGGCCATTAGTAATATGGCTTAATACACTATAGGGTTCTCAAAGTTTCATGTTCGTGAGTGTTATCAGTAGATTATTCATTTGGGCGTTGATACTTTTGGATGAAAGTTCTATAGTGGGTGTAGAGGTACACTGTTCTATGGTAGGTGTAGCGGTACACTGTTCTATGCAACAGACTAAAATATCACAGCTTATTATATTGCGAATCATTAATGTGCCTAGTGTTAGTCTGCTGGTGCATTAGTTTGCCGTGACAGTATGTCAGCAATAATATTATCAGTACCTTTGATGTGGCGGATTTCGAAGTCGAAATCTTGAAGAAGAAGACACCATCTTGATAATCGATGGTTCTTTGGTACACCTTGCTTAAGTACCAGCAGTGGCGAATTATCGGTTAAAACAACATAATGCGAACCTAAGAGGAACTTAGATAAACGACGCATACAAAAAAGTAGACTTAATGCCTCCAACTCAACTGTGGAATAATGGATCTCAGCCTTTTTAAGCTTCCGGCTGACGTAGAGTATTGGATGTCTTACGCCTTGATATTCCTGCATCAGGCATCCTCCAATTGCGATAGCACTCGAATCTGTGGTCAGAATAAAAGGTATATCTATGTTTGGTAATCTTAATACGGGTGGGTTAGAAAAAATTGATTTCAATTTGCACATTACATCCTCTAAGCGGATACTCTTACAAAATTTTTCTGGATGATCTTTTGTCAACAGATTAGAAAAAACTGATGTGAGTTCCGCCCAGTTTGGTATAAACTTGGC
Organism: Cepaea hortensis; assembly: GCA_963921405.1. Classification (NCBI taxonomy): domain Eukaryota; kingdom Metazoa; phylum Mollusca; class Gastropoda; order Stylommatophora; family Helicidae; genus Cepaea; species Cepaea hortensis. Next base: position 65,325,472 of record OY992887.1, read on the forward strand.
ATAATAGTTTATGAGACCTAACAGGCTTCTAACCTGTTTCTTTGTAGTTGGAACTTCTAGGTTGAGAATTTTTGATACGATTCTATCATCTGTCAATAGTTTGCCTTCGGAAATCCTATGACCTAAGAAGTCTATTTCTTTATAGCCTATTTCAACCTTGGAAGGTTTGATAGTAAGTCCAAAGAGACGGATTTGATTAAAGACTTGTTGGAGTGTAAGTAAGTGAGAAGTTATGTCTGAAGAATGGATACATATATCATCAATATATGATTGCACGTCCTTGATGCCGTGCAATAGCAGTCTAGTTAACCTGACAAATGTGGCGGGAGCGTTCTTGAGACCAAATGGAAGATATCTCCATTCGTACAGCCCAAGTGGTGTAGCGAATGCTGTTATATGTCTTGAAGAGGGAGATAGTGGTACTTGCCAGTAACCTTTAGCTAAATCAAGTTTAGAAAATAAGGATGATTGAGACATATTCAAAATGAGGTCTTCACAGCTGTTCATTGGCTCAGCATCTGTCGTGGTTATAGTATTTAATTTCCTGTAATCTATGCATAAACGAATAGTTTGGTCCTTCTTTTTCACCAGGACAATTGGCGAAGAGTACTGGGACACAGATTTCTGTATTATTTTATTTTTTTCTAAGTCCAAAATTTCTTTGTCTAAATTTGGTCTATAATGTAAAGGAATTGAATATGGTCTACATTTGATAGGTGTTAGATCTGTCAACACAATTGAATGTGTTATTTTGTCAGTCTGTCCAGGTTTGTTTGAGAAGATAGTTTTATAGTCGTTAAGAAGAGACAAAATGTCTTGTCGCTGCTGTTGTGTCAAAGTGTCAGAGATTTGTATGTCCTTCATCGTACTGTCGTCGTTCATAATCGGTACTGGAATTTCCGTATTGTCTACGTCCGTCTGATTTATTACTGAGGCTACTGTTTGTAAATTGTATTCAATGTCATTGTCGTCGTCGTCGAGACTGATAGTTGTCAATGTGTCGTTAAATTGGTCGTCCATGTCATTATCCCATATTGTCGGTACTGTGAATATGTTTTCGTCGTCTTCGTTGTCACAAGAATGAGTCGTTAATGATGCTTCGTTTGTCGAGGTGTCATTCAGTCGGGTAATTGTCGTTTCGTTTTCGTTGTCCTTTTTGTCAGTCTGGTTATTGTCATTTGTTATCTGCGTCTGCTTGTTCGTGTCACTGTCCTTTCTAGAATAGTACGGTTTTAACATATTTACATGGAATATTTTCAGCTTTCCATTCAAAGAAATTTCGTAGTCAACTTCCGAAATCTTTCTCACAACTTTAAATGGTCTCTGCCAAGAGGTTGATAGTAAATCTCTCTTGTCAGGTAGTAATAGTAAAATGTCTTGATTTGGTTGTAATACAATCGTTTTCGCCCCTTTGTTGGCGTACTGCCTGTACCTAACACCTTTCTCCTGTAGTGATGTTCTGGCCAGTATACAGGATCTAATGATTTTGTCTCTGGTGTCAGTGACCAAATCATAGGTGGAAACTGGTAATTTGGTGTTTACTGGTTGTGATATTATATCTTTGTAAATAGTGAGAGGTCCTCTTGGGTTCGCTCCGTATATCAATTCAAATGGAGAGAACCCCGTACTTGATTGTGGGACTTCTCTGTATGCGAACAGCACCGTTGGGAGAAGTATATCCCAATCGGCTGGATTATCAGCTGTCACTTTGGATAACATATGTTTTAGGTCCCCATTTAATTTTTCGCAAATTCCATTTGCGGCCGGTCGATAGGGACTTGTAAAACATTGTTTTATGCCTAGTAACTTAGTTACCGATTGAGTGGCATTAGATATGAATTGCTTTCCTCTATCCGATATTATCTTCTCCGGATAGCCAAAACGGGAGAATATTTGTAATAATACGTCCGTCACATCCTTAGAGGAGATAGATTTTAATGGAATCATTTCTGCCCACCTCGAACACAAATCAACGAGTGTAAAAATGTATCTATTTCCTTTGTTTGAGATGTGGTTCAAAGGACCTACTAAATCAACCGCCACGATTTGAAATGGTCTCGAGGCAGTTGTGGTTGATTGGATTTCTGCCGTAGGGTTTTTCCCTTTTTTGATTAGTTTCTGACAGGTGTCACATGATTTACAATGGGTTTTTATGTCTTGGCAAAATTTAGGCCAATAAAATTGGCTCAGGACTCTGGCCCTGGTTTTTTCGTAACCCATATGACCTCCGAAAGGTGAGTCATGGGCTACATGTAGCACTTTCTCACGATGTGACTGAGGTAGAACCACTTGTTGTATCGTGGTTTGATCTCTGGTGTATAATCTAGTTAGAATATTATTATTTAGTCTAAATGTCCAAGAAGCGTTTTTCGTCAATTTTGGTTTTAATCCTACTAGCCGAAAGTATTGCGAAAGAGTTGGATCTGCTTTTTGTTCTTCTATCAACTCGGTGGTGGTAATATTGGGTGAAATGATTTTTAGTGACTCCTGAAGTTGGTCGTTGTGGGTTTTGTGTGTCATTTGTCTTGTTACTATATTAGCGTATTGTTTGTGTTGTTGCACATTTACAGGCTCAATATTTTGTGGATCGATGGCGTCCTCAGTTCGAGGTGTTAATTTGATGGTATCGTTGAAAGATTCAACCGCCCCAGTATTCTGCACCTCTGTGAATTCGTTTCGAATTCCGTCATCGGTTGTCTCCCTTGTGCTTTTGGCAGTTTGAGACAAGCACGCGTGGTTTTTCATTTTGGAACCACTGTTTAGTTTTTGGATACAGTTTTTCTGTTCCCATTCTCTGATTTCTTGTTCAGAGCAAGATCTTATGTTGGGAAGATTCCCAAGGATGATTTCAGCGGCAGGATTTTCTAGTACTGCGCATAGCACTTGTCCTGATATAAAAGGTGTCCGCTAGGGGGTATCTTTCGATAGTGCCTGCGAATGTGCGACAAGTTACGTATTTGTGTGTGTAGTCTTTGTCATTAACTAATGTTTTCTTAATTCCACAAAGAGTCGCGCCGGAATCGCGTATTAATGTGCATTGTTTGTTATTAACAAAACCTGTTGCAACCTTTAACTTGCCTGTTGATGTTAAGGCTGCGTTGGCCATTTCGTTAGAAACTGGGATTGTGTGGCCGCATAACAAAGTTGTATCAAGCTGAAATTTTCTACAGGTGTTACATGTGTTATCAGTGATGGTGTTAATGACTTCTACTGCATTACCTAACTCACTCGTACTTTCATTCTGGATTTCGCATTCGTTCTGTTGTTCAATTTCTTCATCTGAGGATGTGTCTATTAATGCGGCATTAGCCTGCTTCATCATCTTTCGTCCATCACAGCGTGCTGAATAGTGCCCAAAGCTCGAACAAAAATAACATTTGACCGCTCTCTGATATGCGTTCCTTTTGTTCTTTTGTTTTTCCACTACCATTTGCAGATGATGTGGATAATTTGGTGATTTGTCACACATCGCGTACTCTTCGTGTTTCAGATGACAATACTGGCACGTTACTGGCTTTGTGAACTTAGAGCGTTGTTTGAACCTATTTTCATTTGGTTTCGAATATTTGGTGTTTGTAACTGCTGCTGTTTCATTTTGGCTCATATTCAACTGAAAAATATCGCGGTTCGCTGTAAAATATGCGCTCCCCTTATTTTCTATTTCTTGAATAGTTTTACAATCCATTTGTCTCAAAAATTTAGAAAAAGGTGTTGGTATTGTGCTAATAATTTTGTCAATTATAATTAGCTCCTTCAGTTTATTATGGTTGTTATTTGTTTTTGCTGAGGCTATCCATTTTGTACAAATATCTTGGACTGTAGACACGTAGTCTATGAAAGTTTGGTTAGGCAATGGGGCTAATTTGGAGAACTGTAGTTGATAGCCAGCTGTATCTAGTGAAAAATGTTGTAGTATCCTTTGTTTCAAATAGTCGTAATCTTTCCTCATGTCTTGTGGAACTGTCTCTATCACTTTTAAGGGCTCTAAAGCTAAATTTGTCATCAGAATAAATGACCAGTCGACTTTTGCGACGTTATGGTAAGTCATCAAGCACTCAAAGTTCTCTAAGTATGCGCTGATTGAGTCTCCTGAACAATACGGCTTGACCAGGCCTTTATATTTGTTGTATTTTTGTTCATCTTCTTTACTTCTAATTTTGTTTACTGACATTTCTAAGTTGGCATCAATTTCCATTTGTTTCAGTTTTATCTGTGTTTCTGCACTTAATTGGGCTTGCTTGGTCGCAGCCTCGAGCTCCATCTTCTTCTCTTGAGCCTGCAGTTGCATTTTCTTTTCTTCCGCTTCCATTTGCATCTGCATCTTTTTCTCTTCTCTTTCTGCTTGCATCTTTTTCTCTTCTCTCTCTATTGCTCTGTCTTCTCGTGCAATATTTTCTGAATGTGTCTTTTGTGCCCATTCTGCAAGTGTTTCCTCAATATATCCTAACCTAATACCTAATTCGATGCACTGTTCTAATGTTGACATATTGTATTTTAGTTATTGTTCACTTTATTGAAATTAAATCCCTTTGAAATTAGTTTGGGTGTACAAAAGTTGGTTATCCCCCTTAATGTTTACATTCAAATTTACACTAGCAGGTTTACTTGGTTATGAGATTAGCATATACATAAAAATCAATACAAAGAAAAATGTTACATCAATGAATCATGGATGAGTATCGCTTAGGGAAATAAGGAGCATGAAATGAAACTCATCTTAATTTTCCTGATCTCTCGACTGTAGTCTTGTTGTGCTTTCCTGTTTCTCGCCACTGCTGGAGTACAGGTTACATACACACGATATTTCGCGGAACAATCTGATGTTGGAATCAAAAAAAAATTAGTAACGGTCATTGTAGTTGTCACAGTCATGTCAATGTCAAATTTTATGAGTATCAGCATAATTTCAAATATCAAATATTTTTGTAGAGGGACTATAATAGCTTATTCACACAGATAATATGATGATAGCTGCAAAGTTTTTGACTTTGTCATGTATGATATTTTTTTTTTTACTTGGCAAAACCAAGAGCTGTCTGGAAAGTAAAGCTTCTGATTGCCAAAACCGGCTTGTCCCCAAATAGCCTGTCACCATCCTAGATCTCTAGGGGAATGAAACTCGGGCTCATACAGGCAACAACTCCGTTTATATGCAATATAACATCATTTATTATTAATATGTTACAGTGAGCTGGCGAAGAGAGTTTTCGCAAGCCAGCAATCTGTAAGTTGCGTATCACAGGAGTTTACAATAAACATGATTATCACAACAACTCTATCAGCTATCTAACATATGCATAAGACCCCTAAATACACTTGGGTCGAAACTATCAAGTCCCCCTTAAGGTAAGCCCTGTTGCTTCCTCGATGTCCAGTCCGTGTCTGCCTTTCCACACGTGTCGCAATCCGACATGGGTGGTAACTCTCTCTGAGTTTCTCGTGGATCCCGCAATCGGCGGGCCCCATCGGTGTCCACGGGCTGTGGACACACTGACCGGTCCTTCGAGAAGGCTCTGGATTATTCGAGCCTTCGAGTGACTTGGTTCTTTCCCTTTTTCTGGAGTTCTATCCCTTCGCTAGTCTCTCTTACTTCTATGTTGGTACCGCCCCTATGTGAGGCTGTGACACCACCCTCTTTTCCCTCCATGAATTCTCGACCTCTGGCGTCCGCCATGGTGATTGGGTAAAGAGTCTTCTTGTTGGTTTAGATCTTCCCTCTGATCTTAGGCGCCCCAAGAACGAAGAGTGGACTTAGGTATCAGCACAGAAGAGGGGGGGGGGGGTGGTCACATCCATGGTCTCCAAGGACGCTCCATTTTATATCTGATGCCACCTCTTGGGATACAAGCGCCAGGTCGATGGCCGTGTCAGGGTCCCCGGTCTCATTGCTAGCCTTATGGGTGTACCGTCATTTAGACAGACAACATCCGTCTCAAGCAAGGTCTCAGCAAGAGCAATACCCCGTCTGTTCTCTCCCGACCTGTCTCATTCCTTATCCCGGGCGTTGAATTCACCACATATCAGATACCTGGTGTCTGGAGTGTCCACTGAACCTTTCAACCAGTCCAAACTCTCTCTCTCTCTCTCTCTCTCTCTCTCTCTCTCTCTCTCTCTCTCTCTCTCTCTCTCTGTCTGCTTATGCAAGATTCCCCACTTACATATACATTTATCCGGTTCCAGCTGTATCGGCCGATTTGTATCTGCATTCCCTGCACCTCTTTACTCTCCTGACCCCACCCACTCATATCCAGTATGGATATGGATTACTCATGCTGTAAACTGTCCTTGACCACCAGAGCCTCACCATGTCTTCCCTGCTCAGTTGGGTTTATGTAACATGTGTAGCCAGGGCACTTAAAAGAGTTCGTATTCAGTTCTTATAACATCAGGATATTGAAATCGTAGACCAGTTTCTACAGTATTGGTCCTCGTTGCTTCGCACTGCGGCAATTCCAATACCCAACCCGTACATTTTTGAGTCCCAAACGATCTGTTTTCCTACTACCCCTTCTGGCTCCAGCCCTCTTCTTCCTTTTCCTTCCCCTATCTCCCCTACCTTTTCTTCTCCACTTCATTCTCTTCCCGCTGGCTGTTGTCAAAGGTATCAAGCACTGAGCACGTACTCCGTTGCTTCGGCGATAATTCTTTGTATTATTCGTAGTTGGTTAGATATGACGGCAGGATATAATCGGTCACCCTAGTAGAGCCTGCCTGCTAAGGAAGTGGCAGGGGATGTCCCTCTGGAGTCCATACACCTGGCGCAGCCCCGAACGCATACCAGACGTTCCACGTTCACGACCAGCTCACCCTGGCCTTTCAGTCCTCGGCACGTCGGTCCACCTTAAACTTAGCGGTTTATAATCGGAGTTTTCCATCTTATAGATTGGCCGCTGTAATAGCTAACAGGCCCAATCTACCCGGAGGCAAGAGGTTCCTGCGCCTCTTTCCTGACGAACATAGTAGATGCATGGATACGGGGAACAAAACCAATGCCATAAATATACATCAAACAGCATATACTACATAGTTAAAGTCACTACACAACTGAAAAATAACTCTCGCTGGTAGATAGTTGAGCCCCAAACAAAGCAGTGACGACATTAGTAATTTGGTTGTCTTAATACTTTGAGCTCTGTAGTGCTGAGACAACAACATGACACTGCCTGAGTAAATTAAATAGCAGAAACCTGAACAGACGTTGAGCGCTGCCTGAACATGTAAGTCATATAAATGCTAGTTTAGACATATAGAGATGCATCATCACTGAACGATATAGCTGACAGCCACTCATGACATTAAATGATAATGATATTTAGAAATTCAATATAGACAAATTCCTCAAAAATGTAGGTCATATTTACTCGTTGGAAAACCAGCGGTTGTTTGTTTGCTATGACCAGGTTTGATTATCACGATGTATTAGTGACTTAATGTCATACACATTACAGTGGTAGTAATCTTTGATGATAGAGGAATTAATATATCCACATACACAAAATATCCTTGGGGAAAAGAACGTGCCAATTAAGAAGTTTCCTTATGACATACATCCAGTGGATGTTCCATGAAGGTGTTATAATGGTCAATTTGCTATATCAAGGATCATGTTTCAAAGAATGACTGGTTGTGTAACAGTAGATGGACGATAATCACAGGATAATCTAACGAAATGTCCTTGGGTTCTCACGGAATAATCTAACAAAAATCCTTGGATTCTCCTGGGAGATAAGTTAAATTGTCTTTGATATCACACAAGAAATAACTACTGTGGTTTGTATTATCATTGTTATTGGCTATAGTATCGTGAGATCAGTCATGTTTGTACTTAGCTTAGTTCATTGAGGCTGGGGTGACTTTCAGTTTGCACGGGTCACTGTTGTTCAACTTTTGTTCATCCTACTTTAGAAAGGTTCAACACGTAGTCCCTCCCTGAGAACTCTTGACCCTTCTTATGAAAGTTCTCCTCGTTCAGGAACATACTTAATTTCAGCCACAATAACGACTACATCCCTGGTAAAACATGGAACAAAAACATATATCCATCTCACATAAGATTAGGGAGAACAAGAAATAAAAAATTCAAAAGAAGGGATAAGGAGAAAAGACAATTACGCAGGCACAAGCTGGCCAGGCCTGGTCCTATTACGTGCAGGACCTCTTATATAAACATCATAATGGAGGTATTCAAGTCACATACCGACAAGATATGTCTTCTTCAGTTCTGAGTTATGCATGCTAATCATTCTCTTGTTAACAGTCGCCTCGTTACCTGGGTGCCTATCAGTAGAATGATACAAGCACACAGTCTTGTCAATTCTTCCTTTCTTCAGAGAAAATACCCGCATAATATTATCTCATATATAATTCACATATTATATATATATATATATATATATATATATATATATATATATATATATATATAATAAAATTCACATTAATACACATATACAGAGACTATAAATGATAGTTTAGAAAAGTATCATTTATAAACAGAACATAAGTGATATTTCAAAAGAGCATCATGATAGTTTATTTTCCTACTCTCAAGATACACATGAAGACTCTCAAGACATAATGAAAGAGAATCTCATATTTCATAAGTGCATGAACTGACCAAGAAAGAGATTTCTTCAATATTTTTAGAGTCTTAGTAAAAACATCACTCATATCTTCTAATTAATTCTCTAGATTTACTCCCTCTTCTCTCATCACAAATAAAGCCCTGCCAATGTTTTAGATCCTTTCTATTATGCTCCCCACCTTACCAATATCACTGGGAAATAGAAATTAACCACATCACCTCCCTGAAATCACCACGTCCTTCTCCTGGAAAGAATCACAGCTAACTCCCCAGAGACTTCAGATCTTGTTCCAAGTTCCGTCCGCCGATCCCAATTTTCTTAAAGTTAAGGTAAGTGGTAATTTTAGCCAACCTTTGTAAATTTCTCTCTGGCTGCACTAATCAAATAGCTGGAATTTTCCTGGCGCGAGGTATCTAGCGCTGGTATTCCGGAGCATCGGGCGAGTCCATCGGTGCTTTCTCGTAATTTTAGCAGTGTAGGGTGTTTGGGATTCTAAATGTCGCTTGGGAGGGGGGGGGGGGTGAGGTTGAATGATTTATGTCACAAAGCTCCCCTCTAAGACAAACCCTCCTAGGAGAACTCGGATATCAGCCAACTGCAACATTTTGAATCCTCCAATCCTAGTCCATCTCTTTCTCGTTGCTTCCTTTCACCTCTATTTCAGTTACAGTATCAGGAACCAGATGTCGACTGAGAAAGTCTGTTCCAACGTTCAATTTTCCAGGAACATATTCAATCTGGAACGAATATGGTTGCAAAAGTAGAGACCATCTAATCAGTCTCGCATTCAAGTTCCTTGAATCTGATGATGACACTGCACTGCAAAGTGTTTCACGTATGCATTTGCTTGAAATTTCTCAACAGCTAAATCTAACGAAAACCACTCCTTCTCTATGGTAAAATAATTTATCTCTGCAGAGTTCAATTTCCTACTAGCAGGAAATAGCATTGAATACTCATCTTCCTTTCACTGAAGTAATGTAGCACCAGTTCCAATGTTGTTGGCATCTGTCCGCAGAATAAATGTTCGTTTGAGATCTGGACGGTGAAGTACTAGTTTAGCTGACCATACGACTTTCTCTGGTTCCCCTTTCCTTGTAAGGTTGGTTAAAGGATCTGTTAGGGAATTGAAGTCTTTGATGTATCTCTTACTAACAGTTTAGACGACACCAAATTAAGCAACCATGTTCTTGAAAAAGTCAACAGCTTCACATACCTAGGAAGCAAAATGACATCTACGGGGGATTCAACACCAGAAATATTATCTAGAATCTCACTGGCGTCTGGTGCCTTCAATAAACTGTTAAACATCTGGAAGTCAAAGTCACTCAGCCAACATACGAGACTTAAAATCTTCAATTCTTGTGTGATTCCAGTGCTAACGTATGGATGTGAGAGTTGGAAATCAACTGTAGCTTTAGATAAAACAAATTAGACAATTTTGAGAACAAATGTCTTAGAAGAATTCTAAACATCCAGTGGACAGATTTCAAAACCAATGCACAAATAAGATAAGAGACTAAGCAAGATATTGTGTGCAATGTTATAAGAAAACGCCGTTGGAATTACATCGGCCATGTACTCAGAATGGACAAGACAAGACTCCCCTACCAAGCCCTCATATGGTCACCAGTGGGGTAAAGAAAGCGGGGAAGACCAAGAGAGACCCTGCGTAGAACCATCATCAGAGAAGGCTCATTCAATGACCAAGTGAACATCCAAGATAGCAGCGAACCGCCAGACATGGAGAGCCATGACTTCTGCCCTATGCCCCGACTTAGGCTCAAGAGGAAAGACTAACTAACTAATGTATCTCTGGTAAAATCCACACAATGAAACAAAAGATCTGACATCTTTTTTAGTTCTTGGAAGAGGTGCTTGTTGAATCCATGATGTATCGTATGTCCAAGAAAATCAAATTATTGGAATCCTGTCTGACACTTCTTTGGTTGTGCTGTCAAACCAGTTTCCTTCAGTCGTTGAAAAAAGGGGAGTGCCTTTCGATGTTCCTCAATCGTCTCAAAAGCAATCAGGATATCATCCATGAAATTGCTTATTGCAGGATGTTGAAGTGATTCGAGTAATTTTTCATCATGTGTGTAACGATACTTGGAGTATTACTCAATCCAAATGGAAGAACGCTGAACACATAGTGACCATCAAGAGCACTGAAGGCCAACCATGGTCGCACTTCTGGTGTTACTGGAATCTGTAATATACCTTTGAGATCAATCCTAGTGAAGTACTAAGCTCTGCTGAGACTAGTGATGAGTTGGTTTTTATCAGGCAAAGGATCGGTCTGAAACTCCGTTATAGCATTGAGCTGTCGACAATCGACGCACAATCTATGTTCTCCACTCAGTTTTCTCAGTAAAACCACACTTCAACTGTAAGGTGACTGAGATGGCGATATGATTCCAGTCGAAAGAATTTGCTGGATCTCTTCTTTTAACGCTGTCGCTTTGGCATACGGAACGGAATATGTTTTGACGCGCAAAGGTATAGGGTCAATAAACTTCATGTCAAACTCTACTAACTCTGTGAGTCCTGGCTTGTCGGTAAGTAAATCTGCATAAGTAGCTAAGAGATCTTGAATCTGCCGCTGCTGATCCTGGGTTAATGTATGTCTAATGTCCACATCCCGATAATGTTCTTTTGCTTGCAGAGGGTACTGTCACCGGCCGTTAGGGTATTTCTGTTGAAACAGACAGAAATCCCTATCCAAGAGTTTGCCGACAGTCTCTAGAAATTATGGCTCGTTATAAGAATGTCTAAAGGGATGGTCCCGATAGAAGAGACTGGGATTCACTTGGTAGACAAAGGCAGAAAGTGAAGAACACTCGTGTATGTAGGAAGACCTAACACGAATGTCTAGTTTATCTGTCGGTGATCCTTAGTCATTTAATGAAGCCCCCTGTTTTAAATACTTTCACGCACTCACGCGCACGACTTTCGCTCAAATGATCACGAGTGGAGTACGTTGGTGCAAGTATAAAACAATAAGACTTAGAAGATAGCTCTAAGTTAAGGAGAGCTAAAATAGAGCTTAGGAAGAGGGCAAGTGACGTAACAGGATAGGAGACAAGACAGGAGAGACACTATCGCTATAAATAGCGATAAAGGGGCACCCTTGTGTCAACAAGGAGGGCAACCAGTGCAGATAAGCGGGGTTACCCAAGAGACTGGGAAACCGGGTGCACGAGGAAGGACCAAGTAACTCTGGTCAACACAGCCCAGTGCCCAGCACGTAAACCAACGAACGCACGCTGAGCTAATTGCTTGTGGTTGAACACGCCACGCTCAGCGAGCTCAGACAGACATCAGACGGCGTAGGAATCAGACGTGTATCCGCTAGGGATACTTTGTGGTTATTAAGGACAGTATAATAGTTATAATAGTCTAGCTTAGCTTCAGTAGTTATAATGTTTATATCATCTCCTCATTCCATCTTATCGTCATCACATTCTATGTTCAATACCGTTGTGGTATTCCGCTCATGGAGCTATTGTTGATCAGCTCCGAATAAACATGTATCCTTTTGCAAACAATACGAGTTGTCACTTTCGTGTAGTGCAAAAGAAGGGAATCCCTGTATGCCTGTCGCAAGTGAGTTGCTGACACACGCGGACGCCTTTCGTTCAAATGATCACGAGTGGAGTACGTTGGTGCAAGTATAAAACAATAATACTCTTTAATAATAAAAGAGATAATGAACATTGTCGTTCAATTGGTGAACGAGGACAATAAACTTTGTTACAGGTACAAAAAATAGTTTTCTGATGCATAGCTAGATAGCATATCATCATTCACATCATCCAGACAGTGACACACTCAGACCACATGTAGACACAGAGTCACCTGAGACAATCTGATCTCGTTTAGGAATTGTGCTGGCTTTCGTTTGGATTATGTCTTGGAGTCGACCCTGGCATTCGACAGGTGTACGATGCTCCTTCGGATTCCAGGTTCCGTCTCCACTAGTTGGTGGCTGTAAGTTTCGGTAACCTGACCAGTTAGGCTTCAGGAGTATCAGCAGCGAGGCTCCTTAAATAAAACAAACAGTTGCAGACTCCTTAGTGTCTTAACAATAGCAATGTGTCTGAGTGCTGGTGTTGTGTGTCTGTTGTGTATGTGTCAGATGCAGAATAAGAACAAAACATAGTTCCTCTCTGCTATTCTGGATCAAAAGCAAATGGCCAATAGCTCGTATCAGCTTGACGATACATTGTATGACATGGTAATACAAGGTAAAAAGGGTCCAGAAGTGGACATATCCTAAGACCACATGGTCCATTGGAGTAAAACCAGTAGACAAATCTTTGTTTGAAAAAGGCATTACAAAATGTACCTGGTTGTAAAACTTGAAGTGACTCATATGTAAGAATTACTGGTGCATTCCTTAACACCATGGTGAGGAAGTCCTGGGCAGCGAGGATGTTTCCCTAGATAGCTAAGGAAAGGCCAACAATAATTCAACCTAATCCCACATCAATGATTAGGCATAAAGCACTCAATTGTCACCACGAAGTCGTGAGGTATACCCCACAGAATATACGAGCTAAAAGATAAGAAGAAGGCCAGCAGGCAAGCAAGGGGGCTGAGATATTCCAGGCATTGGGCTTTAGGATGTCTCAGTTATACCTTGTTGAGTTATTTACTCCCCAAATTCTGATTCCTCACCACATGGTATTTGCTTTGAACTTATGACCGTCAGTGTTGTATAGTTCGGCATGGCGGTGAATCGGGGGTAAGCAAATTTATGTTTGAATATAAATCGCCTAGTAATATTGCTGGCATGTGAGAATCATGTTCCACATGTCTCTTCTACTTCTGCCCACATGGCAAAATCATGTTATCATATTTTCAACAAAATATACACGTAAATACATTCACAAAATGCATATGAAAATAATCAGTAAGGTTTATACATTATATATATATATATATATATATATATATATATATATATATATATATATATATATATATTTTTATCTATAAATATATCTATATATCTAGGCCCCACATGTTTTCTCTCAATATCTCCCATTACAAATCCCACGTTTCATAAATATACATGGTCGGGAAAGTTTGTTTTTTTCCCAATATCAGAATATAAATGTGTACACACTCCTTACTATAATCATAACTATTGTGTTATTACACTCACCCCCAGTCTTATTGCAGCAATTAAGATCTGTTTTGGTATAATCTACAAGGATGGAATTGGATATGGCAGCTCACTTCATGTAAGGCCTGCCTAGCACAGCAGCTATGGTCGTTTTGAACCAGCCGAAAGTCTGTAGTTACAATTTCCGGTGCAGCAGTACTCTTAGCGTATCGCCGTATTCCCATTGCTAGGGAGTGATGGACCTATGTCCCCAGTCCTTAGACTTGGTATTAATAAGGGGTGAAGACAGGGGATTTCCCTTGTGACATCATTTGAATAGATGACGTGAAAATACATGCTGTCCTCAATGCACTGTGTAGTTTTAGTGCAGAAAATGTCTGCGTAGTCATTATGACGTCATTATTAGTAATTTAGCTGCTGTACTGAATCCAGAATGTAAATAGTATTTCAGCTAATGTAATATTGGTGGTATTCGCATAGTGATCTAGACTCATCCCGTCACATATGCCGCTCCTAGAGAAAAGTACGACTAGGGGTAGGTGAGCCTAGATCGACTATGAATTCTCACCATTGATTATATCTGAACCAATTGTTCCCCTCTAGCGAAGGATCTATTAGACTTCTTACAACTCCGGGGCCGGTCTCTCTGGCTGTGGGGTTACAACACTTTCTCTCTGTAATCCCGTTTATCACGCAGAGTCTCGCAGCGGAGCGAGAACTGAGGTGGTTCGACCCCCGCTCGTGACTTGCGGATACTGAGCCGGCCGCTCAGAAAGCAATGGCAAACTACTGAGCGTAATCTTGCCAAGAGATCAACAGACAGCTGAAAGATGCTGCTGTTGACAGCTAAGTCCTGTAAAAGGATACGCAAAACAAACACAACTCCGGGGCTGGCTTGGTACTTTTGGTATGACCTGGCGTTTCTCCAGATACATTGAGTGAGGATCCTGTCAGAGGTGGGTATGGAAAGCTAAGAGGTTCTTCCCTCCTCCCTACTTTCTGAACAACATTTAGAGCTACCAGGTGTACCGATCGTTCCTTTGCTCTGTCATAATATTTGCGGAGCAATTTAATGTGGTAGATTTTCATCTTACCTTTCATGAAGATTTTATATTTGGTGTTGGACACTTTCTCCATTATGGGTAATGGTTCTTGCCACTCAGTCTCCTTATTAGTCCCACTAGGTCTTAAGAGTAACACTTTGTCACCTACCGCTAGCGAACGTTTAGAGGTAAAATATTTCCCTCTCTGGAGAGTCTTCCTAGCACTAGGAAGTTGGTTACAGCCAGGTGTTAGAGTTGGGACTTGGGTCAGTGCACTCCTTACTATCATGGGAGTGGATAGTTCCCCTAAATAAACATATTTACTTCCTAGTATCATATCATAGATAGGGTCAGTCATCACGGCTGCCGATATAGTTCCCTTAACAAATCTAGAGTTAACTAACACTTGGGCTATTGGTAAAGTTAGTGTGGGCGAACTTCTTGTCGCACCCATAACTTCAACCATGTTTTGAGTCAATTGACCAGGTTTTACTAAGTGCGATGCTATTATGGCATCATACGTTAAACCCTATCATGCAGACACTCGACCAACTGTCCATTGACCTTGATCTTCTCTACCACTCGATGTCCTCTCATTTCGGGAGGCGGTGGTAGTGTAGTGGTTTTCGTCCCTATCGAGAAGCAAGCCGCAATCTGGGGTTTTGCTTTGCGCTTGTAGTCTGCCGTACTGTGGGAATTATTATGACAATTCGTGCAGTATGGTTTTCTAGCCCCAGATGTGGTTTGTTGTTTATTATGCTGCTGCTGGGGTTGCCTCTGGTCTGCTGGTATATTGCTAGGGGTTTGTCCCAGATTGGTTGAAGGTGGGTTCTGTTGATGTTGGTGAGGTTGTGTTGGGACTGAGTCCCCATGGGCAGCCAGATACCTTTCAGCCAAGACTATCATTTCCTCCAGGTTTTACGCCCCTTGTTCAATGATGAAAGTTTCCATCGGCTTCGACATACAGTTCCTCAGCTGCTCACACATAACCATCTCCCGCAAGCCTGCATAGGAGTGTTCATACTCTCCCAATGTCTCCCATTTACAGAGATAACTCTGCAGACGAACGGACAATTGTGAGAATGACTCACCCCTCAGACGTCTTGCGGTTCGGAATTTCTGCTGATAAGCAGCTGAGGTTAACTCATACCTCTTCAATAAAGCCGATTTCAGACTTTCATAAGAATTTTCATGGCCGGGAGGTAGTCCCTGAAAGACTACATACGCTGGTCCCCTCAGTCCCTGAGAAAGCTTCAAGTTCCAGTGTTCCCTAGCCAACCCAAATGACTCAGCTAATTTCTGAAATTTCTGAAGGTAACTATCCAATTGTTCCTGAGTTTCCTCGAACGGCATTAAAGGAAAACTCATAGGACCCACATGAGAAGTTGAATGTAGCTGGGATTCAATGCTGGGTGCCGGAGAGCTGGCGTTAGAACAGGTTGCTGATAGAGCTTGGTTTTCTAGCTCTTTCATCCTCAGCTGATGCTGTCGGATTTTTTCGTTTTCCTGTAACTGCCTAAGTTCTTTCTCAGCCTCGATTGTCTTAAGCTCTGTCGCTGCTTCCAGTTTCTTAAACTCGAGTTCATGCCTACGCATTTTATCTCCCCTGTCTTCTTTCCTTAACTCCCTCTCCATATCATGGACATATTTGGCTGCTTCAGGCCCCGATAACCCCATAGCTACCGCTGCTGCATGCAATTCTGCTGATGAACTCATGACTGAGTTTTGACTGAGAGGGTGAGTGATCAGTGGACTACAATTTCTATATCAATATTATACTACTTCCTAATTCACGTTATGCTAATACAATTGCAATAATTTACAAATCTTATTAGTACATACACAAAAATGGTTAGTACAAACAATGATACAAAACACACTTTCACTTCTCTCTCAATCGAATGGAAACGGCTAATTACAGAGTTTCCTAAACTACTCTACCCTTTGATGAGATGAGAAAAAAAAAAATTTTTTGTACCAAGTAACATAATTTATTAGAAATATTGTTTCTAATTAGCTGGGTAGATCCCGGACCGAGACCACAGTTGTCACCGACCGTTAGGGTATTTCTATTGAAACAGACAGAAATGCCTATCCAAGAGTTTGCCGACAGTCTCTAGAAATTATGGCTCGTTATAAGAATGTCTAAAGGGATGGTCCCGATAGAAGAGACTGGGATTCACTTGGTAGACAAAGGCAGAAGGTGAAGAACAATCGTGTATGTAGGAAGACCTAACACGAATGTCTAGTTTATCTGTCGGTGATCCTTCGTCATTTAATGAAGCCCCCTGTTTTAAATACTTTCACGCACTCACGCGCACGCCTTTCGTTCAAATGATCACGAGTGGAGTACGTTGGTGCAAGTATAAAACAATAATACTTTTTAATAATAAAAGAGATAATGAAAATTGTCGTTCAATTGGTGAACGAGGACAATAAATTTTGTTACAGGTACAAGAAAATAGTTTTCTGATGCTTAGCTAGATAGCATATCATCATTCACATCATCCAGACAGTGACACACTCAGACCATGTGTAGACACAGAGTCACCTGAGACAATCTGATATCGTTTAGGAATAGTGCTGGCTTTCGTTTGGATTATGTCTTGGAGTCTGCCCTGGCATTCGACAGGTGTACGATGCTCCTCCGGATTCCAAGTTCCGTCTCCACTAGTTGGTGGCTGTAAGTTTCGGTAACCTGACCAGTTAGGCTTCAGGAGTATCAGCAGCGAGGCTCCTTAAATAAAACAAATAGTTGCAGATTCCTTAGTGTCTTGATAATAGCAATGTGACTGAGTGCTGGTGTTGTGTGTCTGTTGTGTATGTGTCAGATGCAGAATAAGAACAAAACATAGTTCCTCTCTGCTATTCTGTATCAAAAGCAAAAGGCCAATAGCTCGTATCAGCTTGGCTATATATTGTATGACATGGTGATACAAGGTGAAAAAGGGTCCAGAAGTGGACATATCCTAAGACCACATGGTCCATTGGAGTAAAACCAGTAGACAAATCTTTGTTTGAAAAAGGCATTACAAAATGTACCTGGTTGTAAAACTTGAACTTACTCATATGTAAGAATTACTGGTGCATTCCTTATCACCGTGGTGATGAAGTCCTGGGTAGCCAGAATGTTTCCCTAGATGGCTAAGGAAAGGCCAACAATAATTCAACCTAATCCCACATCAATGATTAGGCATAAAGCACTCAATTGTCAACACGAAGTCGTGAGGTATACCCCACAGAATATACGAGCTAAAAGATAAGAAGAAGGCCAGCAGGCAAGCAAGGGGGCTGAGATATTCCAGGCATTGGGCTTTAGGATGTCACAGTTATCCCTTGTTGAGTTATTTACTCCCCAAATTCTGATTCCTCACCACATGGTATTTGCTTTGAACTTATGACCGTCAGTGTCGTGTAATTCGGCATGGCGGTGAATCAGAGGTAAGCAAATTTATGTTTGAATATATATCGCCAAGTAATATTGCTGGCATGTGAGAATAATGTTCCACATGTCTCTTCTACTTCTGCCCACATGGCAAAATCATGTTATCATATTTTCAACAAAATATACACGTAAATACATTCACAAAATGCATATGAAAATAATCAGTAAGGTTTATACATTATATATATATATATTTTTTTTATCTATAAATATATATATATATATCTAGGCCACACATGTTTTCTCTCAATATCTCTCATTTCGAATCCCACGTTTCATAAATATACATGGTCGGGAAAGTTTGTGTTTTCCCAATATCAGAATATAAATGTGTACACACTCCTTACTATAATCGTAACTATTGTGTTATTACACTCACCCCCAGTCTTATTGCAGCGATTAAGATCTGTTTTGATATAATCTACCAAGGATGGAATTGGATATGGCAGCTCACTTCATGTAAGGCCTGCCTAGCACAGCAGCTATGGTCGTTTTGAACCAGCCGGAAGTCTGTAGTTACAATTTCCGGTGCAGCAGTACTCTTAGCGTATCGCCTTATTCCCGTTGCTAGGGAGTGACGGACCTATGTCCCCAGTCCTTAGACTTGGCACTAATAAGGGTTGAAGACAGGGGATTTCCCTTGTGACATCATTTGAATAGATGACGTGAAAATACATGCTGTCCCCAGTGCACTGTGTAGTTTTAGTGCAGAAAATGTCTGCGTAGTCATTATGACGTCATTATTAGTAATTTAGCTGCTGTACTGAATCCAGACTGTAAATAGTAATTCAGCTAACGTAAAATTGGTGGTATTCGCATAGTGATCTAGACTCATCCCGTCACAGGTACTCCACACTCACATTGTTTCCATTGTCTACTTCTTTAGCCTCTGTCAAGGCCATCAAATAAGTTGTCTGGGTGGTAGGCCTTTCATTATATTTCCTCAAGAGGTTTATATAAAAAATCTTCTGTTTTCCTCTGATGAAAATCTTGTATTTAGTGCGAGAAATTGTCTCGTTCACTTTATATGGTCCTTTCCAACCGATCTGCAACTTATTCTGACTGGTTTGGAGAAGTAACATCACTTTCTCTCCCACCTCCACCTCTCTATCCTTTGCTTTCTTGTTGTAGTAGCGAGCAATTCTACGTCGAGCTTGCCATAGATTGTCTGACAAACTAGTTTCCAACCATGTTGTAGACATTGTTTTAACTTAGCCACATAGATGGACGCAGTTACAACTCTCTCATCTACTTTATCATCAGTCCAAGTACGAAGTAAAGCCTCTAGTGGTTCCTTGATCAGTCAACCAGACAACAGAGATGCTGGTGCAATCCCAGTTGACTATTCGGGTCTCTCCCTGTAAGTGAAAAAAAGCTGCAGGCACATAAGTATCCCATGTCTCTGGTTTTTCATGAACTAATTTATCAAGATGAAGATAAGGTTACCTTTAAATCGTTCCACTGTCCCATTCAACGCCGGTTGATATAGTCACGTGGGAATCTGTCGAGGCTGGAAGAATCTGAAAACTTCCTAAATTAGCTTACCTTTGAACTGTTATCCATTAACAGTTAGAATTCTGACTGGAAATACTAACCTTGTAAATAAGCCAAGTAGAGCTTCAGCTACATGCTTTGAAATGTTTGATGGCAAAGGCATTATTTCGGCCTACATCGAGCAAGTGTCCACAAGTATACCTATAAAACAGTTCCTTCTCTTCGTTTTGTTGAGAGGTCCTACTGTGTCCACAGCCACTTTTTCAAATGGTGTGCCAGTTATGGGCATTTCTCCTAAGGTAGCTGGTGCTGTCAACGCATTTTGGGGCCTTTCTCTGACACTAGAGACGTGACTTGACAAATCTAACTATGTCTGCATTTATTTCAGGCCAATATTAGTGAGTAGAAATCGTCTGCGTGGTAGCATTAATTCCCATCTGTCCACTGAATGGTAGACTATGACCCATAAGAAGAGTTTGAGCTCTGTAAGAAGGGACAACGACTTGCAAATGCTTCTGTCCCTCTTTTCCAGCCCTTCTATGAATAAGTCCATTCTTCATATACATGTCACCTTTATGTGGGCGTGAATGAGCTTTAGGCAGTTCATGAAAATATGCCGCTAAGGTGCTGTCTGACGACTGGGCTTGTTTCAATTCCTCTGGTTGGGGATTTTTCTGAGTTGTCCTCGTCGGAGCCTTCTTAGCTTGCTATCTAGTCGTCATAGCTGAGACTATCATAGGCTTACAGGATCTCCTAAAAAGACGTATCGACTTCTCAAAATCACAGGGTAGATTGACTCATTAGGACCGCTGCTCTTATTTCGCCAGTCATAAAACGTGAAATTATGTTTAACTTTGCCACCGGTAATGACAGCGGGACCGAGCGTTTTAGAGGCACCTTGATTTCAATTGTTTCCTCAGAGACTTGATCAGGGTACACTAACGAGGTTGCAACAATTGAATCAAATTGTATACCAGTGTCATATAGTGTAATTAATCCGATAAGTGTAACATATTCTATTACTGGAAGTCTTGTGATGGTGTCTTTATGGTCCTTTCTAATTGAATGGTCATTAGTGTTCGCCTTCCGCGCTTCCGGTTTTTCCCTACATGCAGCGGTAAAAGGAAGGGATTTACGCCGGCATTCCTTGGTGTGGTGTCCTGTAATATTACATTTCTCTTCTCTCAATGCATGTTTTACTATATTTTGGGTGGTCGTATTCTTCTTTTCTTTAGGCTTACTCTTATTGTTGTTATTATTCTCTTTTGGCTACCGAGAATTGACATGTGAGTGAATGTCGCCCGAGGATTACTTTCCGCTTCCTTCTGTGACTTCTCAACTCTCTCGGTCATGGTAATAATAGCTTCCAGTTCGTCAGTCCCATGCTGAGTAAGAAATGCTTTCATGTCAGCTGACATCATGTGTTTCAGCAGATCAATTATTATCATAACTTGTAAACACTCTTACGTTTCCTGAAACTGTCCTAATGTGCTCCACTTGTGTAAATATGTTTTCAATCTATCATTAAACTGTGCATAGTTTTCTACTGGCTCTTTCACAGCACTTTTGAACTTCTTATTATAGCTTTCTACATCAACTTCAAATCTAGCGAGTAGTGCCTGCTTGAGTACTTTATAATTGTCTTGTTCATCAGGATGTAGTGTCAGAGTGTTGGGGGAATAGGGACAGGACAAAGAGAGGACAAGGGACAGAATAGAGTCAAGGAATGCAGAGATACCGATAGGCAGGACATGGGTAAGGGCACAGAGATGCCATAAGACAGAACATGTGCAGGACGGTAGAGAGATGAGAGACAGGACATCGGTGGGGACACAGCGATGTCAGAGACAGGACACCCACAGGACAAGACCTAGTGATATAAGGGGACATAAGTTCACGGGACGCTGTCCTAAACTGACCAGACGGGAATACACCGAACGACCCAACACAACACGGGCGGACTAACGCACTACGTGACTGTTGAGACAGTCTGAGTTGTCACGAGGGACACGTGGTTCAGTACCACGAGACGAACTGACCAGTGTGAAAACGTCAGACGCGACTCAGACAGTTTAGAGGAAGGATCGTTGTGTGTTCTGGAGCGAGTGTATAGCTTTTGCGGGAGTGCTAGTTGAAGATAGCGAGTAATTGTGTGTAGGGCTTGTGTAATTGGCTGAGTGCCATAAGTGTTTGTAAGCGGCATTTTGTACATAATGATTTCACCGCGTTGTGTGTACATTGTGACAATGATCAGGTTCTCCTGAATAAAATTGTGTATAGCATACGCACGACTGATGTCTTCGTGAGTGCGTATGAAGGATTTGAATACCTGTGTGCGTGTGAGACGTTGACATGTGACGAATTTATGGTGTCAGAAGTAACCATTCTTTGATTGATAAAAACCCATAGCCTGAGTATGTAACATTGAACAAATGAAAGAAGAATTTGAGTGAATCAATGATGTCACGTGTATGAAATCGTATGATTGAAAACGCACAGCCAAAATGAAACTAGATGAGAGAAAGTAAATCGAGTGCTAGCAGAAAATTAAAAGTATTAAATTTGATAAATTAAATGCATTAAATTTGACATGTATGATATTTGCATTTAAACTTTTCAGCTTAAGTTCCACAGCTGTTCAAGACTACTATTACAGAACAAAACACAACATTACGACAGAATACAAACGACCGACAAAACTCACAATTTGTATACCGCATTATATATTTCCTCTGAAATTTTTGACTTGAAAGACAAACTTTTTGCGTGATAATAATTGTTGCTTCTCTAAACAAACAGAAGTTCGGAATGTATTGTGAATAACATATCAACTACCCAGACAGTGCGAAGAACTCGACACAAGTCATGTGCGAGTGGCACTGGTAAGACACAAGTTTTGTCAAATTCAGATAAGTACCCCTTTTCGATAGTGCTATTTAAAGCAGCACTCTAGTTTCTTTTCTTTTTTTTTATAATGGCTGTAAATTAACTTCTGATATTATTGATATTGTATTGTATACATTGTATCAGTATTGTACATTGATTTTGTGTAAGAAAAACCTATTACAACGTCAACTTTAAAATACTGCATTGAGGCAGGGCAACAATTAGGGTACACTGGGGACAAATTAGAACAATGGGCAAAGAAAGAATATAAAGAACATACTGATAGAATTGCTGCAGCAGAGAAAGAAAAGGCTATTGCAGAGAAAGGAAATAGATAGAAAGGCTATTGCAGAGAGAGAAGAAAGAGCACAAGAACGCTTACATAAGAAAGAATTAGCAGTAAAGAATTGTTGTTGTTGTTTGTCCATCAAGAATGATGATGACCATTCATTTCATCCAGTGGGGTTGAAGGTATGGAGCCGTGGGTTCTAAGATGGCTGATAAGGCCTATTGTGGCTCGAAATGTTCTTTGACAATGTGGGCAAGGAATGCTTGACGTTTCTGGAGGAGGATTTCCTGCAGTGGTTTTTCTGTCCTGCCTTTTCTTAACAGCTCTTGCAGTCCTGGTTGCCTCACATATGACTGCACCCTTGCGTAATGATGCACGCCACGAATTTCGGTCTCTGGCTGCAGCCTCCCAGGTGTCATGATGAATTCCAAAAGCCTTCAGTGAAATTTTCAAAGTGTCTTTAAAGCGTTTCCTCTGGCCACCTTAGGAGCGTTTACCACAACGCAGTTCGCTGAAAAAAAATTCGTTTAGGGAGCCTGTGATCTGGCATGCGAGTCAAGTGACCAGCCCAGTGAATCTGATTCTTCATCAGTAAAGTGTGGATGCTGGGCATGGATGCTCTTTCTAGGACTTCAGTGTCTGGAATCTTGTCTTGCCATTTAATCTTCAGTAGCTTCCTTAGGCAGACTGTGTGGAAGTGGTTTAATTTCCTAGCGTGTCGCTGATAAACAGTCCAGGTTTCACAAGCATATAGCAGTGTGGATAATACAACTGCTTTGTAGACTTTTAGCTTTGTTTGCAGGCTTATTCCAGTTCTGTCCCATACATTCTTGTACAGTCTGCCAAAAGCCGCACTGGCCTTGGAGATTCTTGCATTCACTTCGTCATCAATTGTGGCAGCTTGTGACACAGTGCTGCCAAGATTTAGACATAGCTGAAGCTACCAAACTCAAAGAAATAGAAGCTAATAGTAAAAAGTTGGAGGTTGAAGCGCAACTGAAGATGAAAGAACTAGAGGTTGAGTCACAGGTGCATATTGCAACTACCAAATTAAAAAGTAATGAAGAAGAAAACAGGTTTAATAAGTATAAGGCATAGTTATACCATTCTGCCAAGGAGATTCCATATAAGCTTGGTCTGAGAAATTCGAGTTCCAAATGAAGTACCAAGAGGTCCCAAAAGAACATTGGGCCATGATCTATAAGCGAAATTTTTCAGCAGTGCCTTTAAAAGTCATTGAATCAATCCCACAAGACCTCAGGAAAGATTATGACTATATACATCAACGAATCATGCAACACTTTCTGTTAGATGCACCAGGGTATCAGGTACAGTTCTCAAAATTAAAACCTAAAGCAAATCAAACTTTCATTGATTATGTTTCTCAGGTTCAAGATGTTTATAAGTGGCTGAACGCTGCAAAGGTGATTAAGAGCTATGAAAAGATAAGGGATCTAATGATAATGGACAAAATCATTTCATCAATTCCAACGCCATTTGCAAAATTTCTACAGCAGTCTGATATTGAGTCGTTAGAACAATAAGAGAAAAAGGGATCCGCTTATTTTTGTTCCAACCGAGATATTTTCACATTAACCACCAACGAAAATAATATTGTAGCTGCAGTTAACACCAAACCACATAAACCATTTAGATACAAAGATAAACAGAAATCTAATGCACCACAATGTCCATATTGTAAACTTTATCATTTTCAATTTCACATGTGTGACTCTAACCTGGTTACCAAGCACACCTAGATATGATGGTGAAGAAACAACAAAGCAAAAGGGAAAACTACCGGCGTGCAGTAAAATGTTTTCTTTTGGCAAAAGTTGGGGCCACTATAATGCCAAGTTTCCAGGTCGCCAGAGATTGAAGAGTGTGAATGCAGTACTCGTTGATTCATCTCCTGATGAAAGCGAGAGTGAATGCGAAGGAATGGAAAGAATGGAAGATAATGCTCTTGCAGCAATTGATATTATAAATTATGATAAATGTCAATCATGTCATAAGTTTCATGAGGACGGGGTATCAGAATGCGGCCACACGGTCCCGTTTTCAGGGGAAATCGCGAATGCAGTAATTTCCTCCAGAGGAAAATTAGTCTTCCACATTGGTATGCTCAATAACA
This sequence comes from Cepaea hortensis, assembly GCA_963921405.1. Lineage (NCBI taxonomy): Eukaryota > Metazoa > Mollusca > Gastropoda > Stylommatophora > Helicidae > Cepaea > Cepaea hortensis. The sequence continues at coordinate 65,350,479 of OY992887.1, forward strand.
AACCCTGTCAGATTTTGATCGATTCTGGGAGTACTTTAATTGGATTAAGGAAAGAGCTTGCTAACGCAGAAGATTATACAGGCGAGTTTGTAAATTGCCGAACTTTTTCTGGCAATGTGGAGAAGTATCCACTAGCTACAGCTCACATTTGTACACCTTTCTTATCAGGAACGTTTACGTGCGCGATCTTAGACAATCCTTGTACATATCTAATTATTGGTTGTTTACCTAATGTAAAAGAGTGTACCGTTAGTGAAATCAGAGCCTGGGAAGAAACCCACCTGAGCAAGGCAAATGCAATGACAAGGTCTGTAACAGCCAAAGAACGCGACGACCTGCAAAATGAAACGTTGCAGATCATTTGACCAAATAGTACTGTGAACAGTAAGACCACAGAAGAGTTCAAACAGGCGCAACGCGCTGACGTAACATTATCACACTATTTTAGATTCATAGGGGGAAAAACAAAGCAAGTTAAAAATGCTTCATGGTGTTTTATTTTGAAGAACAATATACTTACAAGATTATATAAGAGAGATAACCATGAGATTCAGCAAACTGTGCTACCAACGAAATACCGCTACACAGCTGTACGAATCGCACACGATTCGCCGTTTGCTGGCCACATGGATTACGAAAAGACAAGAGTGTCAGAGTCTCACCCAGAGTGATAACGCGTTGTCTGCACCAACGCCCGACAATGCAACGCTGATCTATTATAAGCACTACAGCTATAACGCGGCGTCTTCAACAACGCCAGGCAATCAACGCTGAGCGATACTAAGCAGTCGGCGGTCAGCTGGAACGCAGCGTGAACATTGAGGAGTCACGAGGGCTGACGCGAGCACAACTGTGTTGTGTGCTGAAAGTCCAGGCAGACTAGGCTTGGTGGCCGTTACGGACTGACGTGTGAAAGCGGCTTGAGAGTTTGATGCATGTCTTGAGAGCTAGCCTGTATGAACGTTGGAGATGGAACGCCTGTCTGTGTGACTTGTAAGTGGAGTGCATTGATCTATTATTATATTGATGTATTGATTGCTTGCATTTATAATGTATTGGATATTGTGAATTGTGTTTGCGCGAAGCTTGTATTGTTTCTGATGTGTGCAGTGCGCGAATAAATAGCGCGAATTATATTATCAGCTGTTAGCCTCGTGTTATTTGATAAGCATAGTTAGTATCACACTTGTCAAGATACGAGCCATATTTCTTGCCCTAAGCAAGACTTTGACAAGTGCGAACGTGGGGTCTACGTCCTCATTAGATTTGAACCGTGAAATACGAAAAATAGAGTGTTAAATAATTGTAAAAATGGCGACTGTTGTCGAGTTTTTTTTTTGTGTGAATCAATTATTGGTATAAAGTGCGAGTTTTGAACAAATGCGAGCGTGTAGGTTATAATTTAGTAGATAAATACCATCTTTCTAGTTAATATATCGAAACTATAAGTGCGTTTTTGGACTTAGTAAATTTCAACCGAGCTATTGAAGTGATAAAAAAAATATGGCGGCCATGTCCTTGAATGTCATTGAGTAGAAGTAGTGTTAGCGGAACGTTTGGAAAGTGTGAAAAGAGAGTTGTTGAGTGTGGTGATACGACTAACAACAATACTTGACGACATACAAACCTACAAAAACTTAAGTGACATTACATACACCACACACTTGCACATGTTCTAATTTCTCATGCTCCAAAAATAACAGGTTGTTTGGTGTCATCTACACCTTTCCCTTGTAAACTCTGAAATTTTTTGGTCGACCTGAATTAAAAGCCAGTGTGGTTTCGGGCAGTACTGTTCAGCCATTGTCCGACACATTGCCTCAGGAGTACTTGAGTATAAAAATGTTTTTTCTCTTCCTTATATTTTCGTTCAGCAGGCCTAAACACAAGCTGTAATATTAAGTACTGTAAACTTTTGAACTTAAATTACTAACAACGATATTAATTTTGTGTCTATCTATTTCATCATACATATTGTTCATCATGTCTAGTTTCAACGAATGCATCGACATGGGTTTAAAGATGAACCTTTCTGGTGAAGAGTTAAGGACCTGGAGTGAGAAAAAGTTTTCAGAATACCTCCTATTACAGGAAAAGATTAACGAACGGGATGAGAGAGCAGCCGAAAGAGCTTTTAAGCAGGCAGAATCAGATACTGCTGTAAAACTTAAGCAGGCAGAATCAGACGCTGCTTTAAAACTTAAGCAGGCAGAATCAGACGCTGCTTTAAAACTTAAGCAAGCAGAAACAGAGGCGGAAATACGAAAAGCTGAAATTTTAGCCCGGAAAGAAGAGCTTGAAGTACAGCTAGAAATTGAACAGCTGAAAGCAGAAACTTCCAAAGAAAAGGAAGATAGAAAAGATGACAAAGACCAGCCATATAAGAAATACCAAGGGCTGATTAAAACTTACACCACAGGTGATTGCATAGCAGCTTTCACATAAAATTTTGAATGTATTATGGATCATTACCAGATCCCAAAGTCAGAATGGAGTATAATATACATGAGAAGTCTTTCTGGAGAACCTCTGAAAGTGATAGAGTCGATTCCAAATGACCTGAAGAAAGATTATCATTATATTAAGACAAAAATTATGTCTCATTTTCTGCTAGATGAAGCAGGCTACAGAGAACAGTTTGGTAAATTGTCTCCTAAACCAACACAAACGTTCTCTGATTACATCTCAGAAATACAGAATATCTTTTCTAAGTGGCTGTCAGCAGCCAAAGTAAATGGTAATTTTGATAAATTGACAGATCTTATTTTGAGAGATAAACATATGATAGTTCTAAGTCAGTGCCCTACAACAAACAAAAGCCCTATAGGCAATCTACTGAACAGCTTAACAAATGTAAATATTGTCATTTGTCACACCACGAAACTGATATGTGTGACCAACATCCTGGTTACATGTCATACTTACAAAACTACATAGCGAAGCAAGACAAAGAAAGAAAGATATACAGACGGAACACCAAATGCTTCCTTTGTAAAGCGTTCGGCCACTGGCGGAAAGATTGTAAAGCCAAAGCTATGTCCAGAAAGGCGAATGCAGCCATGATTGATAGTTCTTCATCAGAAGATGAAAGTATAGAAGATCAAACTGTAAACGAAGCACATTCTATTGATGTGTTCCAACACGACAAATGTACCATCTGTGATCAATTTCATGAGGATGGCATTTTGACATGTGGCCATTCCATTCCTGTTACAAATGAGGAAGCCAATTTAGTAGTCAACTCCCAAGGTAAATTAAATATCCACCATGGGTATATTAACGGCAGAGCTGCCACCGTTTTACGGGATAGCGGCAGTACCCTCATTGGCATTAAGAGAGACTATATCTTACCATCACAATATAGTGGTAAATATGTTACATGCAGAACTTTCTCGGGTAACATCGAGAGATACCCGCTTGCATGGGCATACATAAGTACACCATTCCTCACCGGAAAGGTCAAATGCGCAGCAGTGACCAATCCTTGTTGCGATGTCATCATTGGTAACCTTCCAGAGGTGAATGATATGCCACATGACGGTATTAAATCCACTGTCACATGTAACATTGATAATACCATTCCACCACCATCACAAATCACCATTCATGATGTATTACCACCTGTAAATGAATGTATGTATGCCAATTCGGCAATGTCATCACAGGAAAGTAATTGTGTAAATGTAACACCAAGTTGTAATGTACATGATAACCTTGATATTACAAATGCAGTAACCAGATCTACTGCTCAAATGCAAGATCGAATCGATCAGACAGAGGCTTTACACCTAATAAGCCCAGTTGTAACATCTCCTGAAACAACCAGGGAGAAATTTATAACAGCTCAAAAAGCTGATCGATCGTTGCAAGAGTATTTTAAATTAATAGGCCAAAAGCCACGAGTAGCAAAGAACGCTAAATGGTATTTTGCTCTGAAAAACGGAATTCTGACACGGTACTATACCAAAAGTTCTAGCACTACAGAACAAACAGTGCTACCTTCAGAAAACCGCAACCAAGCATTACAGCTAGCGCATGACATACCCTTTGCAGGGCATATGGCGTATGCTAAAACACGAGCAAGGTTACTTACTCAATTCTATTGGCCTAAATTTTGCAGTGATACCAAATTGTATTGCAGATCATGTGACATCTGCCAAAAACTTGTTAAAAAGGGGAAACACCCACAAGCAGAACTGCAAATCACTGATTTGGCAAGTAGACCGTTTGAAAAGATCTCGGTCGATATAGTTGGTCCTCTTAACCACATAACATCAAGAGGAAACAAATATATTGTTACAATAATTGATTTATGTAGTCGGTGGCCAGAAGCCATTCCGATGAAGAATATAACTTCCAAAGACATCATGGATGTATTCTTCCATATTTTTGCAAGGGTAGGATTCCCTGATACAATCCTTTCAGATCGGGGCAGCCAGTTTATTGCCGCAGCTACACAAGCATTTACTAAGATGTTGGTGAAGCAATGCTTTAACAGCCCGTACCACCCACACTCCACAGGTATCATAGAAAAGATCAACGGCGATCTTAAACATATGCTCTCAAAAGTAACCCAAGAACATCCCGAAGACTGGGACACATATCTACCTGCTATTTTATTTGCATATAGGGAAGTGCCACATTCCAGCACTGGATTCTCACCATTTGAAATAGTGTATGGTGCCAAACCACGCGGCCCATTATCATTGTACCAGTCTATACTGACTGAAAGTAAAACCATATTTACACCCATTTCATCGTATGAACATGTAATATCATTGCGCGATAGAATCATGAAATCATGTGTGTTAGCAAAAGAAGCACTACAAAAATCTGGTGCTATCTACCGACAATACGCTAACAGGGGAAATAGAACCATTACTCTGACACCAGGACAGGACGTTCTTCTCTTATTGCCAAGTGACAGACATCTTCTCACAGACTCATGGCAAGGACAGCTTAAAGTGTTACGACAAATTTCGACAGTAGATTACGAAATTGCAGTTAGGGACAAACACAAGATTTTTCATATTAACATGCTTAAACCATATTACCACAGGGACGACGAACAAGTAGAGACGACAGCAAGCACAACAATAGTGGACCAGACAGACGACAACGATACTGACGAGATACCAACACCAGTACTAGACACGACAACCAACCTACAGGACATAAAGGTAAATCCCAAACTCACGCAGACACAGACTGACAGTTTTTACAGACAAGTATTACAAGACTACAGTACAATTTTTTTCTAACAACCCAGGACAGACAGACTTAGTGCATCATCATATTATTTTGACGTCTGACATCCCAATAAAATGCAGACCATATTCCATTCCTATACACTACAAAGACAAATTACACCAAGAAATTATTGACTTAGAAGTAAACCATATCATCCGACGTTCACAATCACATTTTTGTTCACCCATTGTCATTGCGAAGGAAAAGGACAACACAATAAGACTCTGTGTTGACTATAGGAAACTCAACAGCATTACACAGTTGGATTTAGAACCAATGAGCAACTGTGAAGACATACTAACTGAACTGACTGACTCACGTTACTTTACTAAACTGGACATAACAAAAGGTTACTGGCAAATACCTGTACATGCTGACAGTATATATCTGACAGCATTTGCCACACCCTGGGGACTATACGAATGGTGCAAGTTACCATTCGGGCTAGTTAATGCTCCAGCAACCTTTGTCAGAATGACAAGACGACTTTTGACAGGCATTTCCAACATTATTTGGTACATGGACGACATTTGCATACATACAAGGAACATGACAGACCACATAACAGCACTACAGCAGACATTCGACAGATTAGACAACATGGACTGACAATAAAACCATCCAAAGTTGATATAGCCTTTCAAGAAATTACATTTTTGGGCTATAAGATCTCAAATGGCTTCATATCAACTGACGATAACATCATGTCTAGAATTTTGAAATTGTCGCTTCCGACAACCAAAAAAGAGTTGCGAAGTGTGTTAGGTCTTTTGAATTACTATAGACAATTTATTCCTCATTTTGCTGAATTGACCAAATGTTTCACTGATTTACTAACAAACAAACTTCCAAATGTGATTGTAAATAGCGAATGTTTAAGGCCTGCATTTGCGAAAGTATTATCTTATTTTTCCAGTGAACCTATTCTAAAATTACCTGATCTTAGCACTATATTCAGGCTAAGATGCGATGCGAGCTCCGTAGCCATTGGAGGGGTACTGCTTCAAGAGCACGACCAAATATTGTAACCGGTATACTACGTCTCCCGGAAATTGAACACCAGTGAACGAAATTACAGCACGCCGGAACTTGAAGCCCTCGCTCTTGTGTTCTCGGTACGTAAACTTTCGAGATTTCTTTTAGGTAAACACTTCATTATTGAAACAGACAATAACCCTTTGACATTAATCACCAGTGGTACCCCAAGTAACCACAGAGTGGCCAGATGGTCCCTTCTTCTACAGGACTATAGCTTCGAAATCAGACATATACGAGGCTCACATAACTCTCTGGCTGATCTTCTATCGAGATGTCCATACGACTCACCCAATAGCCAGGTAACACCAGATCTTTTAAGATCTAATTCAAAACTTGATGTGCAGAGTGCTGCTTTAAGAAACGCAATGTTGCACCTGAAATATTATTTCTCAAACATTCCTATTCTACGTCTTCCTAATAAACAGTTTTCTTATACTCTCAGAATAGACGCCAGTGCCACGACAATTTCCGGGGTGTTGCTCCAGACCTACGATAACATATACCATCCAATAGTTTACGTCAGTAGGAAACTAAGCCTAGCAGAATCACGTTATGTTGTGTCTCAATTGGAGGCTCTCGCAATAGTGTACTGTGTCAGTAAATTGACTAAATACCTTGCCGGGACACACTTCCTCATAGAAACTAACAATTCCCCATTGATGGTGATCGAGAAAGGACAACCCAAAAACAACAGTATTTAACGATGGGCACTCATTCTACAGAATTATTCTTTCACCATTAAACACATCAAGGGTTCTAAGAATATTTTAGCGACTTGCTAACGAGACCGTCAGACCTTGCAGTCGAGCAGATCAACGACAAGACAACAGCGCCAGTCATTAAGAATGACGACGTAATTAGTGTAAATAATTAGATTATATTATATTAAATAGTTAATTACATTACATTTAAATGTCGAGATTATTTTATTAAAGTTAGATTATTTTATTAAAGTTGCACATTGATATAAATTTTCCTCATTAAGAATTGAAAGATTAAATAACATCAAACTAAGACGATATAGTTAGATTTGTGAAAATACATCTTTTATAAAGATGATTTATACGATTTTCTCACGTAGCAAATTACAGAAGTTCTAACACATTTTGGGTATAAATTCCTTAATAATTAACGAAGTACTAAAGCTTAGATATAAGGGAGCTAAGACAGTTTGCAAGATATTCATTTATTTTTGGTAGTTACATTTCTTTAGTTAAACACCACTTAAACTAAATTTACAAGACCTTAATTTAAGAAATTGAAGTTTTCCCCACTTACTATTGCTATCACAATCAGACAATCTTGTATACAATTAGCATTGTAATATTATAGTGATAAAACTAATTCAACTCGTTTTGTCAATTTCAAAACGTGCCTATTTTATTTAAATATGAGAAACATTTTTAACAATGCATAAGATGGATGACTGAGTGAAAAGCGTATAAAAGGAAGAGTGAATGCATTAAAACAAGAATTGTGAATATTGGTGCACTTTTTTGCACAAATATTTTTTTGTAATCACTTGTCTTCGTCTTTTTGTAACACGTGTGTGCGTGCATTGATTTTATATGTGTTGACATTAGAATTATATTGCAACTATGGTCATGTTTCCAAGAATCACAGTTCGGTGACTCACCTCAAAAATTGAGCATAAGCCTTCATTTGTGAGATATAGTGACCTACCTGATTACACTTGGAAACCAAAAGTACACAGATTATAAACATACCTCTATGTTTCTAATTAAAACATACAGTAGTAATAACATAACACGCTAACTCACATAATACGAACATATAACGTACAAACACCACTTTCTAAGAAAGGGAGATTACACTTATACAAGGGACACAAGGGATTAATATAGGTTACGAATACACAAGAGAAAAGTCTACCAACAAGCGGGAGCTAGAAAGGTGTAAATCAGTGGACACATTTCTTGTATAAAGATGTTGATGGAACATTTTACGGGAGCCATGGATATTATATCCATGATTAGTCTCCGTTAAAAGAGAATAATTGTTTCGGGGCACCAATTTTGGGTGTGTGAAAGGCGTTGCATATTATTGGGAAACCATAATTGTAAGACAGTATTCCTTGGTCCGTTAACAGCTCCCAGTAGTAGAATGTAGGAGAGTATGTGACTCTTGGCAGCATATCAAGGGTGTAAAGCTGATGATAGACCAGTGGGTGGATACTTCAACAGTGTATCATATCCTTATGAATCAGAGTGATACCCAAATAGAGTGACTGATTAATTCCCATAACTCACGTTGACATGTAGTCTTGAGAACACATTTGAAGCAACACCTCGCAATCCTTGAGACAGTTTTATGCTCCATGTGCATTCCTCCAATCCACACACAGAACACCATCGCTCGAATCTGTGAAAATAACTTTCAATTGTGTCACTGTGTTCTGAAAATGGTTACAGTGGAAAGACCATGGTGCTGCTTTGAAGAGAAGATGCTTCTGCATGTATCCCTGCAATTGGATTGGCATTAGATGTTGAAATCGTTAGATGGCTTCCTAATTCCATTCTTTTAAGTTCGAGCCCGTTCTCCTACTTCTTCATTTCAATAGCATGCTGTCGATTTGTTGTCTATTTCAGTCTGCAGCTTATTCTCTTCTAATTTTCTGTCAATTTTTAATTTTTATCTGAACGTTCTTTTTCCATTTTCAACTTTTCATGTCGTTCAAATTCCTCTGACATATACTTTGCTAATTCTAAGCCTTGGAGACAACACTGTTTCCCTGTGCCACTTAGTTGTTGCTGTGGCTCGTCCAATAACAACACCAGGCAATTTAAAGACAGCTCAACGATAGACTTGACAGGAAACTCAGTTTCACAAATAAAGTTTATTGCAGAACAGCCTACATCGCGGCTCCCACCCACTGCCGACCTTAGGTCGTTATCGCATACTGCGGGTGGGCCGCACACGCCATGCCTTGCATCATTATTGTACAAATGCCTGATCGTCAAGAAATCTCCTGTCTAACTATCTATCACCTACTTAAACCTAATTAAGTTTACTCACTGCAACCTGCAAATCACCGCAACCAACAATCACTTGTCACTGCGTGTAGCTGACCGCCATTCTGGTCGAGTGTATTGTCAAACAGTGTTGAATTTCAAACTGCCACTTGTAGGCTTTCGCGGCCTTATCAACAGGCCTCGGCTTCAGAATGTTGATTCATTATCAACAAATTCCATAAAAGGAATATAAATTGACTTGTACATCAGTCTCGGATGTTATTATCGCTGACTGTTTTGCTTAGACGAACTGTTCGTCTCCATGTCTCGGCCTTCAATGTCAAAAACATGTCTGCCATTCTTAGCCAGAGCGCAGTCATGTGACCGCGTTAGCTCCGCCCACTCACGTCACCGGTGTTTCCTATCTTTTCCCTAACCGTGTGTATGGGCGGCACTTGTCCAGTTCCCTCCTTTGACACATCTACTAGATTACTTGTATCCATCTCATGGCATCCTGTTTCAAGGTACTGAGTTCTTAATTTAGCTGATTCTGTCATCCTCTATCAATAGTGCTATCTTTGATAACAATATTTGAAAACTTCCTATTATTCTATCCAGAGATAGATTCTAAGACAGAATATACACTTAGATTGAGTAGGCAAAGGATGAGCAAGCTAATCAAACAAACAATATATTACACAAGTATTTATATCAAGAACTTGGAAAATTAAGTACTTAATGGCCAACAATAAATCCTAACTCAACCTCGTCTACAATTCCAAAACTATTCTAGGGGAAGAGAGCGTGTTGATAGCTATAGAAAGTATACAACTCACAAATGTGATCTATTGTACCGGACCGTGCCCGCAGTTTATGATCTACCAACTATGTTATCCCGGACGAGCAACCAATGAGTGGTATGATTTATGGAGATGGGGGAGAAGAGGGGCCTTTGATCCTGAGTAATTGGGGCCGCCTGGCTTGTGCGGTCGCCGCGAACTGCGCAGGTTAGAATTTTCTTTTTGCCCCCGACAGAAGAAGAATCCCACACATTACCGAGGGATCGAACCCGGGTCACTCGAAGGAGATCCCGGCGTTCTAGCCACTAGGCCAGCCGCTCCTATGTTTATAGATCATATCATAATTTCCCTTAAATTCTGCTTTTAGTTTAATGTTTATATATTGTTGTATTATTCTCTGTTACTTTCTGTCTCTCATCTCATATCATCATGTTCCTCTTATACATTGCGGTGTTGAGGTGAAGTATAAACAGAGGGAGAGTGTCCATTTATGGGCTTCATGTATCGATATTCCAATAGGCTATTTTCCCGTCGCCCATAGTTTACGTGGTCGGTCTCTTCCTCTGCTTCCATCTGGTCTGAACATTACTGCTTGTTGTGGTATACTGTTAGCTGATAACCTACTTGCATGGCCAAACCATTTGACTTGCTGCTTTCTAATAAATCTAGTGCAGCTACAACCCCCACTTTAGTCCTGATTTCTTCTTTTCTGATCTTATCTCTTCTTGATACATCGAATATTCTTCTTAGGAATCTCATTTCTGTTGTTGTGATTTTCCTTTTCTCTTTTTCTGTCATTATCCAGGTTTGGCATTGGTAACATAGAGTTGGTAAGAAGATTGTGTTGTAAAGTGCTTTCTTAGTAGTTATTGATACATGTTTGCTCATTAGTATTGGTGTCATTTGTCCAATGAGTTGGTTTGCTGTATTGCATATATTTTCGATCTCGTCTTCTGATTTGCCATTTTATGATATTATACTTCCTAGGTACTTGAAACTCTTTATTTGTTTCAAAGAATGTTCGTTTAGGTGAATCGTTGTTGCTTTCCATTTGGGTCAGTCCGTTTATATTTCTTAGTTTTGCTAAGAACGGTATGAAGATCCCCTGACGGCTTGCTAGGCCAATCGCAGGTTTACGACAAAAATCTGACCACAGTGAATCCATCCCCTATGGCAAGCCATAGCCCTGTTAGCCCATGCCATCGCTGTCATTGTTTCCCAGTCTACACCGCGTGGAGGTGAGGTTGACTTGTGTAGTCTGCGGGTCATAGGCAGGCTATTCATTTTCACTTTTCACCCCGCCTGGGAGAGGCTAGTTAGATTCTATGGAATCATATAATAACTGTTAATAAGTAAAGTCATGGTATTAAATTACTTTCTCACTTTCTCTGATGCAAATCAGATAGTGTTATAATATCAAATCACTTTCTCACTTTGTTTATGCAACTTAATTAGCGTCATACCATCGCATTACTTTCGCACTTTACGTTATGCCAATCAAATAGCGTCACAATATCGCATCACTTTCTCTCTTTTTGTAATGCCAATCAAATGGCGTCATAATATTAAATCATTTTCTCACAACCTGTACAATTGACCCATGGTCCCTGTCAGGGAGTGACTTAGTGAAGGAGGATCACAGTCTGTATTATGGAGCTCAGGGTTGTCCAGGGGTTTACTATGATGACCTTGCAGATCCGTCGGATTAACCACCAATGTCTGTAGGTGGGCACACTGCGTCCAAACCTTCACATCAACACAAAAGGACGTGCACTCAGGAACAAGCCATAGAAATGATGATTAGATGAACTTTATTCTCATCTGAAGCCTGTGTTTTCCACGGATACAAGCACACCCTCCAGTCGGCAGCACTCAGGCCGTTAACACCATACACTGGACGTAGTATGCTCCCGCCACAAACCCCCGCATCATGCGGCCCTGGTGTCCGTATTGTGTACCGTACCTTCTAGTGTGTGTGTGTGGGTGTGTGTGTGTGTGTGTGTGTGTGTGTGTGTGTGTGTGTGGAGTCTGGTGCAAACGACCACCGGCCGTCAAGCGATCATGATCCGCCAGCAGGGTCGGTCGGCGTTCGAGACTAAGTGGCCATACAAGGATTGATCAGCACCTGCTATCGATGTCCGGCGATTGTGAAATGTCGTTGCTAATAATGAACGTGTCCGCCTGAGTGAGCTGCTGTTGTTAATTGATGCGAGTGTAGGGCGTACTAATGAATCTTCTGTACTAATGTAGGTGTAGCGCTGCGATGCGTCTGTTCTGTGTGAAAGCTGAAGTTGAAATGTGTGTAAGTGACAATCGTGTTGTTAATCAACGCGACTTGATGACGTGGCATTTGTGGTGTTACATCGTGCTTAATGTTGTTACTATTTCTATTTTTGTTCACTGATGTGTGTGCACATCAGTTCGCTCTCTACATGTCTGTCATATACTATAAGACAGTCCCAGCCAAAAAGCGTTGGGCTCCTGTTAAACGGTGCATACATTTTTATATTCAATTAAATACATATATAGCAATTATTCCACGAAAAAAATAGATTTGTAATCCTGAAATAGCAATATATCAATATAATCTTTCAATTATACATATAAGAATGCATTGACTATCATATATAAGTAATGATAATGGTAATAGCGGTGAATTTCATTATTGATGAATATGAGATTATACTTATTCCTCATGCTGTCGACTTGATTGTAGTCGAGCTTCTGTAGTTGAAGGGGGAGTTCCCTCATTCGAAATCCATTGCCTATCCAGACTTGTACTGGTGCTGTTATAGTATTCTAATGAGCCCGCTTTTGTTTTACACAATATCTGAAATTTATATAATTACATAGGATGTATTTATATCTATATGGAATATACAAATGAAATTCAAAAGAACAAATATATTTCACTACTGTACAAGCGTCAAATTGCTTGCTGTTGATTTTTTCTCATTCTATCTAGAGACCCAAGACCGGTAGGTATCAATGTTAGTGTTAATGAAACGTTGAAAGTCGGTTAGAAGATGTGGTAGATTGTGTTCAAGGGATCAAAAAGGCAGGCGTCGTTTTATGACAAGGTTGACTTCATAACAGACACTGCTGGTTAGTTGGAGACTTGTCGCTATTGTGGCTGTTAAATGACAAAGTGAGATAAAGGTGGACAAAGTAACAAAAATGTTATTTAGCTAGACCTCGAGAAAATCCTTGTATTGTTGAGAGATGAAACAATGGAAGGTTAGTGTAGCAGGAATTCTGGCATAGAATGTTGACGATGTCAGCCATGGGAAATGGCCCGTTTATGACGAATAATCAGATAATATCGAAACTATCTCAGATGGAGCTACAGACTGCATTGCCATACTATTGTTATGACTGTTTAATTGGAGCTAATGTACAACGAATGTTTCTAGTTCTTGGTGCTGTAACATGGAACAGTTGTGAAGTTATCTATGAAAGACAGAGACACGTTGTGGTAGAAAGAGAAACCAAGAGTGTGGAGAGATGTGTAAGTAGTCTGTATAAGTGCTTCTTTTGCGGATACTCTGGAATAGTAAGTTTAATCTTTCGGTAAAGTAAAATGGGGAAGTGCTGATGTTGCTAATTATAAATTGTAAAATGCCTTTTCAGATAACAGTTCAAGACAATCTTGAGATAACCACAGAAGCTACACTTTTCTTAATTTGGGTAATACGTTTTGCTTAGTTTGGTCGACATATTTCCTACTTTGCCATACCTATTTCTTAGCTTGGCCGACATGCGTTCCTACTTTTTATCAGTTTGCATGACATATTTCTTAATTCGGTGAACATTTTTATTACTTTAGTTAGTATACTTTCTTACGTTTTATAAGTTTGTTTGACATATTTATAAGTTTGGTTGAATATTTCTTCATTTCTCCAATATTTCCCCCCATTTGGTTAACCCATTTTCCTACTTTTTATAAGTTTGAACGATATATTTATAGGTTTGGTTAAAATATTTATGTAACCTAGGGACTGTTTTTTTTCTTAGTTTGTTAACACATTTTCCTAATTTATTTATGTTTAGACGAGATATTTATAAATTTGGTAAAAATAATTCTTTATTTTGGCCAATATTTTTTTCCCCATTTGGTTAACATATTTTCCTACTTTGCATAAATTTGGATGAGATATTTATAAGTTTGTTTGATATATGTTTTTACTTAGCCAAAGTTTTCCAATTTGGTTAACAAATTATCTTACTTTTTATAAGTTTGGATGAGATATTTATAAATTTGGTTGAAATATTTCTTTACATGGCCAATATTTTTTCTGACTTGGTTAACACTTTTTCCTACTTTGGTCAACATTTTTCTCACTTTAGTTAATGCTTTTCTTTATTTGGTAACATATTCCTTTGGGGGAGGGGGGCAACTTTTCTCATACTTTTCCATACGTATTTCTTAGTTTGGCCATTATTTTTCCTAATTTAGCTAACATCTTTAATAATTTGGTTATAATATTTTCTTACTTCGGTTGACATATTTCTTGATCTGGCCAACATATTTATTACTTTGACTAACATATTTTCTTACTTTCGCCGACATATTTTCCTACTTTTTATAAGTTTGATCGAGATATTTCTTAACTTGACTGACATTTTTCCTAATTTGGCTAACATATTTTCTTATTTCGGTCGACATCTTAATAAGTTTAGATGAAATATTTCTTACTTTGGCCACCATTTTTAATAGTTTGGCTAACAATTTTGCCTACTTTTTGTAAATTTGGTTGAGATATTTCTTTACATGGTCAACATTTTCCCTACGTTTTTATAAGTTTGGTTGAGATATTTTCGAATTTGGCCAAACTTTTCCCCATTTGGCTAACAAATTTTCCTACTTTCGATGAAATGGTTATAAGTTTGGATGAAATATTTCCTACTTTGGCCATCATTTTCTTACTTTGCATACTTTTACTTGAGCTATTGCGGAATGTGGCCACCATTTTTTATTAGTTTTGCTACAATTTTCTTTTTTCTACTTGATTGATATATTTGTATGTTTGGTTCATATATTTCATATTTTGATCAACGTTTTTGTTGATTTAGTAATCATTTTTCCTACTTTTTATAAATTTGGTTGAGATATTTCTTATTTTGGCCAAGAGATTTATTTGTCTGGGTAATAAATTTTCCTACAATTTATAAGTTTGGTCGATATATTTCTGTGTTTGGCCAACATTTCAAATATTTTGGCTAACATATTTTCTTATGTGAATGTTGAAGTATAACATAGAATATGTAGTTTTGTCTGGATGTTAAAATGTATAACAATGAGCAGACAAGCTGAAAACATATATTGGTCTTGGAAATTGGTTGTGGGGAAAGATGTAAAGACCCGTATGGGCACAAAGCGTGGTAATGAAAGTGTAAAATGCTTGATTAGAGCCGTGATAACTTCGATGGTCAGGACAGTGGGCAAGTTAATGTCATGTTACATAAAATGCATAAGGTCGGGCCAGGACAGCTTGTTGTGTATATGTGTAATATTATACAGCTGATAACATGCGATAAACACTCGTTGATGTATGACCCGCTAAATTTTAAGTACAGATACGCCTTCTCCGACTGGTGTCGGTGATCACATGTGGCATCTCCGACTACTAGCCTGACTTAGTCGGACAATCAAAGTAATGAAGTGGTTAAAGTCGCGTATGCTGGTTTAGAGACCGGATTATGTTGTATTGATGTCAGCGTTTCCTGTGATGTTACTCGGTTGACCACGCTAACGGATACAGAACAGAGAGAGTAGTGAGACCATTTTAATATTCCGATGCACTGTTGACGAGGTAGCGACATTACTCCCATACATGATGGTCATCAAGAGTTAGGACCCCTGGTTCGATAACCGACAGACGGTCATTTTGTTTTGTAGTACCCTTCTTAACCACGTATCACTGATGTACCCTTACACATGTGACCGGATGCAATGCCATCTCTGACCGGATGTAACCATTACCAACGTGTCCCGGATGTATCTTTATGCATGTGGCCAGAAGCACCACCTCACGTGGTCCGGTTGTAACCATTAGCCACGCGTCCCAGATGTATTCCTTTGACATGTGACCATGTGTCTTACTTTACACCATCACGCAGTCAGAGGACGAGAATTGTATCTCTAAAACATCTCCAATGGTATGATGACAATGTTTAAGTCTCACTCACTACAGACAGTAATAACCGCCATTATAATAAACAGTAGGCCACTTTTTATTAGGTATATAGTAGAAAAATCGAAGGACTTCTGCCGATCGGATTCGCAAATATGCTTCGAAGTTGTTGATAGTAGACCTCATCACCTGTGTCGCCATCTTTACTTTTCAGACCGATCACTGGGTCATACACTCAGCCACGGTGACGATCGGACGCACTTATCTAGCCTTTCCTTAACTCACCAACCCCTTAACAACGAATAGAAGCACGTATTAACCACACGACCACCCCATCTCTTATCACAGATCGGACGTATATATCTAGCTATTCCGTCATTTCCCACTCCTTAACAATGATTGGAAGCACTTATGTAGCCTTTCTTCCACTCACCCACCCATTAGGAGCAATGACATTAAGCCATACACACTACAACAAATATTACCGGCCATATTTACTTTTTAAGGTTTTCATTTGTAACCTGTATGATAATAGTGTTTACCTAGCCATTCCTCTACTCATCCACCCCTAAACAATGAATTTCACAAAGCCATACCCACTGCAACCAATAATACAACTATTTTTAGGGTTTTCGTGTTTAACTCGTGTGGTGATAGTGTTTGCACACCGCCCACTAAATACCACTAATAACCGCTACCCACCCCTTAACAACGAATGACACTAACAACTACCCACTACAACCAATAGTACAGGCCATCTTTACAATTTTTAAGGCTTTCATTTGTAACCCGTATGATTGTAGTGTTTGAATCCCGTCCATTTGTGACCACTAATAACCGCTACCCACCCCTTAACAACGAATGACACTAATCCATACCCACTTCAACCAATAATACCGTCATCTTTACCTTTTTAAGGTTTTCATTTGTAACTCGTATGCTGGTAGTGTTTAAATCCCGTCCATTTGAGACCACTAATAACCGCTACCCATCCCTTAACAACGAATGACACTAAGACATACCCACTACAACCAATAATACCGGCCATCTTTACATTTTAAGATTTTTTATTTATAACCCATATGATGATAATTTTTAAACCACTACGACCCTCTAAAGATCACTAATAACCGCTATCCACCCCCTAACAACGAATTCACTAAGCCATACCCACTACAACTAATAATACCAAACATCTTTACATTGTTAAGGTTTTCATTTCAAGCTCTAAGACATGTTTATGGTGATAGTGTTTCAGCACTGCCCACTGCACCCAATGATGTCCGCCATATTTGTGACGAAACCAAACATATCTCATGTCTTTACTCTGCATTAATTCTTTTCGGTCGGGATTAGACGAGTTGTCTCCCGTCAGAGATCAAAATAGCTAGGGGAAACCGCAGCTAAAATAGTTCGGTTCGAGTACAGTCCATATTATTCTCGAACGAAATAGGCAGAGTGTGTACGTGATGTTTGCAGTCACGTTGGGCCCACAGTCACGTTGGGTTGCACGTGATTCTGGACTTCTCCGTGACCCATGAGATTCTTTGGGGTCCAGGAGAATTTGAAACTGCGCAATTCACTCTGGGCTGTCAGCCGCCAGCCAACTCTGAACAGACACGGCCGCAATTTACTGACTGCTGTAAAATGTGGTCTTTTCAACCGCGTGCCAGAGCGGGACCCCAAGGCAGTCAAGTAATGTGGTGATTCGATGATCAAGGTACTACCTTAAGGCATTATTACTTAGCAGTTGTCCTTAAACAACGCGCCGAACGCAGAAATGATTGTAAACGCGACGTAAATATTTTTCTGCCCCGCCTGTCTGCATATGTAATTAGCTGTATCAATCGGCTAGCGAATTTATTAGTCGGACGCCGACTGTCACAACAGGTGTTTGTGCTCGTTCATACATCAGGCGTATGTAATTAGTTACATCTGATCAGATGTGTAAAACTGACGTTATTGTAGGAGATATTCTTAAAGTTGTTATATTAAAGATATATTCACATTGCTTGTTAGTGTAGAATTTACCGTGATTGTGTCACTGCTACTTGGGAGTGTGTTTTAGGTAATTTAACAGCAATGTTAGCAAGTGTGTTAACAACCTTGTTCAGTGATTACATAGTTAGAGCTGTGAGGAATTTCGACACTACTTAGGCTGTGTGATGTTAAAGGCATTACTAGTGATGAGTTATCGGCTTGAGCAAGCAAGTGATGTGTTATGTGCTTAGCTAGACAATGCTGTAACTTATGCCTTATATAGGTTATGTTTATTAATTCCTGGAATCAAGGTGTTATTTCCAAACAGGATGTGGAGGTAAGTATTTGCTAAGTGGGAACGCCAGTGCTATTACACCTCTATGTAGGAATGTCATATAGTTACCTGATAGAGGTAGTTAGGAATCGCCTGTGGATTTATGATGTCACTACTTGTTTATATTGCGTGCCCGACCGAGAGTATTTGCATGTCCGATAGTGATGATTTTGCATGACCGAGTGTTGATTTTGCATGCCCGACTGAAAGCGAGGCGACGCGCTGTAAACGAGGCCGTTGCGTTTGTACTGATCCGACCTACGCGCAGAACGTTGATGTATGACTCTACTGTTCTTCTCTTCTGTAAACCTGACTCTGTTAGTGGAGTAACACATCCTCTAGGAAGTGGGAGTTACAACTGAGCCATTTAGTGCGCACTTGCGGGAGGACGGAAGATTTATGGCATGAGAGGCTGGATGCCCCTCTAATCCGGACGACGTGGTCTAAATCGCCACGGAACCAATGTGCTCTTTTTCCACAGCTGCTGTCGTAAAGATTACTAGGTGGATTGCCACCAAATCTGTGATAGACCTGCACAGACGTTACCGTCAGGAGACAAGGCCAACTAATAAAGGTCAAACCTGTTCTGGGACAAAGATTCCAGGACGAAAAGCATTTGCTTGGTTTATGAGTTGTTAATTAGTTATTAACGAGTCATGATTTAATAATTTATTAATGTTGGTATGTTAATGAATTATGATGTAGGTAATTTATTCATGTTGGGTATGCATTAATTAATTATGTTTAATTAATTGATCAATGGGTTAAGTGATTAATTAATTGATGAGTTATATAGATGAGGAGGATATGTCCGGCTGGACACCTCCCAGATAATGAAACCTCTACACTGAAAGATAAGTAGGTGTATTCTATGGTTGTTGTTGGAGAAGAAACGGATGATATGAATAACACCAGGTAGTAGGATACTATAACAGAGTCAGTCTACTCTGGTGCTATCGGGCCAGATGTTGACCAGACGAGTTACTTGACTATATACTAGCTTACTAATGCACCCTCAGGCCTGTACCTTTTAATTAAGAGAGTTGATCTATTATGTTGATGATCTATTATATCATGTTATGATATATTAATCCGATGCATGTGTTGTGGTTGAGGTGTACGTTAGTTCTAGTTGTAGCTGAGTACTCACACCGACCTCCATGTTTCAGGATCTGTTTATATGATGGAGATTCGAAAGAGTTAGAAAATAAACTCAATGGGACCAGCTCATGCCAGTGCCTGTCAAGGTGATGTTTTGAGGCAATACTGGGAGCGGTCAAACGAATCTGCCAGAGTCAACACATGAAAGAAACCTGAGTTTTAGAATTTCACGGTGAGTCTAAGCTAAGACAGCCGTGACGAGTCCGACGAAGATTTAGTCGACATATCCAGGTTGGGCCTAGGACTGATGTGTTTCCTGATTCATGCCAGTAAGGTACTGGTGAACTTCTATGAGACTCAACGGTAACTCTTTAGTGACATGTGTAGCACTCAAAAACATTAGTTCAAGTTGAGCTGAAAGTCGTGAACTCTGTTGAATAGTCACTACGATGGCCAGTTTAATTATGTTTCAGGTCCGGCTGGGTATTAGTGAGGTCCTATGTATAATGATTCATATAGCTCCGGTGTGGATCTACATTTGTGATCTTTTATTAAACCTGAACTTGGTCAATGACCTACAACAGTTGTCTACGATTTTCGTGAACACCCGAGAGACAGACTTGTTCGGGTAGGGAGTTACCCCATTCCTTGGTGTGTTGAAGATTTATGATATTGCTAATCTGTAAAGTCATTAGCTGCCTACAGATCTGTGTAGAATGGTGACATTGTGAATATGTTGGATACTTACATTGACATGTTGGATTATTAATCACTAGCAGTGTTAGTAAATGGAGGCAACGCTCCAGGATTGTGTTGCAGAAAAAGTTCACCCCATTAACTTGAGATGCCAGAGAGCAACCAGGCTCTTATATTATATTGTATTGTGCAGCAGTATTTATCACCACTTGGGGAAATCTAGAACTCTAGAGTCGGCGCATACGTCATCAGAGGAGCGGAACTTGTTGTGATTTATTTCGTCATCGAGGGGTGACCAGCGAACATTGAAGTGCCAGTTAGGTATAAGACGCCTGACCAGTCAGAGATCTTACTCACAGTGGAAGGAGAGAACTTTGGAAGAGTCAACGACTTGGAGTTCTTTTGCACTGGAGGTTCATCGAATTAGTCGTTAGCCACTACTGGACGAGGGCACTAACTGAAGTCACATGCTCCGTGATGATGACTGATCATCTGTAGATCTTCTCGCTGTTCTCATTCAGCAGATGTACATATTGTCTTCTATCCAGGATTTTCAGCCGTCCCTCTCTGAGTTCAGTTGACGTATTAAGAAATTAAATTGTTCTTTGTTGACCATGGCTTTGAGTACTAGTATGACTGTTGCCAGGTCCGAGCAGTGCAGGATTTACGTATAAGCTAAACAAGCTATAGCTTAGGGCCCCAAAGAGAGTGGGGGACCCAAAAAATATTGTCCGAGTGAGCAATTGTCATATATGTATACATAAATATACTGCAGTATTATTAGCGATTTCGTTGCTAACGGGGGACGCCTTTTTCGGAAAGTTCAAGGTCATCGGATCCGCGGACCGTTTCCTATGGCCCGTGAGATCAGTATACGAAAATAACCCTATCGTGTTTCCTATTGGATAAATACGAAACTGCTTTTATGAAAATCGCGAATGACAACTTTAACGAGGGGTCAAAAGGTTATTCTTCAGTCCTGCATGCTTGAAAGCTATTGCATGTGAATTGTTTGAAGAATATTTTCCACTGTTTGACAAAGGTAAGGAAGTTTATAGTTTGGCTTGTTTATTGTCAAAGGTAAGCTAATTTAACCTGCATTTGTGAACTGCGCACTTCGCATCCAATTTTACATATAAATGTTGAGTTTCAAGAATATTCGTTATGCAGAAGACATAGAATAAAAAAATTTTGTGAGCACGGTCGTGGTGTGTACTCTTATTAAATTCATAATGTCGGAATCGCGGCATATTGGATTGGTGTCTGCTTTTTTTTTATAAACAAGAAGATTTACAATCATCAAGTTAAACAAAATATCAATATACGTTTAAATTCTATTACATATTTATTTGTTGCTTTATATTTATTGTATTTATTGTTCATC
Organism: Cepaea hortensis; assembly: GCA_963921405.1. Lineage (NCBI taxonomy): Eukaryota > Metazoa > Mollusca > Gastropoda > Stylommatophora > Helicidae > Cepaea > Cepaea hortensis. The sequence continues at coordinate 65,372,168 of OY992887.1, forward strand.
TTGCTACATGACTTAAAATTTATGAAAGTCAAGTCAGTTTTCAAACTTGTCCATCGTCCATTGCTGAAATTTAATTGACTGGTTCAGTTTTATTTGTATTGATAAATGTCGTATCAAGAGAATTATACTTTATTGTGCATTTATGAATGCTGTGTCCATTTTTGCACACAACTATAGAGGTTCTAGCAAGATTCGTTATGCAGAGGTGTGGAAAAAAATATTTTGTGAGACCACCTGGTTACATCTTTACAATCAGGAAAATTCACAATGGCGGCATTCCAGCATATAATGTCACACTAGTGTCTGTTTTTATTGAAACACTGGAGATGTAGAATCATAATATACAAAATATCAAATAATTTCTACAGATAATATGTGTTGTTGATTTAATAATTTTTATTCATGTGACGTGGCGGAACCATTGTTGATTTGTCTGCCCACAGTTTGCAAGATGTCAACCAGAAGTTATAAAAGTGGAGCTCAAAAGAGGAAAAAGAAGCATAGAGCTGAAGAAGAGCTTAGCAAAATAACAAAATTAGATAGTTTCTTAACAAAGATAGATAAGGGGCCTGATGAACCAAAAGCCTCTACCACAGTGAGTCAGTCACAGGATATTCACCCTATTCCTGATACAGAGCCTGGTACATCTAGTTGTATAGAATCTACTTCAACGAATGAAGCAACAAATATTAAGATTAATAAACCAGAGAGTAGTACAAGCACAGAAGATCCAGCATAAAAAAAAACAAAAAACAGAATGATGTTGGGATTTAAGTAAAGATGAGATTTTATACTGCGTAGAAAAAGGTCCGTCAGAATGTCAGCACTCAAATGGTACATTTGAAAAATCAAAGAAGCTTTTTGCAAACCAAGACAGATATTGCTCGAAAAGCTTGTTCTATCCCAAACGGGCTAATGGTGAAAAATATTACAGAGAATGGTTAGTATATTCGCCAGCAACTGGTCGTGTATACTGTTTCGTGTGTAAACTCTTTTCAAATTCTTCTACACCATTATCATCCGATGGATTTTGTGATTGGCGCAACACCTATTTAGTTCAAAGTCATGAAAACTCTGTAGACCATAGAACAGCTTCGGTAACATATCTTACAAGAAAACGTGGCTCAACAATTGACTGCCAGCTAGCAGAACAGATAAATAATAAACGGCAGTACTGGAAAAATGTTCTTGAACGAGTTGTGGCAGCCATAATTACTATGGCAGAGCGTGGTTTACCTTTCAGAGGAGATAAGGAAACATTTGTTTCTCCTCACAATGGCAATTTCCTTGGATTACTCGAACATATAGCAAAATTTGACCCTTTTCTAGCAAGCCATATTCAAATATTTAGGAATAAAGGATCAGGTGTCACATCTTATCTTTCTAAAACAATATGTGATGAATTTATCCAAATTATGGCACATAAAGTAAGAGACTCAATCTTGGACGATTTAAGAACTGCAGGGTACTTCAGTTTATCTGTAGATTCCACTCCAGACCGGTCCCATATTGATCAGCTCACTGTTATTGTGAGGTATGTTTCACCAGATGATGGGCTCCCTATTGAACGTTTTCTAACTTTCCTAGAGATGGGTAGCCACACAGGGGAAAGTATGGCTAAGATGGTGCACAACTACCTTACAAAAGAGTGCAAAATAGATTTTAGTAAGTGTCGAGGCCAGTCATATGATAATGCTGCCAATATGTCTGGCAAATACAAGGGTATGCAAGAAATAATATTGAAGATTAACAAGTATGCTATGTATATTCCATGTGCTGGTCATTCCCTGAATCTTGTTGGTAGAGCAGCAGTAGACTGTTGTTTAGAGGCAGTAAACTTTTTTTGGAATTGTTCAAGAAATATATAATTTCTTTTCATCATCTACACATAGATGGGCAGTACTGTTGTCATTCTTCAAAGATGATTCAAAAGTTCCAAAGTCTTTGTCAAAGACTAGATGGGAAGCACATTCAATGGCCACAAGTGCAATACTTGATAGTTATGATGGAATAATTTCTGCATTGCATCAGCTGCATATTGATACTACAGAGAAAGGCGAAACAAGAAATCAAGCCATAAACATTTTGAATAAAATAGGGGAGTTTGAATTTATGGTATTGTTATGTTTGTGGAGTTACTTGCTAGATGAATTTCACAAGACTAGTCAATCACTGCAAGACCCCCAAATTAGTCTAGATGTATGTAGGAAATTGTATGCTTCAATTTCGGATTTTGTTAAAGGTTCCGGGGATCTTTTCGATCATTTTGAAGAAGAAGCAAAGAAAAAATTGCCTGATGTTGATTACAAGAAAAGAAGATATAGAAGAAGGCATATGATGATGAGGATGATGCTTTAGAGAACCTTGAGCCAAGAGACAAGTTCAGAATCAAAACATTTATACCTGTGATGGATGCATTAGAGTCAAGTCTGGCACAGAGGGCCTCAGTATACAATGATACTGCAAAAAAGTTTTCATTCTTAACAAAACTAGAAGCTACAGAAGAAGATATTCATGAAGGAGTTAGTGCTTTATGCCAAACATATCCTGAAGATGTGGACATGAATCGTGTAGGAGAAATCAAGCATTTTCATCAATATGTTAGACATAGTCAAGCCCATAGTTCAGCGGAACAAGATAGTCTGAAACATCAGGATCTGTATAGGGTAATATTTAACGATCGTGTTCAATCAGCATTCCCTAATGTAGAAGCAATTTTGAGATTGTTTCTTTGTATGATGGTTGCAAATTGCTCTGGAGAAAGATCTTTTTCTCAGCTGAAGAGGATAAAAAAATGAATTTAGAACAACAATGACTCAAGATAAATTATGTTCCCTCAGTCTCATGTGCATAGAAAGCGAGAAACTACGCAGTTTATCATTTGATAATGTCATCAGTGACTTTGCTCTGGCAAAGGCAAGAAAGAAAATATTTTAGTTTAATATGATTCCTTAATTCTTATAACATGATAATAAGCCTTTGTAAATTGTGCCTTTTAAAAGAACTTTTGTTTCTTTTTACCAGAGCTTGCATTTTTAAGTTTGTTATGAATAAAAATGATTTTAAGTTAAAGATTTATTATTTCACTATCAATATACTTCTTAATTGTATTTCAGTTTAACCCTCTAGGTATCCGAAAATCATATTTGTCACTGACATAGAATATCTGGACTTATAAAGGGTCCCATATTTCAAATAGTTTAGGGCCTTATTAAGTCTAAATCCGGCCCTGGGTCCGAGCCCCCTGTGGGTAGGAATCCTTAGGTGGGGAGGGAAGGTCATCTGTCCCGGCTTGCGTGGGGCCCTGTAGATGTAAAGTCCTATTGGGGTGGTCGGAGCAAAGGCTGGGGATATTAACTATAAGTAACAAACATGTCCAAGCCCTGGGGGTCTTGTTACAGCTATTAATAAATTTAATTTTTACATTTTAAAAAAGGATGTAATATTGAACATACAAAAAAAAAACAGCCGCTTTGTTATTCATGAGTTATATCCCTTTGGTTCCGCATTCTCAATACGGAGCCGAGTTTAGAGGGAGCCGGATGACGTCACATGGAGCTATATAAAGAAATACTCAGGGAGCTCCATCCCTTGGTTCCTGAAAATGTGGGGGAAACCTACGTGAAGTACTACTGTTCGGTATACGAAACTATTGTTTGTATCCGTAATGTTACTGGTGGAATTATAGGTTTCCAGATTAACCAGGGCGAGCTCATACTGGCGCTTGGCATCAAGAAACAGCACCGGGGAGTAGTTAGTCGTCCAGTCGGTTTTGTCCGAGATCACAATGCTAAAGTTCTTTTTTTGGTAGGAGCAGGTCACGGATTTCCTCAAGTAGCCGTTCCATTGTTATGCGACAGAAATGGTCTTGTTCAAATGGAGGACTAGGTCTTTGAAGATCGTGTAACAGAGAAGCCTCTGGGAAAGATAATACTGGCGTGAAAATAGTATTGGCGGGAACAGAAAGATAGGAAATGCGCGTGGTTGCTTACTTGAGCACGAAAATGCACCAAAAAGCAATTACGTAGAGAATTTGGGGGGACGAAATATTATCAACAACAACAGCTTCATTGTTGACAAGGGCAGTTTTGACCAAGTCTCCATCAAGGAAGGACGTGTCGTTCAGATTTAGAGCCATATTGGTTAACATCAAGAAGAAGAAGTCTAATCTACAACTTGTGGTGAAGTTTAAGGGAAGTTTTAATAATGTGCAGTGGCTGTATTCAATATTATGCTAATGTTCTTCGTGATCTCACTGTGCATTTTTGAGAATGAAATAAATAATGACAACGGTAAGATGGAGATTGTTCTGTCATTCAAGCATTGAGTTCAGAGTAATTTGTAGAGGTATGGATCACATAAAAATCAACATCACACAACGCAGAACGTTATCGTGAGAAAATCACTAGACTACTGTACCACTATTACGAGAAACAGGCCAGAACATCAAAAAGATGGAATTGAAGGGCGACCGTTGAAACTTGAGGTCGTTCTAATGAGCGAATAAGTAAACGGAAAGAAGAACCGCACTGTTACTGGGGACCCTGTTTGGCGCCCTATTGACCAGGATCTAGCCTTTCCCCTGAGATATCGCGGTGAAGTGGTTTTCGAAGAATTTTTGCACGACGCGCCACCTTTTTCGAGCTGTCAGAAGCAACAAGTCTTTTTTTTTTTTTCAGAGTACCATTTATCGAGTGGTTTTCGAAGAAATTTTACACAACGCGCCACCTTTTTCGAGTGGTCAGAAGCAACATCTTTTTTTTTCTTTCAAAAGGACCGCCTATCGAGTGTTTTGTTTGTTTGTTTTTTGTTTGTTTGTTTTTTGTTTGTTTGTTTTTTAGTTTTTTTTTTTCCTGTGTTTTTATGGGAGGAGGGTGTCATCCTGCTTGACCGCCCAAGTGAGTGGTCGAGAACGAGAGAGATTTCCGAGCGTTTCTTGGTCGAACACCCCGAGGAGCCCTTGAGTTCGTTACTTGTCTTTTCATAGTGCATGGAACCGAGGAACAATATCAGTTGAGTAAGAGAAATGTAAATTAAACTAGTTAAGAATAAGTATATAGTTATAATCATTAATTGTAGATAGAATTGAAAACATGATGAATGCTCCTGAAGATTTTTCTATGAGTAACGTTTTGGGGAATATGGGGAGAGCTATGGGAAGACTAGACATGTCTTTAAAGCAGCAAGGGATAGTTACAGAGGTAGATAAATTTGCTGGGCAGGCCAAGAAATTTAAGACATTGATGGTGGCAATTGAAAAATGTGCTTACCTAACGGGAGCCACTGATGAGGAAAAGAAGAATATTGCGTATCAGAGCAGCGTTAGCCCCGTCTCGGACCACATAAGAGGAAAACTAGAAGGAGATTCGCATGAAGCCTGGGAAGAATTCGAAACAGATTTGGCACATAAGTATGCATAAATCACGGATCCGTAATATGCCTTTTCAATTTTAAGACAGTTAAAACAGGAAAAGGGGGAGAGTGTACAATTATATGGCGATAGATTTATTAATTTGGCCGAAGAGGCATTCCAAGTACAAAATATCCAAGGAGAAGAAGTGGAGAGAATGTTGGTGGGAATATTTGTGGATGGACTATGTGAGGATGGCTTAACTGATTGCCTGCCAAACAAAAACATGGCCATACCCAAACAGAGATTCAAGGCAGAAAATTTGAACTAGGGGTATACCACAATCTTGCTTTTAAAATGGTTACAATTGTAGCAGATCTATTGTATTACATATAAAATTAAAGAGGATTGCACAAGGAACATGACAGTGTTAATAATAAATTGATAGGTTACAAATATTATGACAATAATGAGAGTTTTAGTAATAACAATTGAAATTAAAGTGTTAAAAATTATGAAAAAAATTCACTTACCAAGGCGTTATTTCATATCCGAATCTGCTAATCCAGTTAAATTTAGTGAATTTTATTACAAACACCAGTTGGGTTCTAGAATATCACAAGAACTGCTCCATAAAACGAATAAAACACAATGAAATCATAACATTATGAAGTACATCATTTTCACACAAAATGGAAAAACCATCATTTTCTTAGATTGTTGGTTGATTGTCGTTGTTCTTAGACTGTTAGATTTTTTTTCTCTGTCTTCTACATAACTATCTCACTACTGCACAGGTTTGTTTTCGAATCTATCACAAAGTCGTTTACATCACAATAACTATAATATAAAACTGTTTAAAACTGTAATTTTATTAAAATATATGAGGTCCTTCACCAGAAAGTAATGTCACAAAAATTCGAATCACAAAAATCCATTTCGAAACATGTTTTCATGTGTATTCTGCTTTGTCATGCGGGAGTTTTGCACACGGAAGCCAGGTAATTCTTTCGTTCTGAAGTTTAACTTAATGGGACACTGAAATGGTGGACTGGAATGGAGAAATGGTTCAGTTTAAACCACCATATATAAAAAGCCTAAAGTGTGGTTCACGGGTGTCGCACAAGGGTTACGGGGTCTATCAGACGGTCTCCAGCGGGCAATCAGTTAACATTCTAACTTATGAGGGAAAATCCTCTCAAGTTAAACTTAGCCATAAACATTGCAATGGTAGAAGAAAATTTAAGAAGAGATTTAAATTGAGGATTTGGAGCGATCACGAGGCAATGTTAAATAGGAGAGAAGAAGAACCAATGGATAGGCCTATTGGCCATTCGAGAAACAGATGGGGCAGAAATAGAGTAAATGAAAGGGAAAATGGAGATAGAATAAACTTAGTGGAACAAGGAAGCGCCAGACCTATGCGTGGCAGGGGAATGCAGACAAATAGTCGTTATGGCGCAGACACGACCCTACTACGACCTCCGGTAATTTATTATAATTGTCGTGGGGAGAGCATGTGGCCAAATTTTGTAGGTACCCACCAACACAATTGCTTCCTCGTAGAACCGACCAAAGAGAGCAACGCCAAAGTGGTAGAGATGATGGTTGCACGGGAAACTGGGGGGGGGGGGGGGAGGCCCACTTACTGAAAGGAAACCCCGGAAGTGGGAAGGTCAAACTGGTCCCCAAGGAATTTGAGAGAAATAAACGCCCGATACAAGTGCAGACATATCAAAATTTGTCAGCGGGAATGTGTCCGAGAAGTTCACTCGAGACCTCATAAGAATATCATTAAAGACCCTAGATCATGTGTGTTGGACATAGGAAGATATAAAATAAAAACACTGATTGACACTGGAGCCGAAGTGAGCATAATAGTAGTAGGGGAGGCGCAAACTACTTAGCATTTTAGGTGCAGCACCTTCGTAGTGACGTCATATTTTACTATACGGAGAGTCTAGCACCTACGCATCACGTCACGAAACTGCACCTACAGTGACTTTTATTTTTGAAAATTGGCGGGTATATTTTGGCTACTTCCTGTGTCACTTCCGGTGTCTCCCGGGGCACGCGGGTGATGCGGTGGCGGCGAGGTGGCGGTGTGGGTGGCGCGGCAGGCGGCGCACGACGGTACGGTGGCGGTGGTGGGTGACCGAGCACGTGGTGTGATCGAACCCCATCCATGTAGATATAGAACCCCTCGATGAAGAAACCGAAGTCAATATGACAGATTGGAAAAATGATTTATTCCATCACTCAAGTTACCTCGAGTATCCAGAGTTGCATGCATTAATAAAATATCCACGATGATAGTTACTAACATTCGGCAGGTGTGCCACGCTGTAAGTCTGTCTTCATTCTGCTTTGCCATGTGTATGTAATCGAACTTACCAGCAGGGTATTGGCTTGCTATAAAGGAGTGACAAATAACAGTCAATGAACTAACGGTGAACTTTGAAAGATGAAGCAACGTCTGAGTTTAGAAAGCGGACACTGCTTTAATCTGGCAGCTGACAAAGTTAGAATAACATCTTCTACTGTGCTATTCAGAAGGCCTATTTTTGCCAGGGCGGCATCTAAATATAAATGTACACAGAGATGAATTATTCGAACCTGTTCTAAGTTCGCCCTGTCGTTACTCTTCCATACCTCTTCTTCTTTCGTTCATCCCGGCCGTCTTTGCTGTCACATTCATCCGATCCTGTCTAGGGTCTGCCCGTCGTTCTTGGATCCATGGCGTTCCCAATATATACTTCTAGCTGTTATGAACTTGATAGCCACTGCTGGATTGCCAACCATTCGATAGTCACACCAATTTGTTCCAGAATTCCAAAGCACGACCTTTCGTCTTGATCACCCCACAACATATGTTTTTGTTGTCAAGATTGCGTTGGTGTGACGTTTCCCGTTGTCAACTTGTATCTCTTAGTTTTTTTTCTGCACTTTTGTCTTCTAGACTTCTTCACATCCTTTCTGCGGCGTAATCTGGGCACCTGCTCTGTGGCATTATGCCCCCTACTTTAAATGATGAAACCATTTATCTACCTCGCGATTACTAAATCCTGCCCAATAGCAGTGCCGACATCATGAGTCATATACAATGCTGAGCACGACGTTATGGCCCTCTATTAATTACCCACCACACAGATAAAAATATCATATGACGGGAACGCCCTCTAGTCTACACTCCCACGGTATCCGTCGTGTAGCCAGCCTATGGGAAGGCTGGACTAACTAATTATACCAATTAGTCCCTTACATGTCCATTTGGACAAGTGCCCTCACTCTGGGTCAATACAATAGGTACCAAGTAGTCAATACCAGTTAACGCTCTATATATATCCACAGGTGTGTTTATCACCTGTACTAGGCATATATAGGTGGGGTGTTCCGCCTTCTTTGTGGGTATAGTGCAATCGTATGCACTCTGAGATTTCTCTATCATTGACCTGTTGACCATCAGCTGAATTTAACTTGTGTGTAATGCAATGGCGCTTCATCTCTGTCTGTGGCGCGATCATACTGTAGCGTACCCTTCTAAATAATATATCAGCATATTTTCATGCCGATAAATATGATACTCTAATTACAAGCACTTATAAACTAATTAACCATCATAAGGAACGAACGTAAATATTCAATTATACTAAATTACAATTGCGAATACTCTCAATACCTATTTGTGTGCATGATAAGTAATAATAATACTATAATGTATGTATCACTGATAACATTAAATCACCATATATCACTGTTTATGATTTCATTAGTTCAATGTCACTATGGTGTCACTTCCTAGTGTTAATATAATTACACCTAATCTTCTTCTTCTTCTTCAGCGTTCCGAGCCATTGAGGTTCTTTGCTGCAAATACAATCCGTCTCCATTCGTCTCTCTGGTGGACCTTCTCTTGCCAGTCATTGATTCCAAGTGCTTGTAGGTCTGTACATGTATTATCTCTCCACCGCCTTCTTGGTCTACCTCGGGGTCTACGGTCATTTATTTCCTGAGTGTAAGCGAGTTTTGTTTCCCTATTATCTTCCATTCTTTCTATATGCCCCAGCCATTGTAGTCTATTAGCCTTCATGATACCAGTGATTAGCGGGGACTTAAACAGATCATAAATGTCTTTGTTACTTCTGCTTTTCCACTCTCCACTTTGTGTATCCCTAATGGGTCCAAAGATGCGTCTTAAAATTTTGTTCTCAAAGGTTTGTAACAAGGCTTCGTCTCCTAATCACATGTCATAAATATCTATATATACTCAATCCTCGAATACTCGACTCCCTAAAGTTCGTAATCCAATCGGATCATCATCCCAGTATTCGACGTATGCATGCGGAAAATTAATAGTACCATACTTCCGCATCACATATCACTTCCTCCTGTCTCTGCCAACAATGAAAAATAAAATATATGTATATATCTGACTAACACTATGTAACATAATTTATTGGTTGCTATGCAAATTGCCATCTAATCAAGTGCATCTGTAATATAATCTATCGCCTAAATACTCTATGAACGAATACAGATAAACCATACGAAACAGAAAATCAACTGTGTATAAGACCTATTGATCTACAATCGACTAAGAAGATCTGCCAAGTTATTATCCTTTCCAGGAATATGACAGATATCGAACTCATCATCTTGCAAGAGTAGTGACATCTTTAAAGATCTGTAATGACAGTAGACTAGAGTTATAAATAGAATATTCGGTTTTCATACGAATAATAAGAATGTTCTACCGAGAAAATATCTATAGAATATATCAACGCTCTCTATTATTGATGAAGGTAATACAAGTGTCTGAAGAATAGAGAACCGGATGTACTTCATTCAAGATGACTTGTGAAAGCATAACTGAGATAGTGTGAAAAATTCTGAGAAGTATAGATTCATATCAGCGAAATTTGGAACCACTTATATTTGTAAGACCCTAATGTGTCTGTAGTGAAATATGTGCTGATATAATTACTTAACATTCTCATTCATTCCATTTTTTTTCATCTTTATTCTTTTCTTTCTTTCTTTCACACCTATGGTGTCTCTTTTCTGCATGCATGCGAATATCTGTATATTTTAATTTTGTTGACTTGAACAATGTAACAGTTTTCACTCTTGTGTATATTATGTAGCTCATACGCTGTAACGATGTATGTTTGGTACATCTGTAACAGAAGTAAGCCAAGTTAATAGAGCGAAGTTGAGTTGGTTTTGCCAGAATTGCATCGGATTGCTGTACCAGTCTTGTACGATCTGGTCTGACTCCACGTATGGCAACCGGTATTTTTCAAACACATTGGAGAACTGTGTCGGAAAGTCTCCTTGGAGGTTGACCTGTATGTTCACCTTCGTGAGATCCTTTATTTGCGCAAACGGGTATACCCCACCCGCCGGGTATTTGGCGTCCTTGTTGAACTCGTAAGCATTCATTATTATTAGCCGTGCTAATACGTATCTCACACTTAGCAATGTCCAACATGGGGAACCCATCCCCCTCAACCCGGTCCTAGACACTCGCAATGGTGACCTAGAGATGGCTATCGTGGAATTGTTGTTCTACCCCGCGTGGGTTAACATTTCCGAGAAGCTGAAAAACAATTGGTTCAGATATGGTAAGGATGTTTTTACTATCCCCGACGGGTATTATGATATCTGTGCTCTCAACAAGCAATTTTTTGAGCCACTGAAGCTCTCTCTTTCTCTTAACAACGCAACTGGCCTTGTAAGTCTCGGTGGTATAAAATCGGGGGTTGGCATAAGGTGGGGGGGGGGGGGTAGGCAGGCTTCTTGGGTTCGACTCAGGCGATACAAGTAGGATGCTCGCTGATGATACGTTTATATTCCACACGTCGAAGTTTCCTAACCATATCATATAGAAGGAGTTGTACATTCATCTCGAGGGGCTGTCGTCATATGAGAACCGTCATAATTCGCTTCCCTCCACACTCCTCCGAGCTTTGCCTGTTAAAAAAGAAGAATGTAATCAAGGGAGACACGAGATTTTCTCTGTGCCTCATTATAAAAAGCTGGAAACTGGAACTGTAGGGGATATAAGACTTTCAGTCCGAGATGAAAAGGGTGGAGACGTGCCGCTGGCATATCTAAGCTGTGTACTCTATATCAAACATGGCTGATCCGTCGGGTATTTGCCATCCTTATTGAACTCGTAAGCGGCCATTATTAGCTGTGCTAATATGTATCTCACACTTAGCAACATCCAACATGGGGAACCCATCCCCCTCAACCCAGTCCTAGACAATCGCGATGGTGACCTAGAGGTGGCTATCATAGAATTGTTGTTCTATCCCGCGTGAGTTAATATTTCTCAGGAGCTGGCCAATAATACGTTCCTGGTGGGGGATAAAGAGTTTATTATCTCCGATGGGTATTACGACGTGTGTACCCTCAACAAACAATTCTTTGAGCCTCGAAAGTTTTCTCTGACGCAGGACCCCGCAACTGGACGCTTATCCCTTGCTAATCAACCCGAGCTGTTGGAGGAAATCTTGCGCTTTATTACGGTACCCCCAAGCATTGGCGGGTGGCCTAGCCTACACTCTTGGGTTTGACGATTCGGAATTGGTTAATCATATAATGGTCGGAAAAAAATTTCCTAGACTCCTCATATATAAGGAGTTGTACATTCATCTCGAGGGTCTATCATCATATGAGAACCGCCATAATTCGCTTCCCTCCACACTCCTCAGGGCTGTGCCTGTTAAAAATGTGGAATGTAATCAAGGGATACACGAGATTTTCTCTGTGTCTCGCTATAAGAAGTTGGAGACAGGAACTCTAAGCGATATTAGACTTTCGGTCCGTGATGAACAAGGCAATTCTGTGCCGTTGGCATATCTAAGTTGTAAACTCCACATCAAACAGCGCAATGGCTGATTCAGAAGGTCCAGGAAGGCAGCGCCCAAGAGCATGCTCTACCTAACCTTTGCTGATTTGGCCGACACTTCTGGGTGGCGGGAGCCGGGTCACAACTACAAGATCTATGGCCTCCAGCTCACTCCCCAGGGGGTCTATGCTCGTGCCGCCATAGACCATCCCGACGACGATGACTGGGATCTGCAGCTTGAGCTTCGCACGGGATATACTCACCTCGAGCCCAATGGGATACTTATCAGGTTAACCAAAACGGGCAAGGCGTTTGTGAGTTATCAGGCCTGCAAGACGGACATACGCCCCAACAAGTCTCCTTTTGTGACCTACCAGTCGTTTCTGAAAATGCAGTACGTCAAGCCTCTCTTCTATGCGTATCGGTGACTGAGGCTAAAGCCCAGGGGACTAAATATTGCTTGAAGGCCGTTACATAGTGTAAAGCCGACCTTGATATGCTAGGTAAGCCTCCTAAGGAGTCAACCATCTATCTCGAGTTAGCTATTGGGGCTGCGGCGCAGACTGAGGTTGTCCCAGTCCTTCCTGTGGTCTCTATTAAATGGAGTGCGTCAACACTCCCCAGGCATGTTGCTCTCGTAATCACTTCTGCGGCGACGGGGCGTGGGCGGCCCGGGCAACAGCGACGGACATTATAGTAGAGCTCGGTTGAGGTTGCGGTGGATGAAATCATTTTTAATACCGTTACTGCTTTTGTCCGGCTTTTGTTCACTACAGGGCCGATTAGCACCGTTCGCATTGAACATTTAATATTTCAGTTGAAGAAGTAGGAATAAGTTTGACGCGAAAAGAATAATGTCGCTCTATCCGTCATTTGATACTAGTGACGGCGGTACCTATCGCATTCAAGAGATTACCCGTCTTCGGAAGTCTCTGGAAGATGAAAGGGACAAACGGGCTGCACTGTATAAAAAATGTCGGCGTGCCGTTAATACATTAGACGCTGTGGACAGCGTGATGCTGGCGGCTAGCCTTGGTATGTGTGTGGGGGGTGTTGGGCTTCTCACCACCATTATCGCTGCCCTTGTAGTAGCCTGACTATGGAAGTCATGGCAGTAAGTAAAGCAATAATATGGCTCGAGACACAGGCATTCATTAGGTCATATTTCCTTAGCGACTCAATGATCATGCTCAAGAGGATAGAGATGAGGTAGATCCGAAGAGAGTGGTTGCTGTCTCTGGAGCGGTCTCGACTGGTAACCATTAGTTTCATCTTCGTGCCAGGGCATGCGGGAGTACAAGGAAATGAGTTGGCTGACAAGCTCGCAGGTAAGGCTACTGTGGAGGGCAGACGCGCCATGGACCAGGCTGACGTTCTGAATGCTCTACGAGAAGTAAAACTGTTGCGAGAACCAAGTGATGACTGCGAATCTACAACCATGGTCAGACTGCGAGAACTGCACATTAAAAGAGGTGTGGCCAAACAAGAACACTACACAGGAAGCCAAAGAAGATTGATAAACCAACACAGAACTGGTGTCGTGAGCCGCTACACGCTACGGGATGTGCTGAGGAGAGGATCCGAGCACTTATGGACTGACAGGTTCGATGTGCAATGAGGATGATCTGTCGACTAACTAAGTCAAATGGTTTGGCCATACAAGTAGGTTTCCAGTCAACAGCATACCACAACAAGCAATGATGTACAGACCAGATGGAAACAGAGGAAGAGGCCGTCCACGTAAACGCTGGACGAAGGGAATAGCAGAGTCCATAGGAATATCGATTCATGAAGCCCATAATTGGGCACTATCACGATGTTTATACTTCACCTCGACACCGCAAGGTACAAGAGAAACATGATGCGATGAGATGAGAAAGAATTAAAAACCTATTTATTTTTTGTCACATAAGCTTACTAAAACTAGGAAACGTTGGTCAATGGTGGAAAAAGAAGCCTATGCAATACATTATGCACTCCAAATTTAGATTATCATTTGCACAATTCCTGCTTTACTATTAAGACGGATCACATGCCATGAAAATTTCTGTTTAAACAAACAGTACACAATAGGAAGATTCAAACGTGGGCATTGAATTTGCAGGGATATGATGTACGTATTGAATATATATAAAATTTGGTGGAACTGCGGTAAAGCTGTGAAAGTGTAAACAGTATAAAATGACACAAAGTAGTGCAGCTTTACATAACAGAGTTAAGACACATACAGATTGAAGCTGGAGAAGAAAATACATGCGCTGACTTGTTGTTCAGAATGCCTTATCGAGAAAATTCATTGAACGGGGGTGCAAGGTGAACCAGGAATAGATGATAGGAATTGGCAGGTTAACATTATTGATTCCGGAAAAAATAGATATGAAGACATTTAGAGAAATATCCCATGAAGAAACAGCAGTGGAAACTATCAAACATGACCATCTGTTTAACTTTGGCATGAAGGCGGAACAGGAGAAAGATGAAAGGGTAAAAGACGTAAAGGAGAAATGGATAGAAAATGATGATGATTATATAAAGAAACAATTTTTGTTATCACAAGAAGATGAACAGTTGTATTATGTGTCGGAGAGAAGAGGGGAACCTTGATTAAGAAAATATATTCCTAAACATCTAGAAAAACAGGTTTTAAGAATATACCACGATGATAATGGCCATATGGGCCGTGACAGAGTGTATGAAGCGTAAAGTATTTTTGGCCAAATTTATTTGGGAGCATATATGAATATGTGGAATCTTGTGAAAAATGTAGATTAAGGAACATGAAAATAATAAGATGCCAGATACAGGAAAGAGACATTCCGCACTTGCCCATGCAGAAAACAAGTTTAGATATTTTGGGACCTAATCCAAGGACGCTTTCAGGGAATGTCTTTATGCTGCACATAGTGGATTGTTATTCTTTATGGCCAGAAATCTTTGCGATACCTGATAAATCGGCTGATTCGGTGATCAATATTTTCTTGCAGAAGTTCGTGCCGAGGTTTAAATGCCCACAAGTATTTGTAACTGATAATGGTATGGAGTTCATCAAAAAGAAATTTGAAGGCATGGTGAAGAAGTTGAATATTAAGCATATTAGAACGCCAATATACAATCCGAAGGCTAATGCGAAGAATGAGAGACAACCGACAACCATATATAACATATTAGCTAACAACATAGAAGAAAATGACCGTGAGTGGGATTTGTATTTAAGTCAAACTTTAGGGACGATTAAAACAAATATAAAGGAGAGAACCAAATATTCCCCTTTTTATTTATTATATGGCAGAGAACCAATATTGCCGATTGATAATCTCCTTCTACAAAACAAAACAAAAATGACTATCTGGGAGAGGAATTCCATGAAGTCATCTTACAAGAAATGCACAAGGCACATATACGATTACATACAAGTATCACCAAGGCATTTGAAAGGCAAAGGAAATATGCAGATCGTAACACTCAATTGCAAGAATTTAAAATAGGAGACTGAGTTTACTAGTTAGTTAGTTAGTTAGTTAGTTAGTCGCGGTTCCAACTTCATGGCAACGGGTCGTCCCCATATTGCTCCGTTCCTGTGCCAGTGAATATCAGAAAATGCTCCTCACTGCCCTATGTGAACAATGGAATAGACAGGAGTGTCGGCAAGCCAACAGCCCGCACAGGTACCCCGTGCATAATGCCGCCGCCAGAATGCCAACACAAAAGTCCTCCACGAAAAATACAGTTCATCGTCGATGAAAACGGCAGTCACCAGAAAGACTACATTGACCGGGGTTTTATCTCATATGGCTCGGTCTCATTCTGCAGGGCGACTCACCGAAAGCACCGCACAAAGCACAAACTCCATAGCTACAGCGACAACTCCGAGGAGTCTCCTGAAAAATGCACTCAAGAACCGAAAAGGCAAACCAGTCAATCCAGCAACAGCCGGCCGTCATCATTCCGAACATGCAGTTCATGCGAAAAACTGCGGACAGATGCAAAAGCATTCCACGTGAAATTCACAGCTCACAGTGTCGCGCCACGCACTCACTCAGTAGCAGGGCGACGGAACCATAGCCTCCTTAGTCGCCTCTTACGACGTGCATAGTAGGCAACAGTGTTACTATTCTTTGCTCCCCCGTATGGGCCCCGGCAACACACGGGCGACTGAGTTTACTATAGGAAGCATAACGGATCAAAGTTTGACAACCATTGGTTGGCTGGGTATTAAGTATTTTTTTTTTAAATGTACCCCTGTAACATATTTAATTAAGAATCAATTGACAGGCCAAACTACTAGGGTTCACGTTCAACATCTCAGACAAGATGACAATATCGTATTAGTGAATCAAAATAAGGGGATAACCCGTAGGCGGCAGGCTACGTATATCGTTCCACCAGCAGAGAGCCTAGTTAATGAACCCGATGAAGGGATAACTGAAACTTATACAGAATCGCTAGAAAAACAAGTAATTCCCACGCATATGTCTAACAACGAAAAATCGCTAAAAGAGATGGATTCGAGAACAGATTTCTTTATTACCAACTGAGGGACTAGTAAATCAAACGGAGAAGATACCGCCCCGTATAGAAATACCAGAACGGCAGTAAAGCTAAGATTGACACGAAAAATGAATGGTGATGATTTAAGGAGGTAAAGAAAAACCAATTGAACTCACCATTGGAATGTTTTGGAAGGGCCTTGTGAGAGAATTGATAAGGCGACTGGTGTGTAAGAAATAGTTGATAATGTATTGTAAAATATCGAAGAATCTTTGGGAGCATAGATTGTCCGAGGTGATAGGAATGGTCACCTTCTTGATTTGCCGATTATTGCAAGTAGGCTCAATGTGATGCAGGCGAAGGCATACCTCAGAGTAGCTGCAGACACAGATCACCCTTTGCACGAGGCGCTGGACGCAGTTAAGGGTCAGCGACTGATAAGAGGGAAATCATGGATGGCTCAGGCGGAGGATACGATCAGACATGTGTGCATCTTGGAGAACATTAGGTGAGGAGAGGAGTGGGTCTGAGTGCCAGCGAAGCAGTCAGACTTGTGCAGAGTTATAATCACATTGAGCCGAGAGTGCAGGGAATGGCCAGGAGGGGCCTCGGAAGTGGAAATCCAGCAACTAATTCAGGGTAATGCTCTCTCGGGTGATGTGATTATCTACACAGATGGTTCGGTGTGGAGAGGTAGGAGAAGTGCCTGGGGGTTCATAGCAAAAGCTAATGGTCGACGTTTGGTGCAGGAGAGTCTGGCATATGATACCACAACATCTAGCTTAAGAATGGAGGTGGAGGCGGTCACTGCAGCTTTCCGCTGGATCAAGAATACGACACACACACACACACACACACACACACACACACACACACACACACACACACACACACACATCGTGATTGTAACTGACTCAGGAAGCATGCTGAGGAAGGTGAGGAAAGGTATGCTTCGTGGAGAGTGGCTTGCTTCGCTTCGGAGGTCACGGGTGGCAAGCATTGCCGGGATCTTTTCTCTGGGGCATGCCGGTGTGCTGGGGAATGAACAAGCGGACAGATTGGCTGGCTCTACAAAACTTGTTGGAGTATTGATGCATGACAAGGCAGACGTGGCTGCGGCCTTGTGGGAGCACGTGTGCACCTCGGAGGAGCAAATGGATCACCATGGTCTGGCAAGAATGAGGCAGAGAGGAGTGACGAGGGGATCTGGCCGACGCTCGACGCTCAGAGGAAAGATGAGACGAACATATAATCATATTGCTACTGGTACTATTGGTGTTGGAACTCTTCGCTGGCTGCTGAGGATGGGGACGGAGCTCCTATGGGAATGCCCCGAATGCTGTGATGTCGGTTCCTAGATCAATCAATCAATCAACCTCTGAAGGTAACTTTGGTGCTTTGTACGCAAGGTTGGCCTGGCAACTTATGCCATTTATTGTATGTTAATGGTTGTGTCTATAATTTTAAAATATGTGGAGTACACTGTCCGTAAAAGAGACAGAACTAAGTAGAAATGTATTGGCTTTTTTTTCTTTATTGACGTTATCGTTAGGAATCATATAAGGTTGGCACTACATTTTTGCCGTTAACAATTGTTGTTGTTGTTTTGAGGTAAGGTCCACAGTGAATGGACATGTATGTGTAGAATAGCATCTTCGGGTTATGCGGATAGCATATCAACCTGGAGTGTTTGTGGGTGATGAGAATATGTAAAGTCTAGTTGGTAGAACCATGAGGTTTGATGGTATAAGAGGTAAGGTCCATAGCGAATGGGCATGTATGAATAATTGTCATGAGACTTGGTAACGTCTACAAAGAATGGGCAGATATATAGGATAGTATCTTCGGGTTATACGAATAGCATATGAACCCGAAGTTGTAAAGGGGAGGGGTTACAAATGCAAATATAGAGTGCAAGTGGAGTTATAAGGTTGTCGGATGTATGGTTGATGGCTCAACCCCAAAGAGAGAAAGGATACTAAGTTCCTCTTTCCCAATGTGATCCTGTCCGTTTAATTATATTAACCTTTAATTGCTCAGTTGCTTGGGTCCATAGATAGGGTCTCAGACAGCAAGGAATACCTCTAGGAAAGTATTTAAAAGTTTTTTCCTTTAATACCCAAAATATCCTTTGGTGGTTTCCTTGCCTCTCCTCTCTCAGTTAGCCTAATTTTATCTAGGGTTGTTTTGATTAAACTAATTGACTATGACAAGTAAAAAATACACTCACAAGAGGAAATGACCTACTTTTTTCCATCATTTATTAAATATAATGAACAGTACAGTTTTTGAAACAATCAATTCAAATACATCAAATGCATGCATGAAAAATCAGAAGTTCATTTACATCAAGATCTTTACACTTAATTATATTTTCATTAGTGACTCCCCTGCCCACATAGGATTAATACTACAGGTAATTTCACAGATAATTTTCCTGCAGATTTTCTGTAGTAGTAAATCTGAAACAGAAAAATTGGTCTGCAATCCCTTGTAGTGACTTGTGAGATATGGATTCCTGCTCCAAGCAGTCACTGTGATATATTAAGCTTCAGCGTGTTGTTCTCTCCAGGTTGGCATAATATTTTAATTGGCTCTAGGTTTTTCCATTTTTGTCAGGCAAATTATGCTAAATAAATTTTACCTCTCTTATAAGGAAAGTGGAACGTATGCAGGTAGATAGGTTTCTGTCCCACTCTCTCACAGAGTATTTAGCAAAGTTGCTTCTACCACCAAAGTCAGGTGCATCTAGATTCAGTCAAGCTGCTACATTCACCAAAGTCAGGTCTGGATCGAACTGGATCTAGCCACTCCCTGCAATGTCACCAATAAACCTGCATGTAATCACATCCTCAATATGACATTAGAAATGAGTCAATAAAAGGAATCTTATTCCTAGAGAAAAATAAACATAGGAGACAGATGGTCTTGGTGTTTTCAATTACTTATCACCACCAGAATTGGTTGGTCTCCATCCAATTTTCCATTATAAGGTGTTCAAGGTTTAGACTAACAGATGTGCAGTTTCCTCTTCACCTATGCCTGCCATAGTGGTCTACAGGTTGAGTAATACCTTGATTGATTTGGAATTTGACAACTATTTTCTCCATCCTATTCTGTACCTAGTTATTTCTCTACATCTTCTTCCATTAAAAGAAAAAGGCCTCATACAATAAGGGGTTTTTAAATCATTCCCCATGGCAATGAGTATTTGCCTATAACCAATATAAATACCCCATCGTCTCAATTCTTGTATAGTATTCAGATGCATTCTCCTTAATTAAATGCTTCAAGGGAGAAGTTATCTTCCCTCTTCTCGTGGATGTAAGATGACTGTATCACATTCATCATCCTCATCATCATCATCATCATCATTCTCATCATTATCATTATATCATTATCATCATAATCATCGTCATCATCATCATCATCATCATCATCATCATCATCATCATCATCATCATTGTTATTACAATCATCATCTCCATTACAATCATCATCATTCAGGATACACAAAACTATATGTTTGTAACCTGAGTTATATTTAGTACAGAGTGGTGTCATTTAGGACACAGAACTCTATGATTGTTATCTGAGTGATATGTAATACGGAGTGGTGTCATGCTTAAGACAAAACCAGATGATGGTAACATGAGTGCTATGTAACACAAAGTGGTGTCATGCGTCGGAATGATCTAAATTATTAATTAGCGTATGGGTTATGTCGAACATGTTCTCTTCTGATAGACAGGACATTACACATCAAAGTTGCCTTCTATCATGAGATTGATTGCTGGCTTATACTCCTTCTTAGCATATCACTTCTCTCCCTCATTCACACTCATACATCAGAAATCATTCTCATACTTGCATGTAAGATAAGTAATTATACTTATGTGATTTCCCAATGATAACTTTAAATGTTTAACACCATTAACATCACAATGAGATATCAATCATTCATCAGACACAATCATATCTGTATGGATGACAATTAAGCATATGTATGTGCTTTGCAAAGAATACATTCACATATTCAACAACAATGACATTGCAATGGAAACTCAATCATTCCATCATCCTTCATCAGAAATTATAATATTTTCCTGGATGATAATTAGTCATACTGATGTGGTTCACAAATGATACATTCACACCTGTTTAACAATAATTAAATCATCCATGAATCACCACCGTCATGCTTTCATCAATGCAATCATTAGGCATAATTATGAGAGTCACAAATGATGATTCCTCGTGTTTAACAATAATGAAATTGCACATGGATCACCACATGCCGTCATCAAATACATAGAATTATTTGATACACCCAGTCCACAATCATTCATCATGCCTCATAACCACACTTGCAGGGGTGATGATTTGGCATTATTATGTTCCTCACAAATGATAAATCCACATGTTTATCAACAATGAAAATACCTTTGACTCACCATTTAACATTATAATACATATATAAATCTATTTGGTTCCCATTTGTTCATCGAAAAAAAAAATACTTGACTTCTCATGTGCCGCAAACAAACAAGCATTAACTAGTATCCCTTAGAGCCTCATTTGCATCGGTCCGGCAATCACTTTCCGGTTTAGTTTCGGTGGACTGCTGGACCGATCGATGGATGTTTTTTTAGGTTTTTGGGCCCGTAGGGCCCTCACTGTCGTCGACAGTGAGGGCCCTACAAGCCCAAAAACTTAAAAAAACATCCATCGATCGGTCCAGCAATCCACCGAACACTAAACCGGAAAGTGATTGCCGGACCGATGCAAATGAGGCTCTAAGGGATACTTCTTGTTTGCGGTGAATTAAAATTGAAGTACCAAAAAAAAAATCCACTGGACACATTACACTAATTTGACTTACCAGTGTTTGCACATTTAAAATAGTTACTGCTATACCCACCAGGAGGTCGATCCATCTGGTCGTGAACCTCGAGGTATAGAAACTAAGAGTGAACTTTGAAGTGCTTTGGAATCATTGTGATTTCCCCGGGCACGTGATATTGCTGTTTTTGTTTATGTGTGCCATCCACAATTTCTGCAAGGGGATTGTGAAGCTGCCTAGGAAGTGTTCGAATGCGTCAGCATGATTATAAGTACTAAATTTATTAACTTAAGATGTGAGTGTGAATTAAGCCAGTCCTACTACGAGAATGTTATGCATTCAGCTTATTCATTGCAATCTGAGAACGATCCACAAAGCAGAGTATTTTCCTACAAATTACACACTGTTGATGATGTTGAGTAGAGTTGAGTCAATAACCGACATCACAGCATTCGGAACATTTCCATAGTGGTATGTTTTTATCTGTAACAGCCAGAACAGTATAATGGTACCAATGGCAGTCTGATTATATGTCCGTCTAGCATCTCCTCGAAGTTTTGAGTGTCGGCCAAATTCTCTGGCCAATTCCTGCAGCACCATTCTCTCTCAAAGACGTATTGATTTACATGTTATTCTGTACTATCCGCACGATTCGAAGGGCCCCGCCACATCTGTCTTATCATGCGCCAACATCCCACCAAGGAGTGCAAACCCTGCCAATCTGTCCGCCTGCTAGTTTACCATCACACCATCATGTCCTGGTGGGAAAACCAACACATGCTTTCTATTATGCCAGAAGCATGCCTTTCTCCATCTTTCTCATCATACTGTGTGAGTCCATTACAGTTACGACATGTGTGTGCTGTTTGTCTTCCAGCCAGCGGAACACCACCGTGACTGCCTCCATTCTCTTACTAGATGTTGTGGTATCCTATGCCAGGTTCTCCCGTTTGGCGTATTAATGAGAATCGTACGTACTGCTTGTGGTGTATACGTGAAGATCTGATCAATACTCAGAGAACATGAAAGCAAGTAAGGGTTCAGTTCTGGAACCTGGGTGATTTGATGCTATTGTAACTAACATTGTACCACATTATATGAGGACGCCGGGAATTGTCTACTCTACGTGGAAATTGTCTACTCTACGCGTGTGAGGTAGAGTATTATCATGCAGTATCAGTGGCGTCACTGGGGTTGGTGTCACCCAGTGCGGTAAACTCTTGGTGTCACCCCTATAGACTTTCACCATGGTCTTCTTCCGAGTGTTCCTGTACCATATATAATCGCATATAGTAATGTTTGTAAAATAAGTCAAAAAGTTAATAAGGACATAAGAAAGAAAACAAATTGAACAATATAACTTCAATGTTTTGCGTATCCTTTTACAGGACTTAGCTGTCAACAGCAGCATCTTTCAGCTGTCTGTTGATCTCTTGGCAAGATTACGCTCAGTAGTTTATAACTTCAATACTTCAGGTAAAACATAAGTAAAGAACTTCGACAAACTCGGACAAAGTTAAATTTTTGTTATTTAACATTAAAATTTCTGTTATTTAAAATTAAAAGTTTCCCATCCTGGTCTTCAAAGCTGCAAACCTGTCAATCACATCATCAAAATCAATATCTTTCACCATATCACTTTCAATTGATAATATAGCCAGATCAGAAAGTCTTGACTGTCCCATGGTTGATCGCAAATAGTTCTTTATAAGTTTCAGTTTTGAAAAGCTCCTCTCACATGAAACCACAGACACACAGATCGTAAGAAATAGTTGTAGGCTTAGTGAGAGTATTGGGAGAGATTCAAGAAAATCCCAGTCGACTATGAATTTTAAAATATCAAATATTGACCAGTCTTTGGCTTTGTGGATATCAATATCTGCTGCCTTCAGGTGTCTTCTCAGCCTTGGTATTTCTGCTTTGTCAAATTTGCAATTTTTTTATTTTGGTGTCACCCCTTGATGGTGTCACCCGGTGCGGCCCGCACCCCCCCCCCCCCCCCCCCCCTAGTGACGCCCCTGTGCAGTATCATGGCTTAGACAATCAGGAATTGACTTTATAAACTTCACATCAGTCAGTATGTTATTTGGAAGAGGCCGCTGCTGTTCAGGAGACTGCAGAGCGAGATTGTTGGTTACTAAGAGGAGTGGTCTGGAAGTTAGGACAGTGGCAGCAACCACAGAGAGTCGGAGGAACATCAACTTCCGCACGTCTCACGGAGAATAAGAATAAAGGGCCATTCTGATTAGACTGATTTACTAAGTGATCCAGCTTACCAGTCAGTGGATTTATTATTATTTCAATAAAGTTTACCGGTAGTACGGCGACTTTTGTTATATGTCAATCCGTCGTTCGGGGGAGTCGTTTGTCTGCAAAGCGAAGAGGGTAATTTTGTATTGTGAACTGTGTTGTATGTTACACCGTGTTGTTATTAATACCTGATTTTCTACAACAATCATTATTCTTCATCTACTAATGACCTTCCTGAAGATTCTTGACAGCCTGTCGTCATTGTATGAAAACATATGTGCTCATTTGATACATTCGGTGGGAGATCGCGAAATGTGGGCAAAACATTATCGCTCCCGTTATTTTTCAAGATTATGAGGCTGTGAAAAAAGATGGGATTTAGCTTGAATAAAATAAAAACAGAAGACATTGTGATTACAAAGAAACAGTTTGTGTCTAAATGTGTAATTACAGTAAATGACTAAATGACGTTATTTTGGGGCGTGCAGAAATTCAGATAACTATACACACGTATAGCGTCAGATGAAAGATGCATTGCAGAGATAATGAAGACAATAGGACAAGCAACACCTGCATTCTATCAAATAAAGAACATTTTGTGCGATACGTTATTGTCCTTGAATGTTAGAAAAATAGCTCTTGCATGTTGCATGGAACCAATTTTAACATATGGCTGCAAATCCGGGCAGTTAGTAAATGGGGGTGGGGGGAGATCCCTAGAATCCTTGGAGATGTGGTGTTATAGGAGAATGCTGAAAATTAATAGGACAGCGAAAATGAGCAATCTGGAAATTTAGAGGGAAGCTAAGTCGCAAAGACAATCAATCAATCATGTGCCATGCCGGAAAGCGTGGGCGGTCATGACTCGCCATTTCACTCGATCACCAGTGTCGTGGATCAGCTCAGTGTTCCTGTCTCGTCCATGCCATGTGGCCAAGCCATCCAGGTATTTTCCTCTCGGTCTTCCTCTTGGTCTGTTCCCCTGGATCTTGCCAGTTGTCACTAAGTTCTCCAATCCATTTCTTCTCATAACATGTCCAAAAAATTTTGACTGTCTATGTCTAATTTCTCTAATCAGTTTACGATGTTCATTTGTCTCCTGTAGTACTTGGTCATTGGTTTTTCTGTCTGTCCATGGTATTCTTTGCATTTTCCTCAGAAACCACATTTCTGCAGCCATCAGATGCTTTTCAGCTTGACTGCTCATTGTCCAAGTTTCACATCCATACAAAAGAACAGGCTCTATGTATCCCCTCAACACTCTTTTTCTCGTTTCAATTGACATCTTTTTATTGGTCAGAATGTTTTTCATCTTACTAAAGGCTACTTTCGCCATGGCGATTCTTGTTCTAATCTCTTCAAGGCATCTCCCATCAGATGTTATAACTGTTCCGAGATAACTGTACCGATTCACTCATTTAAGAATATTGCCATTTACTTGTATTCGTGGTATTTCCTTCACCCTCCCCTTCCCCCTTCTTTTAGTTGTATGTCCTCCACAGGACGTAGCAGCCAACCCCAGCTTTTTGGCTGTTCGTGACTACTGGGCAAGTTTTACGTTCAGTAGTTTGTCATTGCTGTCTGAACGACTAGAACCTATAACTTTTTCGAAAAAATCCGCACCGTTGTGTTTCGAACCCGGGTATACGGGATTACGAATTGCGTCCGTAACTTCTCCTCACTGGCTACCAAAATCTGTGATTTCTTACAATTTAATTCTAACCCTAGTTGCTGATAATGGTGACTTAAATGAGTTTTAAAATCAAACCACAAAGTAGTATACTATATTGATGCAAGAAAGCATACACTCAGAAAGAATACATACAAAGAAAAGGCGCATAAATGTTTATATTTCATCTACCACCTACTCAAAATTGTGGACCATAATAATATGATGTTATCAAGGCGTGACTATCAAACCTCATGAATATTTAAATCAAACATGGCTGCCTCCGTTGCAAGCAACGACTCGGCGGTCGTTAACACCATTAACATTAGTAAGTAGCCATTGTTTGCTTTGTCACAGATGCTACAGTCGTATCAAATATAAGCATTGACACAGATCATAAGATGGTGGTAATAAACAGACAAGTCAAAAATAAGAAAGAAAAAAAAAAAACAACAACATTGAACTGAACTAGGGATAAGAAAAAGTAAAAAAAATTACAATAAATAATAATAATAAAGCTATGATACTATGAAAAACTTTCTCAAAAAAAAAAAACGCTGAAGTTAATGAAGAATGGGTTATTATCAAAATAACTCTTATGAAAACAGGCTAAGACATATGTGGAGCAAAAAAGAAAGGAAATGTTGGTTTTAAATTACCATATCGCAGCATGGCGGAATAAAATGAAATAAAAGACATCGAGTTCAGTAGAAGCTTTCTTTCTTAGAAAGCTAAAACGCTATAAGTAGCAGGTTTAGTCATGATTTTAAAATTGAGTATTTACTAATGAGACCACCACAGAAAGTTTGGCCTTGAAAAACCAAATCCAATGGACCTCAATGATGCCTGTATGTCAGTTCTAAGTGAAGATATTCACATTTTTGTGAAGGTGTTTCCTTATAAAATGATTGCCACGACTTTGAAACTCTTCAATGTTGCCCATGCCTCCAAGCGTACCATTATCTCAAACGGGTCCTAGACTGATACACAAACTGACCCCAAATATATGTTAAGTCATGTTAAATGATAAAATAATAGTATTAGTAACAGTATACAAATAAATTATTAATAATCTTTAAATTTGTATTCTCCATAACTTTCGAAGTTAAAATCGCCCGTTTTGAGCCTGTCTGATTGATAATTCTTGTCTGCCACCACCTTGGTTTTCAATTCTCAAAGACGAAACACGTCGGGAGAAATAATTTTTTCCTACCACCCTCATCAACCCTCATCGATGAAACTTTCCACATAAGTGTAAAAATGAGTGTAGAATTCGAGTATATATCTAAAAATATCGTTCAATATAAGTACACAAGCCCTAGAAAATAAAATTACTCATTTTACGGCAAATAATTAAATGTATTAAAAAGCCATGCTAATTTCAACCAATCGCTGTGCACAGACTATTAGACTAACCTTTCCTGGAAAACCCCAGATGGCGTCTGTTATTGTCACGTGATATTTGAATGAATGAATGGCGTTGGAAGCTTGAATGGTCTTTACAGCAGCCATCTTTGACAACGGAATGGATAAGTCCGGGGTGGGCGGTACATCACTTCCGGTTTCATTTCGAATCACAGTCTGATCAAAATGAATTTTATAAGTTATATAGTTATAGTATAACTAACTTTTGGTTGAAGAACAGAACAGAAGAATATTATTCAGAATACAGACAAATCAGAGGAGAAACAAATAGATCAATAAGAAGAGCTAAGAGAGTCATGTGAAAAGTTGGTAGAAAAAAGCACTAAGAAACTTACATGAAAGTAAGTGGATGGGGATTGCGTGGTTGGGGGATGTGTGTTTGGCTGGGTGGTTGGGGGTGTGTGGGTGGTTTGTGGAGGATATGTGGGTGGGTGAGTGTTGGTGGGCAGGGGATGTTTGTGTGGGTGGGGAGATCTGTGTGGATGGGTGATGGGTGGGTGCATGTATGTGTACCTGGGGGTGTGTGGGTGGGTTGAGGATGTGTGTGGGTGGGGGGATGTGTGGTGAGTGAGATGTGTGTGTAGCTGTGGGGGATAGGTGCGGGGCATGTATGTGTGCCTGGGGGTGTGTTTGTGGTGGGGGGGGGGGATGTGTCTCATAACATGGTAATATGCATTGTTTATGATTACAACATTCTTTTGACAATGTTTTCTTCCTATGTGAATGTATTATGCACTATTGATGAATGAAAGATGAGTGATTGGAAGGGCTGAATGTAAGATGGGCCTGCGTGCTCAATTTATTACCCTTTGAAAATAAAGTCTGTTCGTTCGTTTGTTCGTTCGTTCCGTAAAACTTCTCGGTCATAAGCAAGATGACCTAAGTCCGATAAACCCATTTGGAGATAATCTGCCACATCTTGCATCCATCTTCTCTTAGGCCTTCCTCTTTTCCCGGGCATGTACCCTTACATGATTGTTCTCTTCAAACTTTCATGATGTTTCAAGTGACCAAACTATTTAAATTTTCTTTGTTTTATGTTTTCAGTAGCCAACTTTCTTCAATATTCATCTCTTGTTGTATGGATGCATTTGTTCTTTTCTGTATCCAAGATATTCTTAGAACGTTTAAGACATACATTGACAATATATGCAGGGAAGCAGTGAGCGAAGAGGAAAACATTTCAGAATTATTATTTGTGGATGACCAATTGTCAGCAGATGATTAAGAGAGCCTACAGAACCATCTAAATCAAGTAAGCTCCAAGCGAGAAATAAGCAATGAAAAGACAGACAATGGTGATAGACAATCAGAAACCCTGTCAATAAAAATAAAGAACATGGTAATAAAACAAACCAGCATATTTAAATATAAAGGGTCAATTTTCACTTCAGATGGTGGACAGGATAGAGAAATCAACCCATGTGCAAAAGTCAAATCAGATACTGGGACAACTGTCACCACTTCTGTGGCCTACAATGATGTTTATAAGTACTAAAGCAAACAAATATGGCAGCTAGGCTGATGGTGGTAAATAAAATGATAAGGAAAGATGAAAATTATGAAAAAGATTATCTTACCAATATATATTATATATATATATATATATATATATATATATATATATATATATATATATATATATATATATATATATATATGTGTATATATATATATATATATATATATATATATATATATATATATATATATGTATATGTGTATATATATATATATATATATATATATATATATATATATATATATATATATATATATATATATATATATATATATATATATATTGAGCACACCCCGCAACTGGCAACACTGATCATATTCTGATATGAACCCAAGGCCCATCCACATCAATGTGAAAGCACTAGACTCGAGTTTTGCTCTCGTTTGAGCTCCTCAGTAGTGCATATCCTTGACCGGACCCGGAAACAAACCCCGGATCACAGCATGTGAAGCAGGTGTGTCACCACGCGGCACATGCTGGACACAGCCAAATTATCATAACAGAATATTACGTCACCCATTGTAGGCTATAGCTCAATATTTGCCCGATCGCTGCGACTGACGTCCGTCAATCAATGTGGACCCGAACGATCAGGTCTTCTCACTGGCAAGGCTCACCAGGCCGCCTAAATTCCAGCGAGCAATAATCAAATTGATTTATTTGGTTGTTTTGGGATTTGAGATTTAAATATTGAGCACAACCCACTACTGGCAACGCTGATTGTATTCTGGTATGAACTCAAGGCCCATCCACATCAATGTGGAAGCACTAGACTCAAGTTTCACTCTCGTTTGAACTCGTCAGTAATGCATATCCTTGACCGGACCCGGAAACAAACCCCGGATCACAGCGTGTGAAGCAGGTGTGTAACCACGCGGCACATGCTGGACACAGCCAAATTATCATAACAGAATATTACGTCACCCATCGTAGGCTGTAGCTCAAGATTTGCCCGATCGCTGCGACTGACGTCCGTCACTCGGTGTGGACCCGAACGATCAGGTCTTCTCACTGGCAAGGCACACCAGGCCGCCTAAATTCCAGCGAGCAATAATCAAAATTGATTTATTTGGTTGTTTTTGGATTTGAGATTTAAATATTGAGCACAACCCACTACTGGCAACGCTGATCGTATCCTGGTATGAACCCAAGGCCCATCCACGTCAATGTGGAAGCACTAGACTCGAGTTTCGCTCTCATTTGAGCTCGTCAGTAGTGCATACCACGACCATACCACGTGGCCAAGCCATCCAGGTATTTACTTCTCTGCCTTTCCCTTGTTCTCTTCACTTTAATCTTGCCAGTTGTCACCAAGTTGTCCAGTTTATTTCTTCTCATGTGTCCACAAATCTACGTCTAATTTCTCAAATCACTTTACAGTTTTCAGTTGTTTCTTGTGGGATTTGGTCATTGGTTTTTCTGTCTGTCCATGTATTTGCATTTTCTCAGAAACCAAATTTCCACAGCCATCAGATGTTTTTCAGCTTGTCTGCTCATTGTCCATGCTTCACTGTGTGAAACAACCACATCCACTAAATGTTGCTCATTGACTGCAATCAATACTGTATCATCTGCATATCTAATGTTGTTGATGTTATATATCTCAATGGTGATTCCTTTCATATCTTCTACATTTCTTAAAGTATTGTCACTGTACAAGGAAAAAAGTTCTGGAGACATTACAAATCCCTGTCGCACACCTCTCTTAATAAGCTGATATTGACCTATTTCATTATCAATCTTTATGGCAGCTTGTTGTTTCTACTATATGTTTCTTACAAGTCTAAGGTCTTTCCCATCAATTTGTAGATCTGCAAGCATCTTCATCATGTTGACATGTCTTACTTTGTCGAAAGCCTATGTGTAGTCAATAAAGCAAAGATGTAGGTCTTTGTTTACTTCTATAGAATGTTCAGTTAATGTTCTCAGCCTATTCACAGCATTTACCCTTCTACAAACTCACATTGTTCTTTTCCTACTGTATTTTCGTCCTAACTCTTAGCATGATGATTCTTAGCAAAATCTTCATGATGTGGCTCATTATACTAAGTATAACCAGTAAACACATTGTGGGTTGCCAGGTTATGGCTAAACAAGATAATAATAATCATCATCAAGTGCCATGCTGGCTCGTGTAGGCATTCATGGCTATCTACAGATCTGTCTTTGGTTTTCTGGATCAACTCTTCTGATGATATTCCTCCATGCCCCTGTCTCAATCCATCCAGCATCATTTCTCTTGGTCTGCCTCCACCTCTCTTCCCCTCGATCTTTCCAGTTGTCACAATGTTCTCTAATGCATCGCTTCTCATCACATGACCGAAGAAAGCTGCTTGTCTCTTTCTTATTGTTGTATATAATGTTTTAGTTTCGTTAGCCTGTTTCAGGCAATCATTGTTAGTTACTCTGGCAGTCCAAGAAATTCGCAACATTCGTCTCAGGAACCACATCTCTGTTGCTTCTAATTTATTCTTAATTTGTTCATTTACATTCCAAGATTCACTGCCATACAACAAAACTGATTTTATATAGCATTTCAGCAATCTCTTCCTTACATTCAGTGATAAAGACTTATTGCATAAGATACTCTTCATTTTCTCAAATGAGGCTTTTGCTTGCCCTATTCTGCTCTTAATCTCTGTTGTACATCTTCCATCTGATGTTATATGTGTCCCTAGGTATTTAAAATGATCTGTTTGGTTAAGAATCTTCTCTTCTATTTCTATGTCACATTTTGGTGTCATAATTTTCTTTGATATCACCATTGTTATTGTTTTCTTGATATTCAAGGAGAGTCCTTTCTTTGCACTCTCTGTTACTACAATATCCAACAATTGTTGTAGATCTTTTGCATTATCCGCCACAAATACTGTGTCATCTGCATAGCGTTTATTGTTATAACCTCCGATTAGTGTTCTCTTTGTTCTCTCTGATTATTACTTTGCTATAGAGGGATAAGAGATCCGTGACAAGGCACATCCCTGTTGTACACCTAGCTTTATTTGTTCATAAATGCCCTCTTTATTTCCGATTTTAATTGTTGCTACTTGGTTCAAGTAAATATTCTCTTTTATTCGAGATCTTTCCCATCAATGTTAATATATTCCATGTTAATCAGTATATATATAATCTATGAAGCACAAATATATGTCTTTCTGTGTCTCTATAGATCTTTCTATTAGTGTCCATTATGTATATATTGCATTGTTTGTACCCTTTCCTTCCACAAATCCATACTGTTCTTCACCTATTTCCATGTTTATTTTCTTTCTTGTTCTTCTCATTATAATTCTGAGTAGAAGCTTAGTGACATGGTTTATGAGGTTAACCATTTGCAGGGCTGACGTTTGTCCATTTTTTAGCTCTGAACGGGCAAGATTTTTCAGGTTCGGTAAAATTTCTGTTCCTTTAGTAAAAACATCACATCTAAGGTCAACAGATTTTAGTGAAATAAAAAAACAAAATGAAGGAAAATGCATGCAGATTATTTTACTCACGTGAATAAGTAATCCAATGTTGCTAGTAATCCACACATGAGCACAAATATTTACAAAATGCAACATATTGTTTGTGACTGTCAGTCATTTATATGGCAATTTACAAACACATTTTCAGAATCAGAATCACTTTCTTTAAAGTCCGACTCATGACTGCTAATGCTGATCACTGATATTTAGCTCCGATTAATAGTCAACTTTGTGCCCTTCAATATCACTTAAATTGAACTCAGCGAAATCTCTACTATCACTTGAAGAATCCCCGGATCCTGGACTTCACACACTTGAAGAATCGTCAGAATCCATCTAAATGCAAAGCAAAGTGAAAAGTATCATCTGATACTGTATGACTCCTTCTGAACACGGATACTGAATGTATCATCTCTGGTCTGACACTTGGACTCCTTCCCTGAACTCTGGCCCTCAGTTTCAGGTAGCTTAGGCTTCTTCTGGGTGATTTGGATTAATAGTCGATTCTCTGTCCCCTGGCTGACTGGAGGTGATAAGTCTCCTTTCTGGTACTTCAACAATGGGGGTCCTGTAACAAGAACAGTCCAGGTATACCAATCCATTAAACCTTTACTATTATACATTGATTGAGTCTCTCTGGTGCAGTCAGTTCCACGTGGCTCGACCAATATCCTTGGTCTGGCCTCCAGGACATTTCTTTTCTAGACTAGATAGGGTTTGTTAGGGATTTAAATAATCCTGATGCATATCATCTCAGGGGGCTTAGTCTATAGAGTGAAAAATTTATTCCGGAGATGGCAGAGTTCTATACATCCTGTCCTATACATCCTGTTCACCATGGTCAAGACTGCGAGAACAGCAAATTAAAAGAGGTGAGGCCAAACAAGAACACTACGCAGGAAGCCAAAGAAGATTGATAAACCAACACAGAACTGGTGTCGTTAGCCGCTACACGCTGCAGGATATGCTGAGGAGGGGATCCGAGCACTTATGGACTGAATGGTTCGATGTGCAGTAAGGATGATCTGTCGACTAACTAATTAACTGTGGAGATCATAAGTTGTTGAGGCATGGATAGATATCCTCGATAAACCTAGTCTGTCTTATCAAAAGAATAGGTAAGTAGATTGGGATACCACTGGCAAGCATTCTTGGCCCCAGTAACCAGGTTTGTAAGTGTGTACATGCAGCTCCGGTAAGCATTCCTGATAATACTTCATAGAGAAAGAGAGAAGAGGAGGGGGGGGGGGGGGGGTTCGCTTGTGTGATTCGATGATCACCCATCTCCCTCTGGTATGTAGAAAGGCCATGTGTGGGTATTGACAAATAATACTGATGGTTTGATTCCTTTGTCAGCAAAGGATATGGGTAGTGTCAGGCAACACGGACGATCTTGTTTCGAGGACAGTAAAGGATGTGTGTAAAGACAGATAACATGGAAGAGCTTATTCATTTGTTAGCAAAGGAAGTATTGTGTCATACAACATGGATTAACTTCTTTCTTCCTTTGATAGTAAGGAGGTGTTGGGTGTTTGTGGGGTTATCCAGACAGCTACTGTTGTATGAGATTAGGAAGAACTTAGTATGTATGGGTAGATCAATAACACAGCAGAGCACACCCAGTTACATGTCAAAAGGCCTGGGTGTAGATATTAACTTCACCATTCATCACCCTCCTATCATCGACCGGCAAGGTGGTGGTTTAGCTCCTTGATGCTGACTCTGTCACGCCACAAGATGATGATATAATAGTCCTGGCTTCTAACTTCCCCTTTATGGGAGTTGAATGAATTCTCTACCATCGAGGGAGTCACATTTAGGAGAAGTAGCCGGCTTCGTGGCTTAGAGGTTATGACTTTTCTCCGTAATCTTGTGTACTCTCGTCGGTAACATGATGACGATGAGAATCAGTAGTGGTTCGAATCGCATTGGTAACTCACGGGGTATGTGAGCCGGCCGCTCAGAAAGCAATGGCAAACTACTGAGCATAATCTTGCCAAGAAATCAACATACAGCTGAAAGATGCTGGTGTTGACAGCGATGTCCTGTAAAGGATATGCAAAAAAAAAAAAACTCTGATATGACACTTCCTCTTCGAAACAGGTTTCAGACTAATTTGTAAAATCTAATAGATCCGAATCATCACTGAGCTGGCTCATAAATGTTAATTTGACTTCCCCCACTGGACGCCATACGCAGGTTGAATCGAGGTCAAACCATGGCTGAGAAACCAGGCCATCTGGGTTACTGAAACACAACCAAAAGATGTTTCTACCCGACACAATTGTAAATGCCTCCTAACTTTAATTTTGGAAATAGATAGTGTGACATTACGATGTGAAACCACCTACAACTTTCTCAACCATACAATATGAAAACCGCCTCAACTTTCTAAAGCTTATATGAAAGGCGCCCGAATGTTCTCACACATTTGATTACATCCAGGAAATCCCCAAGCCATATTTTCTTTACTCCAAGAGATATATTGTTTTAAGGCAGACAGTGCCTAAAAGGAATTAAGGACGCCCCTAAACATGACAGGTAGTTTGGCAGACAGGTTAATTAGGAATAACTGACTACCCCTGAAGGATGTCCAAAAATCATGTTTGTCCCATTCTCCCCCCCCCCCCCCCCCCCCCCCCCATTTTGCAACGTGGGAGACAATAAATTGCTTCATTATAATTTAGATACCAAATTGTGATTTGGTGCCAGTTGAAAAAATAAACGCTTAAAGACAAATTGTGAATTCATTTGAATTAACTGGTGTCCTGTCTGAAACAGAGGTTAGTGAAAGCTTATAATAAACTGCTTGCATTATTAGACGATATTGAAGAGGATTTGAACCTTAGTTAGAACTCTCTATGTTAGATTAGGGGTTAGTGATTTAGTCACTAAGTGAAATACTCTGAAGGTATATATTTATTAGCTACCTTGGCTAATAGGATATTTATTGGATTATCTTTCTTTGCTATTACATTATTATCTGTTTTATATATATCAAAAATTTGCATGATTCTTCTATATATACTAATACTCCTGTCTGTTCCACTTTTCACATTGAACAGTGGGGAGCATTTTGTGTGATATTCACTGGCACAGGAACTGGACATAATGGGGATGACCCGTTGCCATGAAGTTCGAGTCTCGACTAACTAACTAATTAACATACTAATATATATCGTGAACATGTGATTTTATGAGGTCATATATATTAAACGGGAATTATTACCAAAACTGTGACGATATCATTCCTGATTGGAGCCACCTCATAAACTAGGCAAATAGGTATTTGAATGTATGGCTGAGTAAGATACTCAGTGCACGAATAGGATGAGACATGTCTTGCAGACATGAGATATTGGCTACCTATATCATATAGCTATGTGTGGGTATTAGTCACATCAAATTATTTGAGTGATAGCATACAAAATAAGAGGGTTTTACCTGCATAATAATTCCATCCCCGGTTTTCCCCCTCCCTCAACTTGCTTGTGAGGTCATGTACATGTTTGTTCATGTTTTACCTCAGGTGGTGGTTATGGTGTATCTAAACAGGGTGCATCAATAGCATAAGTGGTTAAATCATTAGTGAATGATGAGAGAATCTGCTTTTCTACTATAGTGAAGAGTAGAGGACTATTTATCAGCATTTACCACTCAGAACTCAACTAAACCACCCTAGTGGACTTAAGCTGAGTATCCAACATACTAACCTTAGTGACCACCAACGGCCAATTTTTTGTTTTTTTTTTGTTTTTTGTTCGCACATCCTTTACAAGACATCGCTGTCAATATCAGCATCTTTCAGCTGATTGTTGATTTCTTGGCAAGATTACACTCAGTAGTCAGTAGTTTGACATTGCTTTCTGAGCGGCCGGCTCAATAGCCCGTAAGTCACTAACGCAGCGAGAACTGCTACCAGTTGTCGTGCAAGTTACATTCCTCATGTGGATATACGGGATTATGGAGAAAGTCGCTAACCCTTAGGCCAGGGAGACCGGCCCAACGGCCAATAACTTAGACAAAACTGGAATCCACAGTTAACAGTCAAACAAGATTTACAGTAGCTACCCCAGGAATAGGGAATAGCCAGAGAACTATATATTTAGCCCCAGAAACAAAGATGGTCAACTTATTCTATTATGTCAGAACTTTACATGTTGAACCAGAGTATTAAAGAGACCAACCTTTATAGATAGTCCATTTGTCAATGTTAGATTTGGACCTTGATGAATTGTGTGTGTAATATTAGTTGTGTACATTATGATGCCCATGGTGCATACACCTTCCCCATTTATTCATTATAAGATTATAATCTTCTTCCACGGATTTATTAATTTTATGTTGGAGTTTTGTGTGTGTAACTGTGTTAAATAATAGTGTGATAGTACTACATCACTTCACAACAGATCAGGAGAGCTGTGTGGCAGGGATACTGCTCGCTTTCAGTCTAACCAGAGTGAGCTTTCTTCTCTCTGAGAGCAGTGCCTTTCCTGTACTCTCTTGGCCTTGTACTAGAAAACCTTACTGGATACCTTGGTGGAATCTTGCCAGATGTGTCTGCTCCAGTGCTAGGGAGTCTTACAAGCCATTTCTAGTTTTCAATTAGTAGTCGGCAACAACGATTTGGAGATATCTCCCATCTCAATTTGACATACCATCATACTTCTTCTTCTTCTTCTTTGCGTTCATCCGGACTGATTTTTTCAGATGTGATTGCGGTGTGTCTGGTTAGGCACCCTCGGGTCGAAACCCTCAGGCCAACACATCCGACTTTTAGCGTGCATTTTTGACCAGGTTAGCAATCCTGGGAGACTCTCACTTTTGTGGTACCGTCCACATCTCAGCTGGTCTAGTTGGAACAGTCGAAGACTACACGGTCATCCCTCAAGTGAAGGCAGGGACAGTCCATAGCATTTTCCGCCATCCTGGGTGGCTTCCATAATTGCAGAGCCGGCACATAACGCTCTGGTGCTGGGTTTACCGAGGGAATCGTCACGTCCTGCTCATGGCTGTTTTAATTCCTCACTTCAATATATTGGGCATTTCGCTCGCCCTGGCCGTTCCTGCACAAACCAGTCAGCTCTGCGGTTGGTTTCCACTAAGCGAGTTTTCGGACATGTGCCTGTCCCTGTACCCATCAGAGCTGTTCCAGGCACGGCGGACATTCGGAAAACTACCTAGTCAGAGCTGTTCCGAACAAGAGCGGCATTCGGAAACTAGGTAGTCAGAGCTGTTCCTAGCACGGGAGACATTCGGACGAGACATTTCACTCGGACGAAAATGCGTAGTGTCAATTTTTAGTTTGCCACCCGTAGGACGACACTTCCGACTTCCGGCGGGCATTTTTTAGTGAGGTTAGCCTTCCTCTGGTTTCGAGACACGTTAGACTGTTGTAATGTCACCCACATCTCAGCTGGTCAAGATAGAACGATCAACGATATCGTGGTCTGCCCTCAAGGGAAGGCAGGGGCAGACCATGGGCATTATCTCGCTATCCAAGGAGGCTTCCATAATTGCAGAGCCGGCACATATTGCTCTGAGACTGGGCTCACCCAAGGAGTTTCCACGTCATGCTCATGGCTGCTTCAGTTCCTCACTTCCATGTGTTGGGCATCCCACTTGCCACCGATCGCTCAATCACACACCAGGAGCGGTCAGACTGCGAGTGACATCCACTCGGTAAGCTTTTGCTTGTGACTTCAGACCACGCAATAGGTTCGCTCGCCGTGCGTTCCATTTTGCGTTGATGAGACATTATTCCACTTTTGTCTACACTCTCTATGAGTTAGATACAGACAGTTTCCGTAACCCTTCGACTGGGGCACTTTTCTGACTTTTTTGTACTCGCTCACGAGGTAGGCTACATGTGCTGCCGGCTTAGCACCTCACCTTCGTGCAGCAGTGAACGGGAAACGGCCAGGCCCTTCATCCGGGAAACTCTCATATCCCCCAGCTGGGAGCCTTCGAACATGTATCAGACCTGAGCATGTAGCTTGCTCAGTATCACGTTTCTATTTTCCGGTAGACGGGTATCAGCCTGGCTCTAAGATCCG
The DNA here is from genome assembly GCA_963921405.1 of Cepaea hortensis. Classification (NCBI taxonomy): domain Eukaryota; kingdom Metazoa; phylum Mollusca; class Gastropoda; order Stylommatophora; family Helicidae; genus Cepaea; species Cepaea hortensis. The sequence goes on from OY992887.1 coordinate 65,410,094, forward strand.
AGGGTTTGTGGCTTAGAGGCGCTCAGCCACAGCCCTCGACAGGGAGCCTTAAGAGTTTTGTCCGGACCAAGAAATTCTGCCCTTGTGCACCTCATTTAAATTTTGACTGCTATCCTCAGTCTGTGCCTGCAGAGCAGCAGGTTGTGTCTCTCTTAGTCTGGTCCCTATCCCATAAGCTGTCCGATATGTAATTTTTCACCCATCGGCAAGCAAATGGAGTCTATGGGACACGCAAGCTCCCCCACCACGTCAAGGTGGAGACACATCGGGGGAGTTCCCATCATACTATATACCAGACTTCTTTGGTAGATTTATGACAATAGATTTCAATTAGTAGTCGGCAACAACGATTTGGAGATATCTCCCATCTCAATTTGACATACCATCATACTATATACCAGACTTCTTTGGTAGATTTATGACAATAGATTTCAAAAGACTACCAGGTACGTGTGTGTGTGTGCACACACACACATACACACAGATATTTCACAGGGCCCTGACCACATCTGCCTTATCATGCGCTAATATCCCACCATGGGTTGCAGATCCAGCCAATCTGTCTTCCTACTAATGTCCCACCACACCAGCATGTCATCGGGGGAAAATCCAGTAGATGCTGTCTGTTTTTGATTGTTGAATTAAAGCCTGCCACTCTGTCCAAGGCATGCCTGCCTTCACCTTTCTCATCATACTTTGTGCGTCCGCTGCAATTATGTCATGCATGTTCTGTTTGTCTTCCAGCCAGCGGAGCACCTCAATGACTAGAAGTTGTGGTATTATATACCAGGCTCTCTTCTTAGCACAGAATCATCTGAGTAGATGACATCATCTAGTTGTGAATTGCCATGGATCAATTGTTGCACCTCCCATTCAGTGCAACCTGCCAGCCAATCCCTGCATTCCTAATTCAATGTTATGACCCTGCACAGGTGACATTTCCACTGGCATTCTGACCCACTCCTCTTCTCTTCCAATGTTCTCATGAGTGCATACTTACCTGAATGTGTCCTCTGCCTGAGCCATCTATGAGTTTCCTGCGATCTGCTTTAGGCTCTTAACTGTGTTCAGGGCTTCATGCAGGAGGTGTTGCATGTCTGCAGCTACTCAAAGTCACGATTTAGCCTGCAGTAATTAGAGCCTGTCTGCAATCATGGATAAGACTAGGATGTATCGCATATACATTACCAACGAGTCCCTTGTGCATTCCAGTTTCACTCGCATATCTTCATTCTGTATGGGCTGTAGTTTCACCAGCTGACTCTTTGACACTGAATATTCCCAATCCATACTCAGTTACTGAGAGAACTAGATGTTGATATAGAGTATGAACATTCTTTGCTCCATTGATCTTCAGCACACTGAGTTCCCTCTAAGATCTCATAACAACTGCTTCCTCATGATCCCTGAATGACAGGCTTCTGTTGAAGGTGATTCCCAGGTAGCTCAGTTTACTCTCCGTTAACATTTCTGCCTTTTATTGTAAGACTTGGGCATCAGCCCTATCAATAGTATTGTCCCAGAGAGCACCATAACAAAGACATCTAATCTGGAATAAAGAATGTGTTTGCATATGGGTAAATTAGAGTTTATGTAATGGGATTGATGGATACAATTGATAAATCAAAAACTATCTTTTCTCCTTTTACAGCTGGTGGAGAGAAAGGAGAAACTTTTATGCAGGTGACTAAATCTTCTCCTGAAGTGCCAAGTATGTGTCTGGATAATAAAAATGTTGGACATGAAGATGCCAGTAGCAGTATTGTAGGTCCTTGTAGTAATGCCATTGCAATAACATTGGCTAGCTGTGAAAGCTATGATCAGTCAAATTATATACCATTTACGGACATGGTTGTGGAGACTGTCAGGAAAACCCAGATTATAGATGACATAGTCAGTCAGTCAGTATGCCAAACTGGTGGTGAAAATGTATGTGGAGGTTTTGGTAGCTCAGGAATTGAATTCTCTAGTCAATCAGTCAAATTTACAGAATCTAAAACTGATGCTTCTGTGTTTGTTTGCACCTGCAAACAAATAGTCACAAAGGAAACTAAATCCTCATTATTTCATACAATTGTTACTGAACAGACTCAGGAGAAAATTACTGCACAAATCACATTAGAAGGCTCAGGACACCAGTGTATTGATTCAGAACAAGAGTATATTTTTAAATCTAATGTCAGTCATGACAACAGTTTTAGTGATAAATTTAGTGTAAACAGTACATGCAAGAATACAGCAGCTGAACTGAAGTCTGTACATGAAAAGTCTGAACTTATTGCCAAAAACAGTTTTGGAGACAGTGATATTCAAAGTGAAGTCATCACAGAAAACACAAAGTTAATTGACATGAATTCAACCCTTGAAGAAGTGAAGCTAAAATCTGAAATCGGTCATGGTGATACTTTAGGTGCTAATAAAAATGAGACACTGGACACTGATGTGTCTGAAATGACATCTAATATAAATTCTTTCCTTTTCTCTGAAACTAGTTGTGTTCGTAAAGAACAAAACTTTGTTGAGAACATGATTTCAGGCAAGGAGTTATTTGAAATGAAGCACTCCCAGGAAGAATCTAAAGGTAACTGTAGTGATAGTATATTTGATAATGTTAACAAATCCAAGGTCAAAATATCACCAGAAATTAAATCTGTTGGGAAAGAACAGTGTCCAATGGACACTTTAGGTGATAGGTTAACTGAAAAAAAGAAAATTACACCAGATGCTACATTTCCTGAAATAAATATTTACAAGGAAAAATTTGAACTTACATCTAGGATTCATGACAGTACTGCTGAAAACAATGCATACAATACTGTAATTCCAACATTAATGGCAATAAAAGAAAATCAAGAGCATTCAGCTAAAATGATTGTCATTGAATATGTCAACAAAGTCCATAATGATACATTACCTGCCTTAGTAACTATTGAAGAAACATCTGTATCTGGTAACTGTTACTCTGGTAGCACTGCCAAGACAGAGAAAACACCTGATGATAAAGTATCTGAAACAAAACTTGCTCAAAAAAACATTGAACTGACATTTCTCCAAGGAAAGCCAAGTCCTATAGTTTCAGAAATGGAAAACAGTAGGGAAAGTTTAAATTCTTTAGATGAGCAGCAGGAGCAAGAATTAAGTGATGAAAAACCAGCTCAAGAAATGCTCATCCGACGACAGCAGTCTGACATCTCAGAAACCAGCATTGACAAGCCAGTGTTGGAGACTTTAACCTTCAGTGCTAGCAAACTTACACAAAACACAGAAAATGAAGAATCAAAATCTGAGGCTAACATGGAAATGTGTGTGTGCCCTTTGTGTGACCGTGCATATACTTCAGACAATAAAGATGTGCTTGCCCATCTGGTGCTCATGCACAAGTTTGTCATTGCTGATGTCAATTTTATTGCTAATTTGCCAGCGTAAGTATTGTTTTATAGTGGTTATAGTTATGTGGTTTCTATGTAAATTTATGTTTAATTAACTTTTCACAAAAAGTTCTGGAAGATAAATTTAAAAAATACAATCTTTTCAATAAATGAAACAATATTTTAGCAAGTTAATGAGCTCAGATATCATAGTACATTGATAGCTGTTGGAGCGAAGTGTACGTTAGCTCAAGCCAAAGCAGCATTTCACAAGATGAATGTTTTACAAAGTTTGTTAATGTAAGGAAGAGGAAAGTTGTTTTTTTAATTATAAAAAGCAATTTCTCAAAAATAGAAGTGAGTCATAGTCAATTAACAAATCAGTGCAAGATTACTTAAAGGCGCCAAGATGTAGTTATATAGAAGAATGATAACAAAGATATATTGAAACTCTCATAGTTTTTATATATGAGTTTTATCTCATAGAGTTAGTTGCTTGCATAAGTGGATTGTCTGCATCTTTGGACATGTCATGAGAAGGAATAAATTGGAAACTGTTTTTACAATAGGAAAGTTGGAAGGGAAAAGAGACAGGGGCAGACATCGTCATCATCATCATTAAGTGCCCTGCCAGCTGGCGTAGGCGTTCATGGCTCTCCACAGATCTGTCTTCTCCACAGATCTTGGGGCAGACATAGTGGAATGATTTTAGACAGCTTGACATCAGGGCATGAAGAATACATCTCTATCATATCAAAGATACAGTATAGATAAAATATGTTAAAACTTGTGTAAAATGTAAATAGCATAAAACCATGAAGTATAGAGCAGCTTAACAAAATACAGCTTTCGTCAGCAAACATTTAAAAAAAAAACATGGCATATATTGCATTGAAAAGAAACTACATTGACTATATTAGGGCATCTTCTTCTTTTTCTTTCGTTCGCCTGAAATATGTTTATAACTGCAATGTTATATATATAGGGCATAATAATCATCATCATCAAGTGCCATGCCGGCTGGCGTAGGCATTTATGACTCTCCACAGATCTCGATCTTTGGTTTTCTGGATTAACTCCACTGTTGATATTCCTCCATGCCACCGTTTCAATCCATCCAGCATCATTTCTCTTGGTCTGCCTCTGCCTCTCTTCCCCATGATCTGTCCAGTTGTCACGATGTTCTCCAATGCCTCTCTTCTCATTGCATGACCAAATAAAGCTGTTTGCCTCTTTCTTATTGTATATAATGTTCTAGTTTGATTAGCCTCTTTCAGGCAGTTACTGTGGCAGTCCAAGGAATTCACAACATTCGCCTCAGGAACCACATCTCTGTTGCTTCCAATCACTTCCTAATTTGTTCATTTACATCCCAAGATTCACAGCCATACAACAAAACAGGTTCTATATAGCACTTGAGTACTCTCTTTCTTACATTCAATGATAATGACTAATTGCCTTAAGATACTCTTCATTTTCTGAAATGCAGCCTTTGCTTGCCCTATTTTGCTCTTAATCTCTGTTGTGCATCTTCCATCTGATGTTATAAATGCCCCAAGGTATTTAAAACTATCCACTTGGTTAAGAATGTTCTCTTCTGTCTTTATTTCACATTTGGGTGTCACCTTTTTCTTTGATATCACCATTGTTACTGTTTTCTTGATGCTCAAGGAGAGTCCTTTCATTGCACCCTCTGTTACTACAATGTCCAACAATTGTAGACCTTTTGCATTACCCGCCATCAATACTGTGTCGTCTGCAAAGCATATATTGTTTATATTATAACCTCTGAATATTATTCCTGGCTTCTCTTTTATCCCTCTCATTATTACTTTCCTATAGAGGGAGAAGAGATCTGGTGACAAAACACATCCCTATCATACTCCTAGCCTTATTTGTTCATAAATTTCCTTCTTTATTTCCAGTTTTAATTGCTGCTACTTGGTTCCAGTAAATATTATTTTATTCTGAGATCTTTCCCATGATTGATTGATTGATTGATTGATTTAGGAACCGACATCACAGCATTCGGGACATTCCCATCAATGTTAATACCTTCCAACATTTTAAGTATTTCATCATGTTTTACTTTATCAAATACCCAAGTATATACAATTTATGAAGTACAAATATATGTCTTTCTGTGTCTCTATTGATCTTTCTAATAGTGTCTGTAATGTTTGCATTGTTTTTACCCTTTCCTTCCACAAATCCATACTGTTCTTCACCAATTTCCATTTTTATTTTCTTTCTTGTTCTTCTTATTATAATTCTGAGTAGAAGCTTAGTGACGTGGTTTATGAGGTTAATCATACGAAAATCTTTGCATTCAATTGCTCCTGATCTTTTTGGTATAGTTATAAATACAGATTTCAGCATATCGCTTGGTAGATATCCACTGCTGTAAATATTCAAAATTTTGGTTGCTACAAATTCTCACATTACTTGTAATTCTTCTATTCTGATTCCATCTGGCAAATGGGCATGTGATATAGACAGCAGTTAAAAGTTAGTTGCATTTCCTTTGCAGGACATCACAGTCAACATCAGCATTATTTGCTGTTGTGATCTCTTGGTAAGTTTATGTTCAGTAGTTTGCCATTGCTTTCTGAATGACCTGCACCCATACCATTTTGTAAAAAAAACAAACGCAAGGCAGTCTGCTGCCAAATATAGGCATCAGCAATAATGGATATACTGTGGATGGGTGAGCACCCCACCTTCTGTCATTGTTGTTCAGCAGAGAAGTGCGTGGGCATTTACAGCCCATTCAGCGGGCCGAACTGTTCAAGAATACAGTGGTGCCCACTCTATGACCACGAGCAGCATGACGATGGAGGTGATGGTAGTTACACAGGCTTTCATATGGCTGGAATCACAGCATTATACCAACGTGTGTGTACTAAGTGATTCAATGAGCATGATTCAGAAGGTCGAAGCTGGATCCGTACGTAGACAGTGGACTGAGTCGCTGAGGAAGTCTGTTGTCCATAAAGTCACCTTCATCTTCGTCCCGGGACATGCGGGAGTCGAGGGAAATGAACGAGCTGATAAACTGGCTGGCTCTGCACCCCCTGTAGATGGCCAGCCCATGGATCGTGCTGATATTATTAATGTCCTTAAAGATATGGCGAGAACAGAGGATTTTGACTTCAGTGAATCCACATTGCTGTCCAGGATGAAAGACTTGGGAGTAAGAATCGGCACGGCCAGACGCGAGAGGTACATCGAGAAAACGAGGTGCCTCGTCAACCAACACAGAACTGGCACTATTAGCCACCGGACGCTGATGCATATGCTGGGGGGAGGATCTGAGCACCTATGGATCTGTCCGGAGTGCAATGAAGATACCTCAACTGATAACTGATAACTGTTCATCTATTCCTTAAAGTTCCAAGAAAGAAGTAATGATCTGTATGTGAACAAGGCCGGTCTCCCTGGTGAACGGGTTATTAACTTTCTCTGTAATCCCGTATATCCACATGGGGTAACAAAGCTGTGCAAGATTCGGTAGCGAATCACGTAGCGTTCGTTACTTACAGGATATGTGAGAAAGCAATGGCAAACTACTAAGCGTAATCTTGACAAGAAATAAAAAACAGCGGTAAAATGCTGGTGTTGACAGCGATGTCCTGTAAATAGAATATGCAGGGGGGAAACACATTTTTAACAAGAGCATACTGCTCTCCTGTGGAGGATCTGTATGGACATGGAGGAATAGTGATAGTAGTGTGCATGCACAATACATAATCCATGTTGACTCTGTCACACCATGACAAACCAAGACACTGAAGATGGTATCAGACATAATGGACCACTTGGAACTGCTAAGGAAGAGAAAGGATAGGAAAATAACTATAGTATAGAACAAGTATTGAATTTTTGTATTGAAATATTGTATTGAAAAATAACAATACAGGACTCTATCTAGGCCCTGTAATTGGAATGAGTGGCGAGCAAGTTTTCAACGTCGGTCAGTCAGTCCTACCTGGCACAGCTCGAAGCTTGTCATCAGGCGACCAGTGGATGTGACATGGTGGTAGTAGCAAATATACAAGGGTTAAGTAGGTAAGGAACCTACGACTGGTCTAGCAAACTGGTAGGGAATTTACTTGATCCTAAACTACTGCTCTGGTTTCTGAGGAAAATGCAAAGACAGAAAAAACAATGACCAAGTACTACAGGAGACAAATGAAAATCGTAAATTGATTAGAGAAATTAGACGTAGACAGTCAACATTTTTTGGACATGTTATGAGAAGAAATGGATTGGAGAACTTAGTGACAACTGGCAAAATCGAAGGGAACAGACCGAGAGGAAAACACCTGGATGGCTTGGCCACATGGCATGGACGAGACAGGAACACTGAGCTAATCCACAACTCTGGTGATCGAGTGAAATGGCGAGTAATGACCGCTCACGCTTTCCGGCATGGCACATGATTGATTGAAAATACTGCTCGAGATTCATGGAGGAAATTGGAGGAAAGGCGCTAGTCACAGGTGCCGGAACTTCAATTACCCCTCCCCAAGACGCCTAGCGGCATAAGTGGAAGAAAAACAAACATAGAACAAGGAAAGGAGAGAAAAGGAAATAATGCCTCTAGTTAAATAAAACTGCTCAGTGCTAAGGCCCTGTGGTGATAAGCATCCCATCAAGAAGATAAGATGGCTTTTAGTAGTTTTGTGATGCTTTTCATCTAAAAAGTATGACAGAATGGCTGTAACCTGAATGCCAGAAACCTCACCATGATCAGTGCTGCTGAAGTAAGTGGAAACAGGCCTAGCAGTGTTGTTAAGATATCATGGCGGTGTTGACGGAATCTGTCTGCTAAGCCAAGACCAGCCTCTTGCCAAAGTATTTCATGAAGTTAGCCTTATCATAGATGATTGGCGACACATAAGAAATTTGCCTTCAGTAATTGATACAGAATTAGTACCATTGTTTAATTTTATGTAACACTAGCCCGATCCTTTTCAGCTGCATTAGTAGCCGAGCCATCAGTATAGGCATGTATCCAGTATGTTTCAGGAAATGTTCTGTTGATATATTTAGTTGATATGTATTAGGGACGTTCATTTGAAACCCGTTCCAATGGCTTTATTACAAAAGCATGAAAGAAACATTAACAGATGTGGTAGAATTAACTAAAGCATTCATTTTGAATGAATTATACACTTATGGTTGGTCAGAAGAAGTCGCCATAGGCATTCAGGCAAGTATCCCATTGCTTAGGTAGGCGGCGAATGCCGTCCGCAAAAAAGGATTGTGGTTGCTCACTGAACCAAATGTTTTACCGTGTTCTTTACATCTGCATCTGTGTGAAATCGTTGCCCCTTGAGAGCTTTTTTAGAGGTCCGAAAAAATGAAAATCACATGGTGACAAATCAGGACTATAGGCTGGATGTTGCAGAATTTCCCACTTCTTCCTTGCTAATGCTTCCTGTACAATCTTTGCGACATGTGGAAGAGCATTATCGTGCAACAAAATCACACCGCGAGAAAGCATGCCGGGTCGTTTATTCTTGATGGCTTTTTGCAGCTTGTCTAGTGTTTGCAAGTAGTGGGTAGAGTTGATATTGACACCAGGTTCTTTAAAGTCAGCCAACAACAGCCCTTTGTGGTAAAAAAATGCGCTCAGCATAACCTTACCAGCGAAAACCTGTAACTTGAATTTTTTTGGCTTTTGGCTTTTCAGCATGCTTCCATTGCATGATCTCTCTTTTGCTGCTTGGCTCAAAGTGGTGACACCATGATTCATCGCCTGCCACTATGCGGAAGAGAAATGCATCACCCTCCACTCTGTAACGCAGCAAGTGGTTCAAACACCATCCCATGCGTCCTCTTTTTGGTGGTCGGTCAACATTCGTGGTACCCACTGTGAACACACCTTCCGATATTGCAGTTTCTTACAAACGACTTTTTGAATTGTTCCAATTGACACATCAAATTCTTTCGCTAGCGAACATATGCTTCGACAATGGTTCATTTGTACTGCTGCATCAATTTTGGCGATGATTTTTTCTGTTGCAACAATATGCGCTTGACCCGGCCGTCGAAGATCTGTCGTGAACTGACGTCCTTTCCGAAACATTCGTACCCAGTCTGTCACTGTTGTCTTCGACACACATTTGTTACTGTATGCAGCCTGTATTCTTTGATGCATGTCCACTGGTCGACATCCTTCAAATGAAAGAAAAAAAACCTCTGCCGTGTGTCCACCGTGATGAGGTAGAGGGGCTTGCACGTTCTAATGACCCCAAGAGCTATGCTGACTGTAGCACAGCTACTGGTAGGGTCACCCATGTCGGACAGGTCAAGGGAGAGGGACCAGACGAAGAGACCTGCTGCCTTGTAGGTAGACTGGGGACAGTCAAAGGCTAGGGAATGCACCCTTAAAAAATGCTTGTCGAAATCGGATGTACTGAGCCACAGGCTTGACAAAGCAGTGCAACGTAACTTAATTCATAATGTCACAAATTAAAATTAATCGGTATGGTGCTAATCCTGCGAAGTCCCATCAGGCGGTGATAGTGCCGGGCCCCCTGCCTCGACGGGGTCCACCCATGACTACTGGTGGTCACCTTCCCCTGTGCTGTGGAGTCAAGGCACAGAGGAGTAAGTTGAGAGCTATTGACCAAACACCCCAGACACTCAACATACTGCAGTGGAATGCCGAAGGAGTTTATAACAAGATAGTCTCCTTAACAAATCATCTTTGTAAAGATAGAATAGATGTGGCATGCATTCAAGAGACACACCTCAATGCCAATCACAAATTCTCAGTCAGAGGATATCAGGCTACACGTTTCGACCGTGAAGGACACAAAGGAGGAGTTCTAATACTTACACGAAATACAATACCTTGCAGCGAAGTATCTGTGATCTCTGACAACGAAACGGAAATTATAGGTGTTGATATAATGATAAAGGACGGGAAAATAAGAATTTACAATCTGTATAGCCCAGCAGATAAGGACCTTAAACTCTCAAACATGAAAATAAGTGACACAAACTGCATTATTGTCGGAGACTTTAATAGCCGTTCAGAAAGATGGGAATACCCAGATACTGACAAAAGAGGAGATGAAGTGGAGGACTGGGAAATAGACTCAAATCTCCATCTACTCAACAAAGCGGATGACACACCGAGCTTCTACTCCAGAAGATGGTTTACCACTTCTACTCCAGACTTAGCTTTCTGCACAGGAGACATCCTCCACAAAATCGATCGCCATGTGCTTGACCAATTAGCAGGTAGCGACCACAGACCAATCAAGCTTGTAATGAATACGGAGTATGTTCCACAGGAGCAAAAGCCTTTGCCCCGCTAGAATTACAAACGAGCAGATTGGGACAGATTTGCCATACTAACAGACAAATATAGTGAAAACATAAATACACGATATGGCAACATAAAGCAAATGGTGGAAAGTCTAAACAGAGCAATAATACAGGCGGCCACTGAGTCTATTCCAAGAGGAGCGAGGAAAAATTACAAACCATACTGGACTGAAGAACTACAAATTTTGGAGGACAAAGTTGTAGATGCCAGGAAGACAGCAGAGAGAGAACAAACAACTGAAGCGAACATCTCTCTCAAAGCCATATCAGCAAAATATAAAAGAACAGTAAATCAAGCAACAAGTGATTGTTGGAGGGAAAAAACAGAAAACCTGAAGTTTGATAGGGATGGAAACAAACTATGGAAACTAGTGAAAGCCATGAATAATGAAGGACCTAGAAACAAAACAATAACAATCAAACAAGAAAATGCCTTGCTTACAGGAAAAAAGGCTTCATATGCACTAATGGAACACTGCCAGTGCAAACCACATTGATATTACAACCGAAAAGAAGAAAGCAATCAAAGACAAACAGATACATTATAGTAATACAGAGACAGCAGCAGAATATATGATGGCAAATCTAACAATGGAAGAAATGGAACAGGCAATGAATACCCTTAAAAAAGAAGAAATCACCAGGAAAGGATGGAATCACAAATGAAATGCTAATAGGACTAGGCACTAAGGCAAAAAAGAAACTACTAGCAGTCCTAAATTACAGCTGGAAGAGAGGAATAGTCCCACAGGCGTGGAAGGAAGCTATACTGTTCCAAAGAAAGGAAGAACCAAATGGCTATCGACCTATCAGTCTACTTAGCTGTGTAGGAAAATTAATGGAACGCATTATCAATGGCAGGCTAACATGGCATCTGGAAGAAAACCAACTCTTAACACCACACCAAGCAGGATTCAGAAAGTACAGATCCACTGAAGATCAAATAACCTATATAGCTCAGGAAATAGAGGATGCCTTCCAAGAGAAAAAGCACACACTAGCGGTCTGGATAGATTTAGAAAAAGCATTTGATAAAGTATGGAAGGAAGGACTGAAAGTAAAACTGCAAAAAATGCATGTTTGTGGGAAAATGTATAAATGGATCAGCCACTACCTTGAGAACAGAACTGCCAGAACAAAAGTACAAGGACAAACCAGCAAAATGATGCTCTTGGAGCAAGGTGTCCCCCAAGGACGAGTTCTTTCACCAACATTATTCCTAGCATACATAAATGACATCACGGAAAATTTTCCAGCCATATGGACATCTGAAGAATATATTAGTACAGCAGAATACAGCAAGCCTTATTAGCGCTAGAGGACTGGTCAAAATCATGGCTAGTGAAGATAAGTGAGGATAAAACAACATGCACAGTGTTCTCCCTCTCAAATAAAACTCAGCAACCTAAGCTGGTATTGAATGGAAAAATATTGCGCCATGAAGAAAATCCAAACTATCTAGGAGTCACCTTTGATCGTCGCCTGACATGGAAGACACAGGTTGAGAAAAATCAAACAAGAACAAGACAAAGAATGGCAATCATGAAAAAGCTTGCTGGTACAACGTGGGGAGCAGATGAGAAAGTTTTCAAGAAGTTATATACTGGACGGGTGAGGCCAGTACTGGAATATGGCATTGCAACTTGGGCAACAGCAGCTAAGACAGACTTTAACAAAATAAGTAGAGTCCAAAATCAAGGAATGCGAATTATAACTAGAAGCCTGAAGACAACACCTATTAATGAACTAGAAAAGATCACTTGTTTATAACCAATGCAGGATAGAAAAGATAGTAGAGCCCAGCAACAAGCAGACAAATTTAGAAGATTGACAGACCACCCTATGTATAACAGATTTAATGGTTTAGGAAAGGGAAGAGTGAAGCGTAGCAACTTTGTAGAAACTGCAAACCGAAAGATTAGGGCAGATCCCATTTACAATGCACACAAGTTCCCAGCTTGGAGACAGCAGCAACTGCCTGAGATGATAGAAAACATTCCTGGTATTGAGAAAAAGAACACTCAGAATGAAACCAAAAGAAGGAAAATAACTCTAAACTACATCAAAGAACATTACCCAAGCAGCAGTTGGACCCATGCATGTACAGATGGATCAGCCACAAATTCAATAGAAAATGGAGGAGGAATTCTCCTAAATTTAAAAAATGGAGTGAAAAAAACACATTCAATGACAACTGGAAAATTTTCAAGTAACTTCAGTGCGGAAATAGAGGCTTTGAAAACTGCAGCAGAAATGCTCTTGATGGAGGAAAATAAAGAGAAGCAAATAGCTATCTTCACAGATGCAAAGTCAGCTGTCTCAGTACTGAAGAGCAAAAACAGCACAGAACTAGCTGACCTAAGAGCAGCACTTTATGGTCTATGCCAGAAATCCAAAAAAGTTGTAATACAGTGGATCCCGTCACATTGCAGTATACCTGGAAATGAAGAGGCTGACAGACTAGCAAAAGAGGGTGGACGGCTACCACAGCCTGACATAGACATAACCTATAATGAGGCAAAGAGGTTTATAAAAAGCACTTATAGAACCAAAGGGGAATCAGAGCTCCAGGCCACCAGAAAGATGATGCATATTACAAACTCGACCGAAGAGAACAAGTAGCAATCTTCAGACTCCTCACAGGACATAACAGGCTGAAATACCACTTGTTCAATAAACTAAAGATAGGAGATACTGATGAATGTAATTGTGGAACTGGTAAAATGACAGCTAAACATTTTCTGCAGGAGAGTCCAATATATGCAGAACAGAGAAAGATATTTTGGCCCACACCCGCTTAATTTGAGGGCAAGCTGTATGGAGATATCAAAAAGCTCAAGTTGACTGCAGCTTACTTTAACTACATTCAGGTTGACATTTAAAGGTGCATGAAGAAGTATTTAGACTGTCACACTTCATACCACAGGTATGTCGGTTACAAAAGCGTCCCAGAGGCTTGAAATGGAATATTGCTTGGATAGCAAACCCATTACGTGGAAAGTCTGAATCAAAAGCTCACTGTGCGGGCTTCATTAAAGGTGGAAAAAGTGTCCTAGTGGCACGAAATGGAATATTGCTTGGATAGCAAATCCATTACGTGGAAAGTCTGAATCGAAAGCTCACTGTGGATGTCATCTGCAGACTGCATTCTTCTGGTTTCTGGAAGAACAGCCTATGGTGAAAGGAAGGCCCAATATACGGAAGTGAGGCTAAGCAGCCATGTGCTGGACGTGACGATTCCTTGGGTGAGCCCAGTACCAGAGCGCTGTGTGTTGGCTCTGCAAGTATGGAAGCCTTCTTGGATAGCGGGGAATGCCCATGGTCTTCCCTTGAGGGCTGACCAGGATGTCTTTGGCTGTTCTATATGGGCCAGCTGGGATGGGGGATAACACCACAACAGTGAGAGTCAAACGTCCTAAGAAACCCCCGGGAAGGTTAACCCGGTCAACAAGTGCCCGCATAAGTCGGATGTGTCGGCCTAAAGTCGCAAGAACTCAGCTCTGCTGTAAACAGGCACAACGCAATCACGTCCCCAAAAAAAACCTCCGGATGAACGCAGAAGAAGAAGAAATGAAGAAACTGAATCACCGCGCTCTGAGCTTTTTTGGATCAACCCGGCCATTCTCTCAATGGTCAGAAATGAACCTATGCATCATGGGACGATAAGCACATGCTCTTTTATTCATTGGTCAGTACTTATCACATGACTATGACATGATCATGTTCAATGTACACAATTATGCGCGGTGCAGCACAAACGTATTTTAAATGAACGCCCCTTAAACTTTCTCTGATGGTGACTCTCTCTCTCTCTCTCTCTCTCTCTCTCTCTCTCTCTCTCTCTCTCTCTCTCTCTCTCTCTCTCTCTCTCTCTCTCTCTCTCTCTCTCACTTTGTGATATGCCAAAATAAAATATATACAAGAAAAAAAAAGGAATATAACTTACAGGTACAATACACAAAAATTATATGAAAATAATTATAACCTTTGGTTAATAGGTTGAACATGGCAAACATTAAACAAAAAGAAACCTGGCTGTCAGAGTCTAGAGTAGTGCAGTGATGCAGTGACATCGTTACGCCCGCCAGGCGACTTAGTTCCCCAGCCGGGATGCCGTAACTTCGTTACGCCCGCCAGGCGAGTAGTAGTTACCTGCCTGCGAGGTTGCTGGCTGACGAGACGGCCAGCGGTCAGGCAAGGACAAAGCAAGATGCACGCATGCCTCGTGAAGCCACTTCAGGTGGGGAGGCACATTGCGAGCTAGAGACAGACAGCTCTGGGACGTGGACTCAACTGGACGTATGATGAGAGAAAGGCGTTGTGTGGTTTCTGTGCCCGAAAGTCGAGTGTCTGTTCATCTTGAGAGATAGACTGTGAGCTGTATTGTGTATGTAAGTGTATTGAAGTATAACTTATATCTTGTAATGATCATCGTATCGTATCTGATTCGTAAATAAATCCATTGAACGTTGTGTCGTTGAGTCTCAAGTCAAATCACGTTGTACTTGTACTGTCTCACATGTGTTAGGAAAAACGAGCCAGGTTTAAGACCCTGACATGTGTGGACGTGGTGGCATTCGTCCGGCTTTGAAATGAACGTAGTTTAGATAATTTAACATTTAAACTTAGAGTTGTGAACTTAGAATTTTTGTCCAACTTTATTGAACATGTAAATGTGATCGTTGAAGGCTCATTTTGATAGATATTATTACATTATTTAAACATGGAGACTAAATGTGATTGTACAGTGCATACATATTGTTTGATCTTGTAAACGTGTAAAACATTTGTAATTGTGAAACTTGTCACCGTTTTGACCTTGTCGACATTGTGACCTTGTCGCCATCTTGTAAATTTGATGTCTATGTCCTTACTGAATGTCATCTTGATGTAAGTGATGTGTCATCAATGTTGTAGTTTGTTGAGATATATTTAGAGTGTTTTTGTAAAGTAAGTTGTGGAAAGCAGAAAGTTTTGGAAAGAAAGTGACTTGTGTTTTTAAAAAAAAAATTGTTGACTGACAACATTACGACATACAACTACACTCAACGCCATACAAACCTAATCAAAACTTAGTGACAAGCAGGCACACCACATCAAATAGACGCTAATTTATTTCCTCCAAAAACAAAGCAGGTTTTCTGTGCCATCTGAAACCCTTGCCCGTAGAGGTCATTTGTGTTTGAAGTAGCGACCCTACAGTTCCTAGGCCGATTTCCAACCGTTCTTCACCGCATCCGGTGCACTTGAGTATATTTTTCTTTTCATATACTTTAGGATGCAAATTTAGGCACGTATTGTCAATAGAACATAATTGTAAATTGTTTACTTTACTAACCACTTGTAACAAATTGTGTGGCTGGTATTTCATTGGCATTTTCCATCATGTCGTCATTAAATGATTTCATCGATATGGGGTTAAAGTTAAACTTAACAGGTGATGAGTTAACGAAGTGGAGTGAGAAGAAATACTCTGAATACCACGAACGTGAAGAAAGAGCAGCTGAAAGAGCATTAAAGCATGCAGAGAGTGAAAGAGCTGCCAAGCAATTAGAGGCAGAAACAGCCTTAAAGCAAGCAGAGGCAGCAAAACAGACAGAAGCAGAACTGTCTACAAAGACAAATTGAATTGAAAAAGGCAGAGATTGAAAGAGAGACAGAATTGAAGAAAGCGGAAATAGCAGCTCAGAGTAAACGGGAAGAGCTGGAATTACAACTTAAAATCAAACAACTTGATACTGAGACTGCCATTAACAAAGAGTCTAAGAAATCTGAGAGACTGGAGAAAGAAAACCAAAACAAGAAATACCAAGGTATAGTACGTAATTATACCTCGGGTGACTGCATTGCAGCCTTTACCCAAAATTTTGAGACGTTAATGGACCATTACCAGATTCCACTGTCTGAATGGAATATTATTTATATGAGGAGTTTATCAGGGGAGCCTCTTAAAGTCATTGAGACTATCCCCAAAGACCTCAGAAAAGATTACCATTATCTAAAATCAAAGATTATGGCACATTTTATGTTAGATGAGGCAGGTTACAGAGAACAATTCAGCAAGTTGAGCCCAAAACCGACTCAAACGTTCTCTGACTACCTCTGCTTAGTCCGAGATATATTTTCCAAATGGACTTCAGCAGCTAAAATTGATAAAAACTATCAAAGATTAGAAGATCTGATCATCAGAGATAAAGTCATTTCATCCATTCCATCAGCATTTTCAAAATTTTTGCAAGAGAATGAATGCACTAGTGTAGATGAGATTGAGAGACGTGGTTCGGCTTATTACACAGCCAACAAACATTGTTTTGCCAGTGAAGCTACTGACATAAATTTTGTAGCATCGGTTAACTATGACAAACCCTATAGTAGGCAGAAACCTCATAAGCCTACATCTGAGAAGTATAATCACTGTAGATATTGTAAAATTTCACACCATCAAGGTGAGATGTGTGACAAGAACCCCGCATATCATACTTATCTACAAAACATGGTAAACAGACAAGATAAGGAGCGTAGATCCTTCAGAAATTTGCGTAAATGTTTCCTCTGTAAGGCGTACGGACATTATCGCCATGATTGTAAAGGTAGGCAAATGACCAACAAAGCAAATGCCGCCTTGTTTGACAGTTCATCGTCAGATGAAGAACAATCAGAGAAACATCCTGTGAACTCAGCACAGGCGTTTGATATATTTAACGCAAATAAATGTACTGTTTGTAATACCTTTTATGAAGATGGCATTTTAACATGCGGCCACTCCATTCCTATTGCCAATGAAGAAGCTAATTTGGTAGTAGATTCCAAAGGCAGAATAAACGTCCATCAAGGATACGTGAATGGCAAGTCTGCTACAGTCCTTCGGGACACGGGAAGCTCACTTATTGGTCTAAAGAGAACGTTCATAATGCCTACAGACTATACAGGCAGGCACGTAACATGCAGAACATTCTCTGGCAATATTGAAAAGTACCCACTAGCATGGGCATATATTCAAACACCTTTCCTCACTGGTAAAGTAAAATGCGCAGCATTAACAAACCCAGTGTGCGATATTATAATTGGAAATTTACCAGAGGTGAATAATATGCCTCATGACATAACATCTCTTTGCATTGATGATATCATAACATCACCATCAAATGTCATCATTGATAATGTTACATCACCTAATGAATGTATGGTAGCTAATGTAGCACTAAGATCTCATGACATCATTGATAACACTGTTTCATCACCATCTGATATCATTGAATGTGTGAACGCAGTAACCAGAGCTACTGCTAGAGTGCAAGATGAAAGTAACCAAACTGAGGCTATACAAATGCTTAGCCCAGTATCACTACCTTCTAAAACCATGAAGGAAACGTTTGTAACAGCTCAAAAGGCTGATCCTTCATTGTCGAAATATTTTAATCTGATCGGCCAAAAGCCAAAGGTAACCAAGAATGCAAAATGGCATTTTGCTTTGAAAAATTGTATCCTCACTAGGTATTATACCAGAGGTGACAGCACAACAGAGCAAACTGTTTTGCCAAGTGAGTATCGCAAGCAAGCCTTACATCTTGCCCATGATATACCTCTTGCAGGGCATATGGCATACGCTAAGACCAGATCAAAATTATTAACACAGTTTCATTGGCCCAAATTTTGCAATGACATTAAACAATATTGCAGAAGTTGTGACATCTGCCAAAAACTGGTAAAGAAAGGTAAACACCCACAGGCAAAGTTACAAGTTACTGACTTAGCCAGTCGACCTTTTGAGAAAATATCTGTCGACATAGTGGGCCCTCTTAATCAGACAACAACTAGAGGGAATAAATATATTCTAACTGTCATTGATCAATGTAGCCGCTGGCCGGAAGCGATTCCGCTAAAGAACATAACTGCCAATGATATAATGGAAGTTTTCTTCCATATATTTTCTCGGATAGGATTTCCAGACACTATCCAATCAGATAGGGGAACTCAGTTTATCGCCGCATCTACTCAAGCTTTCACCAAAATGTTGGGAGTGAAGCAATGTTTCAATTCCCAGTACCATCCTCACTCGAGTGGGATAATAGAAAAATTTAACGGCGATTTAAAGCCCATGCTTGCTAAAGTTACTCAAGAGCATCCCAAGAACTGGGACGTATATTTACCTGCTATTCTCTTTGCTTATCGCGAGGTACCACATTCTAGTACAGGTTTCTCTCCTTTTGAACTTATCTATGGTGCCAAACCACGTGGCCCATTGACTATTTATCACCAAATGTTAACTGACTCCACTCCAGTACTTAAACCCATATCATCATACGTATACGTTACATCATTGCGTGAAAGAATCATCAAATCTTGTATAATTGCAAAGGATGCACTAAAATTATCTGGTGCTACATATAGACAATATGCTGACAAAGGTAACAGGACAATAACGTTGACACCTAGACAGGACGTTCTTCTACTACCTAGTGACAGACACTTATTGACTGATTCTTGGCAAGGACCTTTTAAAGTGACGAGACAAATTTCACCTGTAGATTACGAGATCCAAATAAAAGACAAACACAAAATATTCCACATCAATATGCTAAGACCATATTACAACAGAGACAACGAACATGACGATACAACAGCTTGTACAGTGATAATAGACCATGAAGATGACGAGGCTAGTGACGAAATTCCAACACCTGCATTAGACACGACAAACTGCTTGAAGGAAATTAAGATCAACCCAAAGTTAACTCAAGCAGAAACAGACAGTTGCAAACATCTTATACAACAGTACAACACCATCTTCTCCAACAACCCAGGACAAACAGAATTAGGACAACATCACATCACACTCATGTCAAAGACACCCATAAAATGCAGACCATACACCATTCCACTGCATTACAAAGAAAACTTACATCAGGAGATCATCAACTTAGAGAAAAACAACAAAGACGATGACAGACCACATAAAGACATTAGAACAGACTTTTGAACGCATTAGACAGCACGGACTGACGGTAAAGCCTGCAAAAGTAGACATAGCCTACCAGGAAATATCCTTCTTGGGGTACAAAATATCCAATGGCTTTGTCACGACAGACGATAACATCGTGTCCAAGATACTAAAACTCTCACTTCCGACTACGAAAAAGCAAGTCAGAAGTTTGTTGGGACTGATAAATTATTACAGGCAGTTCATTCCTGATTTTTCCGAACTGACCGAAGTATTTACTAACTTACTAACAAAAGATAAACCGGAGAAAATTGTAAGCAATGAATGCCTAAAATTTGCATTCCAAAAAGTATTATCTTGTTTTTCTGATAATAGTTTAAATAATCCTATTCTGAAATTGCCCAATCTACATGTCCCTTTCAGATTGCGAACAGACGCTAGCTCCGTGGCGATTGGAGCAGTCTTGTTGCAGGAGCATAACAACATCCTTCATCCTGTGTACTTCGTCTCCAGGAAATTGAAACCGAGAGAACGGGCTTGGTCAATACCCCAGTTGGAAGCCCTAGCTCTAGTGGTGGGTATAACTAAATTGTCCAGATTCCTCCTAGGACGTCATTTTATTGTCGAATCCGACAGTAGTCCACTGCGATTTATCAATTCAGGTGTACCTTCAAACCAAATGGTAGCGCGCTGGTCTCTTAAGCTCCAAGATTACAGCTTCGAGGTTCGACATATCCCAGGCAGAACCAACACTATTGCCGATCTCTTGTCCCGTTGTCCGACCGACCCAGTGAGCGCCAATGTCTGAGTGCAGTGTGTAAAATACACTCAGATCAACACAGGCATCCATCAGTGAATAATTTTTTTCATTCACGAAAGCTGTGTAATGTCTACGATGTGATGTGATAGGGGTTACTCCAAATATATATAGTGTTCTTATTTTACTAATTAATGTAGTGATTGTCGTGTATAATTGTGTAGTGTGTGGTAGAAAGCGAACTTTATTAATTGTATATATTACGAAACAAGAACAGTGCCACATTCGCTCAAAACTTACCGTAAGCGAACTATCCAATTTAACAGTGGTATCTGCGTTTGGAACATTCCAGTGATATTTTAAATCCGTGTGTGAAAGTGTGACCTGAACATTGACATCTACACCACTGCAGTCAATCGAAATCCAGAAGTTTTTCCAGGGAAACACCCAACACATGAACGATTAGAACATTGTACATTCCGTAACTACATCAGACCGGAACAAGTGTGTTCTACAAGTTTCAACATCAGCTGTTTGGTGTTCGTGTGTACTTCCGGATTAGTTAGAAATTTAGTTCAAAATTAGCAGACGACAAACAAAAGTTTAAAAAGCTATGACGATTCTAAAATCTTTAGGAATCAACAAGTTTGAATACACAAATTGTGTATTTATATTTTTTATGTAGTGTAATCTTAGAATCATATCTTGATTAATTTATTCATACTACCGACTTTTTCTCGCTAGTATGAAGAAACATCAAGCGATGACGCTAAGAAATAGAATAATTATTGTAAAATATTATATTTCAGAAATTTTGAAGTTATTCCCCTTTCATTTAGTTGTTACTACATCATTACACCAAAGGGCTATAATGTGAAATGTATACAAGTATGTGTTGTATATAAATAGCCATGTTGTTGCCAGATTGTTAACACACCAAGAAGCCATCTACTGGGCATGGTAGAGTGTTACCGACATTGCAGACCAATACAAGAGCTCCTGGCCAAATAAGGTCAGGGTTTGAGTGTTTAATGCGACTTATGTAAAGCCGTATTTCGGTCTAGCCAGATGGTTTTTGTTTCAAAAAACCATATTATTACTTTTTTTTGAAAGGCTGCGAGGTAGATGCTTGGAGCTGGTACTGCCGATCTGACTGGGTCAATAATGCAATTGAGGTAATCAGCCATCGAGAGGATGAAACTTGACAAGTGTTAAAGGTTGAACACCACATGTCGTTGAATACAACTTCCATTTCTTATATGTTTCTATGTCAAGATGTGTATGTCTATGTATTCTGATTCCAATGTATATAACAACAGAAGGGTCGACTCTGACAAGGTTAAAATATTAACCCAGTATGTACATATAGTATACATGAAAGATGACATCTTTCATGGAGCTGCCCGGGGGAGCATGTCAGAGTCTAGAGTAGTGCAGTGATGCAGTGACATCGTTACGCCCGCCAGGCGACTTAGTTCCCCAGCCGGGATGCCGTAACTTCGTTACGCCCGCCAGGCGAGTAGTAGTTACCTGCCTGTGAGGTTGCTGGCTGATGAGACGGCCAGCGGTCAGGCAAGGACGAAGCAAGACGCACGCATGCCTTGTGAAGCCACTTCAGGTGGGGAGGCACATTGCGAGCTAGAGACAGACAGCTCTGGGACGTGGACTCGACTGGACGTATGATGAGAGAAAGGCGTTGTGTGGTTTCTGTGCCCGAAAGTCGAGTGTCTGTTCATCTTGAGAGATAGACTGTGAGCTGTATTGTGTATGTAAGTGTATTGAAGTATAACTTATATCTTGTAATGATCATCGTATCGTATCTGATTCGTAAATAAATCCATTGAACGTTGTGTCGTTGAGTCTCAAGTCAAATCACGTTGTACTTGTACTGTCTCACATGTGTTAGGAAAAACGAGCCAGGTTTAAGACCCTGACACTGGCTAAATAGTCAGTGCAAGGAAATTGAAGAACAACGAGAATGTCTATGTTAATAAATATACAAGAATTATCGGGCATTAGAAAGCATACAGCAAACAGTTGTTTGAAAACAAAAGAAGGTAAAATATTAATGGACAAAGAAAAGATAAATTAAAAGATGGATTTTTTTTTTTTTTTTTTTTTTTTTTTTGCGTATCCTTTTACAGGACTTAGCTGTCAACAGCAGCATCTTTCAGCTGTCTGTTGATCTCTTGGCAAGATTACGCTCAGTAGTTTGCCATTGCTTTCTGAGCGGCCGGCTCAGTATCCGCAAGTCACGAGCGGGGATCGAACCACCTCAGTTCTCGCTCCGCTGCGAGACTCTGCGTGATAAACGGGATTACAGAGAGAAAGTGTTGTAACCCCACAGCCAGAGAGACCGGCTAAAAGATGGATAGAATATATAAAAGATGGTGATGATTTTGGATTAGAAATAAACAATTAGATAAATGTGAATGACCACCAAAACTGAAAACAGAAGTTGAAAATGCTATACAACATATGAAGAAAAATAAATTCCCAAGGCTAGATATTTTAAACTTGATTAATTGGGTATAGAAGTGGTAACACTAATAGAAAGGTCAATAGAGACACAGAAAGACATACATTTGTGCTTCATTGATTATACTAAGTCATTTGATACAGTAAAATATGATGAACTGATTAAACTGTTGGAAGATATCAACATTGATGGGAAAGATTTAATAATGAAGATAAAAATGGGAAATAAAGAGGGCAGTTACGAACATATAAAGCTAGGAGTACGACAGGGGTCTCGTACCAGATCTTGTCTCCCTATATAATGAAGTAATAATGAGAAAGATCACAGAGACGCCAGGAATACTAATACGAACTAATAGGAGGTTATAATATAAATAATATATGCTATGCAGATGACACAGTATTGGTGGCAGATAATTCAACAGACCTACAACAATTTTTGGACATTGTAGTAACAGAGAGTGCGAAGAAAGAACTCTTCTTGAATATCAAGAAAACAGTAATAATGATGATATCAAAGAAAATGGTGACACCAAAATGGGACACAGAAATAGAAGGGACAATTCTTAACCAAGTGGATAGATTTAAATACCTAGGGGCATTTATAACATCAGATGGAAGACGTACAACAGAGATTAAGAGCAGAATAGGGCAAGCAAAAGTTGCATTTCAGAAAATAAGTCACTATCACTGAATGTAAGAAAGAGAGTGCTGAAATGCTATATAGAACCTGTTTTGCTGTATGGCAGTGAATCTTGGAATGTAAATGAACAAATTAAGAAGAAATTAGAAGCAACAAAGATGTGGTTCCTGAGACGAATGTTGCAAATTCCTTGGACTGCAAGAGTAACTAACAACGACTGCCTGAAACAGGCTAACAAAACTAGAACATTATATACAACAATAAGAAAGAGACAAACAGCTTTCTTCGGTCATGTGATCAGAAGAGAGGTATTGGAGAACATCGTGACAATTGGAAAGATTGAGGGGAAGAGAGGCAGACCAAGAGAAATGATGCTGGATGGATTGAGACGCTGGCATGGAGGAATATCATCAGAGTTGAACCAGAACACCAAAGACCGAGATCTGTGGAGAGCCATGAACACCTATGCCAGACACTTAATGATGATGAGTGGTAACAAAGTTGTTGAATAATATCTCACTGGCACCTTGCCGTCTTGACAGACGATAGTTTGTGCTTTAAAAAGGCATAATAACTTTTACCTATGGCGGTAGCGAATGTGACTGATAAGGCCAATTCGCGCTGTAAATGTTAGTTCACAGTGGGTGCATGTGAACACATGGTCATTTCCACCATCATGCACCATCTTACGTCTCACACGCTCAGTGTATCACTTATCTGCAATAATTTTCTCCTGTGTCTTTATTCCATTTCTGATGTTTGCCCTTCATGCAACATGTTCAGCGGCGACTTGCTCCCACTGTGCATTATCAATGCCTGTATCAATCATGTCCCGCTTACACACATCTTTGTATCGTAGTAGAGGTCGACCCTGAGATCTCTTACCCATCTGTAATTAACAAAAAAAGATGTCCTTTGGTATTCTACCATCATCCATCCTCCTAAGATGTCCTATCCATCTAAGTCTACGAAGACTGAGCATGGAATAAACCATCACACAACCTGATCTTTCCAATACTTCAGTATTTGTGATTTTGTCTTGCCACTTAATACCAAGAATTCTTCGCCGACACCGCATATGAAATCTGTTTAAACGTTTCTCTTGGTGTGAGTAAGTTGTCCAGGTTTCACTGCCATAAAGAAGAGTACTAAGGACACAGGCTTCATAGACAAGGACTTTTGTTTTGGCAGTAAGCTTCCTGTTCTCCCGGACTCTTTTTCTTAACCTGTTCATTGTTGTTGCTGCCTTACCAATCCGGATGTTGATTTCCAGATCAAGGGATAATTTGCTATTTACCACTGAATAATATCTATAACAGTGGATATGTACCTGATGATCTCTTGAAATATATTGTCATATCCGGTGCACAGGATTGTGGAGAACATTGCACAATTAGTTTAATGAGTCGTGTGACAAAAATACTAATGAGAATTATAACAAAATTAATAAGAAATAAAATGAAAGTAGGAATTGGATATGAGCCGTGTAGATTTGTGTAAGGTAAAGCATAAAGAATGCATGTACATCTTGAGAACAATAACAGAAAGAATGATTGCAATTAACAGAGATTGACATTTGTGCTTTACTGACCACACTTAGGTATTTGATAAAGTGAAACACAAAGAAATAGTTAGAATGTTGGAAATGTTAAAGATTGATGGTAATGATCTGATAATAAAGAACATATATTGGCAACAAAGAGTAACCATAAGAATTGACAACTAATTATGAACTTTTCAACAGTCACAAAGGTGTAGTCAGGGTTGTGTACTACCTCCTGATGTGTTTAATTTGTACAGTGAAATAATATTAAGATCCATACAAGACATGCCAAGACTATCAGTTTGTGGGTATAATGTAAACAACCTGTGTTATGCTGTTGTCATGGTTTTGGTGACTGAAAATGAAATATCGTTACAAGAAATGATAGAAATAATTGCAGCAGAAAGTCATAACAAGGGACTTAATCTGAATAACAGAAGTACAGTAAAACTTTGATTAACCGTCACCGCCCGGACCAGTGCTGTGACGGATAACCGAATAGACGGATAACAGAAATATCTTAATACATATGTACAGTAACATGATTTCACTGCGAACTTAGGACGAAAATGAAAATAACATCCTTTAAAAGTGAATAATACATACATATTGTATTTAATTTTACAAAACGATCAATATAAACTTCAATATAAAAGTAGTAATGTAAAGAAATGTTTTGTAATACTATAAACCTACTTTACTTTAAAATAATCTGTCATCTCCTTCTGTGTCTTTGAGGCTCGAGCTTTCTGCATGGCGATATTCCGTATCTTAACGCAGAAGTGGGGTCTGTGTTGCATTTTCCTCCTCTTGCATTTCAAACCGGTCGATGCACTTTGATAACATTGTTTCTGCTTCTGAGTGGCTAGTTGTAGGTTTTTGGTTAAGAACTGATACTTCATCGTCATCAGTTTCTTCTTCTTCAATGCTAGTCACACTAGAAACAATTTTATTCATCATTGTTCAAAATTTCAAAGCCTCCATCCATTTTGTCATATTCCAACCAATACTTCTTCTGGTGTAATGTTTTCAATGTTTAGTCTTACCTGCATTGTTGCACAGTTACATAATTTCGTCAACACTAACAGTCTCAGATCCTTCAGTTTTGTCAATAGGTTCAGGCAAGAGTGTATTCCACCCATTCTTTAGGTTAGACACCGTAAGGTCAGCCCAGACAATGGCGACATTGAAAATTGCGTCCTTTATGTTGTATCTCTTCCAACATTCTTTGACAGTCATGGCATCATAAGACGTAAGCAAGGCTTCGATAAAAGCTTTTATGTAACGTCACTTCATATTTTCAATTATGCCATAGAGCTGGATAAATGGAGTTGTATTCACTGGGAGAATGAGGGAGATAAGATAAGACGCTGGGGGGGAAAAAAAAAAACAAGAATTTTTTTTTTTTTTTTTTTTAGATGATGATGGATAACAGAAACTGAGGGTTAAATGAATGACGTTTAATCAAAATTTTACTGTAATAGTTATTACAAAGTAAAAGTGTATACTCAGTTGCAACATCAAAGTGAATGGAACTAATCTGAAACAAGTCAACATATGTAAGTGTTTGGGTACTTAAAATTAACAGCACATGGAAGATGTATTAAGGAAGTTAAATGTAGAATAGCCTAAGCAACACAAGATGAAGCATACTCTCTTCAATTTATCTTTGTCAGCTGAGGTGAGGAAGAGTTCTTAAGAACTATATTGAGTCATGATGTATGGAAGCATATCATGGTCAATTAGCAGACAAGTGAGGAATTATGTGGAAGCTGCAGAGATGTGGTTTTATAAAAGAATGATAACACCATGAATGAATAGAAAGAGCAATGATATATATCTTGAAAGAAGCTAAACCA
The DNA here is from genome assembly GCA_963921405.1 of Cepaea hortensis. Lineage (NCBI taxonomy): Eukaryota > Metazoa > Mollusca > Gastropoda > Stylommatophora > Helicidae > Cepaea > Cepaea hortensis. The sequence continues at coordinate 65,437,027 of OY992887.1, forward strand.
GAAAGGGAAATAGTTACTCACATCAGAAGACATGTCATGAGAGCAGGAAAGTTGGAATATGTCATCACAATGGGAAGGTTGGAGGGGAAGAGAGGCAGGGGGAGACCAAGAGAGGAGATGCTTTACAGCTTGACATCATGTTATGGAGGAATGTTGGTATCAGAAATGGTTCACTGTACAAGAGTCAGAAGGCTTTGGAAAGACATGATCACATGCACCACACACATGGCTCCTCTCTTCCCAAATAAATGCTAAAGTGGCATTATCTGTTCCATCCTTTGGTCTATATTCTTTTGTCTAGTCCTCTCTTTATGTTTTGACTATTTCTGCTTGGAGAATAAATCTGTTATTGCCTGATATAAATAGTTGACCAGTTTAGTAGTTAAAAAAAAGTAAAGGATTCCTTTTCATAACTTGAGATGGGATGCAGAGGTGTTTCCAAGGCACCAGGGCCGGGTTATATACTGGCCAAGACCTATTGACGCGTCCTCGCCGAGCGTCCTGGGCAACAGGTCCCTTCGGGGTCCTGGCTGAAGTCAATAGGATCGCCGTTTCCTCCGAAGTCGGAGAGTGTCTGCCTGTATGGGGAGGAACCACCAGTCTGCACACCAATAAGCCAGACATGGGACAACGGATACTCACGCAAACCTCAGGTCCTGTATGACATCACACTGATGTTGGACAACAGGATGCCTTCATCCGACATACAGGACTTTGCGTTGGAGCTCAAGCCAATGAACACAAGCAAGCATAACTTGAGATGAATTTGGTATATGGTGCTGGCCCCATATTTTCAAACCAATCAACACTTGATTGATGATGTGGTCAGAATCTAGCTTTACTTTCCAGGTTTCCTGGTATCCATTTTTGACAGGATTGACCTGGAGCCAAGTTCAATGAATATAAATCCTTGCATAGTTGACTTATATCAACATATAAATGATAATATTGATCCATCATCATCATCATGTACCTGCAGATGCACATGGGAGGTCTTGATTCGTTATCTCCCAAGATCACCAGTTTCAGATCAGATCTGTGTCCTGATCCCAATATTAATGTGTCCAAGTTACCGATGTATTTATCACTGTTTTCCACATACTCTTTTCTCATGTTGAATCTATATGTACTGGCAATATACAATGGTATGCTTTTGCCTTCCATCAGCTTGTCTTTGATTTAAAACTGCTAGCCTTTATTTAAAGAGATGCACCGTGCAAGACAGCAGGAGTGAGCTGTTTATGATTCCTCTTACATGCTGATTGTCATAACGCAGAGTTTTCGGGTATATTTATATACACCTAAGGAGCATTCTCTCAGTGACCTCTGCTTGTGTTTGTCCATGTTCGCTTATTTGGCAGCACAGCTAACCTCTATATCTCAAGGTAACTCTACCTTCTACCACCCAGTGAGGGTGCGAAGTAGTAGAACAGGTTGCAACCTTTGTATCCGGTCTGGTCTGTATATCATTGCTTGTTGTGATATATTGTTAGCTGGTAACCTACTAGCATGGCCAAACCATTCGACTTGTTGCCTTCTAATCAAATCTAATGCTGCTATAACCCCTACTTTAGTCCTGATTTCTTCATTTCTGATCTTAACTCTTCTTGATACATTGAGTACTCTTCTCAGGAATCTCATTTCTGATGTGATTTTCTTTTTCTCTTTTTTTTTGTCATTGTCCAGGTTTGGTATTGGTAGCATAGAGTTGGTAGGAAGATTGTGTTGTAAAGTGCTTTCTTAGTAGCTATTGCTACATGTTCTTCTTCTTCTTTCGTTCGCTTGAAATATGTCTATAACTGCAATGTTGTCTCTTGTATGAATCTAACAGTCTTTTTTAGTTCACTCAGCAGTCTATAGAGTTTATCTTCCACTGTTGTCTCTCTAGGCCAGAAGGTTCGCCTGGATATGTTGTAGTTGGGCAGTCCTGGAGTATGTGCTCTGCTGTCTGCAACGCCAAACCACATGTGCACATGGCTGAGTCACCAATCTTGAATTTTGTATACATGTGGTTACGTAATCTATTGTGTCCTGTTCTGAGGTGCTGAATAATGACCTGTTCTGGTCTGTCCATAACGTGGTAGTCGTCTTGAGTAGGGTTTGGTGGCCTTCTGACTGATTTGATCATTCTTTTCTTTTGGTGGAATGTAATGGGCACATCAGGCTGTTCTTCTTTTGCTCCTTCCTTAGCCAATCGATCAGCTCTGTCGCTTCCGGGTACTCCACAGTGGGATGGTATCCACTGTATGGTGACCTTATGCTGACTGCTAAGTTCAGAAAGTAGTGTCCTTAGAACTGGTAATTTCCCAGATAGGAGTGCCTCTATTACTGATTTTGCATCTGTCAATATCACCACAGATTGTCTACCATGGCTGGTATTTTGTAATTTATTGCTATCTTGATTGCCTCAATTTCAGCATCATAGTTATGGCAGTACTTTCCTGTTGGAACTCTGGCTGTGTACCTAGTATTATTTGGGTATTCTATATATATTGCTACATGTTTGTTCTTCAGTATTGGTGCCATTTGTCCAGTGAGTTGATTTGCCTGTTTTCGATCTCATCTTCTGATTTTCCATTTGATGATATTATCATATTTGGTGATATCATTTTTATCATTTGGTGATATTATCACCTAGGTACTTGAAACTCTTTACTTGTTTCAAGGGATGTTCGTTTAGGTGAATTGTTGTTTGTTCTTCTTTAGTTATAGTCATTACCTCTGTTTTGCTTGTGCTAATTTTCATGTTATGTTCCCTACACATTTCTTTTAGACTATTCATGTGGTCTTGTAATTCAGCTTCTGATTTTGCTATTAGTGCTTGGTCGTCCGCAAACAGGAGTTCTCTAATGGTTAGATTTGCAGATGATTCTTCTTCTGTGTTCTAGTCATGCGGTATTCTTGCGGTCTCTGTTTGGCTGGTTTCTTTACATATGTTGTCTATATATGTTATGAACAAGAGAGGGGACAGGACACAACCTTGTCGTACTCCAGATCTTATGGTGAAGAGTTCTGAGTGTCCTCCAGTTGCTCTCACTATGCATTCACTGTTGTTGTATAAACTTCTACATAGGTTTGTTAGATGTGTACTCACTCCATATTGTTTAAGGATTTCCCACAGCTTGTTTCTATCTACCCTATCAAATGCCTTTTCTTGGTCGACAAAGGCTAAGTAGAGTGTTTCATTGAATTCGATTGATTTTTCTATAAGTTGTCTAAGGGCAAAAATGGCATCTGTGCATCCTTTGTTTTTCCTAAATCCAAGTTGCGTTTCGCTTAGCTGGGGTTCTAAAGTGGTTCATAATCTTTTTTCAAGAATTTTGCAAAATATTTTCCCAATATGACTCAACAATGAAATGCCTCTGTATTATGTGCAGTCTCTTTTGCTGCCTTTGTTTTTCCAAATTGGGATAATTATGGCGTTTCCCCAGTCTCGTGGTGTCTGTTGTTCTACCCAAACATGGTTGAATAGTCTATGTAGCCAAGCTGTTCCTACTTCTCTTGCTGCTTTAATTAGTTCATTTGGTATTTCATCCTGTCCCGGTGATTTGTTCAATGGGGCTAATCTGATGGCTTCTATAATTTCTTCTTTTAGTATGTCTGGTTCTAGTTCTTCGGTGACATCTGTGTAGGTCTCTTAAATTCCTGTGATGGGGAGATTGTGCATGGGTGGGGATGTGTGTGTATATGGGTAGGGGTGTGTGGTTAAGGGATGTGTGGCTGGGGGAATGGGTGGATGGAGGATGTGTGGTTGGGTGGATGATGTGTGGTTGTGTAGAGGATGTGTGGGTGGGTGATTGTATATGAGTAAGGGTGTGTGGTTAAGGGATGTTTGGTTGGGGGATGGGTGGGTAGAGGATGTGTGGATGGGTAGAGGATATGTGGGTGGGTGAGTGTGTGCAGGTTAGGAGATGGTGGGGGATGTTTGTAGGTGCGGGCTCGGGATCTGTGAGTGGGCTGGGGGAGATGGGAGATTATGTGGGTGAGTGCGGAATTTGTGTGTGGGTAGGTGCGGAATATGTGAGTTGACAGGGAGACATGTGTGTGACTGAGGAATGTGTGTTTAGTTGGGTGGTTGGAGGTGTGTGGGTGGAGGAGGATATTGGGTAAGTGATTGTTGGTGGGAAATGGGACGGGTAGAGGATATGTGAGTGGGTGGGGAGATGTGTGGGTTATTGAATGTATGTGTGCTTGGGGTGTGGGTGGATGGGATGTGTGATGGGTGAGAGGTGTGTGTGGGTGGGGAGATGTGTTGGTGTAGGGATGTGGTGGATGGGTGGGGGAATGTATTGTATGTGTGTGTGGTTGGGTGGGTGGGGAAGTTGGAGTGAATGGGGGATGTGTGGGTGGGTGGTGGATGTGTCTCATAACATAGTAATATGCATTGTTTATGTTTACAAAATTCATGTGACAATGTTTTTTTCCTATGCACTGTTGATGAAAGAAAGATGAATGATTGGAAGGGCCGAATGTAAGACGGGCCTGCGTGCCCAATTTGTTACCCTTTGAAAATAAAGTCTGTTCGTTCGTTCGTTCGTGACGTCTGATGGGATGTTGAGAAGTTGTTCGAAATACTGCTTCCATCTTATTAGGATCTGTTTTTGTTCACTTATTGGTTCTCCATTTTCGCTGTTAATTATTTCAGTTAGGTCAAAGGGTTCTCCTCTGGTTCGCATTGCACTTATCTTTTTGTAGAAGTTTCTAGTTGCCTCCTTGTAGTTTTTATTTAGGGTTTCTCCATACTCTTCCCAGTCTTTTGGTTTTTCCCTCTTTACTATTCTACTCACATGTCTTCTCACTATTCTATATTCTCTGTAATCACATTCCTGTTTGCTCTTCAACCACTTTTTATATTTTTCCTTTTTTTCTTTTACCGCTTTCTTTACTTCTGCGTTCCACCAACTTGTTATTTTCTTTATCCGTGTTTTGCGTTTTTTCGTGGTTCCACATGTTATTTTTGCAGTATTTAAAATGCTTGATTTGAACATCTCCCATTCTTCTTCCACTGTTTTTCTTTCTGTAGGTAATTTTACAAAAAGTTCAGTTAGTTCTTTCTCATAATTTTCCCTTAATACCTTGTCTTTAAGGTTTTTTAAGTTTACTGATTCACATGGCATGTATTTTCCTGCTCTTTGATTTCTTCTTCTGATAGTTCTTATTGTGGCAACGACTGCTTTATGATCTGTGTTTATACTGAAATTGGGCACTGCCCTTGCATCTAATATATTTCTCTTTCTGTTTTTTCTTGTTAATATAAAATCAATTTGGCTTTTAGTATCTAGATCGTTCCATTTATACCAGGTGTATACTTGTGAATCTTTATGTTTATAGAATGTGTTTGTTATATAGAGGTCGTGTTTGCTGCAAAGCTATATCAGTCTACTTCCGTTATCATTCCTTTCATTTTGCTGATCTCCAAATGCTCCCAGAGGTTTTTCTATGCCCACTCTGTTATGTCCTAGTCTTGCATTGAAGTCTCCCATAACTATGATGTTGTCCTTTTTATCTATTTTATTTAGCACGTCATGTATGTCTTCGTAGAAGTCCTCGCATTCTTGCTCATTATTGTTTGCACATATCTGTACATATGTTGTAATTGTTTGTTCTTTTATTCTCACTGTTATGATTCTTTCTGATATATATTTTATTTCTAGTATTCCTCTTGCTAGCCGTGGTTCGATGACTATTCCCACACAGTGTCTTGCCCTTTCTTGCTGTTCTACTCCAGAATAAACAAACGTGTAACTGCGGTGGAGCTCCTTGCATCCTTTCCCCTTTGTTCTGGTGTTCGCTATTCCCATCTGTCCAATTTTCCTCTCCTCCATTGTTTCTATAAGCTCTTCTTCTTTACTATTGAAACCACAGACGTTCATTGTGCCTATTTTTTGAATCACTGATCTATCTCGTTGTCCATTAACATTGCCGGGTCGATAGCCGTTTGGGTCTGTTATTTCTTATTAATATAAAATCATTTTGGCTTTTGGTATCCAGATTGTTCTATTTATATCGGGTGTATATTTGTGAGTCTTTGTGTTTATAGGATGTGTTTGTTATATAGAGGTCGTGTTGGCTGCACAGCTCTATCAGTCTACTTCCGTTATCATTTCTTTCACTATGTTGGTCTCCAAATGCTCTAAGATGTTTTTCTATGCCCGCTCTGTTATGTCCTAGTCTTGCATTGAAGTCTCCCATAACTATGATGTTGTCCTGCTTCTCTATTTTATTTAGCACGTCTTCATAGAATTCCTTGCATTCTTGCTCATGTTTGTTTGTATTACATAGTGCATATATTTGTACATATGTTGTAATTGTTTGTTCTTTTATTCTCACTCTTATGATTCTTTCTGATGTATATTTTATTTCTAGTATTCCTCTTGCTAGCCGTGGTTCAATGGCTGTTCCCACACCATGTCTTGCCCTCTCTTGCTGTTCCACTCCAGAGTAGACAAACGTGTAACTGTGGTTGATTTCCTTGCATCCTTCCCCCTTTATTCTGGTGTCCGCTATTCCCGTCAGTCCAATTTTCCTCTCTTCTATTGTTTCTATAAGTTCTTTTTCTTTAATATTAAAATCGCAGACATTCATTGTGCCTATGTTTTGAATCGCTGATCTATTTCATGGTCCATTAACATTGCCGGGTGTATATCCATTTGGGTCAGTCCGTTTATACTTCTTAGTTTTTCTACGAGCAGTATGAAGATCCCCTGCTGGCTTGGTAGGCCAGTCGCAGGTTTAGGACAAAAATCTGACCGTAGGGAGTCCATCACCTAAGGCGAGCCATAGCCCCATTAGCCCATGACCTTGCGGTCATGGTTTCCCGGTCTACACCACGTGGAGGTGGGCTAGACTTGTGTAGTCTGCGGGTCATCAGCAGGCTACTAATTTTTACTTTTCACCCCTCCTGGGAGAGGCTAGCATAATCAATACTTAGTGCAAATTTGGTTGGCTTAATCTGGTCTCGGCTTTCTACATTGAACTCAGCTATTGTTGAATTTGCCATAGACATACATCAGTCACTGGCATTGCAAGGACATTAACCTAGTATGTTGCATATGGAATCGTTGAGTCATAGTATTCGACAAAGAAATAAACACTTTGGAATATTAAAATAGAGAAAATTAATCCATATTTTCATGTTTATTATGGATGTAAATTTAATTAATTATTTTACAGTTTACATTTTTTGTTTCCAGATATCTGAGGTATTGGAAGGCACGATTTGATGAAAACCCAGTATCAGAATTCTGCTCAAAAATTGTTACAAACACAGGGGCTAAAGATCAAGGTATTTCTTTCATTGTTTTATTTTAGGCAAATGCAGATACCATACATCATTTGAATTTTTATATTATGAGGGTCGTCCAGTAAGTATCCAGACTGATGTGATCTATAGATAACTACAAGAGATGATTGAAATTACCTGTACCAATTTTCAACACCACCTGTCACAGCAGCACTGTCACTGTCACTGTCCCATCAGGTTACGAGCTTCTGTATTCTTTCAACATACAGTTCTTTTGGCTTGTCTTTAAGCCATTGGAGAACTACCTGACGCACTTCGCTACTTGTGCCTTTTTTAATGGGGGGGGGGGGGGGGGGGGGGGTCCAAAATTCAGTTGTTTTGACACCCATTAACAGGATACTTTATTCACAATGAGTGATAATTTCATGTATGCACTATGAGGACTTAAAAAGTATTGTATCTTAATTTTTCCTGTGAAAACAAATGAAGCATGGGAGCTGTCCTCTTTTGGGAATGTATATATTTTATGTTATGCACATGCATGCATGTTTTTCCACCTGCAGAGAGTGTCAGTTCGCCGGCAAATAGTAGTGAACACCTATCAGATCTTAAGTTTCCTTGAAATAAGGGAATGACTTGAGCAACTGTACTGCTGTAATTTTGCTGAAAGCCTGGCAATATCTAAGTGGAAATCATTCGAAAGAAAAGCTTTGACTGATAATGTCATGAGCATCACAGGAATTCAGGAATGGTACAATTGCTTCCAAGATGGTGAACAACAGTGAATGCATAGTGAGAGCAACTGGAGGACACACAGAACCTTTCACCATAAGATCCGGAGTATGACAAGGTTGTGTCCTGTCCCCTCTCTTGTTTATAACATATATAGACAATTTAAAACAATGTTTTCCCGTAGTGAATTTGAATAACGAAGACACAAACAATAGATTGCACGATTTATTGCCTGGCATATTTCGCTGCATCTCGACAGGTACATACTGCAGAAATCACACAACTTACATGAATTAACTAGATAAATCCTTCAAGTTGAAATATACACATATTCGCACAGTAATGTCAATTATCTACCACGGTAATTTTAAGCTGACTAACATGTCTTTCTGTTTGTACAATTCTGGCTTGCGTTGATTGATCATAATTGCTTCTGTAAACTTTAACAAGCGAGTATTTTGTGTGTTAAACAACACACAAAAGGCAGTGTCTCTGTCCACCAATGGCCGCTTTCCATAATGTGCCTACCAATTGAAGACGCCGGGAGCTTCCGGTGTGTCAGCCCCAGAAGGCTAGCATCTCCTGTGTGTTGTATCTTGTTGACCCATTGAGGTATGTGTTCTGACACTCGTTTGTTAAGCTGTCTCTCTGTTCTACCAATGTAGAAGGCCTGGCATCTATATGTGAATTGGTAAATACAATTGTTTGTGGCGTATAGAGGAACAGGCTCTTTGACTGCTGGTGTAGGAATCGGTACGGTTTTATATCTAATGACTGGAGTTGCAGCACAGAATATTCGGCCTACTGCTGTAGTAAGCCAGTCTTGTAGACGTTGCATTACGTCATCCCCTCGAAAGATTAGCTGGATGAATACCTTGAGTTTAGGGACTGTAGTTACGTCTGGTTTTGGTTTGGGCTTTTGGCAGAGGAACTTATCATCGTACATACTCAGCAACATTGAAACGGAAGCCCTTGTATACGGATTAAAATTCTGCATAAAGCCTAAACACATCAACCGTGTTGAGTCGCAAGCACAGTTTGAAATCTTGTTTGATCAAGTCTCCAAGTTATCACCTTCTTCTGCTGAGTCGGTCGGGTGGCTGAAGGCCAAACTGGTAGATTTAGAACACCAGTATCGCACAACACACTCCAAACAGACATGTCCGCTGACCACCGAACACCTTACTGCGTTAAAAGCGTTAAAGGCTAACAAAACCCTCATCATACTGAAACCTGACAAAGGGAGCGGTGCAGTACTGATGGACATGTCAGACTACCAGAGAAAAATGGATGAAATATTGTCGGATGAATCTAAATTCAGGATAGATCAAAAAGTAAACAAGTCGGAGTACCTGGATGCAATAATGAGGAAATAGATCCAGTCACTTGTGAATGCGGGACTCATCAGTGAGGCCACTGCAAAAACGCTCACACCCCGTGGCTTGCACACTCCTCAGATGTACGGTCTACCCAGACTTCACAAGCCCGGCATCCCGCTAAGACCTATCCAGTCCATAGTTAACTCTGCACAACACCGAATGGCGAGATGGCTAGCCGAAATTTTAAAGCCAGTACGACAGTCCTTCGATCCAAAAATACTCATAGATACATTCCAACTGGTGGAATTATTGGATGCTATGGACATAAATAACAAACACATGGTATCCATGGATATAGCCTCCCTATTCACTAACGTTCCATTAGAAAATAATAAGGGAACACATTGAAGACAAACAACTAAAATTAGGCATACCAACACCTATTCTGGAGAGGCTACTACTACTATGTACTGCCAACATACAATTCAATTTTCTAACTAAGTCATACCGCCAAATTGACGGAGTGGCCATGGGGAGTCCTCTTGGTCCTATTCTAGCGGACATCTTCATGGCACACTTAGAAGAAAAGAGATCCTCAGACATCAACAACTTGGCCTTTTACCGTCGTTATGTGGACGATATACTAATTATCACCACAGACGAGCTACAAACAACATCGTTCCAGGCCACAATGAACAAGACGCATAAAAACATCTCTCTATCTATGGAACACGAACACAACGAAGCGTTGCCGTTCCTAGATATTCTAATGAGACGTAGAGCAGACGGCACAATTCAAAGATCGGTGTATCGCAAAGGAACATGGACTGGCCAATGCCTAAATTTTCAGAGCTTCACACCTGTCCAGTATAAACAGGGCTTAGTACGGACCCTGTTTGACCATGCTAGAAAGATATGCACCCAGGACACACTGACAGAGGAATGTGAAACTCTGAAGAATGTCTTAAACCTGAATGGGTACTCCATAGGATTAATAAAGCGCCACTGCCAACAGCCCAAACCAAAACTAGACGTAACTACAGTCCCTAAACTCAAGGTATTCATCCAGCTAACCTTTCGAGGGGATGACGTAATGCAACGTCTACAAGACCGGCTTACTACAGCAGTAGGCCGAATATTCTGTGCTGCAACTCCAGTCATTAGATATAAAACCGTACCGATTCCTACACCAGCAGTCAAAGAGCCTGTTCCTCTGTACACCACAAACAATTGTATTTACCAATTCACATGTAGATGCCAAGCCTTCTACATTGGTAGAACAGAGAGACAGCTTAACAAACGAGTGTCAGAACACATACCTCAATGGGTCAACAAGATACAACACACAGGAGATGCTAGCCTCCTGGGGCCGACACACCGGAAGCTCCCGGCGTCTTCAATTAGTAGGCACATTATGGAAAGCGGCCATGTGGTGGACAGAGACACTACCTTTCGGGTGTTGTTTAACACACAAAATACTCGCTTGTTAAAGTTTGCAGAAGCAATTATGATCAATCAACGCAAGCCAGAATTGTGCAAACAGAAAGACATGTTAGTCAGCTTAAAATTACCGTGGTAGATAATTGACGCCGGCTTCGTGGCTTAGAGGTTATTACTTTTCTCCGTAATCTTGTATACTCTCGTGGGTAACGTGATGACGGTGAGAATCAGCAGTGGTTCGAATCGCATCGGTAACTTACGGGGTATGTGAGCCGGCCGCTCAGAAAGCAATGGCAAACTACTGAGCGTAATCTTGCCAAGAAATCAACATACAGCTGAAAGATGCTGGTGTTGACATCAATGTCCTGTAAATGATATGCAAAAAAAAACAAAAAAAGATAATTGACATTACTGTGCGAATATGTATATTTCAACTTGAAGGATTTATCTAGTTAATTCACGTAAGTTGTGTGATTTCTGCAGTATGTACCTGACGAGATGCAGCAGAATATGCCAGGCAATAAATCGTGCAATCTATTGTTTGTGTCTTCGTTATTCATATATAGACAACATATGTAAAGAAACCAGCCAAACAGAGACCGCAAGAACACTGCATGACGAGAACACAGAAAAGGAACCATCTGCAAATCTAACCATTAGAGAACTTTTGTTTGTGGATGACCAAGCACTAATAGCAAAATCAGAAGCTGAATTACAAGACCACGTGAATAGTCTAAACGAAATGTGTGGGGAACATAACATGAAAATTAGCACAAGTAAAACAGAGGTATTGACTATAACTAAAGAAGAAAAAGCAACAACGATTCACCTAAACGAACATCCCTTGAAACAAGTAAAGAGTTTCAAGTACCTAGGAAGTATAATGTCATCATATGGCAAATCAGAAGACGAGATCGAAAATAGATGCAATAAGGCAAACCAACTCATTGGACAAATAGCACCAATACTAAAGAACAAACATGTATCAATAACTACTAAGAAAGCACTTTACAAAACAATCTTCCTACCAACTCTATGTTACCAATGCCAAATCTGGACAATGGCAGAAAAAGAGAAAAGAAAAATCACAACAACAGAAATGAGATTCCTGAGACGAATACTCAATGTATCAAGAAGAGATAAGATCAGAAATGAAGAAATCAGGACTAAAGTTCAATAGGGACTAAAGTGTAAAATTATAGCTGCACTAGATTTTATTAGAAGGCAGCAAGTCAAATGGTTTGGCCAAGCAAGTAGGTTACCAACTAACAGTATACCACAACTGACCAGAGGGAAGCAGAGGAAGAGACCGACCATGTAAACAATGGACGCAGGGAATAACAGAGTCCATGGGAATATCGATACATGAAGCCCATAAGTGGGCACTCTCCCGCTGTTTATACTTCACCTCGACACCGCAAGGTACAAGAGGAACATGATGAGATGAGATGGTCGCGGATAAGTGAAGAGCTGACCATGGTCTGGTCGACCCTCAACATGCCAAAATGTCGAGGTTAATGACCTAATGCAGACGGTGGTCATGCAGAACCATCGTGTCATCTGAGAATTTGAAGATGAGGTGAAGATAATCATTGGTTCTGTACATTCCATTTTGAGAGGTGATTTGGCCATGTGGAGAATGTCCATGAATTCATACTGAATCTGTTATCAATTGAGTAGAAGTAACCCCATTTGGAAGTCTCATAGAACTTGCTGGTTTGCAGACATGACCCTGACTACCTGAAATCTGTGATGACTGGTGATGAGTCATAGGTTTATATAAACCTATGGAGACCCAGAAACCAGAGTGCAGCTGTCACAGTGGAGAGCGATGATGAAAAAGCAAAGAAGGCTGCAGCAATATCAAAGTCAAGTTTAAAATTGTTTTTCTTTGACTCCCATGGGATCGTACAATCTGAGTACACACCAAGACCAAAACATTACCAAAGAGTGCTAACTGAAGGCCATCTATCTCCTTTGTGATGCTGTTCGATGAAAATGGACTTGTGAGTAAAAGGAGCTTAAAAGCTTCATCATGACAGTGCACCTGCCAATTCTTTGAATCTGATTCAGATTTTCTTTGCCAAACACAATTTCCTCTGGTTCACCAGGCTCCCTGCTCTTCCAACATGACTCCTTGTGATGTTTAGCTGTTCTTCAAGCTTAAAATGCTGCTGAAAGGAACCATTTTTCATCAAAAGAAGACACTTTGTGGAATGCAATGGCCATGCTATACTCCATTCACAATGGAGCCCTTCTTGAAATGCTTACAGCAATGGTGGAACCACAGGAGACGTGTGTACAATCCAAATGGGAGTAAATTAAAGAGGATTAGGGTACCTGGTGAATAATTGTAGTTTTCTTTGCCAGTGGTCCAATACTCTTTGAACAAATCTTTTATAACCATTCTCTAAAACATTAAGCATATATGTTTGATAACAGCTGTGAAGTAATTACTTAATCTCAAAGTCCTTATAACAGCATAATAAATTAGATAAATTTGGTTATTGATTAACAGAAGTGATATTATGCCTAAAAAAATCTCCCTAAGCAGGTATTAAAGAGTATGAACACAAACTACCCCTATCAAACTCTGGTTGGATACACATCATATGTGTCCATGCAATCAACATGTAGCACTACTTCCAGTTTTGTGTTCATTTATTCAGCACATTGTTTTATTGCATACTGTATCATTACACACAAGCCTTTCCCTGATCACATGCACTATTGAATGTTTGTCCATTTGAAAATTGCTCAATATAAACCCTCTAGAAGCCAGTACACGGCAACAAGCTGCCATCAGAATTGATAATGATGTAGGTCATTATCAGCCTATTAAAAGAGGTGTGAGACAGGGATGTGTAATGTCTACAGATCTTTTTTCCCTATACAGTGAAAGTATTTTCAGAAATATACAAGATATGGAAGTAGTCAACATTGGGGGTCAATACATCAATAACATTGGATATGCAGATGATACAGTATTGATTGCAGACAATGAGCAGGATCTGCAACATTTAATAGATATGGTTGTTGCACACAGTGAACAACTAGGGTTAGAATTGAAATGTAAGAAGACACAGATTATGGTCGTCACTGGGAAGAAGGAAATACCACAATGTGATATACGAGTCATCATCATGATTATCATCATCATCATCACCATCATCATCTTCCACTTCTGCCGTCAAGCGTCGTGGGGAGGAATAATTTGCGTTCCAGCGCCTGGTGGGCAGCACTGGATAGTGTCATTCTGTGTGATTGTACAATGTCTTTGATGTCATCAATCCATTTTCTTCTTGGACGTTCTGTTGGTCTTGTCGCAGATGAGCTTAGATGTAAGGCCAGTGATGGTAGTTGTTGGTGTTGCATTCTAACGACATGGCCAAACCACTTGATCTTCTGCCTTTCAATAAATGTGGCACAAGGTGTTGATCTCAGTCTGTCTGATAACAGCATTTCTTATTCGGTCTCGGATTGTTAGGTTTGCAGCTCTCTTCAGGCATCTCATCTCGCAGGTGTTGATTTTGCGAAGGTGTAATTTGGATAAAGTCCAGGTTTGAGATTGGTAGCATAGGGTTGGTGTGAATATGCTGTTTATTATCTGTCGTTTTGCGGACATGGGTATATTTGGATGTTTCAGTAAGGGTGATAGTTGATATGTAAGTGCACTAGCTTTTTGACATCTGATTTCGATTTCTCTGTCCAATCTGCCATCTTCTGTGATCATACTTCCAAGATATTTGAATTCTGTAACTTGTTTCAGAGTTGTGCTATTTATCTGTAGACTTAGTGGGCCCGACGATCTGCTAACTCACATTACTTCAGTTTTGGCTGTATTTATACTCATGTTGTATCTCCTGCATGTTGAACTCAGATTATTAATATGATTTTGCAGTCTGCCCTCGTCGCTATAAAACAGTCGCTGATCATCTGCAAATAGAAATATACGAGTAAATGGGCATATTCTTAAGCAAGTTAATCGGTACAGTTATCTCGGAACAGTCATAACATCTGATGGGAGATGCCTTGAAGAGATTAGAGCAAGAATTGCCATTACGAAGGTAGTCTTTCTGCAAGATGAAAAACATACTGACCAATACAAAGATATCAATTGAAACGAGAAAAAGAGTGTTAAGGTGCACCTATGTGAAGCGTGGACTATGAGCAGTCAAGCTGAAAAACATCTGATGGCTATGGAAATGTGGTTTCTGAGGAAAATGCAAAGAATATCATGGACAGACAGAAAAACCAATGAACAAGTCCTTCAAGAAACAAGTGAAGATCGTAAACTGATTAGAGTCATTAGACGTAGACAGTCACAATTTTTAGGGCATGTTATTATGAGAAGAAATGAAGAACTTGGTGACAACTGGCATGATCCAAGGGAAGAGACCAAGGGGAAGACCGAGAAGTAAATACCTGGATGGCTTGGCCACACGGCATGGATGAGACAGGAACACGGAGCTGATCCACGACTCTGGTGATCGAATGAGATGGCAGAACATGATCGCCCACGCTTATCGGCATGGCACATGATGGATGGAGAAGCCAGTAACTCTGCTTATTGCCTGTCCTTGGCAGTATGTCCACGTTATGCATAAAGGGAAGACCTCATCTAATGATTAGAAGCCTCCACTTGTGCATGATCTATTATTGGTGATTACTACTACCACCAGTAATATAATTAATATGACCTAGAATATAACAGCAGAAATATAACCATGACAAAGAATACAGTGATACATAAATAAACTGAGTTTTTAAAAAATAAAATACTTATGAACAATTGTTTAATGCCATATATTTCAGCACCCAAGGAAGAGTTTAACCTTCTGTGTGATGCATTACCTGAAGACAAGAGCATTAGAGAACACCTACAGAGGAAGAAATTGGTAATAATTTTTCAGTATTTTTTAATGATAAAATCAAACAGATGATAAAGTAAAGATAACTTGGAAAGTGTAGCATCATCAGAGTGTATTTTGTGCACAGAAAAAGCAGATTGCGGAAACCATTGCAGCACCATGATTGGAATTATCCTTCCTACCAGTTAACCATGTGTTTTAAAAACATGATAAACATGAGCATTTCTTGATTAAAACTTTTTTTAAGCTTAGTAATGTTTAGTAGTTTTCTTCGTCATTTTATTTCAAGAAATGTCTGATGCAATTTCCACCTAACAGTGTTATTTCTCTTGAAATAATCCTATTTTTGTTTAGGAAAGATCAAATTTTCTAACAACCTGTTTGTTTCTAAGTAGTTGTATACAAATGCTCAGGTCAGTTGTATTCAAATGCGTAGACATTGATTGGACTAGATTTGAAATAAGACGTAACCAGCTGAATTTTTATGGGGAACAATTTTGCCAATTGTATCTGTTTTTGTAAACAGACGATTTGTTGAGACAAGTACAATTGACATTTACACTGCATGATAGAACGAACGACGACCTTTATTTTCAAAGGGTAACAAATTGGGCATGCAGGCCCGTCTTACATTCCACCCTTCCAGTCACTCATCTTTCATTCATCAATTGTGAATGTTACATTTACATAGGAAAAACACATTGTCAGATGGATTTTGTAAACATAAACAATGCATATTACCATGTTATAAAACAGGCAGACACACGTACACATGCATATTCATAAACATACATGCACTCTTACATACCTGCATACATACTTACCGAAGCTCACGAGAGGAAGTGGACACAGCGGAAAATGTCAAGAAAGACAAGGTGGAGGCTTTCAAGCGCTGTGCTGCAGAGGCCAAGAACATCAAATGGGAATGTTTTATGAAGAAGATTTTTTTTTTTTAAATTCGCATATCCTTTTACAGGACATCGCTGTCAACAGCAGCATCTTTCAGCTGTCTGTTGATTTCTTGGCAAGATTACGCTCAGTAGTTTGCCATTGCTTTCTGAGCGGCCGGCTCAGTTATCCCTCAAGTCACCAGCGGGGGACGAACTGCTCCCAGAAGGAGATTGGAGGTGATAAAACACTGCGAAAATTCTGGAAACACAGATAAATGCAAAGAAAAGATCGGCCTATGATAGTGGGAACAATTTATAGAGAGGATGGTGTACGCGTGACAACAGACAAAGAGAAAGGGGAGGCGTTTCTCCAGAGATTTTTAGAGCAGACCAATAATAATGATGCGGATACCAGGGATGCAGTTAGAGAGGAGTTATCTGGCACTATGGAGAATATGCATTATGAAGACATCATACGGGTTGAAGATGTTAAACATATTTTGAAAAAGGCAAAAGACACGACACCAGGGCCCGATGGTGTTAAGTATGGCCACATGAAGGTCTTGAGCGATGTAGACCTGAAGGAGATGACCGACTGCTTTAACCAGAGCATTAGGATAGCATCAGTACCGCAGGATTGGGCACACATCTATCTCATCCCTCTCCCAAAACCATTCAAGGATCATTCAAAGCTTAGCGGCTTTAGGATCATCACCCTTCAAAATACATGTAGGAAGGTTTTAGAGAAGATAGTCGCTGTCAAGCTGCAAGAGTTTTTGGAAAGGGGGAAGCTTCTTCAAAGAGGCCTGGGGAGCTACAGGCCAGAAAAGACTTTTGCCTTTGCTTGCTTGCTTTCGTTCACTGGCTGTGAATTCCAACGTGAAGTCTTGTATGTCGGATGAAGACATCCTGTTGTCCAACATCAATGTGATATCATACCGGACTGAGGTTTGCGTGAGTATCCGTTGTCCCATGTCTGGCTTATTGGTGTGCAGATTGGTGGTTCCTCGCCGAGCAGGCAGATACTCTCTGACTTCGGAAGACTTTTGCCTTTGTCGTTTATGAGGGGTTCCATAGTAGACAGGCAACGATGGTGGCAGCACTTGATCTCGAGTATGCGTACAATAAAGTTCGCTATGATATTTTGATGACCGCACTGATGGAGAAGGGAGTCAATCCCTGGTTGGTGAACTGGATAGCAGCCGTCCTGCATTCTTGTCGGGTTGCTCTCTGTCTGAGTGCATGGACCTCAGAGCCACATATTTTAACCCCGGGACTGCCACAGGGATCTGCAATCTCACCTGTGCTCTTTAACATGTATACGAGCAAGATTGCAAACCTAGAAGCACCAGGGGTTGGAAGGATACTAACATTTGCAGATGATATTCTTGCATATAGGCAGGGGAGAGATAGGGAGCAAACAGCCCAGGAGCTACAGGCTACAGTAGACAAAGTGATTGATTGGTGCACTGAAATGAGTGCTGTCATCCACCCAGAAAAGGCGGCTGTTTTGTGGTGCTCTCTGGACAAAGGATTGTGAGAGCTGATGTCCCAAGCCTCACTGTAGATGGTAGAAGCGTCAACAGAGAGAACAAACTGAAGTATTTGGGAATCACATTTGACAGGAGTCTGTCCTTCTAGGACCATGTGGAGACGGTTGTGACAAGATCTCAAAAGGGACTCAATGCACTTAAAACCATGGCTGCAATGGACACAGAGCAGAGAATGCTCTTCACACTATACCAGCACTTGATCCTCTCAGTGATTGATTATGGACTAGGACTACTCACTATCTCAAAGAGTCAGCTGGTGAAATTAGAGCACATACAGAACAAAGCTATGCGGGTCATTCTGGAATGCACTAGAGACACCCTAGTAGTGTGTATGTGTTACATCCTTGGTCTGCCCACTGTTGCTGGTAGGCACAAGGTAATGCAGGCGAAAGCATACCTCAGAGTAGCTGCAGACACAGATCACCCGTTGAATGGAGAATACAATACACACACACATTGTGATTGTGATATTAGTGTTGGAACTCTTCGCTGGCTGCCGAGGATGGGGACGGAGCGCTTATGGGAATGCCCTGAATGCTGTGATGTCGGTTTCTAAATCAATCAATCAATCAATCAATCACCCATTGCATGAAGTGCTGGACACAGTTAAGGGTCAGAGACTGATAAGAGGGAAATCATGGATGGCTCGGGCGGAGGATACGATCAGACAGGTGTGCATCTTGGAGAACATTAGGCGAGGAGAGGAGTGGTCAGAGTGCCAGCAGAGCAGTCAGACTTGTGCAGAGTTATAATCACATTGTGGAGGGAGTGGCCAGCAGGGGCCAGGGAAGTGGAAATCCAGCAACTAATTCAGGATAATGTTTTTTACTGCTTTCTTGACTTCATGTTCCACCAACTTTTTGTTTCTTTATGTTTTTTTTTTTTTTTCATGGTTCCTCATGTTATTTTTGTAGTATTTGAAATGCTTGATTTGACATCTCCCATTCTTCTTCCACTTTTTTTTTCTTTCTACAGGTTGTTTTACAAAGATTTTGCTTAGTTCTTTCTCATAATTTTGCCTCACTGCTTTACCTTTGAGCGTTTTTTCTAAGTTTACTGATTCGCATGGCATTCATTTGCCTGGTCTTTGCTTTCTTCTTCTGTTGGACCTTATTGTGGCAATAACTGCTTTGTGGTCTGTGTTTATATTTAAGTTGGGCACTGCCTTGCATCTAGTATATTTCTTTTTCTGTCATTTCTTCAATTTGGCTTTTGGTATAAAAATTGTTCCATTTGTACCAGATGTATATTTGTGAGTCTTTGTGTTCATAAAATGTGTTTGTTATAAAGAGGTCATTTTGGCTGCATAGCCCTATCAGTCTACTTCCATTATCATTTCTTTCATTGTGTTGGTTTCCAAATGCTCCAAGATGTTTTTCTTTGCTCGTTCTGTTCATCCTAGTGTTGCATTGAAGTCTCTCATAACTATGATGTTGTCCCGCTTCTCTATTTTATTTAGTACTAGCTGACCCGGCCCGGCTTCGCCCAGGCCCTGGAGGGGATCTATCTATCTATCAGTCTGTCTGTCTGCTTGTTTGTCTGTCTGTCTGTCTGTCTGGCTGACCCGGCCCGGCTTCACCCAGTCCCTGGTGGGGAGCATCTCATTTAATTCATATAAGTAGTCATATAAGCTCTCCCGTTCCCGACTATCTGTCTGTCTGTCTATCTGTCTCTCTGTCTGTCTTACCCGGCCCGGCTTCACCCAGTCCCTGGTGGGGAGCATCTCATTTAATTCATATACGTAGTCATATAACCTCTCCCGTTCCCGACTATCTGTTTGTCTGTCTATCTGTCTGTCTGTCTGTCTGTCCCGGCTTCACCCAGTCCCTGGTGGGGGGCATCTCATTTAATTCATATACGTAGTCATATAAGCTCTCCCGTTCCCGACTTTCTGTCTATCTGTCTGTCTGTCTGACCCGGCCCAGCTTCACCCAGTCCCTGGTGGGGAGCATGTCATTTAATTAATATAAGTAGTCAAATAAGCTTCCGTTCCCGACTATCTGTCTGTCTGTCTATCTATCTGACCCAGCGTGGTTTCGCCCAGCTCCTGGCGCACAGTAACTTAAAAGAATGTCCTTCCACACACCATTCATTATTTTTAATGAAAACTGTTTTTAATCACCGACATGACAGTTGATAAGTTCTGTAAGCAGAGAAAGATGGGTTACAATGTTATGCATTATGCATTATTTTTATGCAAACTTTGAAAATGCCTTAAAGATTTTATCATTATTTATTATAACTCATATGCCTGAAAATAACTATAGACAAAGAGTTTAACAATAGTGCAAGTAAGTCCAACAATATGACTATAAAGTATATAGAAATGTTATTAAAAGTTATGCCCCTTGAAATAACTTTTCTAGAGTGAAGTCCCCCTGCTATATAGACATTATATAATGAAAATGGAAAAGTAAATGTTATTAAATAAGTAGAAGATTTTACATTAAGAAATTATTATAGTCCGTTGCATAGGAATGAAAGGAAGACGTGTAGAAAATTTCATCTCAATCGGATGTACCGTTATCGAACGCATCCAATACATAAATACCCACAAACATACACTCTGTTTTATAGATATAGATGTCATGGACATCCCCAAAGAACTTCTCATATTCTTGCTAATTTGTGTTTGTATTACATGTTGCATATATTTGTACATATGTGGTAAGTGTCTATTCTGTTATTGTCACTGGTATAATTCTTTCTTATATATATATTATTTCTAATATTCTTCTTGCTAGCCATGGTTTAATGACTATTCCTACACTGTGTCTTGCCCTTTCTTGTTGTTCTACTCTGGAGTAGTTAAAATAACTATGGTGGATCACCTTGCATCCTCTTCCTTTTATTCTGGTGTCCATTATTCCCATCAAAATGTGTTCTACATGCACTGAAGAGAGAGGAGATAAAAGAAAAATTCAACGTAGAGGTAAAGAACAGATTTGATGCATTGTCCAATATGGAAATATTATTTCAAGATGTCAGCGACCAATGGGAAATATTAAAGAAATCATTCAACCAAACTGCGCAAACAACTATCCCAAAAATTAAGATGATGGGATGTAAGAAATGGATGACGTAAGACATCTTAAAACTAATGGAAATAAGAAAAAATAATAAAAATAACCATGAAAATATGAAGAGATTCACAGGAAAATTAGGAAACTGTGAAGAGGCAAAAGAAGCATGGCTTGAAGAGCACTGCAGAGAAATTGATAACCAACACACCTGGAATACTAAATTAATGCACACAAGAATTAATCCATCCATCCATCATGTGCCATGCCGATAAGCGTGGGCGGTCATGTTCTGCCATCTCACTTGATCACCAGAGTCGTGGATCAGCTCCATGTTCCTGTCTCGACCATGCCACATGGCCAAACCATCCAGGTATTTACTTTTAGATCATTGCCCTGGTCTCTTCCCTTCGATCTTGCCAGTCGTCACCAAGTTCTTTAAGTCATTTCTTCTCATAACTTCCCAAAAAATGTTGACTGTCTTCGTCTAATGACTCTAATCAGTTTACGATCTTCATGTTTCTTGAAGGACTTGTTCATTGGTTTTTCTGTCTATCTATGGTATTTTTTGCATTTTCCTCAGAAACCACATTTCCACAGCCATCAGCTGTTTTTCAGCTTGACTGCTTATTGTCCACGCTTCACATCCGTACAAAAGTATAGGTTCTATGTAGCACTTCAACACTCTTTTTCTCGTTTCAATTGATATCTTTTTATTGATCAGTATGTTTTTCATCTTGCAAAAGGCTACCTTTGCAATGGCAATTCTTGTTCTAACCTCTTCAAGACATCTCCCATCAGATGTTATGACTGTGCCGAGATAACTGTATCGATTCACTTGCTTAAGAATATGCCCATTTACTCATATATCACACTGTGGTATTTCCTTCTTCCCAGTGATGACCATAATCTGTGTCTTCTTAATATTCAGTTCTAACCCTAGTTGTTCACTGTGCGCTACTAAATTTTGCAGGTCCTGTTCATTGTCTGCAATCAAGACTGTATCATCTGCATATCTAATGTTATTGGTGTATCGCCCCCCAATATTGATTCCTTCCATATTTTCTATATTTCTGAAAATATTTTCACTGTACAGGGAAAAAAGATCTGGAGACATTACACATCCCTGTCTCACACCTCTTTTAATAGCCTGATATTGACCTACATCGTTATCAATTCTGATGACAGCTTGTTGTTTACAATATATGTTTTTTACAAGTCTAAGGTCTTTTCCATCAATTTGTAGATCTTCAAGCATCCTTATCATGTCGACATGTCTCACTTTATCGAAAGCCTTTGCGTGGTCAATAAAGCAAAGATATAGATCTTTGTTTACTTCTATAGAATGTTCAATTACTGTTCTTAGTATATACAGAGCATTTACTGTGCCTTTGCCTTCTACAAACCTACATTGTTCTTCTCCTATTTTGGGTTGTATTTTCTTCCTAACACTTTGCATGATAATTCTCAGCAGAATCTTCCTGACGTGGCTCATTATACTAATTGTTCGATGTTGATCGCATTCCAAGGTTCCTGATTTCTTCGGGATTGCAATAAATATAGAATTACATAATTCAGAAGGTATATCTCTAGGATCGTATATTTCTTTCAGCAGTCTGGTGACTTGGTCTATTCCATATTCTTCTAAGGCATTGATCATTTATATTGTGATGTTATCTATACCCGGGGTCTTACCAGTTTTCATATGGTTAAGAGCATTCTGAACTTCCATCTTTAAAATTGATGGTCCTTCATTATTATTCCGATGATCATATTGTTCATCTCTTGTATCATCATAAAGGTCTTTCACATAATCTGACCACGCATGTATAATCTGATCTTTTTCTATTATGATTTTTCCATCATGTGCCGTTGATGTGTGTGTTCTTTTGTTAGTGATGTTATTGATTCTTTTGTGCATTAATTTGTAAGAAGAATTTTGAGGTTCGGTAAAATGTTTGGTTACGTTAGTAAAATCATCACATAAAAGGTGTTAGTCAACCGATTTTACTTAAATAAAAAACAAAATGAAGTAAAAAGCATGTAGATTATTTTACCCATGTGAATATTCCTGTTCTTTACCTTTACGTTGAATTTATCTTTTATTTCCTCACTCTTCAGTGCCTGTAGATCAAATTTTGTGTTTCTTGGTGAATATTTGATTTTCTTTAATTTTATCTGTAAATTGCTTAAGATTAATCTATGGTCGCTGTAGCAGTCTGCGCTTGGTATAAATTTTGTGAATTTTAAGGCTTGCCTACTATGCATCCATCCTGTTGATTTCCAACTTTGGCATTCAAGTCACCCATTATGATATTTACTTCAGTTTCTTGCATTTCTTGAAGGCTTTCTCTAAATTATTATAAAATTAATCAATGCTGTCATCACTACTGTCTGCTGTTGGTGCATAAAAAAAGGTCTTCCACTCAGCTTCACCTGTAACACTCTGTCTGATACAGTTCAATATCCTTTGATAGATTTTGCTTTCTCTGTATCTATTATAATTGCTACTCCTCGCTGTTGTTTCTCTCCACCAGAATAGATTATTCCTCAGATGTTATAATGCCCATTCCTGTCCGTCTGGTCTCACATATATCTAACAGGTTAATATTTAATCT
Organism: Cepaea hortensis; assembly: GCA_963921405.1. Taxonomy (NCBI): domain Eukaryota; kingdom Metazoa; phylum Mollusca; class Gastropoda; order Stylommatophora; family Helicidae; genus Cepaea; species Cepaea hortensis. The sequence continues at coordinate 65,460,713 of OY992887.1, forward strand.
TCTTATTTCATTCTTAATGTTATCAAATTTTCCATCCTCACTCATAGTTCTTACATTCCAAGTTCCTACTTTCAATGTTGATATTCTTTTGTACTCAGTCGCCTGATAACAGTCTGGAGTCACCTGGTGCACATGACTACTCCTACCGGGCGAGGCTACTCCTATGGAGCATCCATTTACACCATTTCTCTGATTATCGATAAGACTGCAGTACATTATATTCTTGGCATCTGTAAAGAAGGTAGTTTGCCATTGCTTTCCTTCCTAGCAGTGACCACATTGGTCGATGACCGTAGCCTTTGTCTCCCAAAAAAGAGATCCTCTGCCTACTGTCGTGAAGCTGGAGACCATAACCTACAACTATCTGTTGGCTGCTCTTCAACTTCATCCACCACCTGCACTCATGGCTTCACGTAACCCTGATCGGGGGGCTAAACGGGTACTCCACCTTGTCCAAGGATGTCCCATAGGCTAGTGGAGGGAAGGAGGCACCTTACCTCTCCTTTGATAGGGAATACCCCTACCCCACTAATAAAAGAACACCTACATCAGCAGGATGTCTAACAACTAAAGATGGCAAAATCATAATAGAAAAAGATCAGATTTTACATGTGTGGTCAGATTATGTGTAAGACCTTGATGGTGATATAAGAGAAAAACAGTATGATATTTGGAATAATAATGTAGGACCATCAATTTTGAAGATGGAAGTTCAGAATGCTCTTAACCATATGAAAATTGGCAACACCCCTGGTCCAGACAACATCACAACAGAAATGATCAATGCCTTAGAAGAATATGATTGATTGATTGATTTAGGAACCGACATCACAGCATTCGGGGCATTTCCATAAACGCTCCGTCCCCATCCACAGCAGCCAGCGAAGAGTTCCAACACCAATAGTACCAGTAGCAATATGATTATATGTCCGCCTCACCTTTCTTCTGAGCGTCGAGCGTTGGACAGATCCCGTCGTCACTCCTCGCTGTCTCATTCTTGCCAGACCTTGGTAATCCATTTGCTCCTCCGAGGTGTACACGTGCTCCCACAAGGCACCAACCACGTCTGCCTTGTCATGTATCAATACTTCACCAGTTCTGCAGAGCCAGCCATTCTGTCCGCCTGTTCATTTCCCAGCACACCAGCATGCACTGGAGAAAAGGTCCAGTCGATGCTTGTCACCCGTGACCTTCGAAGCGAAGCAAGCCACTCCGCATGAAGCCTGCCCATCCTCACTCTCGTCAGCATGCTTTCTGAGTCAGTTACAATCACGATGTGTGTGTGTGTCGTATTCTCCATCCAGCGGAGAGCCGCAATGACTGCCTCCACTTCCATTCTTAAGCTGGATGTTATGATATCATATGCCAGGCTCTCCTGCACCAAACGTCGACCATTAGCTTTGGCTATGAACCCCCAGCCACTTCTTTCACCTCTTGACACCGAACCATCTGTGTAGATAATCACATCACCCGGGCGAGCATTATCCTGAATTAGTTGCTGGATTTCCACTTCCGTGGCCCCTGTTGGCTACTCCCTCCACTCCCGACTCAATGTGATTATAACTCTTCACAAGTCTGACTGCTCCGCTGGCACTCTGACCCACTCCTCTCCTCGCCTAATGTTCTCCAAGATGCACACCTGTCTGATCGTATCCTCCGCCCGAGCCATCCATGATTTCCCTCTTATCAGTCACTGACCTTTAACTGCGTCCAGCACCTCATGCAATGGGTGATCCGTGTCTGCAGCTACTCTGAGGTATGCCTTCGCCTGCATCACCTTGTGCCTACCAGCAACAGTCGGAAAACCAAGGATGTAACGCATACACACTACTGGGGTGTTTCTGGTGCATCCCAGAATGACCTGCATAGCTTCATTCTGTATGCGCTCCAATCTCACAGCTGACTCTTTGAGTTGGAAACAAATAGGTATATTAAGCTCCTGCGAGAAGAAACGTACTAAACATCAACACGTGCACATACCTTACAAGGAGATCTGTATCGCAAAATACAGGTGAAAATCCAAAATCAGAAGCACTCAATAAATATATAAAATGAATAATAAAATAAACTACACACAAACGCGTACAATACGACAACACAGGACGGCCGACGTTTCGATTCTCAGAATCTTTGTCAAGGACAGGACACCACAGATAGCTAACACAACGAAATACAGCAAAAAAAAAAAAAAAACTACTACGATGCCATGTGGGGCAGAAAAGGTGGCTTTGCCAGCTGCGAAGGCGCTCGTTGGCTGCAGAGTTTACGTTAAGTATAGTGGGTTGCCAGGTAGGATTTAAGTAGCCAAAAATATGCGAACAGTCTGCTGGAAAATATAGGGGTGTGGGGACAGTTAGGTATAAATATAGGGGGGGGGGGGGGAGGACAGCATAGTAATAGATTGTGTAAACAATTGGGGAAGATGGCACAGTTATACCGTAGCGTCCACAACAGTATTGATACCTGCTGGATAGATGCATCCCAGATTGTTGATAAGCTGGCATTCAATTTTGAGCCTGTTCGAGTAGAAGGGTTTTAATGCGATGACACATACATCGTCAACTCCATTGTGGTTGGAGGAATTGAAATGGTTGGGGACAGGTTTGTCAGCACCCTGATTGATGTCTCTGAGGTGTTCTCTAAAATGGTCAGCAAGATGTCTGCTAGTTTGGCCAATGTATTTCATGTCACATCGTTTGCAGATGATGACATAAATCAGATTGCGGGATGTACAAGTGAAAGAATCTTTCAAGGTGAAGGTGCCTAGGGGAAATGCAATCTCTGGTGTCTGAACAATGTATGGGCATGTCAGAGAGTTCTTCCGATGGCATTCGAATGTGCCCACAGATGAAGTAACCGTGGGGAGGCAACTATGCACAAGGTGGTCACTGTGACAAGACCGCCGGGGCTTGGACTGGTTTGCCACGATAGTTACTATCCCCTGCCTTTGCTCCAACCACCTCAATAGCACTCTACATCTACCAGGCCCCACACAAGCCGGGACAGCTTAACCTCCCCTCCCTCACCTAGGGTTCCAAACCCCAAGGGGGCTCGGACCAGACACCAGTCATATCACTGCACAAAGTCATAGCTAAGAGAACATAAAAAAATTTAATTCTGAACTATGTCAACCACAACACAGAGAAGGATGGCTGAAAGCCAGACTAGAAGAACTATGTACAAGATCAAAGACGCAGATGAGTATTCATCATGGAGGCGGACGATAGCTCGTGCGGTTGTCCAGTCGTGGTAGCGACTCACCCAGGCTCCTCCAGTGGACTGGAACTCCAAGGTCTGCTGCCTCTCCAAAGTTCCCTCTTCACCCAGAGAACCAAGCAAGGGCTGATCAAGCGCAGTACCACGGCCTGACTGACACTGCACTGATGACCAAGGATCCTTCCTTGCTGTCGTACTATGTCCCTCGTCACACTCCTGATGAAGTCTGGGCCGACCCTATAACATTAGCGGTCTCCCACTTGCAGAAAAAGTACATGTAGCACCGTCTCAAAATACACAAGAGCCAGGTCACTCTTCTATCTCATCAGTGACCCACACACTGATATGTCACCTACACAATAAGCGGTTGCTCCACACGAACACACAATGTCACTGGTAAAGTCTATCAGGTGACTAAACACTTCACCTTAGTTCCATGTCCTTGGACAATAGATCTTCACACAGTATCATGTAACTACCCTGATCAATGGGTAGTAATCACAACCTAGCATACACTGTCAACAGTTCATCACGTTGGCATGAGGTAGCTCCCTACCTTCACAAACATTGTCAACAGTTCATAACGTTGGCCTGAGGTAACTCCCTACCTTCACAACCATGTCACTCAGGTGTTTCCACCAATGTTGTAATCAATGTCCTAGTTCACTGGACCACATGTTGGCTTCATAAAGTTAACCAATGTAAAAACACTATTTAAGCATCAACTGATACATGGTGTCCCATAACCCAGTCGGGCCAGAAGCATATAACACAGGTCATGGTGACCGGTAACAATGATCACCTCGCACAACTTGAAAGGTCACTACCTTGCAATTACCAAGGTTTACACAGAGACTGAATGTCACCAGTGCTTCACTGGCTTGAATCACCAGACGTTTCAGTGTTGGATCCTCTCAGGATCGGATGACACTCGTCGGACTCTTGACGGAGGTCCTAACCTCGACCTACCGACTTATTCAGCACTCAGCTCCCTCCAACATTGATCTCGCAGACTCAGACAACCACTCCCAGTATGGCCTCAATCAACTTCTGGATAGGCACTGGAATGAGTGGGCCCATAGAGCTCATGGTGCAGCTCTTGAATCTTCTTCTGGATAGTACTAACAGATCCTGAAACACGGAGAGGTTGGTGTGAGTACTCAACTACAACAAAGACTACCAGCATCTCCACCCTGTCACCTGCCTCTCAGACATTCCTCATGTCTACCAACATGAGTATGAAATCATCACATCATAGATCTACTTAGTCACTATAATATATAGGCATAATGATGGTAGAAAAAGCAATAGCACACCTGTTCAGTCAAGTAACACTTCTGGGCTACATATAACCCCTAGCACCAGAGTCGACTGTATGACTCTGTCAAGCATCCTTCGCCTGGTGCCAGTCCAATCCGGTTTCATCTCCCATCATCAATCAACATATACACTTACTTTCCTTTCAGTGTAGGGATTACTGTATCGAGAAGGTGTCCAGCCGGACATCTCCTTCCTGACAGACTCATCAATTCCTCAATCCCTTAACCCATGGACTGATGAATTATACACATTAATAACTATATGTCCATAATGAATTATACTCCTGATAATTCATTACTATAGCATTAACTAAGGAGAACTCAGGACTTGTTACACTTAAATAACAAAATCATATCACAGCCATAGTGTCAGGTCTGGGATCCCTGCCCCAGATCCTGAGTTGCCCTTGTATTCACTGACTATCTTTCAGGTCAGTCATACCTGTGCCGGTCGAGCACAGCTGTGGTGACCATCCACCACTACACTTTCCCACAGCTACTGTGGGTCTCGTGTACCTTGTCCCGTGACGACTTAAGTCACGTCATCCAATGTAGCAAACCTCCAGACTCCACTACCAAACTCTGGCTCCACCTTTTTTTGGGGGGGGGTTTATGCCCCTCCTATACCACTACTTCACGGCAGTACTCCAAGTACTCCATGAACCGAGTCAGGGTTCCAGAAGAGTAGAATATTAGAGACAGAAACGGTTAGGTTCAAACCTCGATCTATCTAGACACCTCGGCCTCGAATTACGGAGTGCCGCATCACCCTCGATCGGGTATGTTCATTCATCGGATATGCACGATTGCATTGGGTCGGACCTATTACCGATCGGGTTGGGGTTACCGGCCTACCTCCCGCTGCCTAGACAAACGTAAGATGGAACACGCACGGTCATCCTTGCGTACGGACATGACAACAAGCAGTAACAATAGTATCATGAATACTTCTTATCAATTGTTATCCTACCGATGCCACGCCATTCGGCTTACGCGGAATAACACTGCTATCTGCACACAGCAAATACACCACTGATGATTTCACCTTGATTCCTCGAAAACTCACCATCACTGATAGAACAATTACGTTACCATTCTAATGTCACGAAGCACATTTCACATTTCTAATAATAAGCTTTACCTTATCATTTACGGCGTCTATCATGTTGATGTAATGACGGACAAACTGTCGCCTTGCCTGCGTAATGAATAAACCAAACCCGTAACTGCTACACACTGTAAAGCACATCGTTCGGCCTATTTTATTTACACACCACTCGCTGTGGAATACGGCTTGTTCCGTCAGGTAACACATTACATTGCTGATCGATAAAGCCTACTTAAAAATGCAAACCGCCAACTGTAACGGATAACGCTATGCGACAACTCAATTTTGCGACGGCAATTATTTCATTCCGGGAACTCAGCACGGCATCACGACAACAATTAAATAATAGAATAAGTACTCAACTAACCTGTGATTGAAGAATCACAACCTTGACTGCAGATGTCCGCACTGGCCGCGAATATTGACATCAAAATTACATCAGCCTGTTGGCTGCGATCTGTCTACGCTGAGGTTTGGTGGGCGACTGCTCACGACAAAGTCAGTGCGCCTTCGCCTCGCCTACACGGGCCGCGTGACTTTCATGATTCATGAAGAAAACCAGAGTCACGATAAGTTCCACCACCCCGTGCTGCATGAAGCACTCGTGAACTTAGAGATCTCTACCCCGTACGCATTTGAGGGAACATTCTAGATTTTTCTATAAATAACTAGAATAGCTCCGCCCCGCACTATTTTTCGATGGGGAATCCCCTATTAATTGATATTAATTCAAGGGAGACCAACGCATCGCACTCCCTTCCAAGGGATATTATGCAGAGATCTGCCGATCTTTATCCGTTTCGTCACAGTCACTGAGGCTCTGGTTACGGCGGAAAATTACCCTAGCGCCATTGGAGAATACCTCACGAGTGGTTGGATCAGATTCCAAGATAGACCAGTGTCTCAGGAAAATGTGCTTGATGGCATAGGCATGTGGATGGAAGGTGAGGATGAGCTTGGGTTCATTGTTTGGAGGTTGCATTTGTTTGACGAGGGACATTTCCCGCGAGACTTGGGTTATGCAACAGAAAGCTGTGGACAAGACGTCCTCTGGGTAGGACCGTCTGCGGAAAAAGTCAAGCATTTCATGGGCTCTCTCGAGGAAATCATCATCCTGACAGATACGACGAAGGCGGAGTAGCTGGGAATATGGGATGGAATCTTTGCAGCTTTTGGGGTGGGATGAGCTGTACGGGAGGAGACCGTGAGCATCAGTAGGTTTGTAGTACATGGAGGTCATGAGGCCTGTAGGGTTTAATTTAATAGTGGTGTCAAGGAAATTGACAGAGGTGGTGGAAATTTCTGTGGTGAATTTGATCGATGGATGGAAGTCATTGACATAATTAATGAAGCGGTTCAGTTCCGCCTCTGTCATGTCAGTGAGATCTATGCCGTCATCGATGTAGCGTCAGTAAAAAGAAGGGAGAAGACCATCATAGCTGAGTTCAATCTGGTGTTCCAGATGTCCCATAAATAAACATGCGTAGCTGGGTCCCATTTTAGTGCCCATGGCGACACCGCTGATTTGTTCGAAGTAGTGGCCATTGAACTCAAAGGAATTGTTGGTGAGGACCAATTCAGCGAGTCTCACAAGTGTGCGAGTAGGAATGGCTTGATCTGTGCGTTGATCCAGAAAGAAATGTAGTGCCCTGAGGCCATCAGCATGAGGAATGGAGGTATAGAGGGAACATGCATCCATTAGGAATAGTCTGTATGTGTTCCCAGGAGTCAGTTGGAGAGAGTTGAATGAAAGTAACGCATGCGTTGTATCCTTGATGTATGACGGGAGATTCGCAACTAAAGGTTGGAAAATCCTGTCAAGAAACGCTGAGATCAGTTCAGTCAGGCATGAGCAGGCAGAAACTATTGGACGCCCAGGATATTTGAGTTTATGTATTTTGGGCAGCATGTAGAGGGTGGGTTTGCCCAAGTCAGAGTCATGGATGTGGAGTGAAGAGGCACTGGGTGGTAAGGCATCCTCACGTATGAGCTGTTTGATGGTATTTTGAATCTTCCGGTTATAGGAGAGAGTGGGTGGGGTCTTCGGCGCAGGGGGAATAATTATCAGGTTTATTAAGTTGGGACATGACTTCCTTGACATATAGATCTTTCCGCCAAACAACCACCGCGCCTCCTTTATCCACCGGTTTGATGACTATGTCCTGTCTGCGCTGTAGTTGGGATAGGGCACGCCATTCGGGAGGAGATAGGTTGGAGCGTTTCAAGCGAGGGAAAGAAAGTTGCTTAATCTCAGGGAGTGTGTTAGCTATGAAGAGGTCAAGCGCGTTGGAAACTCCGGAAGGTGGGGTCCATGTGGAACAGGATTTGGTTGAAGATGGAAAAATGTCAGGCGGTTGTGGGGTGGGACTGTGGACAGGCTTGTCTCTGTGGTGGTACTTGAGGCGGAGTCGTCTGTGGATGTTGGAAACGTCTTCCAAAATATCACGACTGTCCATATGGGGACATAGAGGGACAAAACTAAGACCTTTCCCTAAAACAGCATGTTCTTCAGGAGACAGTGGTAGGTCAGGCGGTATGCATACCACTTTGGTGTGGCTGATGGGTGTCGAAGTAGGGGAAGCGACAAGGGGACGTAGTGGCTAATTTTGTCTTTCTTACGTGCGGATAACCATTGGTATAGCTCTCTATTATAATGTTGAATGATGGAGGTGATCAAATGGAAAGCAAGCTGGTTGTTAGAAGTCAGTAGACGCAGAGTCTGGTACAGGTTGTGCTTGGTGTCCTTAAGTTCGGAGATATGTCGTTGATGCACAGTCACTGCTAGCTTCATGTACTTGACGGACTGCTCTTGTGCCAGGCAATTGAAGAGCCGTGTCTCAGCAGGAACCAGTTTACCTAACGAGAGATGAATATTGCTCCGGAAGTCTTTGGGAAGCCTTTGACTCTTTGAGACAGTGAGTAGTCCTAGTCCATAATCAATCACTGAGAGGATCAAGTGCTGGTATAGTGTGAAAAGCATTCTCTGCTCTATGTCCATTGCATCCATGGTTTTAAGTGCATTGAGTCCCTTTTGAGATCTTGTCACAACCGTCTCCACATGGTCCTTGAAGGACAGGCTCCTGTCAAATGTGATTCCCAGATACTTCAGTTTGTTCTCTCTGTTGATGCTTCTACCTTCTATCGTTAGGCTTGGGACATCAGCTCTTACAATCCTGTTGTCCAGAGAGCACCACAAAACAGCTGCCTTTTCCGGGTGGATGACAGCACTCATTTCAGTGCACCAGTCAATCACTTTGTCTACTGTCGCCTGTAGCTCCTGGGCTGTTTGCTCCCTATCTCTCCCCTGCCTATATGCAAGAATATCATCTGCAAATGTTAGTATCCTTCCAACCCCTGGTGCTTCTAGGTTTGCAATCTTGCTTGTATATACGTTAAAGAGCACCGGTGAGATTGCGGGTCCCTGTGGCAGTCCCGGGATTAAAATATGTGGCTCTGAGGTCCATGCCCCCAGACGGAGAGCAACCCGATGAGAATGCAGGACGGCCACTATCCAGTTCTCCAACCAGGGATTGACCCCCTTCTCCATCAGTGCGGTCATCAAAATGTCATATCGAGCTCTATTGTACGCATCCTCGAGATCAAGCGCTGCCGCTATCGTTTCCTGTCTACTCTGGAACCCCTCATAAACGTCAAAGGCAAAAGTGGCTGCATTTGACCAGGTATCTTTTCTTGGCCTGTAGCTTCTCAAGCCTCTTAGAAGAACCTTCCCCCTTCCCAAAAACTCTTGCAGCTTGACAGCAGCTATCTTCTCTAAAACCTTCCCAAATGTATTTTGAAGGGTGATGATCCTAAAGCCGCTAGGCTTTGAATGATCCTTGAATGGTTTTGAGATAGCTGTGTACCCAATCCTGTGGTACTGATGCTGTCCTAATGCTCTGGTTAAAGCAGTCAGTCATCTCCTTCAGGTCTACATCACTCAAAGCCTTCATGTGGCCATACCTGACACCATCAGGCCCTGGTGCCGTGTCTTTTGCCTTTTTCAAAATATGTTTAACATCTTCAACCCGTATGATGTCTTCATAATGCATATTCTTTATGGTGCCAGATAACTCCTCTCTAACTACATCCCTGATGTCTGCATCATCGTGATTGGTCTGCTCTAAAAATCTCTGGAGAAATGCCTCCCCTTTCTCTTTATCTGTTGTCACGTGCACACCATCATCTCTATAAATTGTTCCCACTGTCATAGGCCAATCTTTTCTTTGTATTTGTCTGTGCAGTTTCCAGAATTTTCGCAGTGTTTTATCACCTCCAATCTCCTTCATGAAACATTCCTATTTTGCCCTTTTGGCCTCTGCAGCACAGCGCTTGAAAACCTCCACCTTGTCTTTCTTGACATTTTCCGCTGAGTCCACTTCCTCTCGTGAGCTTCGGGGTGTCTGTCGCACTTTCCTTAGCTGCTTCACTGCAGCTCTCTTTGCTTTCCAAGCATGGTCTACTTCTGGGGTCCACTATGGGGGTTGCAAAAAAGGAGTTTTGACAGTCCTATTGCATGGCCCCTGTCCAAGAAGGCTGTCGGTTCACTCATACCGGAAGGTCTTGAGCGCTCTCCCAGCTTTAACTTTCCTGGATTTAGAGATCAGGACAGAACATGGCATATGATCACTCCCATGGTCATTCAAAACAGTCCACTTTACATCAAGGACTGGAGACAAGTGCCAAATCAATAGCTGTGTCTGCATCGCCAGGCCTCATTGCGATTCTAGTCGGCCTACCATCATTTATGCAGACGACATCGGAGTCCACCATGGCATCCGCAAGGGCAATTCCTTGTTGGTTGTCTCCACTACTGTCCCAATCTCTGTTCCTCGCATTGAAGTCTCCACATATGAGTAGCCTATCACCTGGTAATTCCTCCAATTCCTTAAGCCAGTCCCAGTGTTCCTTTCTGACAAAACAGTCTACTGTGGCATATATATTTAATGTTCCAACTTAAGCCACCAACCTGCATTTGCATACCCTGGACCTCTCTTGCACTATGATTCCACTGGCTCAAGTCAAGTACCACATGCTTCACTTCCTTCACCAGCAGACTTTGCCCATGTCTCATCTGCCCAGTAGGGTTTATATAACTGGTGTACCCAGGGCAATGGTATTTGTCTGTATATAGCTCCTGGAGCATGAATACATCAAAATCATTTATTAGCCTCTCCAATACTGAACCTCTCTGCCTGGCACTACGACAGTTCCAGTATCCCACTCTTATATGGTTGAAACCTAGTCTCTCATCTTTTCGTCTTGTTCTCCTGGCGCCTGCCCTCCTATTTCTATGCCTTCATCTCACACCATTTCCTCATCTTCTCCTCCTCACTCTCTCTTCACTAGCCTCTGAAGGATGTGTCAAGCGCAGAGCACGTGCTCCGTAGCTCCGGCGACGATTCCCTGTGATTAATTAATACCATATACACAAAGTTTAGATATTGCAGGAAATGAGCGGTCACCCTAGTAGAGCCTGCCTGCTAGGGAAGGGGCAGGGGATGTCCCTCTGGAGTCCATACGCCTGCCCGCATACCAGACGTTCCACGTTCACGACCAGCTCATCCGTGGCCATTCAGTTCTCAGCACGTCGGTCCACCTTAAACTTGGGGGTTTATAATCAGAGTTTTCCATCTCCTAGATTGGCTGCTGTAATAGCTAACGGGCCCAATCTACCCGGGGGCAAGATGTTCCAGCTCCTCATTTATGGCGAACACAGTAGATACATGTATACGGGGAACAAAACCAGTGTTATACAATATTCATCAAATAGTGCATAATTCAAGTCACCACACAACGGAAACATAACTCTCGCATGTAGATAGTTAAGTACCAAACAAAGCAGTGACTACATCAGTCATCTGGTTAACTTCGTACATTGAGTCCTGAAGTATTGAGACAACAACATGACAATGCTTGGGTAAATTACATGGCAGATCCTGTTGTGTTGTAGAGTTGTGGAGTGGTGGCAGACACAACACCATCCATTTTACAATGTTATTGTTCCACTGGTGGAAACAGAACTATCACTGTACTTCACACATTGAGCTCTGTAGTACTGACACAACACTATCCATTTTACACTGTTGTTGTGTCACTGTTGGAAACAGAACTGTCACTGCACTCCACACATTGAGCTCTGTAGTACTGACACAACACTATCCATTTTACACTGTTGTGTCACTGTTGAAAACAGAACTGTCACTTAGAAGAATATGAAATAGGCCAGGTCACCAGACTGCCCTTCGCAAAATCAACACCTGCGAAATGAGATGCCTGAGGAGAGCTGCCAACTTAACAATCCGAGACCAAGTAAGAAATGCTATTATCAGACAGACTGTGGGATCAACACCTTGTGCCACATTTATTGAAAGACAGAAGATCAAGTGGTTTGGCCATGTCGTTAGAATTCAACACCAGATCTGCGACGAGACCACGAGGACGTCCAAGAATAAAATGGATTGGCGACATCAAAGACATTGTACAAGCACACGGAATGACACCATCCAGTGCCGCCCACCGGGTGCTGGAACGCAAATTATTCATCCCCACGACGCTTGACAGCAGAAGGGGAAGATGATGATGATGACCAGACTGCCGAACACAATATATAACACTGGAGATATACCTCCTGAATTATGTAATTTTATATTTATTGCAATCCCGAAGAAATCAGGAGCCTTGGAACGTGATCAGCATCAAGCAATTAGTATAATGAGCCACATCATGAAGATTTTGCTAGGAATCATCCTGCAAAGAATTAGGAAGAAAATTCAACCTGAAGTAGGAGAAGAACAGTCTGGGTTTGTAGAAGGCAAGGGTACAGTAAATGCTGTGTATATGCTGAGAACATTATTTGAAAGTTCAAATATAGAAGTAAACAGAACCTACATCTTTGCTTTATTGACTACACAAAGGCTTTCAATAAAGTGAGACATGTCAACATGATGAAGATACTTGCAGATCTACAAATTGATGGGAAAGACCTTAGACTTATTAAAAACATACATTGGAAACAAGCTGCCATAAAGATTGATAATAAAGTAGGTTAATATCAGCCTATTAAGAGAGTTGTGCTACAGGGATGTGTAATGTCTCCAGATCTTTTTCCCTATACTGTGAAAATATTTTCAGAAATGTAGACGATATGAGAGGAATCACCATTGGTGATATAACACCAATAACATTAGATATGCGGAGGATACAGTATTGATTTCAAACAATGAGCAAGACCTGCAACACTTAGTAGATGCGGCTGGTGCATTGATTGATTGATTGATTTAGGAACCGACATCACAGCATTCGGGGCATTCCCATAAGCGCTCCGTCCCCATCCTCAGCAGCCAGCGAAGAGTTCCAACACTAATAGTACCAGTAGCAATCTGATTATATGTCCGTCTCGCCTTTCCTCTGAGTGTTGATCGTCGGCCAGATCCCCTCGTCACCCCTCGCTGTCGCATTCTTGCCAGACCATGGTGATCCATTTGCTCCTACGAGTTGTACACATGCTCCCACAAGGTCGCAACCACATCTGCTTTGTCATGCATCAATACTCCACCAAGATTTGCCAAGCCAGCCAGTCTGTCTGCCTGTTCATTCCCCAGCACACCAGCATGCCCCGGAGAAAAGATCCAGACGATGCTTGTCACCCGTGACTTCCGAAGCGAAGCAAGCCACTCTGCACGAAGCTTGCCTGTCTTCACCCTACTCAGCATGCTTTCTGAGTCAGTTACAATCATGATGTGTGTGTGTGTTGTATTCTCCATCCAGCGGAAGGCTGGAGAATACAGTGAATACCTAGGGTTAGAATTAAATTGTAAGAAGACACAGATTATGGTAGTCACTAGGAAGTAGGAAATATAATATGCAAGTAAATGGGACTATTCTTAAACAAGTGAATCAGTACAATTATCTCGGAATTGTCATAACATATGATGGGAGATACCTTGAAGAGATTAGAACAGAATCACCATGGTGAAGTTAACCTTTTGCAAGATGGAAAACGTACTGACCAATAAAAACATGTCATTTGCAACAAGAAGAAGAGTGTTGAACTGCTACATAGAACCTGTACTTTTGTATGGATGTGGAGCTTGGACAATGAGCAGCCAAGCTGAAAAACATCCAATGCTGTGGAAATGTGGTCTCTGAGAAAAATACAAAGAATACCATACACATATAGAAAAATCAATGACCAAGTCCTACAAGAAACAAATGAAAACCGTAAACTGATTAGAGAAATTAGATGTAGACAGTCAACATTTTTTGGACACATTATGAGAAGAAATAAATTGGAGAACTTGATGACGGCTGGCAAGATTTAGGGGAAAAGACCAAGAGAAAGGTAGATAAGTAAATATCTGGATGGCTTGGCAAAGTGGTATGGTTGAGACAAGAACACAGAGCTAATCCATGATTCTGGTGATCGACAGAGATGGCAAAACATGACCGCCCACACTTATTGGCATGGCACATGATGAATGAATTCCCACCAGTCCAATTTTCCTCATTTCCATTATTTCTATATCTTCTTGTTTACTATTATAACCACAGATGTTAATTGTGCCTGTTTTTTGAATCTCTGATCTTTCTCATAGTCCTTTAACATTCATTCATTCATTCAGTAGCATGTCCTTTGCAGAACCTCGCTCCCATAACAACCTTCCAGAAAACCTCTCGATCATAAGCAAGATGTCCCGCGTCTGATACACCCATCTGGAGATCATCCGCGACATCCTGCACCCATCTTCTCTTTGTCCTTCCTCTTCCTCTCTTCCCAGGCATATACCCTTCCATTATTGTTCTCTCCAAACTTCTGTGACGTTTCAAGTGACCAAAATACTTCAATTTTCTTTGTTTTATCGTCTTTAATAGCCAACCCTCCTCAATATTCAACTCTTGAAGTATGGATGCATTTGTTCTTTTCTTTACCCAAGATATTCTTAGAACTCATCTATAACATTTATATTCAAAGGCGTTTATGCGCTGTTCAGCTTGTTTAGTAAGTGTCCATGTCTCACAGGCGTATATTGCAATGGGAAAGATGCATGCTCTTAAAAATCTAATTTTTGAAGTTCTGTCTGTCCCACTCCATAATTTATTCAGCTGTTTTAGTCTTTGAAGAGCAATGGATAGTCGTCGTTTAATTTCTTTCATTGTGTCACCGTTGTTGGTAATCAATGACCCAAGATATTCAAAATTTTCCACCGCCACCAATTTTCCCCCATTAATGTATATTTCTTTCTCCATAGTAGTTTTATCTATGCATTATCTTTGTTTTTGCTATGTTCAGATATAAGTTGTGATTTTCACTATTCAATTGGGTTGAGGCTATTAGGTTTTCTATGCCATTCTGTGTTGTGGATAGTAATACTGTATCATCAGCATATCGAATCTCTGGTATGTCATGACCGCCGATATTTAGGGCATCATATAGCTCCCTGTTTATATCATCTCTTACATTTCTCATTATATTTTCGGCGTACAGGTTAAACAAATAGGGTGACAGCACGCAGCCCTGACGGACTCCTTGCTTGATGTCAAACCAATCTGATGTCTAGCCATCTATTCTAACTGCTGCTTGTTGGTCTAGATAGAGCATTTTTATGAGTTGTACTACATGTGATGGAAAGCCCATATTCCTCATGATTTCCCAAAGTTTCTGATGTTGTACACAGTCAAATGCCTTTGAATAATCCACAAAACATGAGAATAGGTTTACATTAAATTCTCTGCACTTCTCTATTATTAAACGCATGTTGAATATGTGATCTCTTGTTCCTCTTCCTTGTATGAATCCAGCTTGAACCACGTTAATCTCTTCTTCCATTTTCTTACGAAGTCTTCGCATTATGACTTTTAGTAGAATTTTTTTTTAGTAGAATTGCCCCTTTTTGGTATTGGAATGAAGATAGTTCTCTTCCAATCTTTTGGCTATATACCATATTTCCAAATCTTTGTACATAATGCATGATATATGTATATGCTTTCTTCTCCTCCCGCTTTAATTAGTTCAGCTGGTATCTCATCACATCCAGGTGATTTACCATTCTTCAGGTTCTTTATAGCCCAAGCAGTTTCATCTAATGAGGGTTCAGGTTCTGTCTCTGCTGTCATTGGCTCATGTATCTCATTCATATTCCTCACTGTCACTCATATCATACATTCCACTGCAGTACTCCTGCCATCTTTCTAGAATTTGTCTAGATTCTGTTAAGGTATTTCCCATCTTGTCACAGATAACATTCAATTGAGGTTGAACATTTCTTGTCAATAATTTCATTTCTTTGAACATTTCATAATCTCTTCCAGTCTTATGATATTGCTCTATTCTGGTACAGCAATCTTGTATATATTGATTTTTGTCCTGTCTTGTGTTCTTTCTTATTTCTCGAGTTAAAGATTTATACTTCATCCTGCTGTTATCGGATTCATCTCCTTTCTGTTTAAGCTCCCTTCGTTGTTTTATTAATTCTAACGTGTCTGATGTAATCCATGGCTTAAGTTGTTTTTTCTTGGTCAAAATGAAATCTTTGGCTGCAGTTATCAAGATATCTCTAGCTTGTACTGCCAGTTCATCAGGTGTCATTTCTTCTTGTACAGACATCAAGACCCCAAAGCGATTCCTAACTTCTATGTTGTATGCATCTGGTATTTTTGTGAGATCAAAACGAAGTGGCCTTGGTCCTCGGGTAAGCTTTTTGAGTTTTAATTTCAGATCTGCTTCTAATAACTGATGATCTGTATCATAGTCTGCACTTCGTAGGGTTTTTGCAGATGTTATGCTTGATCTCCATCTTCTTTGTATTAAAATATAATCTATCTGATTTTTGGTAAAACTGTCTGGAGACTTCCATGTGAAGAGTCTTCTTGGATGTTGTTTAAAAAGCGTGTTGGCTATCTTTAACTCATTTTCTGTGCAAAATTAATTAATTTGTCACCTGCATGATTTCTATTTCCTAATCCAAATTTTCCTAAAACGTGTCTCTCATTTTCAGCTCTTCCTGCACCTACTTTTGCATTAAAATCTCCCATTATTATTGCTATATCATTATGACCAATCTTAATTAATGTCTTGTAGTGTGTTGTAAAAATCTTCAATTTCGTCCTCTGCTGTTGAAGTAGGTGCATATATCTGTATGGGAGTTGTGTTTTTTGGACGGCCTTTAAGTTAATAGTGAGGATTCTATCACTAACTGGATTATATCCCATTAAAGCTTTTGCAGTTGTCTTATCTAAACAAAATGCCACTCCACTCTGGCCTCCAACATCTCTACCAAAATAAATGAAAATACTTCCATTTTCAGTTGTAAAATGTCCCTTGCCGCTCCAGTGATGTTCACTAATTCCTAAAATTTGAATGTTTAACCTCTTAATCTCATCACACACTACTTTAAGCTTTCCCTCATACAGACTTCTCACATTCCATGTTGCTATTCTCACTCTGTTTCTTAGTCTGAAACAGGGAATTTCCTTGGTAACACAGTCAGGATTAACTCCGTCATCACGATTACTAGAACTGATCCCTGTGTCACACTCTTCCCCAGTGTTATCTGATCTGCCTGGCCTGGGGGTCTCGCCACCAGATCTCTTTCTTATTATGTTTTCTTTCATGGTTGTTATATTTTCTTGGCAAGTTTTGCAGAAGGTAGTTTGCCATTGCTTTCCTTCCGGGCAGTGACTGTACTAGTCGGTGGCCATAGCCATTGTCTCTACTGATGAGATCATCTGCCTATCACCACAGAGTGCAAGACCATAACCAACAACAATCTGTCGGCTGCTCTCACACTCCATCCACCACCTGCTTCCATGGCTTCACGTAAACCTGATCGGGCAGCTAAACGGGTACTCCACCTTGGCCAAGGGTGTCCCGTAGACTAACGGAGGAAAGGAGGCGTCTTACATCTCCTTTGATAGGGGATACCCCTACCTCGCTAACCGATACCCTTTAACATTGCTGAGTCCAAATCCATTTTGGTCAGTCTGATTATACTTCTTAGTATTTCTGTGTGCTGTATGAAAGTCTCCTACCAGCTTGCTAGGCCAGTGACAGGTTTAGGACACAAATCTGACCAAGGAGATTCCGTCCCCCCTGGCGAGCCAGAGCTCCATTGGCCCATCACCTCATGGTCATGGTTTCCCGGTCTACACCAAGGGGAGGTGGGGTTGACTTGTGTAGTCTGCGGGTCATTGGCAGGCTACTAACTATCTGGGGAATGCATGTCTTAGATAGACAAATCCCATGTCCTTAATGAAAAAATCAGTGTCATATTTGAAACCTGATTTTAATATGACCATGCTAATCAGGCAAATCTTGAGCTACAGCCTACGATGGGTGACATTGTAATATTCTGTTGTGATAATTTGGCCGTGTCCAGCATGTGCCACATGGTCTAGTGGTTACACACCTGCTTCACATGCCAGTGATCCGGGGTTTGTTTCCGGGTCCGGTCAAGGATATGCACTACTGACGATCTCAAACGAGAGCGAAACTCGAGTCTAGTGCTTCCACATTGATGTGGATAGGCCTTAGGTTCATACCAGAATACGATCAGCGTTGCCAGTAGTTGGTTGTGCTCAATATTTAAATCTCAAATCCTGAAACAACCAAATAAATCAATGAAAACTTTTTTCTGTTTTAATTTATATTAATGTTTTAAAAAAAAGGTTTAATTTTCGGCTTATTGAACGTTTATCCTGTTCGGCCCGCAACCTTACATGTGATTTGAGTTTTGGCCCGCTGAGCAATTGAGTTTAACACCCCTCATGTAGATGATGATATCACTTGGGCACAAATTGTTGTGAATGAATTGTTGCACTTCCCATTTAGCACAGCCTGCCAGTCAATCCCTGCACTTCCATTCCAGTGTGGCCATTTGGACTCACACCTCTCCTCTCCCAATGTTCTTAAGCATGCACATTTCTCATATTGTATCCTCTGCCTATGTCATCCATGATTTTCATCTTACCAGCCTGTGGCCCTTAAATGTGTCTAGGACTTCTTGCAGGGGGTGTTCCTTGTCTGCAGCCAATCGCAGATATGATTTAACATGCAGCACCTTGAGCCTATTTGTTGGTAAAGCTAGGATGTATCACATACACACTACATGCGTGTCCCTTGTGCATCTCAGTATCACACACATAGCTTCATTTGTTGTGCGCTGTCGTTTCACCAGCTGACTCTTTGACACTGTAAACAGTCTTAATCCATACTGAATAAGATATTGATAGAGTATGAACAACATTCTTTGTTCCATAAAATTAGTAAAGTACCCTTTTGTGCCTTATGGCGTATTGGCTATATGTTTCTGGACACATATTTTTATAGACCAATTGGCACTTGGTGGGTGATGTGTTCAGCATCTGTACAGCCGCCTTTACTGTACTACAAATTTTAGACTGGGTTGAGTCCAGGTCAATAAAAACATTTCAACATAATGTGAATACAAACTCATAACAACTGGGCCATGGTTCCCAAAGATCTCTTAGCGTTACTGGGAATATTAGTCACCTCACCTGACTTCTGTGTGAAGTAAAGTTTATAAGTTTGTTCGCCAATTTTGTCAATTTTTGCAATGTCATGTTGTAATAGGTTAGGGTTATTTCTGCACTTTTTTAGCATTTGAAATTCAAGTTATTTCTAACCTTATGTATCGGTTGCGTCACTTATAAGTTTATAAGACATTATGTTACAGGTAGTTAAGATTTTTACATATAGCAGTGTATTGTTTAAATTGATTGCTTATTGTTGTCATTTTCCTTTTTGTATTCTGATTCTCAGGAATCTATTTTGGCTCAGCAGCAAAAAGAACGTGAAGAGACTAAATTTTGCCGCCAGTGTCTGTTTTGTAAACAGACATTCTGTGGGAACAGGTAATTTCTATTTTGTTCAAATTCTGTGATAATATAATTGAGAATAATGGTTGATATCTTATTCCAGTGTTACCCACATTTTGTCAAACTCCCCTCCCAGATCACACCCCAGAATCCCCATAATACAAATGCAGATCTCTTGGTTGGCATTAACTGATTCACTGCTGTGCGCCACTATAATGGCAAAATATTGACAGTTCTTTATTTGTTTCATTTTGCGTATCTTCCTTAATTTTAATCCCCGGCAAATTACATTTTACACCGGAAGAAGGTCTGTCTTTCCAAAACACTGGACGCAAGATATATATCAAATATTTTAAATGTTAGCAGAATTTTAAGTTAAATTGTGGTTACTTTTATGATTTTAGAAATGGCAACGCCCTCTGGTTTTCAGCCTCACATATTTACATTAGATAAAAGTTTTTAAAAAGATTAGATTATAGTTATTCTGATTTAAGGGACTTTTTGAAAGATGCTAAACTGATATTGTGGTTATTCAGTTAAAATAAATTATTTAGCAGGTGGCCATAATGGAAAATGAAACTAACCGTGAAAGTTCGTCATGTCGAATTATGCTTGCTGTAATGGAACTACATAGGCTATGTACTCAGAATGGACAAGACAAGACTTCCCTACCAAGCCTTCATATGGTCACCAGTAGAGAAAAGAAAACGGGGAAGACCAAGAAAGACCCTGCGTAGAATCATCATCAGAGAAGGCTCATTCAACGGCCAAGTGAACATCCAAGATCTACAACAGGTAGCAGCGAACCGCCAGACATGGAGAGCCATGACTTCTGCCGTATGCGCCGACTTAGGCTCAAGAGGAAAGACTAACTAACTAACTAATGAGCCACACTTGTTATGCCTAACACAAATAAACTGAGGAGATTTAAATAATTAAATTTAAAAGAATAATAATTATAACTAAATAGAAAATAGTGTGTATATATATTGTTTCTCAGTACAAATCTGACAAATGTGTTCCTGACTTTTTCTATTGTTGTTGATGGTGTTGACGTCATCCAATATGGAGGATATATGATTGAGCTGTTATGGCCTCTGGAGTGTTTTGCTTGTGGCTACGGTTTGCTTACGCATTTTCTTCAGGTTGGACTGGTAGTGGAGTGCTTTTACATCTGTCCGCGATTGTTTGTATGTTTGATTTGAAAATGAAATGCGGAAACAATGTAAAATGCTTCTGTTTGCACAGTAAACATTCTGCGGTAAAGGTCAAGGAGAGTCTGATGAAGGAAGTCAAAAGTACTAAATAGCATCTGTTCATAATATTTATGTATTCGGGATTGAAGAATTTTGATTCAGCAGTACAGAAAAACAGAATCGTGGAATAAATTATTTAATCATGTGCTTCTTCGTTGTATATTTTGGATTTTCATGGAAACATTTCTTGTAAATACGTCATTACCTATAATTAACTTTACTTGTAGAGTACTCTCTGACCCAGTAACTAAAGCTTTTGTGCACTGGCGATGACGTCATCATTTTGGTTGTGTTTATTCAGAAGTTTGTGTGGAGTAAGACCATAGTCTGCTCTTGCAAAAGATAGGTGCTGAAGATGGAGGCAGCCAGCCAGGAGGCGCACCACAGAAATCAGGCTGCCACACAACTACGCGTAATGAAATATGTCGACTACTGCTATATGTTATGGTGCTCGCCCTGCTTTGGACCCCCAGGCAGGTGCAGTGCCGGGCCTTATTCCTCGTAAAGGTCTAACCACAGCTACTGGAGGTCCTTCTCAGATGTCCTGTGGAACCAAGGGGTCTGACAATAGAGCGTCTGCTGGCAGTACCAAACAAAGACTTAATGCACTGGAATGCAGAGGGTGTCAACAAGAAAAGAATAGAACTAGAAAACATCTTGGCCCAAGAGAATATAAGCGTATGCTGCTTGCAAGAAACACACGTCAACGAAAATATAGCCTTCAGAATCAGAGGCTACCAGTGTTACCGATCTGACCGAAAGGACAGGCGAAAGGGTGGGATACTGACCCTTGTCAAAAATAACATCCCTGCTTCCCAAATTGAAGTTTACATGGAAGGGGCTGAGTATCAGGCACTTAAACTTAAGACAGACAATACAGACCTTCACCTGATAAATTACTACTGTCCAAATGACCGCCCACAGGCACTGGACACACTACCATTAAAAGGGAAAATGATTGTATGTGGCGATTTTAACAGCCACTCGCAGAGCTGGGGCTATGATCACATGGACCAGAGAGGAGAGACTGGAAGACTGGCAAGATGAGAATAGATTCATCTTGATTAACAAGCCATCTGACCCGCATACCTTCTACTCGAGATCATGGCACACTACAACTACACCTGACCTGGTTTTTCATTCACCAGACCTGGAGTGGAACATTAAAAGAATTGTTGGGAAACAGCTAGGTGGCAGTGACCATCGGCCAGTCTTTCTAATTGTAGAAAACGAGCTTGTAAGTGAAAGCAGCACTCTCTCGAGGTGGAACTACAAGAAAGCAGACTGGGCAATGTACAAGCTTCGTACCAGCATACTGGTTAGAAATTTGAACACTGAGAGGGACATAAATAAAGTAGTTGAAGAGTTTGGGAAATGCATACTACAGGCAGCACGAGAAACAGTACCAAGAGGAGCCCGTAAACATTATAAACCCTACTGGAGTAGTGAACTGGAACAGTTTCATAATGATGTGGAAGTGTGTAGAAGGCAAGCAGAAGCCAACCCCTGTCAAGAGCACCACAATAAATACCAGCACGCAAAAGCCAAATTTAAAAGGGCCCAGCTGCAGGCTAGACGGAAAAGCTGGCAGGAGAAAACAGAGTCACTGAACTTTGAAAGAGATACAAGGAAGTTGTGGAAGCTAATAAAACAGTTTAACGATGAGGGTTCAGGGAGAAACTCAAAAATTGCACTACATAAAGGCGGAAACATCTTAACAGGAAAGCAAGCAGCTGACCATTTTGCTGACTCATTCACACAAGATAATAATATAGAAATTAGTCCAGAGAAACAACAGGAGATTCGAGAGAAATCGCAACATACAGGACAGAAGGAAATAGTACACAAGGTTATGTTTAGTTTAGTTTAGTTTAGTCGACGGATCAACATCATGGCACACGGGTGTAACCCATAAGTGCTCCGTACTTCTCCTAACTCAAGCGTGAGTCCGAAGAAACTTACCTCAGTGCACGAACTCCGTAGCACCGGTGAGGATCCTTAAATACTTTGGGTAGATTTTTAACTAGAAATTTTGCCCGGGCAGCGCCGTTAGGCTGCTATTTTTCTATTTCCAACTGCCAAGGGATTTTTTACATGTGCAACAATACACATGGGTGTCTGATCTCACTACCCAGAGACCAGGGGAAATTGTATTACTAGAAGTCCACGTGAAAAAATCCCGGGCCTCACCGTGGGTTGAACCCGGGACTTCCAGCACTCAAGGCGGACACCATACCTTGAGACCACTCAGCCCCCTCAGCACACGAGGTTATGGAGGCACCTAACACAATCAGTGAACTGGAACAAGCAATATCAAAGCTGAAAATAAGAAAGTCACCAGGAGCTGATGGTATCTCCAATGAAATTATCAGAAACCTAGGAACAGAGGCCAAAGCAAAGCTGTTACAGATCTTCAATAACACCTGGAACTTAGGCAATTAAAACTTCATCTTCTTCTTCTTCTTCTTCTTCTTCTTCTTCATCTTCTTCTTCTTCTTCTTCTTCTTCTTCTTCTTCTTCTTCTTCTTCTTCTTCTTCTTCTTCTTCTTCTTCTTCTTCTTCTTCTTCTTCTTCTTCTTCTTCTTCTTCTTCTTTCGTTTGCTTGAAATATGTCTATAACTGCAATGTTGTCTCTTGTATGAATCTAACAGTCTTTTTAAGTTCACTTAGCGGTCCAAAGAGTTTATCTTCCACTGTTGTCTCTCTAGGCCAGAAGGTTCGCCTGGATATGTTGTAGTTTGGGCAATCCTGGAGTTTGTGCTCTGCTGTCTGCGACGCCAAACCACATGTGCACATGGCTGAGTGACCAATCTTGAATTTAGTATACATGTGGTTGCGTAATCTATTGTGTCCTGTTCTGAGGCGCAGAATAGTGACCTGTTCTGATCTGTCCATAACGTGGTAGTCGTCTTAAGTAGGGTTTGGTGGCCTTCTGATTGATTTGATCATTCGTTTCTTTTGGTGGAATGTAATGGGCACAACAGGCTGTTCTTCTTTTGCTCCTTCCTTAGTCAATCGATCAGCTCTGTCGCTTCCGGGTACTCCACAGTGGGATGGTATCCACTGTATGGTGACCTTATGCTGACTGCTAAGTTCAGAAAGTAATATCCTTAGAATTGGTAATTTCACAGACAGGAGTGCCTCTATTACTGATTTTTCATCTGTCAATATCACCACAGGTTGTCTACCATGGCTGGTATTTTGTAGTTTCTCTATTGCGATCTTGATTGCCTCAATTTCAGCATCATAGTTATGGCAGTACTTTCCTGTTGGAACTCTGGCTGTGTCCCTAGTATTATTTGGGTATTCTATATATACTCCCGCTCCTCTATTTCGAACAGCATTTTGCGCTGACCCATCTATGTAGACTCGGATCCAGAGATCCTGTGGGTAATCGTCATCAAGGAAGCTGAGAGTGACTGTTCTGCGCTGTGCAGTTCTGTTCTTCCTTGTCAAATATTCCTCTCACTTTTGTCTGGATTTGTAGCGATAGTCTATGTTCATCTTTCCATAGAGTTGGCTCTGGAATAGTTGTCAGTGGGATACCAACTGTGGGAAGATTGGTGGTTTCTCTGCAAAGTCGTTTGGTCTGGTGGATAAAACTACTTCTTTTCAACCGTCCCATAGCTAAGTTTTCAAATCGGTTCTTCATAGGGTGGCCTGGCAAACTGAGGAACTTGTCTGCTTGTATTAGTGTTTTTGTATATCTGCGTTCTCTCAGTGCTTGTGTCCTCCCCATTTTCTCCATTGCACTATAGGGGTTGATCTCATCCCTCCTGTAATGACTCTAAGAGCTTGATTTTGCACCTAGTTCAGCTCTTGTAGTGTGGTTTTTGTTGATGAACACCGCGCAGTTGACCCGTATTCCAGGTGTGGTCGTATGCTCTGTTGATAAACTTTGCTAAGTATTTTCCCACTGGCCCCCCATGTGGTTCCACATAGCTTTCTCAGGATGGCTATTTTCCTTCTGGCTTTTGCTACAGCTTGATATGTTTTCTCCATGTCATCCTGTCATCAAATGTTACACCAAGGTATGTTGGTTCTTTATCTTCTCTTAGGCGCGTTCCACCGTGACGCAATAGTACTTTCTTGCTCTTTGTCGCCAACTGGCTGGGGTTAGATCCCAGATGGGCAACCACTCAGCCAAATTCGTTTTCTCCTACTGGGGTTTAGTTCTGGGTGCAGTTTGAGATCCCTTACCTCTGTCAGATGGGACTAATTACCACCCCAGATCCCAGAGAGAAAACCTGGAACTGGTGTCTTTTATACTGATTTAAGACACCGTCCCTGATACTCAAGAAAACAGCCAAGAAGTGGCTCGTTGAAGATAGAATATATCTATATAGATTTGGCTGTACTTGGTATCACCAGAAGTGAGAAAGGAGGAGTTCAGTTATGCAACATATTCTGGTTACTTATGACTGCATATGCAAGGTACCTCCCAGACATAAATTCCCCCTTCTGGACAATGTGTTCAAACCCCCACTAAATGATATAATAATGTGTGTACTTGATTACGCTACACAAACATTTATAAACATTTAGAATTATACGGACAAATTGAGTTTTAAAATACAACAACTGTGTTTATTATTTCTAGTCTTGATGATCATATGATGATGATGATTATAATATGGTATACGTAACTTAAGAGGACACTTAGGTCATGCTTCCCCCGGTGAGACGCAGTTCACTGTCAGACTGAAGGAGTCCAAATTGGTCCCTTCACTTGGCTAAGTCATTCCCCGATATGAGTTGACTGTCCATTGCTCCTAAGAGATCTGGAATGAAATGAACGGAGATGGGTAGTATCTACGTCTACACATCTCAAAACACATATGTCTATACATTCATATAAACATACATTCAAGTCATAATATATGATGGTATGATGATATATGATGGCATGTTACATAAACATATATCAGTTCTAAATACATAAATATATATGTATATATTCATGAAACTATTTAGAACATCTATAGCTCAAAACATACATATTCACATACATTTATGTAATAGTGTTTCCCATATAAGTTCACCTCACTTACTCTCTCACTTTCTGATTCATTCATTCCGTCTTGTCGGAAGGGCTGGTCGCACAGTCCCTGTCGAACATTAAAATGCCTTCCCTGAATCTGTCTGGGATATTGAATGTCCTAAGTCATTGTAACGAAGTCAACTCATAACTGATAACTCATAACATGAGTGGAGTCTGGTGGATCTTTATAAATATACTTTATTCGTGTTGATGACAGCTGGAATTAGTGTGGCAACCTTTCTGTTCGGTAGCTTGATGTTAACTGCCCCTTTGACAACAAACCACGTCACGAATTGAGCATCTCTCCTCTCATTCGACCCCGATGCTCAATCGTGCTGTAGTCGTTTCCCACCTAAATACTACCAAAACCCCTTCCTCTGTTACACCTCCCTATGTTTTCTAAAGAATTTTTCCTCTAAAGGAAAAATTCTTTATTCCCAACTCTCTTACTCTATTCCTTCTTTACTTTTAACTCCCACATTTCCTCTAATCTTCCCCAAACCAACTCAAATTTGAGTATATATTATATCATTTAACCCTTCTCTCGGTTATATTGTCAGCTAGTAACCCACTATAAACTATTTCTTCGATTTTGCTTTGTACAATATATCATACCACGTATGGTAACTCTTTTAAAGCAAACAGTCTTTCTTACAGTTCCCAAACCTCCCCAAAGCACTTTATGTTAAGTAACCAAATCTATTTCTTCAAACTATATAGCCATCCACTATATATATTTCTGGTCCCTTCTTGGCTCGTTTCTGTATCAAATATACATATCATAAGAAGAATAGTTCGTATAATCGTTATTGTACACATGGCATTATAAAATCCCTCGCTTTCTCACAACACAAGACAACCAGAACAACAACATACTTAGAAAAGCAAAGAAGGGGTGCGCACCCAGTGATAAGCATAAAGGATGAAAAGACAACGTGATCACATTTACATAAAGCAATGCATAGTCCACACAACCACATTTACCTCCCTTGCCAATAAAAAAAATTTGTACAACAATTTTTTTTTTAAAATACGTCTTATGAAAATAGATCTTTGTTCTCTATAAACCAAGTTGACATACGTTTTCTCAACATTTATATATATATAACATTTATATTGCCATCCACAATCTTGTCTATATTTCCGTCACCTCACCTTTCACCATGAGCCAATGTTCATATTCTATGAACATTATCAATTTAATTAACGCTGGTTTTTCACAGCACCTATTTCTTTCCCCCTCACTTCCCATAATATTTATATAAACACTCCCATTTATATGCTGCCATTCACATTCTCCCCCCTCCTATAATGCTGACTTTAATGTAGCTCCTATTTTCTAACATTTGATATCCATAAGAACCTCTTCATGACGACTATCTATATGTCTCTCTATTAGCCCTCAGTATGTGTCTCTCTGTTAACCCTCATATTATTTTCTTTATTCCAGCCAACACCATAACTACTTGAAAATTAACTTACTTAATTAAATTTATAACTATGTAACCTAATACACCAAACAACTTAATTAACTTAAACAAAATAAAGTCAAAACAAGATCTCCCCCAACTCATTCAAAGAAAACAGATTTTAAAATAATACAACATGCATCTTATCAAACCAAAATAAAATTTTCTAATACTACCTAACACTATTGGTCTCTTTTACGGACCAACAGTTTGTACGTAAAAGTCTAAGAACACAATAACCCTATTCTAAAATCAAGTAACAACAATCATATTACAGAGGCAAATTACGCAAAGAAAAAAAACATATTATATATGAGGCATTACAAACTCAGACTCAATAAAACAAGTTTCTTCTCGCTAAAGAGAAGTTCTTCAAAAAAAATTATAATTCACATAGAATTATCTACTTAAAGTAACCAAGCAAAATTTTCCTCCTATACGAATCAACGTAAGTCATATCTATTCACTCAAGTCACTCTATTGTTTTTATAAGCAAGAAATTGAAACCATTCACCGCCAGGTCTATATATATCTATATCTGTTATTTATAGACCAAATTCTAATTTAAAACAATATCTGTTCTTTTCGTACAAGCCTTTAACTAACAATGGCCGTATTATCTACACCCCAATTGCTTCTCGTGGACAAATTCCTATAACTACTTAATCATTACCATACACCACGATATTCCTAGCAGCAGTAAAAACTTGTCTATTTACTATATAGTACAACTACCTGCTGTCCCATTGATTAACTTATCCATCCAATAAGAAACCAAAACATAATATCAACTAGTAATTCCGTCACTGAGAGAACAAAAATATATATATACCTCAGTCGAACCCACATCCATTGTTTGACTACTCCTCCAGATCATTTATAAAAAGTACCAACAGAAGCCTTTTCCATTTCCACCGTCTCACACACTTCATCAGGTATCTCTTTCCTTAAAGCCTGAAACTTACATCTTGCAATCTGCAATATTTTCTATCAATTTATCTCTTACGTTTCCACTTCTTCAACAACTCCAAGTTTCTCTGTATCAATGCTATCTCTACATCAATATCATCCTCCCCGTATAACCTATCATCCTCTTCCATACTACTAATTGACTCTGATTTCTCATCCATTTCTTCTTCTTCATCTGTATTTCTCTCGTTAGCAGCCGCTAATCTCTTCCGTTCAATATCCCATCTAATTTGTCTATCACTATTTCTTAAGGATCTTTCCAGTAAAGGCATTTCTTCACCACTTGTTGAATACTCTCTAATTCTCCTCTATCTTTTCACTTTTCTTTCTCTTTGTTTATCCATTCTTCTTTTTGTTGCTTGTCTAGTATTTTTAAATGGAGCACTTACTTCTTCTTCCATAGATTCTATACTATCACAATGGGTCTCATTCAACTTTTCTCCTACTATCGTTTTCGGTATTGTTTGTTCTTGAGTATCATCGTAACCTGAAGCCGTTTTTAACTTGTGTGTCGGATCTTTTCTAAAAGCTGGGGTTATTGTAGTTCCCCTAACGACTCGTTCATCTAAGTATCCGGTGTCTGAACAATAATTATTATTATAATTATCATTTTCCTTCTCATCATCATCTCTTCTTAAGTGTTCCACGTGTGCCCTTGCCACATGTCCCGTCACCTGGTTCTTAATATTATACGACACATTTCCTAGCCTTTCTATGACATAATAACCTGGGACCCAACGATCATCAAACTTAGAGTTCCTTCTATGCTTTTTGTAATACACTCTCTCTCCTACTTTAAACTCCTGTAACTTTGTATTCAGGTTTTTGTACTTTTTCTGTCTTTCTCTAGCTTTAACTATATTATTCTTCAACCTCATGTGTGCTTTATGCATTTCTTGTATAATGGTCTCCTGAAAGTCTTCTCCCATATACTTCCGTCTTGGTTTTAAGAGATTATCTATTGGTAATACTGGTTCTCTCCCGTGTATTAAATAAAATGGTGAAAAGCCTGTGCTCACATTTTGATTTGTACGTATGGCGCTAAGCGCTGGTCCCAAAAATAAATCCCAGTCTTTTTCATGTTCATCTACAATCTTTGCTATAATATCATATAACGTACGGTGTTGTCGTTCGTTCCTAGCATTTGAAGAAGGTCTATAGTATGAGGTTTTTACATGTTTTATATTTAAATCCTTCAATAATTTTTCAAATTTCTTATTCACAAATTCTCTACCATTATCTGTAAGTATAATCTGTGGACAACTAAATCTTGGTACAAACTCCTGTAAAAAAATATTAATGACAGTATCAGCGCTCTTATCTGGAATTGCATAAACTTCCGGCCAAAGACTGTAAACGTCTACTATATGAATTAAATATACATTCCCTGACAATGTTCTAGGGTGAGGGCCCGATATATCTAAACTAATTTTCTGCATAGGGAACTGAGGAATATCTGTATCTTGCAAAGGACACTTAATTGTTTTCATATTCCTTAACCTGCATCTTTCACACGTATCCACATATTTGCAAGCAGATCTAAATAAGTTTGGCCAATAATATTTACTCGTAAGTGCTTTCACCAATTTATCCCGACCGAGATGTCCATTTTCATTGTGATATGCTTTTAAAACTTCATTTTCTAAATGTTTTGGAATATATTTCCTTAGCTGTTCGTTCCTTTCACACATATAGTATAACTGTCCATCCTCTTGTAAAACCAAAAAATTCTTCTTATATTTGTTCTCCTCCGTTTCACTTAATTTCTGTTTTATTTGTAAGACTTTTGGATCTAATTCCTGTTCTTCTTTCATACTAAACTGTGCTAAATGTGGGTCTTCTTCCACTCTATGTTCAGCCTCCTGATCCGATGGTAAACTCTCAAAGTCTTCTCCATTTATTATGGCAGAATCTAAAATATTTACTTGCCAGTTTCGATCGTCAATCTCTGGTTCTCCTTCATCTTCTGTGTCACCTGACGACTGTGGGTAGGGAATCCTAGATAATAAATCAGCGCATGTGTTAATCCTACCTGGAATGTATTCAATTTTCGTATTGTATCCCTGTAGATTCAATGCCCACGTCTGTATTTTCCTGTTCTGCACTGGAGCTTCTAAAAAAGACTTTAAAGGCATATGATCAGTTCTAATAACAAAATTTGTGTTATGTAAGTAGTAATTTAGTTTCTGAAGGGCATAATGAATGGCATACGCTTCTTTTTCAATAGTCGTCCATTTGCGTTGAGATTTGCTAAGTTTATGAGATAAGAAGTAAATTGGCCTTTCATTTTTAACCCCTGGTATTCCAGACTCCTTTCCTTCATATGGTTGAACCAAACATGCTCCTATTGCATTGTCCGAAGCATCTGTGTACAGTATTAACTGTTTGTTTAAATCTGGATGCGTCAATAATGGTACCAGTGTTAAGCTGTTTTTTAAATACTCGAACGCTTTTTGACACTCATCATCCCACTTAAATCTAGCGTATTTGCCTGTTAAATTTGTAATAGGTTCTGCTATCTTTGAAAACGCCGGGACAAACCGCTTATAATACGCACAGGTTCCTATAAACGCACGCACTTCTTTAACATTAGTTGGAGGAGGTAACTCTTTAATAACCTTTATCTTTTCTTGGTCTGGTTTTATTCCGTCTCTATTTATAATATAACCCAAATATTTTGTTTCTGTCTTTAAAAACTGGCACTTACTAAGTTTCAATTTAACGTCATGTACCCTTAATCTATCGAATACCAATCTAATATGTTTTAAATGATCACCTACATCTCCTGTCGTAAAAATCAGAATATCGTCTATATAGGCTAGTGCAAACCTTTACATACCTTCTAATACTTCATTTATTAAGAGCATGTAGTGAGATGGCGCAGTTTTGACTCCAAAAGGCATACGTAAAAATTCATAAGAACCCATATGAGTACAGAAAGCACTTTTCTTTTGCGCGTCTGCTGACATCGGGATACACCAAAATCCTGATCTTGCGTCCAACGTCGTGAAAAATGTAGCGCCATTAAGCAGCCCCAAAATATCATCGATCACTGGCAGTGGATATGCTACATTTTTAGTAATTTTGTTCAACGCCCGATAGTCGCAACAGAATCGACTCGAACCATCAGGTTTGGCCACAATTACCACCGGAGATGACCACTCTGATTTTGATCTTGT
This sequence comes from Cepaea hortensis, assembly GCA_963921405.1. NCBI lineage: Eukaryota > Metazoa > Mollusca > Gastropoda > Stylommatophora > Helicidae > Cepaea > Cepaea hortensis. The sequence continues at coordinate 65,492,103 of OY992887.1, forward strand.
GATTATTCCTGCTTTCAACATTTCTTCTATTGCCTTTTCTACAATTTCTCTATTTCTTAAGGGAGTTCTATATGGTTTTAAGCTAATCGGCGGATGGTCTCCCGTATCTATCTCCATTGTTACCGTTTTTGTCTTACCCAACTCTAAATCACTAATTGCAAACACATCCTGATTCTCCTTTATAAACTGTTCCAACACTTCTTTATTTTCTGGTGAAGTCTTTAACTGTGCCAACAATTCCTGTTCTCTTGTCTTTTTATCTAGTGAATGTATTTGTGCTGTATTTCTTTTGAATGGATGGATCAATTCATCCATTCGTGTGTTTCCTCTACTTCCGCGTCCGCGTCTGTTATTAACTCTTTCACTAGAAGATTGTGAACAATTTGTTCCCGGTATTTCTACTCTATCTGTTGCCAATATTTCACTAACGTTACGTTCTAGTTTTGCTACTACACAGCCTCTGTATAATTTAATTTCTCTACCTGTGTTGTTAATCACCATAACTGGAAAGGTTAAGTGTTTATCTAACGCTATTATTCCATCCGGAACTTCCAAACCAGGTTCATCAATTACTTCTTCTTGTAACTCAGTGACTCTGACTGTGTCTCCTGCTACATAATATGGGTTTCTCTTTAGCTTTGCTTGTATCAAATTAATCGACTGTGGCTTTAACGTCGTGGACATTTTAACTCTCACTAGTGCTGATATATGCATGTCTTCCTCCATATCTACATAGACGTCCTTAAATTTTAATTTGTGTAAATCAAATAAAAGTCTTACTCCATTTTTTATCAAAAAATCTCTTCCTAACAGCATGTTTCTATTTAAATCTTTCACTACATGAAAAAGATGTCTTACGTTGACCCCTCCTAGCTTGAAATTTATCATCGTTTGCCCAATTACTTGTAAATTCTGTCCCGTAACGGAGTGAAGATTATTATGACTCCTAAATATCCTACAATTTCTCACTATTCTGTATAGAAAACTTTCTTTTACTACACTAACCTGAGCTCCCGAATCAATTAATGTACGAATTCTATACTTTCCTACTTCTATTATACAAGAACTATAATCTGTTTTATTTTCTATAAACTGCTTGACTTCATCTAGTTGAAAATATTCTCTGTTCGTCCTAGTATACCTGTTATTAACGTATTCTTTAAACCTTGGAACCTTATACTTTCCCTTCCTACTCCAGGTCCCATTTAATAGGTAGGGCGCCGGTTTTCCTGCGTTGTTCTTGTACCTGTAAAATTTCTGTGTCTATCTTCTACATTCCTATTTAACCTATTGCCATTTCTACTCTGTGTATTCGATTGGACACGCCTATTTCCACAAAAACGAGCCATGTGTCCCCGCTGACCGCAAGAATAACAGACTATATTTGTGTTACCTACCGTCTCAGCTGTAGGATACCTCATTTGTCTTCTTTCCTCATACTCATTTCTATTTCTGCCTTGTACCATCTGTACACCTCCCCTCCTATTCCATCCGAACCTTGTTTGTCCTATTTCCATGGGCTCCTCAACTCTATCTTCTCGACTAGTTCCTATTTCTCGTCCTGTTCTCAATCTAAACCTACGTCTCAAATTTTCTTCTTGTACTGCAATATCTACAGCCTGTGACAACCTCTCAGGGTTTTCCCTCATCAACTTAAATTTCAAACCATCGGATTTTATTCCATCTACAAAAATGCCGACTAACATCCTCTCTACCTCTTCTCCTTGTACATTCTGTCCCAAGAATGCCTCTTCAGCCAGGTTAATCAACCTATCGCTGAACAACTGTACCGTCTCCCCACTATTTTGTTTAGACTGTCTCAATACCGAAAAGGCATGTTGTGGATCCGTTATTTCTGCGTACTTATGTGCCAGGTCGGTTTTGAACTGCTCCCATGTTTCATCTACTCTAGCCTCTAACTTTCTTCTAATATGCTGTGAAACTGGTTCTGTGGCTGCCTGATATGCAAGTCTCATTTTCTCTTCATCTGATGCAGATACCAAATACGCATATTTTTCTATGGAAGTGATCCATTTCTTAAACTCTCTGGCCTGTCCACTAAACTTAACAATTTCGGTTGCCATTCCCTGTTGTTTAATAATCGTATCAAGTCTACCTACCGCTGTTCCTACCCCCGTCAATACTTGTATCAAAGAGTCTTGTTCCGCCATGCTGAAATATTATTATATATAACAAACAATCACAACCTCATTTGTAATCAGCTAATTAAAGAAATTCAGTTTACATATACACAAGAACAGTTCGACTAGATAATAGGGTCACAGATTACCCTACTCTCGGTTCCTGATCCAAGCAAGTTTCGTGTATTCCTCTAGACTCGTCTTCAGGTTACACTCAAACACTAGGATTCTGCGTCAGCTGAAAATCAGTCGCGGAGTTCAGGTAGCGGAGTTCAGGTAGTCTGTCTCTTCCTCCAAGTAACGTCGTCTCTTCAGTTAGTTACTTCTCTTGGGATGCCTGGATAAACTTCAACCCCTGGTTGGGTCCCTTCTGAGATGGAGTACATCATCGACGTCTTGAGATAGTCTGACACACAACAGCGAGCGGCTCTCAACTGCAGTAGAGCCCCGAGATAGTCTGACTCGTCAACAAAACATTGGGCAATCCATGAAGTAATGCCTTATTTATTTGCTGTCTCGATCTTCTTTTACCAACGTTCTTTTTTCTATTTGTTAGCGTTCAGAACGAAACCTATTAACATTGAGGCTGAACTTGATTGTCTTATTGAAAAGTTCTTTCTCACCTGCAACAACGATCCGACTGGATTTGCCCTTTAGCCAAACTTTTGCTCGGTCAAGACACGATTAAACTGGGCCGACTTTCAGCACACTCCTGCTCGCTCGAGATATCGATTAGACAGCTTGACCTTCAGGAAAACTTCTGCTCCTGACACGTCCGTTAGATGAACGGATAAGAGGAGTCGCCAGGATAGTGTCCACAGTTGACGCTCGCCGGTTTGATAACGATCTCAGGTGTCGCAATTCGTTATGGCCAGTTTCACTTTTCTCCTGACGCCAGCAAAATTTTGACAGCCAGTCTTGAAAAAGACTTACAGACAACCACCCCTGGGCGGGCTTTTGGTCGCTGTATTTTTCGCTGATACGTTATTGGCCATTTTTTCCACTGCGCCTTGTTACGTTCAATGGTTGTTCAAAAGCGTGCCAAAATTATTTCTGGCGACCGACTGAGACAAACGGAGCAAGGATCATCTTCTTAGTTTTTGGCCTCCGCGATGTTATATAGTATACGGCATGACTTCGCGTTACACCAGGCTCGAATCCTGGTCACGGCACCATTTCATTTATTGTAACGAAGTCAACTCATAACTGATAACTCATAACATGAGTGGAGTCTGGTGGATCTTTATAAATATACTTTATTCATGTTGATGACAGCTGGAATTAGTGTGGCAACCTTTCTGTTCGGTAGCTTGATGTTAACTGCCCCTTTGACAACAAACCACGTCACGAATTGAGCATCTCTCCTCTCATTCGACCCCGATGCTCAATCGTGCTGTAGTCGTTTCCCACATAAATACTACCAAAACCCCTTCCTCTGTTACATCATGTCTGTCCTCATACAGACATCATGCAGACAAGGTGAACTAGTGCCATTCCTCAAACCAAGTGGTTTCACCACAATCTTGGAAGGCACTCAAAGTGTTGGTCCAAATAATCAATGTTAATTGGACGCTATCAAGAGACTGGTAGCTCTCAGGAATTTCTCCTAAGTAGTCAGTCTCCCCAATGTTTAACATCATACAGGATGAATCTAAATGTATCTCCTGTACATGCATAAGCCACACACTCATGTAGCTTGGATAATGGATTTCTCCAAATTATCACATACAACAAATCAGACAACCAAGTGGTGAATGAAAGAAGAAGGTAGTTCTCAGTGTAATAGTAAATCTAGAAACTGGAATACTGAGTAACAGAAAATCCACCAGTGTAAAGTTTGAGAGAATATGCAGAATCAAGAAAACTACACAGGCTCAGACTAGCAGAGAAACGTATCAAAGTAACAATAATGTGGTATTACCTGAGTTTAGCTAGGAAATCCTGTCATACGACTTTGTATTGAAGTAACAAAACGAGAGGGTAATCTCTCACCAGAAATTAAAATTCCGGCTTCCCTGGTACGCTATTGTGAATGCATCTGAAGTCTTGCTGGCCACTGCGCATAGTTTTATTCTCTCCGTTCCTGGCTAGTTTCCACGCGGGCTAATTAGTATGTCCCCTATTCATTAACTCCGCCTATTCTATTTCATGTAGGATGAGTTACCGGGATGGATTAAGTCCCAAATTCTTTTCACCCCTCCTCCTTTCCTGTGAAGGGTAGTTTCATCTGTCAATCCAATTTGACCGATGTTCCGCCGCATGTCTGAAACAATGAAACATGCTTCGCTAGTGATGCAATAGACGTTGCGTCATAACTACATCCCCATCTGCGGTTAACACAAGCCTTCCTTGGTTGCTGTCAGGAATGTGTCAGCCATGTGTTCCTACTTTGCCGCCCGTATTTCAGTGAGGTGTTAAGCATCTGGTCCTAATTGCTCCTTTGTGGTGGCAACTACAGACGTCCCGGCTCCACAAAGTCTGAACTTTTAGACAGGTGTTAGGCCTGCATTATATTGCTGTCTTTGGATCACACGGGTATTCCCCTGAGTAGCACCGCTGTGTATCAACATCGTCCCCAGCCCACATTTCACACTTTGCCGCCTTTCTCTTCCCTTGTACTGAAAATAATGAGTTTTCAACCTTTGATAGCGCCTGCCGACTGGTGCCGTGGTGTCTGGGTTTTACGTTTTATCTGTACATCAAAGTTTTCTAAGACCTAGCATTACAGAAATGATGGGGCCTGCGTGGTCAAAATGTATTTTTCTCTTGTTTTCAATCCTCTTGCATTTCTATCATTTTCTGGTGGACGTTTATGCTTTTAGAAAATGATAGAAAAATATTGTGGGCTCTTTAATTCCTTTTGAACTTGTGTCATTCAGATGCTGACCGAAGGCGTCCCGTCACACTCTTGCAGTTTCTCAGTTTCTTCATCAGACCTTCTTTCCAGACTTTGTCAAAGGCTTTCTTCAGATCTATCCATGCCGCAAGTACCAGCTTCTTCTCTTGGAATGCATCCTCAACTTCTTGAGAGAGATAGGTTGTCTGATCTTCCATAGAGTAGCACTGCCAAAAGCCAGCCTGTTGTGGCACAAGGATGTTTTCACTTTCAATGTACTACTGTAGTCTGTGATTGATGATGCATTCCATTGTTTTGCAGAGACAGCTGGTGAGGCTAATTGGTCTGTAGCTGGAGGCAATGGAACTATCTTTCCCAGATTTTAGGAGGGGTATCATGATTGCTTCTCTCCAGGCTTGTGAAACACTGCCTAAGTTCCAGGTGTTATTGAAGATCTGTAACAGCTTTGCTTTGGCCTCTGTTCCTAGGTTTCTGATAATTTCATTGGAGATACCATCAGCTCCTGGTGACTTTCTCATTTTCAGTTTTGATATTGCTAGCTCCAGTTCACTGATTGTGATAGGTGCCTCCATAACCTCATGTACTATTTCCTTCTGTCCTGTATGTTGCCATTTATCTCGAATCTACTGTTGTTTCTCTGGACTAGTTTCTATATTGTTATCTTGTGCGAATGAGTCCGCAAAATGGTCAGCTGCTTGCTTTCCTGTTAAGATGTTTCCGTCTTTATGTAGTGCAATTTTTGAGTTTCTCCTTGAATCCTCATCGTTAAGCTGTTTTATTAGCTTCCACAACTTCCTTGTGTCTCTTTCAAAGTTCAGTGACTCTGTTTTCTCCTGCCAGCTTTTCCGTCTAGCCTGCAGCTGGGCCCTTTTAAATTTGGCTTTTGCGTGCTGGTATTTATTGTGGTGCTCTTGACAGGGGTTGGCTTCTGCTTGCCTTCTACACACTTCCACATCATTATGCAACTGTTCCAGTTCACTACTCCAGTAGGGTTTATAATGTTTACTGGCTCCTCTTGGTACTGTTTCTCGTGCTGCCTGTAGTATGCATTTCCCAAACTCTTCAACTACTTTATTTATGTCCCTCTCAGTGTTCAAATTTCTAACCAGTATGCTGGTGCGAAGCTTGTACATTGCCCAGTCTGCTTTCTTGTAGTTCCACCTCGAGAGAGTGCTGCTTTCACTTACAAGCTCGTTTTCTACGATTAGAAAGACTGGCAGATGGTCACTGCCACCTAGCTGTTTCCCAACAATTCTTTTAATGTTCCACTCCAGGTCTGGTGAATGAAAAGCCAGGTCAGGTGTAGTTGTAGTGTGCCATGATCTCGAGTAGAAGGTATGCGGGTCAGATGGCTTGTTAATCAAGATGAATCTATTCTCATCTTGCCAGTCTTCCAGTCTCTCTCCTCTCTGGTCCATGTGATCATAGCCCCAGCTCTGCAAGTGGCTGTTAAAATCGCCACATACAATCATTTTCCCTTTTAATGGTAGTGTGTCCAGTGCCTGTGGGCGGTCATTTGGACAGTAGTAATTGATCAGGTGAAGGTCTGTATTGTCTGTCTTAAGTTTAAGTGCTTGATACTCAGCCCCTTCCAGGTTGGTAAAGCTCTCAACCTACTTCTTGTTTTTCAGTGATTCATTCATTGCTTTTCAAGTTTTACCTCAGTTCACCTTATTCTCGTTAACCACGCTTCATTCCCACGAACTGCTACTATATGTTTTACGTTCCATCCTCATAGTCCTTTAAGCTTTTGTTGATTTTTACAACACAGATAAGTATTTGTTAATCAATTTTTGTTTGTTTGTTCTGTGCTGAAGAAGGCTTTGGCCGCAATGTCCATTGTTTTTTGTAGTTGTGCTTTGGTAAAGCTCTCAACCTACTTCTTATTTTTCAGTGATTCAATTTGGGAAGCAGGGATGTTATTTTTGACAAGGGTCAGTATCCCACCCTTTCGCCTGTCCTTTCGGTCAGATCGGTAACACTGGTGGCCTCTGATTTTGAAGGCTATATTTTCGTTGAGGTGTGTTTCTTGCAAGCAGCATACGCTTATATTTTCTTGGGCCAAGATGTTTTCTAGTTCTATTCTTTTCTTTTTGACACCCTCTGCATTCCAGTGCATTATTGTAAGTCTTTGTTTGGTACTTCCAGACGCTCTATTGTCAGACCAGTGCACAAAAGCTTTGGGTCAGAGAGTACTCTACAAGTAAAGTTAATTATACATAATGACGTCCTTAATATAATGTTTTTTAGTCATGTGATAAGTACTGACCAATGAATAAAAGAGTACGTGCTTATCATCACATGATGCATAGGTTCTGTTTCTGACCATTGAGAAAATGGCCGGGTTGATCCAAAATCTGTTCAAAGAGCGGTGGTTCAGTTTCTTTCATTTGAAGGATGTCGACCAGTGCACATTCATCAAAGAATGCAGGCAACGTACGGTAACAAATGTGTGTTGAAAGCAACAGTGACAGACTGGGCACGAATGTTTCAGAAAGGACGTCAGTTCACGACAGATCTTCAACGGGCGTAGCGCATATTGTTGCAACAGAAACCATCGCCAAAATTGATGCAGCAGTACAGATGAACTGTTGTCGAAGCATACATTCGCTAGCAAAAGAATTTGATGTGTCAATTGGGACAATTCAAAATGTCGTTCGTAAGAAACTGCAATATCGGAAGGTGTGTTCACAGTGGGTACCACAGATATTGACTGACCACCAAAAAGAGGAATGCATGGGATGGTGTTTGAACCACTTGCTGCGTTACAGAGTGGAGGATGATGTATTTCTCTTCCGCATATTGGCAGGATATGAATCATGGTGTCACCACTTTGAGCCGAGCAGCAAAAGAGAGAGGGCATACAATGGAAGCATGCTGGATCACCAAAAGCCAAAAAATTCAAGTTACAATGTTTCTGCTGGTAAAGTTATGCTGAGTGCATGTTTTTACCATGAAAGGTTATTGTTGGCCAACTTTAAAGAACCTGGTGTCAAAATCAACTCTACCCACTACTTGCAAACACTAGAGAAGCTGCAAAAAGCCATCAAGAATAAACGACCCGGCATGCTTTCTCGCGGTGTGATTTTGTTGCACAATAATGCTCGTCCGCATGTTGCAAAGATTGTGCAGGAAGTATTAGCAAGGAAGAAGTGGGAAATTCTGCAACATCCAGCCTATAGTCCTGATTTATCACCATGTGATTTTCATTTGTTCGGACCTCTAAAACAAGCTCTCAAGGGGCAGCGATTTCACACAGATGCAGACGTAATGAACTCGGTAAACACTTGGTTCAGTGAGCAACTACAATCCTGTTGTTGCAGACTGCATTCGCCGCCTACCTAAGCAATGGAATGCTTGCCTGAATGCCTACGGCGACTTCTTCTGACCAACCCATGGTGCATAATTCATTCAAAATGAATGCTTTGTTTAATTCTACCACACCTGTTAATGTTTCTTTCATGCTTTTGTAATAAAGCCATTGGAACGGGTTTCAAATGAATGTCTTTAATATAATGTATTAAAATAGAGAGAGCTAGTATTAGCAAGCGACATGTGATGGGTTATGGAGAAATTAAGTATAGAAAGAATGAAAAGAAAAAAAAAAAAGCTTAAGGTTAGTTTGGACAGATTTCCAAGGATATAAACTGTGATGATGCGATATTTGTGTGTTTCAATTAGTGATCTGCTAAGGAGAAGTGCAGCCGTTATTGGCACCCTAACATAATTTTCTTGTTATTGACAGATGTGATACAGAATGTCAGGCTTAAGTCCTGTTTTTAAGATTAACCTTACACTTATAGTTTGTTTCTATACATTTTCTACATGAAAACAGATAGAGATTTTGAAGTGTTTAGATTTCAAGTAGCTCATTGAATCAATATAACTAAAGTAATATTATATGTGTCATCTATGATGCTGGCTTATACAGTGACAGTGAAAATTTAACTATAGCTACATGTCGAACATTTTCCTGCTTTCATTTTTAGACTGACAACTATAAGTAAAGCTAAGGACCCTTTTACATCTTCTGTGCATTGGGCATGTTGTGCTAGACCCATATTTGTATAGACCAGTCAACACTTGGTGGATAATGTGGTCAGTATCACAATGGCCACCTTTACTCCCCAAGATATTTCCCGGTATCCGTTTCTGGCTGGGTCAACCTGGAAGCCCAGGTCAATTTTTAAAACTCACCCCAATGTGGATTTGAATCCATGACCACTGGGCCAGCAGGCTAGCTTTCAGCCACTGCACTTTCATGACTCCCTCTAACAAATATACACAAACATAAATGTGAAACATATGAGACAAAATCATGGAAAAATAAAAGGACAGTCTAAAGGGAAACAAGACCGTCTCGCAAGTAGTGGGTCACTGAACTCACTACTGCATATATGTATTCCAGGAACATTTACCTTTAGTCTGACAATAGTGGGATCTTGACCCAGCAATTAATCATTAATGTACTTTTGGTAAAGTGAAGGCACAAGTAGTGTATTTGGTGATTTTTAAAATGTTCAGCAATAAAGGATGTTGAAAAACAAGTTTGCATTAAGTGCTGTTGCACATTAGGTAAAATGCCAAAAGGCTGCTTGGCTGCAGTGAAAAGGTCTGTGGATGATATTTCTCTATCCTTGTGTCCATTGCGGTTTCATTATTGAATTGATTGTGAGCCACGTCCACATCAGTTTGTTCCATTCATCATTCCTGTTGTTCCATAGTCAGCACAAGACTTTCTCCGCAGCCTCACTCAGTTGTTTTAAAGCCAAGTTCTCAACAGTCCTTCAGTCTCTGTTGCTTTAGCACATCGTATGTGGAATTGGAAGCCAGACTTCTTGTGCCTACCATGAATAGTCTGACTGCATAATTGTCTTGCCTCAGGCCGGCCACCAGAATGCCATACTGTTCCTTGATTTTTGATTTATACAATACAGTCAGCTCAATAAGTGTAACTGGACAAGACAACACAATAACTGGTCATTTCTGAGACATCCAGATTATGTCAGGATATTGTCTACGACCCTTCATGTCTACTGCCGACCCCCAGTCCTTCACGCTATTAGAAGGGATGATAAGTTTGCATGGTATTTGACTGGTAGTACCCTGTAAATCAGCCGTGCTCAGACAATGCATGTTTGAATCTGCTCTCAACAGAGGAGACATATTGCATCGTTAGACTTTCCCCATGTGGCCAGGTTAGTGTAATGTGCAAATTGTTTCTGGCAAGTGAAAACCCCATGTTTGATAAAAGAGGAAAGAAATGATATAGTTTCCTCTATCCTTTTAGTTACTGACAGATTTTGAGTGACAAATAAAAATTATATGAAAAATAATGCTGTCAGAAGAATTTAAGAATTTGTACTGCTAAGGACAGGTGAACTGGCGAACCTTAACCTAAAAGACAAATTTCCCAGCCAAGCTTTATTAAGGAAGAGCGGTAGTATTGTATATTCAGTAATTAATTTTACTCCAGTAATTCTTACAGTTTACTAATTTTAACATAGTTTATATATAAAAGACGATGTATTTAGGGATGTATTTGATGCGTTCGATAACGGTCCATCCGATTGAGATGAAATTTTCTACATGTATTCTTTTCATTCCCATGCAGCCAACTGTCATAGTTTGTTAGTGTACAATCAGCTATTTACTTACTAAAATTTAATATTTAAATTTACATTATCATTTATATATAGCGAGTGGACTTAACTTAAGAAAAGTTATTTCAAGGGGCATAACTTTTAATAGCATTGCCATATATTTTAAATATAGATTGTTGCATTGTTTTCAAAGATTTATAAACTCTTGTCTACAGTTATTTACAGGCATATGAGTTATAATAAATAATTATATAATCTTTAAGGCATTTTCAAAGTTTCCATAAAAATAATGCATCTATTTAAATGGTGAAAATTTTCTAACTCATCTTTTTATGTTTAAAGAAGTTATCTAGAGTAATGTAGGTGATTAAAAGCAGTTTTCATTACAAATAATGGATGGTGTGTGGAAGGACATTCTTAAGTTAATTTTATTTTGTTATATGAATTTAATGAGACACTCCCCGCCAGGAGCTGGGCGAAGCCGCGCCGGGTCAGATAGATAGACAGACAGTCGGGAACGGGAGCTTATATGACTACTTATATGAATTAAATGAGATGCTCCCCACCAGAGGCTGGGCGAAGCCAGGCCGGGTCAGACAGACAGACAGACAGACAGATAGTCGGGAACGGGAGCTTATATGACTACTTATATGAATTAAATTAGATGCTCCCCACCAGGGACTGGGTGAAACCGGGCTGAGTCAGACAGACAGACAGATAGTCAGGAACGGGAGCTTATATGACTACTTATATGAATTAAATGAGATGCTCCCCACCAGAGGCTGGGCGAAGCCGGGCCGGGTCAGACAGACAGACAGATAGTCGGGAACGGGAGCTTATATGACTACTTATATGAATTAAATGAGATGCTCCCCACCAGGAGCTGGGTGAAGCCGGGCCGGGTCAGACAGACAGACAAGCAGACAGACAGATAGTCGGGAACGGGAGCTTATATGACTACTTATATGAATTAAATTAGATGCTCCCCACCAGGGACTGGGTGAAACCGGGCTGAGTCAGACAGACAGACAGATAGTCAGGAACGGGAGCTTATATGACTACTTATATGAATTAAATGAGATGCTCCCCACCAGAGGCTGGGCGAAGCCGGGCCGGGTCAGACAGACAGACAGACAGATAGTCGGGAACAGGAGCTTATATGACTACTTATATGAATTAAATGAGATGCTCCCCACCAGGAGCTGGGCGAAGCCGGGCCGGGTCAGACAGACAGACAAGCAGACAGACAGATAGATAGATAAATCCCCACCAGGGGCTGGGCGAAGCCGGGCAGGGTCAGCTATCTTATATATAAATTAGGATGTATGTCTGTATGTATGTATGTCCTTTATGCGTTCGCGAACGGGCCATCCGATTGAGATGAAATTTTCTACACGCCTTCCTTTCATTCCAGAGATGCCAACTGTCGTAGTTTTTTTTTCTTCTTCCTCCTCCTCCCTCCTCCCTCCTCCCCCTCCCAAAATACGTACGTCCAGGAAATGGTCTTCTACATAGACACTTCTCTCTGAGGTCCGCGATAACATATTAACCTGGTGGCATGGCAATCAATCATCCTACTACCTCCTCCCTCCTCCTCCCTTCTCCCTCTTCCTCCTCCCTCTTCCTCCCTCCGCCTCCTCCCTCCTCCCACTCTCTACTCCTCCTTCCTCCTCCCTCCTCCTTCTCCTCCCTCCTTCTCCCTCTTCCTCCCTCTTCCTGCTCCCTCCGCCTCCTCCCTCCGCCTACTCTCTCCTCCTCCTCCCTCCTCCTACTCCCTTCTCCTCCTCCTCCTCCTCCTCTCTCCTCCTCCCTCCTTCTCCCTCTTCCTCCTCCCTCCTCCTCCCCTCCTCCTCCACCCTACTCCTCCCTCCTCTTCCTAATCCCTCCTCCTCCCTCCTATTCCTCCTGTCTCCTCCTCCCTCCTTCTCCCTCCTCCTTCTACCTCTTCCTCCCTCCTCCTTCTCCCTCCACCTCCTCCCTCCTCCTCTCTCTCCTCCTCCTCCCTCCTCCTCCCTCTCCTCCTCCCTTCTCATCCTCCCCCACCTACGTTCTCCTCCTCCCTCCTCCTCCTTCTCCCTCCTCCTCCCCCTCCCTCCTCCCCCTCCTCCTCCTCCTTCACCCTCCTCCCTCCTCCTCCTCCTCCTTCACCATCCTCCCTCCTCCTCCTCCCTCCTCCTCATCCTCCCTCCTCCTCCCTCCTCATCCCTCTTCCTCCTCCTCCTCCCTCCTCCCTCCTCCTTCTCCCCTTTCCCCCCTCTTTCTCTTAATCCCTCCTCCTCCCTTCTCCTCCCTCCTATTCATCCCTACTCCTCCTCCTCCCTCCTCCTCCTCTCTCCGCCTATCTCTTCCTCCCTCCTCCTCCCTCCTCTCTCTTCCTCCTCCCTCCTCTCTCTTCCTCCTCCCTCCTCCTCCCTCTTCCTCCTCCTCCTCCCTCCTCCTTCCTCCTGCTCCCTCCTCCTCCTCCCTTCTCCTCCCTTCTCCTCCTCCCCCTCCTCCCCCTCCCTCCTCCCCCCCCTCCCTCCTCCCCCTCATCCGTCTTCCTCCCTCCTCCTTCTTCCTCCCTCCTCCTCCCCCTCCTCCCCCTCCTCCTCCCTCTCCTCCTCATCCCTCCTCCTCCATTCTCCTCCTCCCTCCTCCTCCTCTCTCTACCTCCTCCCTCCTCCTCCCTTCACATTCCTCCTCCTCCCTCTTCCTCCTCATCCCTCCTCCTCTATCCTCCTCCCTCCTCCTCCCTCTACCTCCTCCCTCCTCCTCCCTTCACATTCCTCCTCCTCCCTCTTCCTCCTCCTCCCTCTCATCCTCTTCCCTCCTTCTCCTCCCTCCTCCTTCTCCCTCTTCCTCCTCCCTCTTCCTCCCTCCGCCTCCTCCCTCCTCCCACTCTCTACTCCTCCCTCCTCCTTCTCCTCCCTCCTCCTCCTCCTCCCTCTTCCTCCCTCTTCCTGCTCCCTCCGCCTCCTCCCTCCGCCTACTCTCTCCTCCTCCTCCCTCCTCCTCCCTCTCCCTCCTCCTCCTCCCTCTCCTCCTCCTCCTCCTCCTACAATCTCCTCCTCCCTCTTTCTCCCTCTTCCTCCTCCCTCCTCCTCCCCCCTCCTCCTCCACCCTACTCCTCCCTCCTCTTCCTAATCCCTCCTCCTCCCTCCTATTCCTCCTGTCTCCTCCTCCCTCCTACTCCCTCCTCTTCCCTCCTCCACCTCCCTCTTCCTCCTCCCTCCTCCATTTACCCAAGACAGACAGACATACAGATAGTCGGGAACGGGATCTTATATGACTACTTATATGATTTAAATGAGATGCTCTCCACCATGGGCTGGGCCGGGTCAGACAGACAGACAGACAGACAGACAGATAGATAGACAGACAGACAGACAGACAGACAGTCGGGAACGGGAGCTTATATGACTACTTATATGAATTAAATGAGATGCTCCCCACCAGAGTCTGGGCGAAGCCGGGCCGTGTCAGCTAGTCTTATATATAAATTAGGATGTGCGTATCTCTGTATGTATGTATGTATGTATGTCCTTTATACGCCCGCGAACGGCCCATCCGATTGAGATGAAATTTTCTACACGCCTTCCTTTCATTCCAGAGATGCCAACTGTCGTAGTTTTTTTTTTCTTCTTCCTCCTCCTCCCTCCTCCCTCCTCCCCCTCCCAAAATACGTACGTCCAGGAAATGGTCTTCTACATAGACACTTCTCTCTGAGGTCCGCGATAACATATTAACCTGGTGGGATGGCAATCAATCATCCTACTACCTCCTCCCTCCTCCTCCCTTCTCCCTCTTCCTCCTCCCTCTTCCTCCCTCCGCCTCCTCCCTCCTCCCACTCTCTACTCCTCCTTCCTCCTCCCTCCTCCTTCTCCTCCCTCCTTCTACCTCTTCCTCCTCCCTCTTCCTGCCTCTTCCTGCTCCCTCCGCCTCCTCCCTCTGCCTACTCTCTCCTCCCTCCTCCTCCCTCTCCCTCCTCCTACTCCCTTCTCCTCCTCCTCCTCCTCTTCCTCCTCTCTCCTCCTCCCTCCTCCTCCCTCCTCCTCCCCCTCCTCCTCCCCCTCCTCCTCCCCCTCCTCCTCCACCCTACTCCTCCCTCCTCTTCCTAATCCCTCCTCCTCCCTCCTATTCCTCCTGTCTCCTCCTCCCTCCTTCTCCCTCCTCCTTCTACCTCTTCCTCCCTCCTCCTTCTCCCTCCACCTCCTCCCTCCTCCTCTCTCCTCCTCCTCCCTCCTCCTCCCTCTCCCTCCTCCCTTCTCATCCTCCCCCACCTACGTTCTCCTCCCTCCTCCTCCTTCTCCCTCCTCCTCCCCCTCCCTCCTCCCCCTCCTCCTCCTCCTTCACTCTCCTCCCTCCTCCTCCTCCTCCTTCACCATCCTCCCTCCTCCTCCCTCCTCCTCATCCTCCCTCCTCCCTCCTCCTCCCTCCTCATCCCTCTTCCTCCTCCTCCTCCCTCCTCCCCCCTCCTTCTCCCCTTTCCCCCCTCTTTCTCTTAATCCCTCCTCCTCCCTTCTCCTCCCTCCTATTCATCCCTACTCCTCCTCCTCCCTCCTCCTCCTCTCTCCGCCTATCTCTTCCTCCCTCCTCCTCCCTCCTCTCTCTTCCTCCTCCCTCCTCTCTCTTCCTCCTCCCTCCTCCTCCCTCTTCCTCCTCCTCCTCCCTCCTCCTTCCTCCTGCTCCCTCCTCCTCCCTTCTCCTCCCTTCTCCTCCTCCCCCTCCTACCCCTCCCTCCTCCCCCTCATCCGTCTTCCTCCCTCCTCCTTCTTCCTCCCTCCTCCTCCCCCTCCTCCTCCCTCTCCTCCTTATCCCTCCTCCTCCATTCTCCTCCTCCCTCCTCCTCCTCTCTCTACCTCCTCCCTCCTCCTCCCTTCACATTCCTCCTCCTCCCTCTTCCTCCTCATCCCTCCTCCTCCTATATCCTCCTCCCTCCTCCTCCTCCTCCCTCTACCTCCTCCCTCCTCCTCCCTTCACATTCCTCCTCCTCCCTCTTCCTCCTCCTCCCTCTCATCCTCTTCCCTCCTTCTCCTCCCTCCTCCTTCTCCCTCTTCCTCCTCCCTCTTCCTCCCTCCGCCTCCTCCCTCCTCCCACTCTCTACTCCTCCCTCCTCCTTCTCCTCCCTCCTCCTCCTCCCTCTTCCTCCCTCTTCCTGCTCCCTCCGCCTCCTCCCTCCGCCTACTCTCTCCTCCTCCTCCCTCTCCCTCCTCCTCCTCCCTCTCCTCCTCCTCCTCCTCCTGCGATCTCCTCCTCCCTCCTTCTCCCTCTTCCTCCTCCCTCCTCCTCCCCCTCCTCCTCCACCCTACTTTTCCCTCCTCTTCCTAATCCCTCCTCCTCCCTCCTATTCCTCCTGTCTCCTCCTCCCTCCTCCTCCCTCCTCTTCCCTCCTCCACCTCCCTCTTCCTCCTCCCTCCTCCATTTACCCAAGACAGACAGACATACAGATAGTCGGGAACGGGATCTTATATGACTACTTATATGATTTAAATGAGATGCTCTCCTCCTCCTCCCTCTCCTCCTCCTCCTCCTCCTGCGATCTCCTCCTCCCTCCTTCTCCCTCTTCCTCCTCCCTCCTCCTCCCCCTCCTCCTCCACCCTACTCCTCCCTCCTCTTCCTAATCCCTCCTCCTCCCTCCTATTCCTCCTGTCTCCTCCTCCCTCCTCCTCCCTCCTCTTCCCTCCTCCACCTCCCTCTTCCTCCTCCCTCCTCCATTTACCCAAGACAGACAGACATACAGATAGTCGGGAACGGGATCTTATATGACTACTTATATGATTTAAATGAGATGCTCTCCACCATGGGCTGGGCCGGGTCAGACAGACAGACAGACAGACAGACAGATAGATAGACAGACAGACAGACAGACAGTCGGGAACGGGAGCTTATATGACTACTTATATGAATTAAATGAGATGCTCCCCACCAGAGTCTGGGCGAAGCCGGGCCGTGTCAGCTAGTAGTTTATATAATAGAACTTCAGAAATGAAATTTAAACAAAAGACGCCATAAACAATATATTGCATGATTTATTGTCTGGCATATATTGCTTCTGTGATGAATTGACTCAGCATTATCAGAACGTATCTCTTATTTCACAAGAAAAGAGTAAAAACTTCACCACAGTGCTCAGAATTTAGTTATGACGCAAAATTGTGCGCCAACACACACAGTGACCAGTCTGTTTTCTATCAAAGGTTGTAAAATCCCATTTTACAGCAAAGGAAAGGGACCATAGAGGATTTTACATTCCTGCTTTATAAAATGCTGAAAACCACTGATTAACACCTAAACCTGGACTGAGATAAGACTTTCAGCCAGACATACATGTGAATTTAACACTGGCAGTAGAAGACACATTTTTGCCAAATGAAGATTAACCCAGCTTTATAAAAATGGGTACTGGACAATTTTCTGAGAAAGGAAGGAAAGATTAGGGGGAAGGAAACTGACCACCTATCTCATATGTTGCAGCCTAGAAAATGTGAAGGCTTAACACTTCATACCCTCTGTGACAGTACCTGCTATGGAACAACTTTTTTTCTTTTTTAAGGGTGTTTTTTATTGACACTATCGTTATTATTGATATGCTGCATGGGATCTTATTTAAAGAGTTTGGCAACTGTTAAAGGAAAACCATGGCATCTCTTTCTTTGAATTGACAAGCAGAGAATTAGTCTTGTCAGGATTTATTTGGAAGAATATGTGTACATATGCTTCATAGACTACATAAAAGTATTTGTCAGTCTGAAACGAGGAAATAATGCAATTGAGAACAGTTCAACATTGATGACAAAGACCTGCATATAATAAAGAACATATAATGGCAGCAAACAGCAGCCATAAGAGTCATCCACCATTTAGGAAAATTTCAGCACGTAAAGAAGGGTGTCAGACAAGGATCTGTATAGCCTCCTGATTTATTTTTATTATATAATGATTGATATATAGAATGATGATAGTGCTTTTGACTGGCATTTGTTCACTATAGGGCAAGTTAGCGCTGTTCGTGTTGAACATTTAATCTCTCAGTTGAAGAAGTGAGGATATGTATGATGCACAAAGAATAATATCGCTCTATCCCTCATTTGAGATGAGTGACGGCATTACCTATCGCATTCAACAGATTACCTGTCTCCAGAAGTCTCTGGAAGATTAAAGGGACAAACGTGCTGCCCTGTTTAGAAAATATCGGCATGCCTTTAATGCATTAGACGAAGTAGACAGCATGATGCTAGCGGCTAGCCTTGGCATGGGGGTGTTGGGTGTTGGGCTTCTCACCACTATTATTGCTGCCCATGTAGTTGTTGGGCTAGAGATAGTATTGCAGAGTGACGAGACTCGACAGCAACGGAAGATATGCAGACAAACCACCGATAGCTATAAATTTCAGTTTAATTGAAGAAGTTTCTATAATATAAAAATGTAGACAGCAACTATAAAAGCATGTTGTTGGTTCGGCGGCTGAGTTGTCACCCAGCCCTGTTTTTCCCTACGTCAGCACGTGAGCGTCCCTAAATCCCTAACTACAGTGCTCATTCGTGCATCAGCTATACCTATCTCTTTCCCCTTGCACAGCGTGCCCCGTATAACAGCCTAACTGTTATATTACCTTCCTACCCTAACAAGACTTTTCCCCGAAAAGTCTTAATTCCACAAGTCAATTACCCCCAAATCCATGACCCCAGACACTTAACCCAATAATCCCACAAAAATTAAAGTTACTTCTTCTTCGTTTCTATAAATCATAAGCAATCCGCTTACCTATCCCGTACTAACTAATCTGAACCTACCTCTAACTCTAACCTGGAACTCTTATTCATTATACACCTCTCTCTATCCCTACAATTCATCTCATAGCCATCCGCCACTGCCCCTACTCCGCACTTCTTCTTCATTATAATATTCACATACATTATTTACATATCGTAAGTCTATATCACCAAAATCTCATCGTATAATATTCATTCACAAAGCAACCCGCTTCATTTTATAAAATATCGATCTAAATTATGATTAACAAAAATTGAAGATTCTTATGTAATTGTACAAGCTATCATACTCTCACTAACATTAACAACACAGGATAGCCAGGAAAGAAAGACAGGAAAGTGGTTGGTGCGCACCGAAGAGTAGTAAAACGTAGTTACACTTATCACATTTATCCTCCCATGCACTTTCAAAACTTTATAAAATAAAGTTTTCAAAAACCCAAATCACATAATTCGCTAATCTTCATTTTTGTTAATAATAAATGCTCTTGTCAAAAGTTACATCGATCTAAAAACAACTCCAGCCTTCTACACTCAGTATTAAAAAAATATTATTCTACTTTCCAACCTGTATTATTTGCGCTGCCAACAACAGCCAGCAATATATGACTGCACTTTCTATCTGTAACACACCTTCCCAATCTCCATGTTCCCTCAAGAATATACTTATTCCTAATATGTTTCTTTTGTGCTGATAAGTATAGTCGCCTCCTCTTTGAGTTACACCACTCTGTTCCCATGGCATTCAATCCATGTATTAACGCTGTCCAATACAGCTCCCATTTTAACCCCCATATTAACGCTGTATCATGCAGCTCCTATTTTAACCCCCACATCCATGTGTTTCTATTAATGCTGTCTCATGCAGCTCCTATTTTAACCCCCACATCCATGTGTTTCTATTAATGCTGTCTTTACTCAGAGCGAGCAATTGGTAACTATTTTTCTAACAATTTCTAACAACTTAATATTTAACAATGCAAAACGATCAAACATGATAACCAATCATAATTTAGAACAACACCCTTTTTCTTGCCTACTTAATCCACCCTCCATGGCTCTCAGTCCACGTTTATTCCCATCTTTGCTGACAGCCGCAGCCATTTTCAATATCAACTATATGCCTCCATGGCTCTTAATCTATGTGTTTCTCTCTACCCCATGAAGATCATTTCTTCAAGTTGCCTCACTTTTTCTGAACGTAACTCTGCATCCAGAACTCCCATGGACCCATTAACAAGTCTCTTTAATATGGACCTGTTCAATTTTATAACTCCCCACAACTGAACGCCAAACGAAAAACTATTTTAAACATAGTCAGGGCAACTCAAGAAGTAATATCATTATAACTTTTGCAAATGAAAATTAACAAACAAGGTCATATGCAACCTAAATAAAATCATAATTCATAAATAATCACGACAAATCAAAATAACACAATGTCACCCCCCCCCCCCCCCCCCTTGGTTTTCACAATGATTTCATATATCCCCACATTTTTAAAAATAAATATACATAATGAAATAATAATCAAATTCAAATAAAATCAACTACTTATTGTAACCAAACAACATTGGTCTCTTAAATGGACCAATGTAATATATATCTATTCACTATCAATAACACAAGTCATGCCTATTCCACTATTCTAAAACCAGTTTAATATTTATATGCACTGTAAACTACAAATATTGTTTTATACCAATTATTATAAAAGTCTTAACACAATCAGCTATATGTCCAACCCTCATTAAATCAGCAACAATTTCATCTTCTGCCATCTGCAGAGTCTTTCTTAATAATTCTATTTGCCATACCTCCACTTCTTCAATAATGCTAGATTTTTCTCTATAAGTGCCATCTCTACATCAATGTCCTCAATGTCCTCATTTTCCCGAAGAGAACTTAAAATATCTTCCTTCATACTATTATTTCCATCAGACTATGACTTTTCATCCATTTCTTGTTCTTCTGTATTTACATTGCTTGAGGCCTCAAATTTTTTTCTTTCTATATCTAACCTAATCTGTCTATCTTGGTTTCTTAACGACCTTTCTAACAGTGGTATATCTTCGGGACTTGATGAACTTTCTCTAATTCTCTTTTGTCTTTTAACTTCCCTTTCTTTTTGTCTATCTATTCTCCTTTTCAGTGCTTGTCTGGTATTCTTAAACGGAGCGGTTACTTCCTCCTCCATAGATTCAACATTATTATAACCATCATACATATTATTTTCTTCTCTCATAAGAGTTTTCGGTATTGTTTCCGGTTGTTCATCAGTTTCGTCATAAAATGGTGTTGTTATTGTTTGTTTTTGTACTAATTCTCTTCCAAAATCCGGGGGTATCGCATATTTAACTTGTCTGACTAGTTGTCCACCTGAGTATAACTCTTCCGAATAATTGTTATTATTATCATCTCCCTTATCCTCATTATCTCTTCTTAAATGTTCCACATGTGAACGTGCCACATGTCCTGTAATTTGGTTCTTGATATTATATGATTCTGGACCTAACTTTTCTAAAATGTAATATCCTGGGATCCAATGAGCATCGAATTTGGAGTTTCTTCTATGTTTCTTATAGTAAACCCTATCACCTACTTTAAATTCATGTAGTTGTGTATTTTTATCTGCGTACTTTTTCTGTCTTTCTCTGGCTTTAATTATATTGCTTCTCAAGCTTAAATGTGCTTTGTGCATTTCTTGTAAAATCATTTCCTGAAAATCTTCCCCCATATATTTCCGTCTAGGTTTTAACAGATTGTCAATTGGGAGTATTGGTTCTCTTCTGTGTAGCAAGTAAAATGGTGAAAACCCTGTCCCTTCGTTTTGATGTGTTCGAATCGCCCCCAGTGCTGGTCCTAAGTAAAGATCCCAGTCCCTATCATGTTCCTCTACATTTTTTGCTAGTATATTGTATAATGTCCGATGTTGTCTCTCATTTTTCGTATTTGAGGAAGGTCTATAATAAGAAGTTTTTATGTGGGTGATATTCAAATCTTGTAATAATTTCTCAAACTTCTTGTTTACTAACTCCTTTCCATTATCTGTGAGTACTGTCTGTGGGCAACTAAATCTTGGTGTATATATTCTTGTAGAAAAATATTAATAATGGAATCAGTGCTCTTATCTGGAATTGGATATACCTCTGGCCAAAGACTATAGCAATCCACGATGTGAAGTAGATATACATTTCCCGATAACGTTTTAGGATGAGGACCTGAAGTATCTAAACTAACTTTCTGCATTGGAAACTGAGGAATATCAGTTTCTTGTAAGAGACATTAAATTTTTTCATATTTCTTAACCTACATTTCTCACATGCGTCAACATACTTATAAACACTCTTAAACATATTTGGCCAATAATATTTTTTTCTGAGGGCTTTGCACAATTTGTCACGGCCAAGATGACCATTTTCATCATGATATGCCTTCAAAACCTTATTTTCTAACTGTTTCGGAATGTATTTCCTCAATTCCGCCTCTTCACCTTTTTCATTCATATAGTATAACTGCCCATCTTGCTGCAACTCTATAAAACTCTTTTTGAAAGTGTTTTCAGCTGTTTCTTTCAACTTTTGTTTAATTTCTATTATTTTCGGATCCAATTCCTGTTCTTCTTTCATATTAAAATGTAGTAATTGTAGATCTTCCGCTATTGGTTCAGATTCTTGTTCTGTCTGTGAGCTTCCAAAATTTTCTCTATTCAACATGGCAGAATCTAGTATATTCACTTGCCAGTTTCGGTCATCTATCTCGGGTTCACCTTCATCCTCAGTATTCCCTGATGTCTCTGGATACGGGATTCTGGATAATAAATCTGCACAGGTGTTTTCTTTACTGGATATGTACTCGACTTTTGCATTGTACCCTTGTAAGTTCAGCGCCCATGTCTGTATTTTCCTATTCTGTACTGGAGCTTCTAATAAAGATCTTAATGGCATATGATCAGTCTTAATAGTGAAACTAGCATTATGTAGGTAATAATTTAGTTTTTGTAAGGCATAGTGTATAGCGTATGCCTCTTTCTCTACTGCCGCCCATTTCTTTTGAGACTTGCTAAGTTTGTGTGAGAGAAAATAGATTGGTCTTTCGTTCTTAACTCCTGGTATTCCTGAATTTTCTCCTTCATATGGTTGCGTTAAACATGCTCCTATGGCATTTTCTGAAGCATCTGCATATAAAATCAATTGTTTGTTTAGATCTGGATGTGCCAATAATGGAACTGTTGTTAAACTATTTTTAAAAAAATTAAATGCTTTCTGACAATCATCATTCCATTTAAATCTTGCGTATTTGCAAGTCAGGTTTGTGATGGGTTCTGCTATTTGTACAAAATTTGGAACGAATCGACGATAGTACCCACACATACCGATAGAAGCCCAAACTTCCCTTACGTTGGTCGGAACAGGTAATTCTCTAATGACTTTTACTTTATCCTGATCTGGTTTAATTCCTTCCCTATCGATGATATACCCCAAGTACTTAGTTTCTGTTTTTACAAATTCACATTTACTGAGTTTCAATTTAACATCGTGTAATCTTAGCCTATCAAATACTAATTTTACATGTTTCAGGTGGTCTTGTATGTCTCCTGCTGTGTAGATCAAAATGTCATCTATATATGCTAATGCGAACTTTTGCATGCCTTCTGTCAAAGACTGAAAGATAAAGGCCGGAGGTCTTCTCAAGATAGAAGACCACCGGGAAGAGTGGTCAACCTCAAATAGATGAGAGGTGATACAGTGCCCCGATAGCAGGGCAGGGTAGGTGATAGAATGGGGGACTATTAACTAGTTCTCTCATGAGACACGGAGACGTTGACCAGATGGTTAGCACTCTGGTCATGACAGAATCACGCCTGCGTGACAGCCACTCTTGCCACTGAACAGAAGACAGCTAACGTAAGCGTGCCAGGTACCACGGCACGCAAAAAGCCGAAGGACACCTCAAGGTCCTTCCGCGTGCTGTGTAGGCACGGGAGTAAGAAAGTCAGACTGGGGACTGACTGTGTAGCGAGCACCTCGTTTTAGTGTTGATAGGAGTTTTTGTGTAACCAAATAGATAGAGATAGCATTAGAGTTTAGGAAACTAGTGATAGGCAATTCTGTGGCTTTGTGTGTGGTTTTGATAGCGACTGTTATGTACTTGTAAAGAGCCAACGGCAATAAAATGTATCATTTATTTCCTCTCACACGACTTGCAAGTTTCTTGTATGGTGTGGGAGAAGTAATCTGATGATGCCTTACACATAGGTTGTTGACAGGCAAAGATTAATGTGGTGTCAGAAGTGTGGCTTAGACGAAAGTTCAAGCTAATACACTCACCCACGGCTCTCGGCTGAAGGTTAATGTGGTGTCAGAAGTGTGGCTTGGACGAAAGTGCCAAGCTAATACACTCATCCACGGCTCTAGACTAAGTTTACAAATAGTGAAGTAGTGAATTTAATTTGTGTCAGTGACGGTTGACGTGTGCAGAACTAGGACAAGTTGCTAACGAAACTGTGCCTATCGTGACGAAATAATGCTTATTTGTGTTTAGTAAAATATTATATACTTAAATCATGTGTTTCTTCAAAGTTGTAAGTATTGATATTATTATTTGCTGTTATTTATTCATGTATTTATTTATTTATTTATGAATAACTATCAAAAATGATTCTTGGTGGAGCGATACACAGCCAGCAACAATATCGATTTTTGCAAGCTAAAAATAGCGCTGCGCCTCTGACGTGTTACGATTGACAAGCAGTTGTTCTACGCCATTGGCAGTCAGCATCTGAATGGTTACAAATCGTTAAGCTGCTGCCCCCCTGAATCAGTGCTTTATATTACCTATTATGTGTTTATTTGAATTAGTAATTGAATATATTTATTTATTTAAACAACATTAATATATTTTTATTTATTTCAAAGCAGTTATTGAATTTTTTTTCGTACTTTTTCCTGTGTTTACAGTCACGATGGCACTACTTTCGGCTAGGCAAATTAGACTTGGTCTGCACTACACTTGCATAGATTAAACTAGGTTAGTGACGAAAGGCATAAACAGTTAGAACGAAGACAGGACATTGACAATTTAATATTAAGTAAACTATATTCTGTTTTGTTCGTGGGCATGTCATTGTGAATGTTTCAAATTGTCGAATAATATGTCGTTTGCTATTTGTTAATTGTTGCTGCTCTGTAAACCAGGGTGAACAACAGCTGATTAGAAGATTGGTGTGTATGCCGAAGTGCCAAACAGGTGACCTAGATAGAAAACTCGTGGCGATACCGAAGCGCCAAACAAGGTGACCTGTGTTACCAGAGTGTGTTCCTTGTTCTCGGGAACATTAAGTTGAGTATACTCAATATATTTGGCATGCAATGTGATTAATAGTGCATCTCTTTTTCAGCTTGTAATGCATTAGCATACTTTTGTGCTCTGTTTTTTTCAGGATTAAATATTTCAGGTTATAAACATAGAATACAAGTTGTAGCTTTCAGATAATAAGAACCATAACATATCAAAGAAAAATAAGTGATTAAAGAATTCAGGGTAGGTCAACACTAGCTAATTACCTAACATCATGGCTACTTTAGCTGATTTCGTAAAAGCAGGTAAAGAAATGCAATATACAGGTAAAGAGCTAGAAAAATATGCTGATCAGAAATTTAAAGAAGCAAAAGATGCTGAGACAGCTGAACGTATACGAAAAGAGGATGCAGAAAGAGATGAACGCGCACGAGAAAGACAACACCTAAAGGAGATTGCAGAACTAGCTGAGATAACAAAACAAAAACAGCTAGAAAATGACAAACAGATTAAGCAACAACAGTTAGAACAAGATAAGGAAATTAAACAAAAGGAATTAGATTTAAAGCAAAAGCAATTAGATCAGGAGAAAGAATTAAAGCAAAAAGAGATAGATGAAATGGCAAGAGTTAAGGAACAACAAATACAAGTAGAATCAGAGACACAGTTAAAGATGAAAAGTATGGATGTAGACTCACACGCAGAGATCTCTGCCACTAAACTAAAAAGTCAACAAGAAGAAAATAAGTTCAACAAATACAAAAATATTATCAAACCATATTGTAAAGAAGATTCCATATCAGCCTGGACAGAAAATGTCGAGTATCAGTTTAAATATCACCAAGTTCCAATAGACATGTGGGCTATGATTTATATGAAGAACCTAAGTGGTGAGCCCCTTAAAGTGATAGAAGCTATACCAACTGATCTTAGATCTAACTATCAATACATCCATGATAGGATAATGCAACACTTTTTACTTGATGCCCCTGGGTATCAGGTTCAGTTCTCAAATTTAAAACCTAAACCTAGTGAGACTTTCATTGATTACGTCTCAAATGTTCAGAGTTTACTAAATAGGTGGCTTAAAGCAGCTAACATAGGAAAAGACTTTGATAGACTTAAAAATTTAATAGCCATGGATAAAGTCATATCCACTATACCATCTCCTTTTGCTAAATTTCTACAGCAGTCAGACATTGAGAACATAGAGCAGTTCGAAAAGAAAGGGTCTGCATATTTTTCTTCTAACAGAGATATTTTTAAGACCTCAAATGACTCTGAAGTAGTTTCCTTTGTGAAAGACCAACCGAAAAATTATCAAAGTAAGAGAAAACCCTTTCAGAAAAGCGACAAGAAAGATAGGAAAGTATCAAAATGTATTTATTGTCAACTTTTGCATGACACGTATTCTATGTGTGACAAATCGCCAAATTATTCGGCGCATCTTGAAAATGTTATCAAGAAGCAACAAAACAAAAGATCTGCATACAGGCGTGCAATCAAATGCTTCTTTTGTTCCAGCTACGGCCATTATTCAAATAAGTGTCTGGGCCGCCAACGTATGAAAGCCAACAATGCTATTTTGATTGATACATCCTCTGATAGTGGTAGTGAGACTGAGTGTGAGATTGAAAATGTATTACCCTTCAAGCAATCTGAAGATGTGTGTTGTGTGAACGATGTATTAAGTTTTGACAATTGTGTCCAATGTCACCAATTTCATGCAGACGGAAAATTAGAATGTGGGCATTTTGTAACATCCTCCGTAGAGAATGCAAATGCAGTTATAGCCTCCAGAGGCAATCTATTGTTTCACTCTGCAATGGTCAATGATAAGCCATGCCGATGTTTGCTTGACAGTGGCAGCTCTATTATTGGTGTGAAAAGGGAACTTGTTAATCCAAAGGATTATACTGGTGACTGTAAAATGCCGTACTTTTTCTGGTAATATAGAAACCTATCCTCTGGCAAGAGCCCATATAAACACCCCGTTCCTTTCTGGTACCTTTACTTGTGCAATACTAGACAACCCTTGTGCTGAGTTAATTCTTGGGTGTCTGCCCCAGCTAAAGCACTGTACAGATGAAGAAATATCTGTCTGGGAGGAGAAGAATGGTTTCACTCCAGTAAACAGTGCAGATATCCTCGGACATCACAGTCCTAACAAAGGTACTAGACCCATAACACTTGAAACTGGTCAATACATAATGGTGCTACTACCAGACAAGCATAATAAAAGGTTAACTTCATGGCAAGGGCCTTTCAAGGTGATACAACAACTTTCAGATGTTGACTATGAAATATCAATAAACGGACACTTAAAGATATTCCATGTCAACATGCTGAAACCTTACTTTTCACGACAACAGACAGAAGTAGAGACAGACGAACAAAGTGCACCCACATCTAGTGATCAGACGACAGACATACACAATGCAACTACACTAGTTAGCAAGACTGGCATATCCGACGATATCCATACATCTAGCGAGAATACAGAATACGCACTTAGCACCACCACCGTACTGAATCAGGTAGACGACGACGGAATGGAACTACCCGTTCCTATTGTGGACAAGACTGCCACATTAGATAGCATACAGATAGAACAGAGACTAACAGACAGTCAACGACGACAATTAGTAGAATTAGTGACGGAATACAAAGACATATTTTCTGACATTCCAGGTAGGACGGACAGAATCGAACACTCCATTCTTCTTTCGGACTCTAAGCCTATTAAATGCAGGCCGTACTCAATCCCACTTAGCTATAGGGAAAATCTAAATAAGGAAATTCTTAATTTAGAAGCTAGTGGGATCATCCAGAAATCCACTTCTGAGTACTCTTTTCCAATCGTCCTAGTTAAGAAAAAAGACTCCACAATTCGTCTGTGTGTGGACTATCGAAAACTCAACAACGTCACTAAGATCGACGCAGAGCCAATTCCTTCCTGCGAAGATCTTATTCTTGATATGTCCACCTCAAAAATCTTTTCTAGACTAGATCTTACTAAGGGATATTGGCAGGTCCCGATGCAGTCTCAATCCATCCATCTTACTGCTTTTTCAACACCTTTAGGACTATACGAGTGGCGTTTTCTTCCTTTCGGACTTCGAAATGCTCCTGCCACTTTCGTACGCTTAACTAGAGATCTACTTCATGGAGTGACGAATACAGTGACCTATATAGATGATATATGTGTCCATACTGATGACTGGACAACACACTTACTGAAACTAAGACATGTCTTTGACAGGTTGCGACTCTTCGGTCTCACTGTCAAACCGAGCAAAGTTGAATTGGGCCTAAAAGAAATTGACTTTTTGGGTCATGTCATTTCACAAGGTCAACTTAAGACTGACAATAGAATTATTACAAAAATTATGAACCTGACCATGCCTACCACAAAGAAGCAGGTCAGAAGCCTTTTGGGACTAGTAAATTACTATAGCAAATTCATACCAAATTTAGCGGAAATTACAAGTGTATTTTCCAATGTTTTAAAAGCAACTGTAAAATTAGATGTCAAAGATGCATTATTAATTTCTGCATTGTCAAAATTGAAAATCCTGTTTAGTAATGTACCAATCCTCCGCTTGCCTAATCCTAGGCTCGTTTATTATCTTAGGACAGATGCCAGCAGAATCTCCATCGCTGCAGTATTAGGCCAATTTTATGATGGCATCTTCCACCCGATTTGCTACGTGAGCTGTAAGATCACACCAGCTGAGTCCAGATATTCCATATCAGAGTTGGAAGCCCTAAGCGTCATCTATGCGGTGAGGAAGCTCCATCGATTTCTGGCGGGTGTTCACTTCATTGTCCAGACCGACAACTCCCCAATCACGGTCATACAGAGTGGTGTGCATCGGAATGACCGTATATACAGGTGGTCGCTAATACTACAAAATTACACCTTTAGCATAGAGCATATTAAGGGTAAGGACAACATCCTGGCTGATACCCTTAGTCGACCATCTGAGGTAGAAATACCAGAGATTCCACATACGAGTGTAGAGTAATAGATGTTAACTTAGTACAGTAAAATATTCTATGTGAAATATGTTACAAATACATAGACATTATGTGCTGAACTAGGTACTAAGAACATTGAATTACTATGTGTCTGTAGACATCAAAATAAGAACTTTGCTCTGAGAACAAATATATCACCTTGTGAACGAGGACAGCTCATTACTGGCTAAGCTCCATATGTGTTCCAGTGAATCATTTGTGTTAAGCAGAGAAAAACAGTGTCAGAACATTACATAAATACAGACACAAAAACTGTGGTCTACGACACAAGCGAACTCTACAGGTGCAATACCCATAAGACACAAGTGTGACTGTATAAGGTATTTAATATACCCAGGACAATTGTATAGATAGTATGAAAATGAAAGCATTTTCTGAACATTAAGGGCAACGACTAACCTGAGGTATTTAAATACCATGTATATAAAGACTTATTGTGATATGTATTATAACGTTTTAATATAGTAACAAATTATAGGTAGATTAGATCATCTGAATTTATATTTAGATTTAGACAAGATAATAGTTTTCATTTTTTTTTTTTTTTGGTTAGATAGATTATTAATTTACCCACTTATTTAGCTTAAAAGTAGATTAGCATAGTAATTTAAACATAACAACAACTAAGTAGAAACTAGAATAATAAATTTAGATAGTAATAGTACCATTTACTTTATTACATTTCACTTTGTTTCAGTTCATTCCATCTTAATGAACCATTCCATTTAACAAACGTGATGAGTTAATAATATGATTAGTTTACACCATAATAGGATAAAAATATTAGACAATTAAACATACATCATTTACACCATTTAGATAAGAATATCATTCATATATTTTTTTGTGCATCTAATAACATTAGTTATAATTTTATTAGATTTTAGATTACCCATTTCATAAAGGTACATAACTCATCTCACATCAATTCCAGTTTAAATAGTTAGATTACATCCCTTAAATTAGATAAATATTAAGATTAATGTAAGCATATCTTAGGATTAATGTGGCAATATAAATTAAAATAGTTAACACATTAAATACACATTTATAGAAGTAGTATTAGTATGTCAGTATTTAGAATATTATTACAGTAAAATATAGTTAGTCATAATACCAGGGTATAAACAACCATCAACCCTTACTCTTACATGTAAATATGTTGTATATACATGACTCGTGCAGCGATTTACGCACAGTCATTGAGCTCAACTTTTTGCAAACTGAGCCAAACTTGTACAGTGTCACTCCAAGGTTTTTAAATAATTGGGAGGGTGAAAAATGTGTGACAGAAGTGTGAAAGTGAAAGATGTGTGACAGAAGTGTGAAAGTGAAAGAGGTGTGACAGAAATGTGAAAGTGAGAGCGAATGTAAATTATACAAGAGAGAGTGAGATCGGTCGGCGGATTTTTTTGCCGCTCAACGCGACTTTTTATTTTTTGTCTGCGTCAAATGTGTGCTGTCTTTGTTGAAAGTGTGCTGCGATGAATGTATTGTGTGGAGTTTAATTTAGATCTTAGAAAAAGTATTTTAAGTCCCATAAGACGGAAAGGTAGTCACTAATTAGTGTTATACACTTGTTTGTGACCACATTCAACCGAATTATGGCACTTGAAAACTAACTTACATACACATGATAGTTAGATACACATGTTAGAAGTTAGATTATATTATTAATTACATCCAAACACGCAAACAACCAGAAAAACAAACATATAAATTGCATACATATTTTATAGATAAAAGGGAGATAACTCCGGGTCAGGGAACATAATAGACAACGAAACACTAACTTAACAGTGAAAGATAACTTTACACGCGGAAGCGAGATAGGTAAAGCCTGTCGCACACAGCTTGTGTAATGGTTGTTTAATATTATATGGGGGACATGAAGCAATTCATGTGTTGACCCTAAGAAAGTCAACTTTGTATGGGTAGTAAGTTAATTTACTATGGGAGGGCAGGTCTTATAAGACAACGGTCCGGTTCAGACATACCTCTAATTAATATAATATTGCAATTGAGAATAGGGCTCACGCCAACCAGACAAGTTTGTGGCGATTGCCAGTAGCCAAGTAAAGTGATACTACATTGTGACATTAGTCAGTAGAAGTCTATGGAGTTACCCAAAGCCAGGTTATCTACAGTCTTTGACAAAAATTAGAGACACTAATTTTTTAGAAACCACTTGCGTCACAACCAATGAGTCAAAGTTGATGACGCAACACAGGAGGGGAGGGTGTGTGTCAAAGACTGAAAGATAAAGGCCGGAGGTCTTCTCAAGATAGAAGACCACCGGGAAGAGTGGTCAACCTCAAATAGATGAGATGTGATACAGTGCCCCGATAGCAGGGCAGTGTAGGTGTAGAATGGGGGACTATTAACTAGTTCTCTCATGAGACACGGAGACGTTGACCAGATGGTTAGCACTCTGGTCACGACAGAATCACGCCTGCGTGACAGCCACTCTTGCCACTGAACAGAAGACAGCTAGCGTAAGCGTGCCAGGTACCACGGCACGCAAAAAGCCGAAGGACACCTCAAGGTCCTTCCGCGTGCTGTGTAGGCACGGGAGTAAGAAAGTCAGACTGGGGACTGACTGTGTAGCGAGCACCTCGTTTTAGTGTTGATAGGAGTTTTTGTGTAACCAAATAGATAGAGATAGCATTAGAGTTTAGGAAACTAGTGATAGGCAATTCTGTGGCTTTGTGTGTGGTTTTGATAGCGACTGTTATGTACTTGTAAAGAGCCAACGGCAATAAAATGTATCATTTATTTCCTCTCACACGACTTGCAAGTTTCTTGTATGGTGTGGGAGAAGTAATCTGATGATGCCTTACACATAGGTTGTTGACACCTTCTAATACTTGATTTATTAATAACATATAATGAGAAAGCGCCGTCCGTACACCAAATGGCATTCGTAAAAATTCATAGGATCCAACGTGAGTACAGAAAGCACTTTTCTTCTGAGCATCAGGAGACATAGGGATACACCAAAATCCTGACCTTGCGTCTAGTGTAGTAAAGAAAGTAGAGCTATTAAGCAGCCCCAAAATATCATCAATCACCGGCAATGGATAAGCTACATTCTTGGTAATTTTGTTCAGGGCCCTGTAGTCACAGCAGAACCGGTGACTACCGTCCTTCTTGGTCACGATTACTATCGGAGATGACCATTCTGACTTAGATCTTGTTATTATTCCTGCTTTTAGCATATCTTCTATTGCTTTTTCTACAATCTCTCTATTCCTTAGAGGAGTTCTATATGGTTTCAAACTGATTGGTGGGTGATTTCCTGTGTCTATTTCCATAGTAACTGTTTTTGTCTCACCCAGCTCCAAGTCATTAATAGCAAAAACATCCTGATTTTTTCTTACTAACTCTTCTAATACTTCCTTATACTCTTGCGGAGCTTTCAATTGTGATAATAACTCTTGTTCTCTCTTCAAAAATGACGTTGTTTTGTCTACAGAATGTACCTGAGATGGATGTTTTCTGAATGCATGGATCAATTCATCATTCCGTCTTTTCCAACTTCTTCTACTTCTATTTCTGGTATTAATTGGGACTTCTGGATACTCATTTATTGTCCATTCCTCTTTAACTGTTGTTTCTATGCTGTTAAGATCATGTGCTATTTTTGCAATCACACACCCTCTATACAATTTAATCTCCTTCCCTGTGTTGTTAAAAATCATTACTGGAAAACTGAAGTGTCTGTCTAACGTCGTTATCCCATCTGTGACCTCTAACCCTGGTTCATCTATTATCTCTCTTTCTAACTCTGTTATTGTAACTGTTTATCCTATCGAAAAATAAGGATTTTTTAAAATTTTTGCTTGTATCAGATTGACCGTCTGTGGTTTTAAAGTCAGGGATGTTTTTACTCTGACCAGCGCCGATATGTGCATGTCTTCCTCTAAATCAACATATACTTCCCGAAATCTCAACTTATGTAAATCAAAATAAAGTCTTACACCATTTTTCAGTAAGAAATCCCTACCTAGGATCATGTTCCTACTTAAATCTTTGACCACATGAAAAAGGTGCTTCACATTTATTCCTCCTAATTTGAAGTTTATCATTGTATGTCCAATCACTTCTAAATTTTGTCCAGTAACCGAGTGAAGGGTATCTTTGATTCCTAAATATTCTGAAGTTTTTTAATATGCGATATAAAAATTTTTCTTTTATTACACTAACCTGAGCTCCCGAATCAATCAATGTTCTAATTCTAAATTTTCCTATTTCTATAATGCATGAACTGGGATCAGTCATATTCACTGAGAACTGTTTTATCTCTCCAAGTTGAGGCCATTTTCTATATTCTCTATTTCTACCTGTTCTCCTATACTTGTTATTCAGGTAATCCACATATTCCTTAGTTCTTAGGGCCTTTTTATTTTCCCTCCTACCGCAGGTCCTACTCAGTAAGTGGGATGCCAGTTTCCCTGACTTCCTGATCTTGCAAAATTCCTTTGTCTGTCTTCGAAATTTCTATTTGGTCTATTATTAGCACTTCTATTCTGTGTACTAACTTGAGTACGTCGGTTGCTACAAAATCTAAAAGTATGTCCATGCTGTCCGCAATTCCAACAGACCATATTTGTACTACCTACTGTCTCTCTAATAGGATTTCTCATTTGTCTTCCTCTATCTTGATTACTTTCATTATTATTTCCCTGTAGTGTCTGTATTTCTCCCCGTCTTCTCCATCCATACCTTGCTAGTCCTATCTCCATATGTTCCTCAATTCTATCTTCTCTATTACTTCCTATTTCTCGTCCTACCCTTAGTCTGAATCTCCTTCTCAAACTTTCTTCCTGTACAGCTATATCCACAGCCTGTGATAATCTCGCAGGATTTTCCCTCTTAAGTTTAAATTTAAGTCCATCCGAGTTTATTCCATCAACAAAAATTCCAACTAACATCCTTTCTACCTCCTCACCTTGTACATTCTGTACTAGAAACGCCTCCTCAGCTAGATAAATTAACCTATCACTAAATAATTGCACAGTTTCTCCACTGTTCTGCTTAGATTGTCTCAGCACTGAAAATGCATGTTGAGGATCTGTGATCTCCGCATATTTGTGAGCTAAATCGTCTTTAAAATGTTCCCAGGTCTCATCCGCCCCAGCTTCTAATTTCCTTCTAATATAATCTGACACCGGTGTTACAGTGGCCTGGTAAGCAATTTTTTTCTCCTCCTCGTCTGTCGCTCCTACCAAAAATGCATGTTTCTCCACCGAAGTCATCCATTTCTTGAAATCTCTCGCCTGCCCATTGAATTTTTCAATGTCTTGCTGTTTTATTGCGGAGTTGAGTCTGCCTATTGCTTTACCCACTCCACCCAAAACCTGTGTCAAAAAAGCCTCATCTTGTGCCATTTTAATATTTTTGTTAATTATTCTAATTACATTCAATGCTAATATTAAACAATTATAATTATATAGTCAATATAGTTTTTATGTAAGGATACAAGTTAAGGTGTATGTAGACTACATTCCATCCGAGTGGTGTCCTTCAAAGTTCTCTTAAATGACAAGCGTGATCTTTGCTTTTGTTCTGGCTCAGTTTTCGTCCCGGTAACCCTCTGGCTTCGGCTGTGTGATGAGTAACTTCGGGCTTCACCCGTAAAAGGGCACTTCTGATTTCACCCGCAAAAGGGCACTTCTGATTTCACCCGCAAAAGGACACTTCTGATTTCACCCGCAAAAGGGCACTTCTACATTAGGATTTTGGTCAGGTAAACGAGACGATCAAAGTAAGGTACCCTCCTCAGCAGAGTCGGCAACCATTATGCCTAACCGCCTCGGAGGAACCCAATGCGGCTGGATCGGATTTTCTGAGAAACTTCTTCATGACTGGAACAATTTTCTTTCACACTTGAGTAACCTTCAGTGTTGTCGTGGCTGTGCTGTCCGATTAGACCATTTCTTGATCAAACAAAAATGATTATACGGCTGCAGGTAACGCCCCAGGTTTGTAAGATCGATAGATATGGTGATGATGTATCCAACAGCGGCGTCCAAGAGTGACTGGACGGCGGCCTTCACGATCCAATAGAGCTTGGAACTGACTTGACAACAGGCTCTTATAGGTCTTTTGAAAATGACGGCGTGAAGCAGCAGCAGCCTCTTGACAACAACAGTTTCAGGCCACGGCTATGGCAATAGAAGAAGCCATCAATACTTCGCGTTTCTCTCAACAACCCAGATTCGGGATCCTGGTCACGGCACCATTTCGAGTCTATTGCAGAGTGACGAGACTCGACAGCAACGGAAGATTTGAAGACAAACCACCGATAACTATAAATTTCAGTTTAATTGAAGAAGTTTCTATAATATAAAAATGTAGACAGCAACTATAAAAGCATGTTGTTTGTTCGGCGGCTGAGTTGTCACCCAGCCCCGTTTTTCCCTACGTCAGCACGTGAGCGTCCCTAAACCCCTAACTACAGTGCTCATTCGTGCATCAGCTGTACCTATCTCTTTCCCCTTGCACAGCGTGCCCCGTATAACAGCCTACACTGTTATAATAGTTGCCCTAGCTTGTGGGATCATGTCCACTGGGAGCAAGCTAGCGTCCCACAAACTAACTTCCAAAGCTAAGAAACATGATGAAATTAGAGTGCTGTCGGAGGGAAAGCTGTCTAGCATAGTATCTGCCACTGGATTTCAGTAACACGCGCTGCACGGAAGTAATACTCTTAACAACTTAAGTGCTGCTATTGCGAGCAAAGGGTAACTGGGCAGTTAACAGCGTGCCAGTTTCGCGAGTTTGTTGCATGCAATTTTTTTTCACCCAGTGAGCAAAACCATTGTATTTGCAGCAAAGAACCTCAATGGCTCGGAACGCTGAAGAAGAAGAAGTGAGCAAAACCATCTCATTCATTCTGCACACAAGCAAACTGTCTCATTCATCAACATCGGTCACACTGGAAATTTTCTGTCCCACTAGACTTTTTTTGTCCCGCTACTTCCGGGTGACAAATTTTGGCGGAAGTGGTGTCAACTGGCTCAAAGTTTGATTTGTCTCCTCTTCATCCTCATCAGGGGCTATAGGGGCTACCCACGGCTTGTTTTAGGGCATTAACTTGACGACGGTGTCCTTTTCAAACTTCCAGACCAGTTTCTCTAGTATTTCTGTTGTGCAGCGCTCACAGACCTCGTATGGCTTCCTGATTCTGACCTCACAGAATATGCACTCTTCTACCACCTCACCTTGCTTTGCTTTCGCATTGTGACGGAAACAATAGAGCTCGATGCAAGGACGCCGACACCTCATTATTGAGCAGAGCTTCAGCCATTCACACCAATGGGTCTCCATCTTGGCATATGTAAAGGGTGGACACATCTCTAATAAAGTATCATGCCAGTATCATCGCTTTTTCTGTGGATTCTCCCCTGTAAACGGTGCGTTATGTTTACAGTGCACACGGAAGCTAATTACTGCAGTAAACGTTGAAGTGCTTCTACAAAATTCTACATTGTTGCAATTTCGCCACAGCTGAATGCGGAAGTATATCACGCCAGCTTGAGTTGCCTGTAGGAGACCCATATGACGCCTTCAGATCTCCGGTCTCTCGTAGGCGACATGCTGTTGATCACAAGATGTGGAGAGGCATAATCACCCACCCCAGTCAGCAAGGCACTCGATGATGATGGAAAAAATTACAGCCTCTATCGAATACATGATGTACCTATATATATAAAACAGAATGTATGTATGTGGGTAGGGATGTATTGGATGCGTTTGATAACGGTCCATCCGATTGAGATGAAATTGTCTACATGTTTTCTTTTCATTCCCGTGCAGCCAACTGTCATAGTTTGGTAGTGTACAATCAGCTATTTACTTACTAAAATTTAATTTTGTAATTACATGACAACATAAGAAAGGTTATATAAAGGGACATAACTTTTAGTAGCATTGCTATATCTTAGGTTAAGTCCCCTGGCTATAGATAGACAGACAGACGGGCCGGGTCATCAGACAGACAGTCGGGAACGGGAACTTATATGACTACTTATATGAATTAAATGAGATGCTCCCCATCAGGGGCTGGGCAAAGCCGGGCCAGGTCAGACAGACAGACAGACAGATAGATAGATAGATAAATAGATAGATAGATAGATCCCCGCCAGGGCCTGGGCGAAGCCAGGCTGGGTCAGCTAGTGTTTAATATACATAAGTATAGCTTTGTTTACATGTGTTTAGCAAAGTAGTAGTTTAGATAGTATTGTCAAAGTTCATGAGTTTTACTGTAGATCATTTACTGTATTGTAATACTTATCCATAGAGGCTTATAGCACATTGCTAATGCATTGATGAGAGTGTGGCATCTTGATTCATAATGTCTTTTCATTCAGAGCTGTCCTATTTGATCACCTGCTGAGGGATCACACTTTTCATGTGGGCCAGCCAGATAACTTGGGTGAGTAGTGTTATCAGAGTTGGCCAGCCAAAGGTTAAGGCTCAGTGCCCATTAGTAAATGCCTGCAACAACCTAATCTCCAGACATGGGTTAAATGTTTCCTATAACTTTGTCGTTGACTACCACCTGTCTATTCCTAACTGTACTGAAAATTCCCTAGAAAGCAATGGTAATACTCAGGACTGTCCCCAAACCTAAAGAGGAATTCAGGCTGTGTCCAAGGTCCCAGCCTTAGCAAAGTCACAGTGTGACCTGACATTCCGCCTACCTTTAGACCGTGTCCAACTTTTGACTTCTGCATTGATGATGAAATCACTCAAGCCTGGTGGAAATGGAGAACTGCATTGTTGGAAGAAATCATGATAATATAGAATGCTGAACCAGCGCCAGTGTTAACAAAACACGGCACATAGAGCATTTAGACATATTCCTGCTGAAAGGAAATTTTAAAAATAGCATGGGTGAAATCAGTAAAATTGTTATTGATGACCCTTTCAGCCTAAAAGTACTGAAATTAGCAATATGCAAATTAAGGAGCAATAAGGCACTAGAACAATCCCAGAACAACAATAGAATGAAATAAGGTGCCAGGCCAGACTTAAAAATGAGATGATTATTATGCTAATTCTCAAGAGGCGTTTTTATGGTTCATCAGCAAAATCTGAGGGGATCTAACTGCCACCATCGTACTAATTTTAAAGAAAATAAATCTCAGGGAAGTCCAGGAAGTTGTAATTATGTCTCCCTCATCTCATGATTTGGCAAACTAGATGAGAGAATGGTAACAACAGAATAGTTGGTTGATAGAACAATGTTCTTGACAAAAACTATGTAGGCTTTAGACACATGTGTCATACAGATGATCTCCTCTTCAGGTTCACACAGAATGTGGTTCTTAAATTCTAAGAATAGAAGAGCAAAAGAACTGCATTAATTTACCTCAAACATTTATATGCCAAGCCCTTGAGAAAGGGTCTCTAGTTAAAGCTGAGAACAATTAGAAAAAGATGTAAATGGTCAAGTGGATACAGGTTTTCTTTACTAACAGTCAAGTCACCAGATATGCAGGAACAACTTCATTTAAAAGAGTTAAGAAGGACTGCTCAGGCTTTTTCTTAAGCTATACCCTTCTCCTCATGTTCACCAATGATCTGACTAAAACACTTGAATGTATCAAAGTAATTGTTTGCCAATGGGTTTTTTTTTTAAAATCTAAGTCACTTACAAATATTTAATCTTGGCAAAAACCAACATCAGCGGAGCACGCCTCATAATCTCAGCAGTTTGTGAACTGTGGTAACTTAAAATCAGGAGACAAGAGAAAATCTACCCAAACAGAGTAATAGTTTATACCTGGAAACAATCATGACGATTGAAATAATGATCTTTCTTGGATTTGGCTGGAAAAAAATTGGAACTAATGCTGCCTCCCATATGTAAGAGAATTGAAGTCAAGACTTGTTAACCCTTTACAGGGCAGACGCTTGTCCATTTTGTAGCCCTGAACGGGCAAGATTTTTTCAGGTTTGGAAAAAGTTCGGGTCGCGTTAGTAAAAACATCACAAATAAGGTGTTAGTCAACCGATTTTAGTTAAATAAACAACACAATGAAGGGAAAAGCATGCAGAATATGTTACTCACGTGATTGTTGCCGGTAATCCATACATGAACACAAATATTTACGAAATACGGCATGTTGTTTGTGATTTTCCGTCACCTATACGGCAATATACAAACACATTTTCAGAATCATAATCACTTTCAAATTATCTTTAAAGTCCGACTCACGACTGCTAATGCAAAGTAACGCTTTGCACTGATATCTAGCTCCGATTAATAGTCAACTTCGTGCCCTTTAATGTCATTTAAAATGAACCTAGCGAAATCTCGGCTATCACTTGAAGAATCGCCGAAATCCATTTTGAAAAACAGCGTAAAAATCCCGAAAACTATAAAAAATTGTCCTTAAAAGTCCGTTTAAATTGATACTATCGCGTTTACAAATGGCGGCCACGTTGTCAAGCTGTAGGCGAAAGCGAAAGTAGCCGTCGGAAGTGTCGGAAAGCCGAGAGATCGCGATTTTACAATGCATAATAGTATCGGCCGGAATCGGACGCTACGATCGTTTTCTCGCATCGGCCGGAATCAGACGCTATGCCTTGTAAAGGGTTAAGCAGGAGCTGCTAAACCCTGCAGCAAGAAAACAGTCAAACAGATTTTCAGAAACAACACAACAGAAGACTGGCTGAAGAAATGGACAAAGGAAACAACAGCCTGAACTCTTATTTAATGAAATGCTTGAATAAAAAACCAATGACAACATTATTGGTTGGAAGGGGGGGGGGGGGGGGGGAATGGGGTATTTTTTCAGTTACGAACAAGGCATTTTAGAATCAAAAGCCATCAAAATTGTGTAAATCATGAAACCATTGATCTCCTTTCTTCAAATGTGAGGGAAAAGCATACTATAGCTATCTCCAATAGCTAAAAACTCACAGATTCCTGACAACCAGGAAAGGGTAACCTGGTCAATAATGCCCGCAGAAGTCGGATGTGTCTGCCAAAAGGTGCAAATATCGCAGCTTTGCTGTAAACATGCACAACGCAATTATGTTCAAAAAAATATTCTGGATAAACGCAGAAGAAAAAGAAGATTCCTGACATGGCTGAAGATAACATGTACCTTTATATGAATGGTATTGTATTGCCAAGAGTAGACAACTCAGCAACATTTGGATCAACTATAACAACGTTCTATTTCTTGGTACAAAACAACTACCTTGTTTGCAAACATTTTGCTCTGTAGAATCCCTGAAAAACAGTATTTTCGTCTACTTAACCTGTTAATTTTTTGTAACTATAAATTTAAAAAGCTAGTTGCATATCCTTTACAGGACGTCGCAATCAACACCAGCATTTTGTGCTGTTGTGATCTCTTGGCAAGTTTTACGTTCAGTAGTTTGCCATTGCTTTCTGAACGGCCGGCACCCATACCATTGCATAAAAAACCAACGCAAGGCAGTCTGCTGCCAAATCGTCAGCAGCTATGTTTCAAACACGGGTATGTGGGATTACGAAACTGCACCCATAACCACTTCACCATGGAGCTGGCAACTAGAAGTTAGCTTTTAATTTTATGGAACTATTAGTGTTGGAACTCTTCGCTAGCTGCTGAGGATGGGGACGGAGCGCTTATGGGAATGTCCCGAATGCTGTGATGTCGGTTCCTAAATCAATCAATCAATCATTTATGTGTGAGTTTCTTTATTTTCCCTCTTTTGCAGTTTACACTGATGAATTATTTGACCTCATCCAATCAAAACTTGACAAGTAAGTTAGATGTCTGAGATGGTCATTTGCACACATGTATTTTCTTTTTGTCTCATAAGCACCCATTTTCTGAAAGAATTTCTTTTCCTCTTATCTCTTCACATTTCTCCCCCATAATACGTCTGTTTGTTTATTGCTGACTTTCTGTTTTTACCGATCCAGCATTTTCGAGATCTAGGTAGGATAATAGCAGTGTTATATGTAACAAGCATTAACCTCTCAAATTCTGTTTTATTTTGCGTTACAAAAATAATAGGGCATATCATAGTAATATCCTTTTGTGACTCTTGACTTCATGTTTATTATTGCTGGGTTGAATTCTTTGTTAAATGTTACTACTAAAAATAGGAGACACTGGTGAATGTAATGGTGGAACAGGGAAAATGGCAGCTAAACATTTGTTGCTTGAGTGTCCAAAATGTGTCAAACAGAGAAAACTATTTTGGTCTACACCCACTCCATTTGAAGAAAAAAACTATGAGGATGTCACCAAACTCAAGTTGGCTGCTGCTTTGCTTAGATTTATTCATGCTTGCACCTAAAAATATGTGAAGAAGAAGAATTATTGGTGATAAAGAAAGAAATATCCTACTTGATACTGGTATATAAAGAAATATGGACATATGTAAGAAAACTGAAGATTTAAAAAATGCTGACATTTACCAGTTCTAAAGGTCATAATGTTCTGATCTTGGAAGTAGAGAAATCAGTAAACACTGTGAAGAGAAGACAAGCCCCTGTCAGTGATAAAATCAGTAGAAACAATACCACCTCTAGAAAACTTTGGAGTAGCTAAAATCGCTGAGTCTCCAGTATATATCCATTACGGGTTTCTTAATACCAGATAAGAAAACATCAACATTGTCCAAAACATCAGGAGTAACTGAATGCTCAGATTTTCAAATAATCAGTCTTACAAGCCACACGCTGAAAATACTATTTAAGATCATACATGACAGAATACAAAAATAAATAGACATTGCAATTCCAGAAGAATAGTTTGGTTTTGAAAAGAAAAGGAAAACACAAGATGCAATAGTTTGTTTGCGAATACTGGCAGAATAATTTATGGACTGAAAAGTATTGACCTGTACTTTGTAGACTAAAACATTCACTTGAGTTACCCATGACAAATTAAATACCCGAATGAAATAAGTAGTGATGGTGAGGATAGAAATTAGTAATAAAGTCCCTCTGCCATGTCTCCACCTTACCGCAGTAGACGGGGGGTTTGAGTGTACCAATAACCCCAAGGTCTATGCCGATGGTAGTGCAGCTACTGCTAGGGTCTCCCATGTCAGACAAATCAAGGGATAGGAACCTGATGAAGAGAGAGACACACCTGCTTCCTTGTAGGTAGACCGGATAGTCAAAGGCTAGGGAGAGCACAACCGAAAAATGCCTTTCGATGTTGGAAGTGCTGAGCCACAGGCTTGATGAAACCATGCAATGTAACGCAATCAAGGCAAGGACACAGTAAATGCTGTGTACTTGCTGAGAACATTAATCGAGCATTCTTTAGAGGTGAACAAAGACCTACATCTTTGCTTCATTGACTACACAAAGGCTTTGGATAAAGTAAGACAATCAATCTGATGAAGATGCTTACAGATCTACAAATTGATAGGAA
The DNA here is from genome assembly GCA_963921405.1 of Cepaea hortensis. Taxonomy (NCBI): domain Eukaryota; kingdom Metazoa; phylum Mollusca; class Gastropoda; order Stylommatophora; family Helicidae; genus Cepaea; species Cepaea hortensis. Next base: position 65,534,196 of record OY992887.1, read on the forward strand.
AGACCTTAGACATGTAATAAAAACATATTTGTAGGAAACAGCAAGCTGCCATAAAAATTGATAATGAAGTAGTTCAATATCATAATATTAAGAGAGATGTGCAATAGGGATGTGTAATGTCTCCAGATCTTGATTCCCTTTAGAGTGAAAATATTATTAGAAACTTAGAGGATATGAGAAGAATCACCATTGGGGAACATAACATCAATAATATGAGATATGTGGATGATAAGTATTGATTGCAGACAATGAACAGTATCTGCAACATTTAGTAGATGCAGTTATTGTACACAGTGAACAACTAGGGTTTTAATTAAACTGTAAGAAGACAGAGATTATGATCATCTCTAAGTAGAAAGAAATACCACAATGTAATGTAAGGGTAAACAGGAATATTCTTAAACAAGTGAATCAGTACAACTATCTAGAGACAGTCATAACATTTTATGGTATATGCCTTGAAGAGATAAGAACAAGAATCGCTATGGCAAAGGTAGTCTTTCGCAAATTGGAAAACATACTAATAAAATGATCTCAATTACAACAATAAAACGAGTGCTGACGTGTTACAAGAAACTTTTGTATGGATGTGAAACGTGGACGATGAGCAAACTGAAAAACATCAAATGGCAGTGGAAATGTGGTTTCTGAGGAAAATGAGGAAAGAATATCATGGACACAAAGAAAAATTGATGAGCAAGTCCTACAAGAGGCAAATGAAAGCCGTAAACTGATTAGAGAAATTAGATGTAGACAGTTAAATTATTTTTCAGCACATTATGAGAAGAAATAAACTAGAGAACTTGGTGACAACTGGCAAGATTGACGGGAAAAGAGCAAGGGAAAGACAGAAAAGTAAATATCTGGACGACTTGACCATATGGCATAGTCGGTGACAAAAATTACTAACTAGGGAATGCTACTTCTCCACTTCGTTAATTAAGTTATCGCTCACACTGGCATTTTAGTGGGTGCCCCCTCCTCCGGAGCTCATAATTCAGGCAAGTAAATTCAGGACAAATGTTTCTTTTAGGCTGAATAATCCATGGCGAAGGTGTACTGAACTGATGCAGTTTGTCATCATGCATACCACGTTTAAAACACAGCTGTGGCGATTTGGCAGCAGACTGCCTTGCATGTTTTTTTATGAAAATGGTATGAGTGCCAATTGTTCAGAAAGCAGTGGCAAATTACTGAACGTAAACTTGCCAAGAGACCACAGTCAAAAAATGCTGGAGTTAACTGCTACGTCCTGTAAAGGATATGCAACTAACTAACTTTTTAGGCGGAATAAAGACCATGTCCTTGGATTCACAAGCACACAGCTGGACATGGCTCATAATAAGGTAAAAATAGCTGGTCTTGGTATCCCCAAGGAGTGGGAAAGAAGAGGTTAGATGCCTGTTTACATTTTTTATTGACTACTAGACAGGGAATATTTCCTCCCTGACAATCTTCCCTCCCTGCTTAACATAACGAGTCCCTCACCAAGTACTGTAAGTAACAGGCACACATACACGATTACGTACACTTGCAAAAAAAATATTGCAATAAAACTGAGTTAAACAAGCTACCGCTGTGTTTACTTTCTATCAAGACAAATAATTTAGAACATGATTGTTTGTGGTATGATAGTGAACTGGTGATTTCGAGAGAAGACATTCACATATTCTTTTTTTTTTTTTAAATTTGCATATCCTTTTACAGGACATCGCTGTCAACAGCAGCATCTTTCAGCTGTCTGTTGATTTCTTGGCAAGATTATGCTCAGTAGTTTGCCATTGCTTTCTGAGCGGCCGGCTTAGTTATCCCGCAAGTCACCAGCGGGGGACGAACCGCTCCCAGTTCTTGCCCGCTACGAGACTCTGCGTGATAAACGGGATTAAGGAGAAAGTGGTGTAACCCCTCGGCCAGAGAGACCGGCTCACATATTCTAGGGGTTCCAAATGTTGCTGTATGTAGCCGGGGCGCAGTGTTGGGGTGAGCGCCCAACATTGCTTAAATACCCCAATGGCTCGTGAATACATAACCTCTGCAGCAAAAATCCAACTCCTGGCCTTCACATGGCGGAACTATTTTTACTAACAGGAGAAGGGGTGATGGCGAGTTTCTGGCGCCGAAAAATAACCAGTGTGCTCTAGATGTGTTGCACGTACATGCATGCGCAGACACGTCTGTGTGCGTGCATACACATCTAAACTTGAGTGAGACCACAGTCTGCTCTAGCAAAGGAAAGGTGCTGAAGACGGAGGCAACCAGCCAGGAGGCGCACCACAGAAATCAGGATACCACGCAATTGTTGTTTGTCCATCAAGAATGATGATGACCATTCATTTCATCGAGTGGGGTTGAAGGTGTGGAGACGTGGGTTCTAAGATGGCTGATAAGGCCTATTTTGGCTCGAAATGTTCTTTGACAATGTGGGCAAAGAATGCTTGACGTCTCTGGAGGAGGATTTCCTGCAGTGGTTTTTCTGTCCTGCCTTTTCTTCACAGCTCTTGCAGTCCTGGTTGCCTCACATATGACTGCACCTTTGCGCAATGATGCACGCCATGAATTTTGGTCTCTGGCTGCAGCCTCCCAGGTGTCATGACGAATTCCAAAAGCATTCAGTGAAATTTTCAGAGTGTCTTTAAAACGTTTCCTCTGGCCACCTTGGGAGCGTTTACCACAACGCAGTTCGCTGTAGAAAATTCGTTTAGGGAGCCTGTGATCTGGCATGCGGGTCAAGTGACCAGCCCAGCGAATCTGATTCTTCATCAGTAGAGTGTGGATACTGGGCATGGATGCTCTTTCTAGGACTTCAGTGTCTGGAATCTTGTCTTGCCATTTAATCTTCAGTAGCTTTCTTAGGCAGACTGTGTGGAAGTGGTTTAATTTCCTAGCATGTCGCTGATAAACAGTCCAGGTTTCACAAGCATATAGCAGTGTGGATAATACAACTGCTTTGTAGACTTTTAGCTTTGTTTGCAGGCTTATTCCAGTTCTGTCCCATACATTCTTGTACAGTCTGTCAAAGGCTGCACTGGCCTTGGAGATTCTTGCATTCACTTCGTCATCGATTGTGGCAGCTTGTGACACAGTGCTGCCAAGATAGGTGAATTTGTCCACAACACTTAGTCTATGGTCGTTCACTTTGATATTCGGCACAGTGTGATTATTCCCTGGAGCTGGCTGGTACATCACTACAGTCTTCTCCAAGTTGATATTGAGCCCAAAGTTGGCACAGGCATGTGAGAAAGCTGAAACATTATGTTGCATGTCCGCCTCTGTGTTGGCGTATAGAGCGCAATCATCAGCAAACAGGAGCTCTCTGACGGTGCCGCTGTCAATTTTGGTTTTAGCTTTCAGCCTTCTGAGATTGAATAACTTTCCATCCATACGGTAGTTGATGTCTATTCCAATGTCGTCGTTATCGAAGGCATTCATCAACATGGCTGAAAACATGAGGCTGAACAGTGTTGGTGCCAGGACACATCCTTGCTTCACTCCATTGGTTACAGGAAAGGGTTCAGACAGTTCACCATTTTCCTGTACTCTTGCCTGCATGCCGTCATGAAATAGCCGCACTATTTGGACAAACTTTCGTGGACAGCCATATTTTGCCATAATCTTCCACAGTCCTTCTCTGCTGACTGTATCAAAAGCCTTGGTAAGGTCAATGAAAGTGGAGAACATTTCGCAGTTCTGTTCCTGACATTTCTCTTGCAGCTGCCTTGCAGCGAAAATCATGTCAACAGTTCCACGTTCTTTTCTGAAGCCACATTGACTCTCAGGAAGAAGACCTTGATCGAGATGGGCTGTGAGGCGATTGAGAAGAATTCTGGCAAGTATCTTCCCTGCAATTGAAAGCAAGGAGATGCCTCGGTGGTTGTCACAGGATTGGCGGTTTCCTTTATGTTTGTAAAGATGGACTATTGACGCGTCCTTAAAATCTTGTGGCATGGTCTCGTTCATCCATATGTTTGTGAAGACTTGGTGAAGCTGCTCTGTTAGGACCGGCCCACCTGCCTTGTATATCTCTGCTGGGATGGAGTCAGGACCAGGTGCCTTGCCGCTGGAGAGTTGCTGGATGGCTTTGTTTATTTCCACTATGGTTGGCAGGTCACCAAGTGTCTCATTGGTGGGAACTTGAGGAAGGCAGTTGATGGTTTCATCATCGAAGAAGGAAGTTGCATTTAAGATTTTGCTGAAATGCTCTGCCCAGCGTTGGAGGATTTCTTTCTTATCGGTGACCAATGTTCCCCCGTCTGCACTGAGGAGGGGAACTATGCCTGGTGATGAAGGACCATAGACCGCTTTCAGTGAGTCGTAGAAGTTTTTCATATCATGTCTGTCAGCAAAGCCCTGAATTTCATCAGCTTTGCTGCTCAGCCAGGAGTCCCGCATGTGCCGAAGTTTCTGCTGCACTACTCTCTGAATGTTCTTGAAAGCATCTTTTTTTGATGTTGACTTTGGGTCATTCAAATGTGCCTTGAGGAGAAGATGTTTCTCTGCCAGCAATTGGTTGATGTCTTCGGAATTTTCATCAAACCAGTCTTTATGCTTTCGGGGGGCTGGACCCAGGATTTCCATAGCAGTGTTGTAAATTGTGTCCTTTAGGGCTCTCCATTCTGTTTCTGTATCCTGTTTAGCTTCAGCATTGGGCTTGAGGCGGTCTTCCAGCATATTTTCAAACGACTGCTGCATTTTCTTGCTTTTTAGGCGGGTGACATTTAGCTTTGTTTGCATTTTCGCCCCTTGAGGACGCCGTGGTGGCCTGATGTGGATGTTCATTTTCGAGACAATGAGACGATGGTCTGTCCAACATTCGGCACCACACATGGATTTTGTCACTCGAACGTCTTGTCTGTCACTCCTCCTGACGATGACATAGTCAATGAGGTGCCAGTGTTTCGAGCGAGGGTGCATCCACGATGTCCTATTCCTCATGGGGAGACGGAAAATTGTGTTCGTAATCACGAGATCATGTTCGGCACATGTCTGAAGGAGGCGGAGTCCATTGCTGTTACAATTTCCGACTCCATGCTTTCCAATAATGCCACTCCAAGAGGTGGTGTCCGTGCCTACTCTGGCATTGAAATCCCCAAGGAGTATAAGTTTGTCTCCTTTGGGAACAGATGTTAGTACACTGTGCAGGTCCTCATAGAACTTGTTCTTGACATCATCTTCGTTGGTCATAGTTGGTGCGTAGACACTCACAATGGTTGCGTGCTTCCTTCCATTCAGCAGAGGCAACTTCATGGTCATGAGCCTGTCATTTATATCCTTTGGAAATCCAGCTAATTTGCCGACCAGGGCCGACTTAATGGCAAATCCCACACCGGATTGGCGTCTTTCCTCGCTTTTCCTTCCACTCCAGAAAAATGTGTAGCCGGCACCTATTTCACAGATTTGGCCTTCTTCTGCAAGTCGTGTCTCGCTCAAGGCTGCAATGTCAATGTTGTACCTGCCCAGCTCTCTCCCAATCAGTGCTGTTCGTCTCTCTGGACCCGACGCGCCGTCTCTGTCAAGTAGGGTGCGTACATTCCAAGTTCCAATTGTTAAGGGAATATGGTTTACTCTTTTAGCTTTGCTTGTTTTATCTTTCTTTGTATGTCGACCGCAGTTAAGGGTACCCACCAACCGCGGCTAGCTGGTTAGGTAGTGATGAAGCAGACAATGTTTAGGGCACCTTTTCTAGCCCCTTCCTCATGCTATGGAGGTGAGCAGTGTGTTCCTATAGAGGGCTGCTCAGTCGCTCAGGGGGCTGCCGAATCCCACTGCTGCTCCGGTCAGTAGAAGACGACCATATGGCCTGAGCCGCCTGTGTGCAGGTCTGCGACTACGGCTGCCAGCGTACCCACGCCTGCCGCTTTGCCGCTCGCCCATCGCCACAGGGCTTGAAGGTGATATGTGACGTTGGATGAAGAATGACTTGCGCGATGACTTGGATTAAAGTGAGGAAGAGTTGCGCAATTCGTCGACCTCACTCTCTCGCCTGAGTCCATCTGAGTCCAGTGGCAAGACAAGTCGAGACGATTGGAGACGAATACAGGTGCAGTGGATGACCAGGGCGCTCTACGTGCCTTGCCGTGCTCATTACGTTCCACAACGCTTTGCAGGTAAACGCCGTCTTGCCCGTTGAATCAGGAATGATTTCTTCCGCGCAGTCTGCCGAATCCTGTCTTCACATGCTGGGTAGGCATACCCTAGTGTACCTCTTGGTTTGACACCAAATCGGATACCCATGCCTGGTTTAGCCAGCCTCTCACAGCTGTTGCCCGGGGGGTGGCCGCTGTCGCATGCTGACAGCTACTAGGAGCCACAGGCACGAGCTGGGTGTCAGACTTGGACCAGTGGGGGATGGGTCCTGAAAGGACATGAGAGCCATCCTTACCAAAGGTGCTACCAATGCCTGACATCCCGTACCCCCCATCATATGCCACGCAATTATGCAAAATGGAATATGTCGACTACTGCTAAATGTTATGGTGCTCGCCCTGCTTTGGACCCTCAGGCAGGTGCAGTGCCAGGCACTATGTCTCAGATGTCCTGTGGAGCCAGGGGACATGAGAATAGAACAGCTGGCCATACTAAACAAAGACTTAAAATAATGCACTGAAATGTGGAGGGAGTCAACAACAACAAAAATAGAATTAGAAAACATCCTGGACCAAGAAAAAGTATGTGTATGTTGCTTGCAAGAAACTCACCTCAACGAAAATATAGCCTTCAAAATCAGAGGCTACCAGTATTACCGATCTGACCGAAAGGACAGACGAAAAGGTGGTATACTTACCCTTGTAAAAAATAACATCACTGATTCCCAAATCGAAGTCTATATGGAAGGGGCTGAGTATCAGACACTTAAACTTAAAACAGGCTATACAGACCTACATATGATCAATTACTACTGTCCAAGTGACCGCCCACAGGCACTGGACACACTACCATTAACAGAAAAAACGATTGTGTGTGGCGATTTCAACAGCTACTCGCAGAGCTGAGGCTATGATCACATGGACCAGAGAGGAGAGAGACTGGAAGACTGGCAGGATGAGAATAGATTCATCTTGATTAATAAGCCATCCGACCCACATACTTTCTACTCGAGGTCATGGCACACTACACCTGACCTGGCTTTTTATTCACCAGACCTGGAGTGGAACATTACACAGATTGTTGGGAAACAACTTGGTGGCAGTGACCATCGGCCAGTCTTTCTAACTGTAGAAAATGAGCTTGTAAGTGAAAGCAGCACCCTCTCGAGGTGGAACTACAAGAAAGCAGACTGGGCAATGTAGAAGAATCGCACCAGCATACTGGTTAGAAACCTGAACACTGAGAAAGACATATATAAACTAGTTGCAAAGTTTGGGAAATGCATACTACAGGCAGAGCGAGAAACAGTACCAAGATGAGCCCGTAAACAATATAAACCCTACTGGAGTATTGAACAGGAACAGTTGCATAATGATGTGGAAGTGTGTAGAAAGCAAGCAGAGGTCGCACCCAGCCAAGAGCACCACAGTAAATACCAGCACGCAAAAGCCAAATTTCAAAGAGCCAAGCTGCAGGCTAGACAGAAAAGCTGGCAGGAAAAAACAGTCTCTCTGAACTTTGAAAGAGACACAAGGAAATTGTGGAAGCTAATAAAACAACTTAACGATGAGGGCACAGGGAGAAACTAAAAAATTGCACTACATAAAGATGGAAGCATCTTAACAAGAAAGCAAGCAGCTGACCATTTTGCGGACTCATTCGCACAAGATAACAATATCAAAATTAGTCCAGAGAAACAACAAGAGATTCGAGAGAAACGGCAACATACAGGACAGAAGGAAATAGTACATGAGGTTCTGGAGGCACCCATCACAATCAGCGAACTGGAGCTAGCCACATCAAAACTGAAAGTGAGAAAGTCACCAGGAGCTGATGATATCTCCAATGAAATGATCAGGAATCTAGGAACAGAGGCCAAAGCAAAGCTGTTGCAGATCTTCAATAACAGTTGGACCTTAGGCAGTGTTCCACAAGCCTGGAGAGAAGCAATCATGATACCCCTCCTAAAATCAGGAAAAGATAGTTCCATTGCCTCTAGCCACAGACCAATTAGCCCCACCACCTGTCTCTGCAAAACACTGGGGTGCATCATCAATCACAGGCTGCAGTGGTACATTGAAAGTAAAAACATCCTTGTGCCACAGCAGGCTGGCTTTAGGCAGTGCTACTCTACGGAAGATGAGACACCCTACCTCTCTCAAGAAATTGGGGATGTATTCCAAGAGAAGAAGCTGGTGTTTGCAGCATGGATAGATCTGAAGAAAGCCTTTGACAAAGTCTGGAAAGAAGGTCTGATGAAGAAACTGAGAAACTGCAAAGTCAGTGGAAGAATGTACACATGGGTGAAAGCATACTTGCACAACAGAAGAGCCCGAGTACAGATAGATGGAATCAAGAGCAAGAAAGTATTACTGTGTCACAGTGTTCCCCAGGGCGGAGTCTTGTCCCCCACACTTTTTCTAATCTTCATCAATGATCTTGTTGCTAATCTACCGCATGGAATTAAAGCGGCAATGTTCGCCGATGACCTGGTTCTATGGAGCACAAATGAACATGCATCAGTGGCCACCAGATTGCTACAAAGAGCTGTAGATACATTTGTTGCATATGCAAATAGATGGTGTGTCAGCATAAACACTGACAAGTGCAGCACCACCCTGTTTACCCTATCTCCAAAACAAAAGGCAGGGATCATCCAGATAAATGGAATACCCCTAAGAGAAGATAAAGAACAAACATACCTTGGAGTAACATTTGATAGCAGGCTGACATGGAGAAAGCACATCAGCAAAGCAGTAGCAAAATCCAGAAGGAAAGTAGCCATCCTGAGAAAGCTAAGTGGAACCACACGGGGAGCCAGTGGGAAAATACTTAGCAAAGGTTATCAACAGAGCATATGACCACACCTGGAATACGGGTCAACTGTGTGGTGTTCGGCATCAAAAACCACACTACAAGAGCTGGACAAGGTGCAAAATCAAGCACTTAAGAGTCATCACAGGAGGGATTAGATCAACCCCTATAATGGAAATGGGGAGGACACAAGCGCAGAGATATAAGACGCTAATACAAGCAGAAAAGTTCTTCAGCTCGCCCGGCCACCCTATGAAGAACAGATTTGAAAACCTAGATATAGGGCGGTTGAAAAGAAGTAGTTTTATCCACCAGGCCAAATGACTCTGCAGAGAAACCACCGATCTGCCCACAGTTGGTATCCCCCTAACAACTATTCCAGAGCGAACTCCATGGAAAGATGAACATAGATATCATTACAAATCCAGACAAAAGTGAGAGGAATATTTGACAAGGAAGAACAGAACAGTGCGCAGCACAGAACAGCCACTCTCAGCTTCCTTGATGAAGAATAGCCACAGGACCTCTGGATCCGAGTCTACACAGTTGGGTCAGCACAAAATACTTTTCGAAATGGACGAGCGGGAGTGTACGTAGAATACTCAAATAATACTAGGGACACAGCCAGAGTACCGACCGGAAAGTACTGCCATAACTATGATGCTGAAATTGAGGCAATCAAGATAGCAATAGAGAAATTACTAAATACCAGCTATGGTACACAACCTGTGGTGCTATTGACAGATGCAAAATCAGTACTCGAGGCACTCCTATCTGGGAAATTTCTAGCACTAAGGACACTACTTTCTGAACTTAGCAGTCAGCATAAGATCACCATACAGTGGATACCATCCCACTGTGGAGTTCCCGGAAACGACAGAGCTGATCAATTGGCTAAGGAAGGAGCCAAAGATGAACAGCCTGATGTGCCTGTTACATACCACCAAAAGAAAAGAATGATAAAATCAGTCAGAAAGCCACCAAAACCTGCTCAAGACGACTACCACGTTATAGACAGACCAGAACAAGTCATTATTTTGCGCCTCAGAACAGGACACAATAGATTACACAACCACATGTATACAAAATTCAAGATTGGTGAAACAGCCATGTGCACATGTGGATTGGCCTCGCAGACAGCAGAGCACATACTCCAAGACTGCCCAAAATGTAACATATCCAGGCAAACCTTCTGGCCTAGAGAGACGACAGTGGAAGATGAACTCTATGGACTTCTGTGTGAACTAAAAAAGACAGTTAAATTCATCCAAGAGACAGCATTGCATTTATAGACATATTTCAAGCGAAAGTAAGAAGAAGAAGAACATATTCTAGGTAGTGATGTGAAATGACTGACTGGCATCTTGACAGATGATAGTTGGTAAAATGGAGTTATACCTCTCCATAACACAAAGCCTGGGCTATATGTGTATAAACAATATCAAGATATAAATTATGATACATGTATGAGCGCAGCATTAAGATAGCACATATGGTGTTAGAGAGAACCATTACAGTCAGCCTTCAGTGACAAGATATCACTTAATTTTGATGATGATGAGGATAATTGTTTGATGGAGTATGTATTTATTATTTTTAATATTTTATAGTTTAAACGTTTATTTTTTTAAATCGTATGTAATCTATACATTTTAAAAACATACCTGATAGTTCTTGCTAAGCATATATTCCTTGACAACTTTACTGTTCTTCATATGCCATTTAACCCTTGTTTCTCTCACATATATCATGCCTTTATCATTTCAGTCAACTCTGTCTTTTCTGTGAAAAGTCTTTTAAGGACAAGGCAAGCCTGCGAGAACATATGAGAAAGAAGCAGCACCGTAAAATTAATCCCAAGAACAAAGAATATGATCGATTTTACATTGTTAACTATATGGTATGTATATGAACTTATTCTGTGCCACATATCTTCTCACATGTTTATAAACAAATGCACTTATAATTTTATCTATTCTGTCTTTAACTGAATGCCAATTTGTTCAGACTATTTGCCACAATTGAACTCATACTAGACCGCTTCAGTGCTCATTTGTTTCATGTCTCTCTCATGCTACACCAATTAAAGTCTTGTGTGTTATATTATGTGTGAGGCAAAAATAAAAAAGAATGAGAGTGGCTAACATTCGACAAGATAAAACAGCCTCTTGCATCTAAACAGCTAAGCCACGATTCATGTTATACCATATGACTCTTTCTGTCTCAAACAGCATACTCTGTTTGATATGTTGTTATTTATGTGCATCAGTTAATGTGACATGGATAAGTGTACTTCCTTTATTTTGCCAAGGCATACAAAACAAATGCAGCAATGTATTTTTTATACTAGGTGCCTCTACAAGGTGTGGACTGCGCCTGGCCCTGCAGCCAGCATTGTTAGGATCAGTTAGCCTCTCCCAGGAGGGGTGACAAGTCAGCCCCACCTCCACATGGTGTAGACCGGGAAATCATGGCCGCGAGGTCATGGGCTAAAGGGGCTATGGCTCGCCATAGGGTATGGACTCCCTATGGTCAGATTTTTTTCCTAAAGCTGTGACTGGTCTAGCAAGCTGGCAGGGAATCTTAATACTGCTCGTAGAAAAACTAAGAAGTATAAACGGACTGATCCAAATGGATGTAGACCCGGCAATGTTAATGGACTACGAGATAGATCAGCGATTAAAACAATAGGCACAATGAACGCCTACGGTTTTAATAGTAAAGAAGAAGAATTTATAGAAACAGTGGAAGAGAGGAAAATTGGATTGATAGGAATAACGGATACCAGAATAAAGAGGGGAGGATGCAAGGAGATCCACCACAGTTACACGTTTGTTTACTCTGGAGTGAAACAGTTAGAAACAGCAAGACACAGTGTGGGAATAGTCATTGATCCCTGACTAGCAAGAGGAATACTAGAAAAAAAATATCAGAAAGAATCATAACAGTGAGAATAAAAGAACAAATAAATACAATATATGTATAAACTAGCTGACCCGGCCCGGCTTTGCCCAGCCCCTGGCGGGGATCTATCTATCTATCTGTCTGTCTGCTTGTTTGTCTGTCTGTCTGTCTGACCCGGCCCGGCTTCGCCCAGCTCCTGGTGGGGAGCATCTAATTTAATTCATATAAGTAGTCATATAAGCTCCCGTTCCCGTTCCCGACTATCTGTATGTCTGTCTATCTGTCTGTCTGACCCGCTTCACCCAGTCCCTGATGGGGAGCATCTCATTTAATTCATATAAATAGTCATATAAGCTCCTGTTCCCGACTATCTGTCTGTCTGTCTATCTGTCTGTCTGTCTGTCTATCTGTCTGTCCGACCCGGCCCGACCTCGCCCAGGCCCTGGTGGGGAGCATCTCATTTAATTCGTATAAGTAGTCATATAAGCTTCGGTTCCCGACTATCTGTCTGTCTGTCTGACCCGGCTCGGCCTCGCCCAGCCTCTGGTGGGGAGCATCTCATTTAATTCATATAAGTAGTCATATAAGCTCCCGTTCCTGACTATCTGTCTGTCTATCTGACCCGGCGCGGCTTCGCCCAGCTCCTGGTGGGGAGCGTCTCATTAAATTCATATAACAAAAATAAATTAACTTAAGAATGTCCTTCCACACACCATCCATTATATTTTAATGAAAACTGTTTTTAATCACCTACATGACTGTAGATAACTTCTTTAAACATAAAAAGATGAGTTAGAAAATTTTCACTATTTAAATAGATTCATTATTTTTATGAAAACTTTGAAAATGCCTTAAAGATTATATCATTATTTATTATAACGCATATGCCTGTAAATAACTGTAGACAAAATGTTTATAAACCTTTGAAAACAATGCAACAATCTATATATAAAATATATAGCAATGCTATTAAAAGTTATGCCCCTTGAAATAACTTTTCTTAAGTTAAATCCCCTCGCTATATATAAATGATAATGTAAATTAAAATATTAAATTTTAGTAAGTAAATAGCTGATTGTACACTAACAAACTATGACAGTTCGCTGCACAGGAATGAAAAGAAAACATGTAGAAAATTTCATCTCAATCGGATGGAACGTTATCGAACGCATCAAATACATCCCTACATACATTGTCTTTTATATATATGTATATAGATATACGCACCATGTAATACAAACAAAAATTAGCAAGAATGCGAGGAGTTCTACGAAGACATCTATGATGTGCTAAATAAATTACAGAAGCGGAACAACATCATAGTTATGGGAGACTTCAATACAAGACTAGGACATAACAAAGCGGGCGTAGAAAAACATCTTGAAGCATTTGAAGACCAACATAATGAAAGAAATGATAACGGAAATACACTGATAGAGCCAACACGACCTCTATATAACAAACACATTCTATAAACACAAAGACTCACAAATATACATCTGCTATAAATGGAACGATCCAGATACCAAAAGCCAAATTGATTTTATATTAACAAGAGATAACAGAAAGAGAAATATATTAGATGCAAGGGCAGTGCCCAACTTAGTATAAACACTGACCACAAAGCAGTTATTGCCACAATAAGAACCAACAGAAGAAGAAAGCAAAGACCAGGAAAATACATGCCATGCGAATCAGTAAACTTAAAATACCTCAATGACGAGGCAGTGAGAAAAAATTATAAGAAGGAACTAACTGAAATCTTTGTAAAATTACCTATAGAAAGAAAAACAGTGATAGAAGATTGGGAGATGCTCAAATCAAGCATTTTAAATACTGCAAAAATAACATGGGGAACCACAAAAACACGCAAAACACAGGTAAAGAAAATAAGTTGGTGTAACACAGAGGTAAAGAAAGCTGTAAAAGACAAAAAAGAAAAATATAAAGTGGTTGAAGAGCAAACAGGAACCTGATTACTTAGAATATAGAATAGCGAGAAGACATGTGAATAGAATAGAAAAGGGAGAAAAACAAAACGACTGGGAGGAATATGGAGAAACCCTAAATAAAAACCCTAAGGAGGAAACTAGAAACTTCTACAGAAAGATAAGTGCAATTTCTTCTTCTTCTTTCGTTCGCTTGAAATATGTCTATAACTGCAATGTTGTCTCTTGTATGAATCTAACAGTCTTTTTTAGTTCACTCAGCGGTCCATAGAGTTTATCTTCCACTGTTGTCTCTTTAGGCCAGAAGGTTCGCCTGGATATGTTGTAGTTTGGGCAGTCCTAGAGTATGTGCTCTGCTGTCTGCGATGCCAAACCACATGTGCACATGGCTGAGTCACCAATCTTGAATTTTGTATAAATGTGGTTGCGTAATCTATTGTGTCCTGTTCTGAGGCGCAGAATAATGACCAATTCTGGTCTGTCCATAATGTGGTAGTCGTCTTGAGCAGGTTTTAGTGGCTTTCTGACTGATTTGATCATTCTTTTCTTTTGGTGGAATGTAATGGGCACATCAGGCTGTTCTTCTTTTGCTCCTTCCTTAGCCAGTCGATCAACTCTGTCGTTTCCGGGTACTCCACAGTGGTGTGGTATCCACTCTATGGTGACCTTATGCTGACTGCTAAGTTCAGAAAGTAGTGTCCTTAGAACTGGTAATTTCCCAGACAGGAGTACCTCTATTACTGATTTTGCATCTGTCAATATCACCACAGGTTGTGCACCATGGCTGGTATTTTGTAATTTCTCTGTTGCTATCTTGATTGCCTCAATTTCAGCATCATAGTTATGGCAGTACTTTCCTGTTGGAACTCTGGCCATGTCCCTAGTATTATTTGGGTATTCTATATACACTCCCGCTCCTCCATTTCAGACAGTATTTTGCGCTGACCCATCTGTGTAGATTCAGATCCAGAGATCCTGTGGGTATTCGTCATCAAGGAAGCTGAGAGTGGCTGTTCTGTGCTGTACACTGTTCTGTTCTTCCTTGTCAAATATTCCTCTCACTTTTGTCTGGATTTGTAGCGATAGTCTATGTTCATCTTTCCATGGAGTTCGCTCTGGAATAGTTGTCAGTGGGATACCAGCTTTGTGAAGATCAGTGGTTTCTCTGTAGAGTCGTTTGGCCTGGTGGATGAAACCACTTCTTTTCGACATATTTCATTTTGCGTAGTTGCTTGGCAGCCTGATTTCTGTGGTGCGCCTCCTGGCTGGCTGCCTCCGTCTTCAGCACCTATCTTTTGCAAGAGCAGACTATGGTCTTACTTGACACATAAGTGCAATGAGAACCAGAGGATAACTCTTTGACCCAACTGAAATAATTAGCATCTTAAAGTCGCTTAAAAGTCGACAGGGTCGACTTCATTGCACCGGGTTTTTATCCTATATGGCCCAGTGTCTTTCCACAGCACGTAAAGCGTCACACAAAGCATGAACTCCGTAGCTCTAGCGACAACCCACAGGAGTCTCCGAAAAATTTCACTTGTGAACCGAAGGACGCAGCCCGGAATCGAACCCACAGCCTTCGGAGCTAGAGTCAAATGGCTTGACCACTTCACCACAGAGACTCCCGTATTATTAGCAGCGAAAATGGAGAACTAATAAGTAAACAAAACAAATCCTAATAAGATGGAGACAGTACTTCAAACAACTTCTCAACATTCCATCAGATGTCACAGGAATTCAAGAAACCGAGACAGATGCCACCGAAGAACTAAAACCAGACATACTGTAAGAAGAAATTATAGAAGCTGTCAGATTAGTTGCATTGAACAAATAACTGGGACAAGATGAAATGCCAGATGAACGAATTAAGGCAGCAAGAGAAGTAGGCACAAGCATGGCTTCATAGACTATTCAACCATGTTTGGATAGAACAACAGACACCACGAGACTGGGGAAACGCCATAATTATCCCAATTTAGAAAAACAAAGGCAGCAAGAGAGACTGCACACAGTACAGAGGCATTTTCCTTTTGAGTCATACTGGGAAAATATTTTGCAAAACTCTTGAAAAAAGATTACTATAGAACCCGTGCTAAGCGAAACACAACTTCGATTTAGGAAAAACAAAGGATGCACAGATGCCATTTTTGCTTTTAGACAACTTATAGAAAAATCAATCGAATTTAATGAAACACTCTACTTAGCCTTTGTCGACCAAGAAAAGACATTTGATAGAAATCCTTAAACAATACGGAGTGAGTACATATCTAACAAACCTATGTAAAAGCTTATACAACAACAGTGAATGCATAGTGAGAACAACTGGAGGACACTCAGAACTCTCCATCATAAAATCCGGAGTATGACAAGGTTGTGTCCTGTCCCCTCTCTTGCTCATAATCTATAATATTCTATATAGACAACATGTGTAAAGAAACCAGCCAAACAGAGATTGCAAGAACACTGCATGACGAGAACACAGAAGAAGTACTATCTGCAAATTACACCATTAGAGAACTCTTGTTTGCGGACGACCAAACACTAATAGCAAAATCAGAAGCTGAATTACAAGACCACATAAATAGTCTAAACGAAATGTGTAGGGAACATAACATGAAAATTAGCACAGGTAAATCAGAGGTAATAACTATAACTAAAGAAGAAAAAACAACAGCAGTTCACCTAAACGAACACCCTCTGAAACAAGTAAAGAGTTTCAAGTATCATGAAATGGCAAATCAGAAGACGAGATCGAAAATAGATGCAGTAAGGCAAGAAATAACAGAAAGAGAAATACAGAGTGCGCCAGAAAAATGTATACATAGTAATCACCCACCAGTTTAAATGTAATCGCATTTCAATTGAGTATATTATGTAATGCCGGTCTCTCTGGCTGTGGGGTTACAACACTTTCTCTCTGTAATCCCGTTTATCACGCAGAGTCTCGCAGCGGAGCGAGAACTGAGGTGGTTCGACCCCCGCTCGTGACTTGCGGATACTGAGCCGGCCGCTCAGAAAGCAATGGCAAACTACTGAGCGTAATCTTGCCAAGAGATCAACAGACAGCTGAAAGATGCTGCTGTTGACAGCTAAGTCCTGTAAAAGGATACGCAAAACATATTATGTAATAATATCATCAAAACTTGTTGTATTACACCATTTGCAGAAAGTATTACGGTAGCAATATGTCGCTTGATATGTTTAAAATGATGACGTAAACAGCATGTTACAAATCAGAAGATCAAAACTGTGATTACATTTAAACTGGTAGGTGATTACTGTGTATACATTTTTCTGGCACACTCTCTATAATAGATGCAAGGCAGTGTCCAGCTTAAGTATAAACACAGACCACAAAGATTGGACAAATGGCATCAATACTAAAGAACAAACATGTATCAATAGTTACTTAGGAAGCACTTTACAACACAGTCTTCCTTCCAATTCTTTGCTGCCAATACCAAACCTGGACAATGACAGAAAAAGAGAAAAAAAGAAAAATCACAACAGAAATGAGATTTCTGAGAAGAATACTCAATGTATCAAGAAGAGATAAAATCAAAAATGAAGAAGTCAGAACTTAAGTGGGGGCTATAGCAATGCAAGATGTTATTAGAAGGCAGTGAGTCAAATGGTTTGGCCATGCAAGTAGGTTACCAACAGTATACCACAACAATCAATGATGTACAGACAAGATGGAAGCAGAGGAAGAGGTTGACCACGTAAACAATGGATGGAGGGAATAACAGAGTCTATGGGAATATCGATACATGAAGCTTATAAGCGGGCACTCTCCCACTGTTTATACTTCACCTCACACCACAAGGTACAACAGGAACATGATGAGATGAGATGAGATGCTTCTGTGAAGTAATAAAAACTCTGGCGTAGAGCAAACACGGCAGGGGTTTCTGATAATCAGAAGAGGTCCCCCTTCCCTGAATGTTTCGGCCCTTTCACCTCCTAACATTCTTTAGGGGCGGGCCCGTCCGGGTTATGACTCCGGCACCTTTCCCCTGCCGTGTGAGACTTTCGGTCGATTTCGTTGTCCTTTTTGTTTGTGCTTGTCCCTTAGCTGTGAACATGTCCACTCTCAAGCCTCCCCTCCCTCAGGGAGGAGAGTCTGTGCATCTGGTGCTTGGTGCCATCACACCACCTTAGCACCTGTGGTCGTAGGGAGCCAGCTTCTTCCACAGCCACTGCCTCTATCGCCTCCATTTGTCTTCGTTGCCATGTTCCTTCTTCGTGGCCCATTCATGGTGCCACACTAGGAAGCCGGGTTTTCCTCAGGGGGTCTCTGTTGCTGAGTGTGACTTATGGAAGACAATTACTGCCCTGATATGGAGGTTGGACTTCGGCTGACACTTGCATGATTGGACAACTGCAACTGTGCGGCAATTGCCCCACCGAACAGTCCTGTACTTAGATGCACTACCCTCGCTCGGAGGGAAGGCTATGGTGCCGACACGAGATAGTGCAAGTTCTTGCTCTTAGTTGAGAGATTGTTAGTCACTCTGCAGTTACCACTGTAACCATACTATTGTCGAGACATGTCCCAATCTATGTTTCAGCAGTTCCACAGCTAACACAAGGCTTTTTCAGCTGCTTCACCCAGTTGTTTTTGTGCCCGAGTTATAGCTTGTCCTTTTATGCCCATCTGCTTTAACACATCATACACAGAGTGGGAGACTAGACCTCTTACACCCACCTCTTTGGTTATTATCATTACCTATGTTTTACTGGTGCTTATTTTCATATTATGTTCCTTACACGCCTCATTTAGACTATTCATGTGGTCTTGTAATTGTGCTTTTGATTTTGCTATTAGTGCTTGATCGTCCGCAAATTGGAGTTCTTTAATGGTGTAATTTATCATTGGTTTTTCTTCTGTGTTCTTGCAGTCTCTGCTTGGCTGGTTTCTTTAATATGCTGTCTAGGTTATGAATATGAGGGGGGACAGGACACAACCTTGTCGTACTCCGGGTCTTATTGTGAAGGGTTCTGAGTGTCCCTCATTTGTTCTCACTATGCATTCTCTGTTGTTGTATAAGCTTCTACATAAGATGTGTACTCACTCCTTATTGTGTAAGGATTTCCCACAGCTTGTTTCTATCTACTCTATCAAATGCCTTTTCTTGGTTGACAAAGACTAAGTAGAGTGTTTCATTAAATTTGATTGATATTTCTATAAGTTGTCTAAGAGTAAAGAAGGCATCTGTGTATCCTTTGTTTTTCCTCAATTCAAATTTGTAACGTTAAAAAAGTGTTTGCACACCTTGTTAAAAAAAAGTTGCACATCCTTTACAGGACATGCGGTCTGCTACCAAATCGTGCGCAGCTGTGTTTTGAGTGTGGGTATGCAGGATTAGGAACTGTGCCCGTAACCCCGTTGCCACGGAGCCGGCACACTTTGTATACTAACTGAATACTCACTTTCAAATCAAATAATAAAGTATTACTTGATTTTTATACTAGATAATTTACATAACAAAATAATATAGTGACAAACAATATGTAAACACGCATGTGTTAATACTTTGCTTTTGTTTTAGGAAATGGGTAAAAACTGGGAGAGTCTGCAGTCGGAAGACAACCGTCTTGTCAAATCAAGTGAAAAAGACACTGATGAAGAAGAGTAAGACAGAATAATTTTCTAGTAATACGGATGCAGTAATGTGTAATGAAATGTTAATGGATTTCACATTATCCTGGATTGATGCTTTATGAGTTGATGGAAAGACTATCTCTGAATCAGACAAGTTGCACTTTTTGCGAGTCTTTCAGTTAAAATTATAATTTTGTATTATATTCTTAATCAAAGTTCATCATCATCATCATGTGGCAGGTCCTTTGCAGAATGTCTCTTGTCATAGCCCGGTGAAAAGATTTTCGATGTGGTTGACCCCCATCTGTTTTTCCAGGAATCAAGCCATCCATCACGGTTCTTTCCAAACCACTATGACATTTAACGCAACTAAAATATTTCTCTTTCCAAGAAACAATGGTTTATGAGCCAGCTTTCTTCGATGTTAACCCTTTACAGGGCACAGGTATTTCCTTTTGAACAGGTAACATTTTTCAGGTTGTCAGTCAGAGTTAGGGTTACGTTAATAAAAACATCAAATCTAAACTGTTAGTGAAAAGATTTTTGTTAAATAAAATACAAAATGAAGGAAATGAATGCAGATTTATTATTTTACTCACATGTGAAATAAATAATCCAATGTTGCCTGCATTTCGGTTACATTTGTTGGAACCCATGCTCAATCATTTATCTGTTCGATCTTTTTGTATAGCAAACTCATTTGTTTGATCGGCAATCGTTTTGAAAGTCTCAGAGAGATCCGAAATGCTTACGCTGGTATCACTGATAGATATCTAGCTCCGATTCAGTCAACTTCATGCACTTCAGTGTCACTTAAATTGAACCCAGCGAAATCTCCACTATCACTTGAAGAATCATCAAAATCCATTTTGAAAAACAAAGCATAAAAACCCTGAAAACTATTTTTTTTAATCCCATCAAATTTAAAGAAAACGCTTGCAAAAGGCATCCAGGTTATCAAGTTATCGATAACTACCAGACGTAAACAATGGAAAGTCTCGTGATCGCGTGATTACAACACTTAGTTGTCATGGACGGTTTCAGGCGTTTTGCCCGTTCTGGAGTAAAGAAGTTTTCGGCTGTTGTGCCCTGTAAAGGCTTAAAATCATGAGAAATGTCCGTTGTTTTTTTTCTTGTTATTGTTCTGGATTATTCTCATAATTATTCTGTAACATTTAATTGAAAATCCCTAGTTTTCATCTTTACAGATTGTGAAATGGCCCATGTATGTTGCCATAGGAAAAATGCATGTTCTAAAAACATTATTTTAACATCTTTGCTAGAGTTGTGTCATAGTCTATGAATTTTCGTTAATTACTGCATTGCTATGGCTAATCTATGACTGACTGCTCTTGAACAGTTGTGATTTTTCTGTCTTGTTCCATATAACAATAGGTTCAGTATTATCAAGATCACCTTGTTATTGCTTCTGAGAATGTTTTGTGAGTTTTCTTTAGTAAGACTCGTTTAGAATTGTAATTTTTTGTTTATATATTTAGAAATAGCAGTGAAGAAATTAACATCCTGGCAACACAGGTTGTACAATTTTGTATGAAAAAAAATCAATATAGATTGGATAAATAACAAAATCACCACAATTGAAAAAAAAAAATAAAGGCAGTAAAAGATGCTGCACAACATACAGAGGTATGTCAAAGATAAACCTCATTGACCCAATGTTTCAGAGAATTATTGAAAAGTAGTAGCAGTAATAATGCTTTTAATGACAGGATTAGTAAATTACGAATAAAAGGTAAATGGAAAAATATAACGATGATTAATGTACATGCACCTACTGAAGAGAAAGAATATGATATTAAAGAAGACTTTTATAATGATCTGGAAGATGTCATAGAAGAAACCCCCAAACAGGACATCCTGATTGTGCTGGGAGACTTAAATGCAAAAATAGGTAGAGAGCAAACTAATAAAAAAGTGGCCGGTATGGAAAGCCTACATACAACTTCAAATGATAATGGATGGAGAGTCATCAACCTGGCAGAAGCCAAGGGACTGCAGATTAGCAGTACCAGACTACAAAGTAAGGATATACACAAACAAACTTGGAAATCATGTGACAAGAGAACCTATAATCAAATAGATCACATTTTAATTAACAACAGAAATGCATCAAACATACAGCAAGTCAGAAGTTATAGAGGAGCTGAGTGCCACAGTGACCACTTCCTCGTTGGAGCAAAATTTAAAATAAAACTTAAGAGAGCTTTCTATACTAAATTACAAAGATTACACCCAACATATAACAGAGAAAAACTACAAGACATTACAGTCAAAGAGAAATTTACAGATGAAATAAAATGTAAACTTGAAACTCTGCAAAACCCTTCGGAGGAAAGCGTTGACCAAACTTGGTTGAACATCAAGAATACAATTCAATCTACCGCAGAAGAATGTCTCGGTGTGTTAACCACGCATAGAAAGAACAGATGGTTTAATCAAAAATGTGAAGAAGCAGTCATTAGGAAGAAGAATGCCAGACATGTATGGTTAAATGACATCAATAACATCCAAAAGGAAGAGCATTATAGAAATGAATGTAAAGAGGCTACAAAAATAGTCAGACAGCAGAAGCGAGAATATATGAGTAATATAATCAAAGATATGGAAACTAATCACCAGAAAAATGAATCCAGAAAATTTTTTAAAGAACTGAAGTCAATGAAACGAGGGCACCAACAAAAGACATATGGTTTAAAAGACAAAAATGGGAATATGATAAATACCAATGAAGAAATGTGCAACGCATGGAAAGAATATTTTATTGAATTACTAAATTGTGAAGCTCCAAGTAACATTTTCCCACAGGAAGAGGTTCTAACATGCGAACCACAAATTGAAGAACCTACATTTGAAGAAATCCTGTATGTAATCACACGACTTAAAAACAATAAGGCAACTGGGACTGATGGAATTGCTGCTGAATTTATAAAGGCAGGTGGCCATGCATTACATCTAAAGCTATACGAACTAATAATAAAAATCTGGAGGACAGAAGAATTACCCCATGACTGGAAAGAGTCATTATTGATACCTATCTTTAAGAAAGGAGACAAGTTCCAATGTGGAAATTATAGAGGAATATCACTACTGTCTACAAGCTATAAGATACTATCCGCAGTATTACTAAATAGACTAAAACCATATTCAGAAGACATATTAGGTGACTACCAGGCGGGTTTTAGACAAAACAGATCAACAATAGATCAGATATTTATCTTACGACAAATAGCCGAGAAACATTGGGAATATAAAAGAGATCTCCATAACATTTTTGTGGATTTTAAAAAGGCTTATGATAGTGTCCATAGGAATAGTCTATGGAATGCTATGCAGGAATTTGGAATACCAAGGAAGTTAATCAACATGACCAGACTATGCATGGAAGATACTTATAATATAGTAACATATAAATAACATCTGTCTTGAAACAGGGGGATGCACTATCGCCGCTACTCTTCAATCTGGCTCTAGAGAAAGTTGTAAGGAAGATAAAGGAGGAATGTGATATTGGAGGAACATCCAAGCTGCTTAGTTATGCAGATGATATAGATATTATAGGGCAAAGTGAACAAAAGACATTGGAAATATTGACTCACTTAAAGGAAAAAGCCCAACAGATGGGGCTGGTTATCAACCAAGATAAGACAGAATATATGGTAATTTCAAGAGACGGAATGGCTAAAAACTCTGGCCACATACAAATAGATAATATGACCATTAAAAGAACGGAAACATACAAATACCTGGGTACAATCTTCAACTGCTCCAACATCATAAGGGAAGAAATACAAACTAGAATCAACTCTGGAAATAAGATATACTATGCACTACAACATCTACTAAAATCAAAGGCGCTATCTCGTAACACCAAAATAACAATATACAAAACACTGATCAGACCAGTTGTGCTGTATGGCTCTGAAACCTGGAGTACAACGAAAGGAGACGAAGCCTTGTTACAAACCTTTGAGAACAAAATTTTAAGACGCATCTTTGGACCCATTAGGGATACACAAAGTGGAGAGTGGAAAAGAAGAAGTAACAAAGACATTTATGATCTGTTTAAGTCCCCGCTAATCACTGGTATCATGAAGGCTAATAGACTACAATGGCTGGGGCATATAGAAAAATGGAAGATAATAGGGAAACAAAACTCGCTTACACTCAGGAAATAAATGACCGTAGACCCCGAGGTAGACCAAGAAGACGGTGGAGAGATAATACATGTACAGACCTACAAGCACTTGGAATCAACGACTGGCAAGAGAAGGTCAACCAGAGAGACGAATGGAGACGGATTGTATTTGCAGCAAAGAACCTCAATGGCTCGGAAAGCTGAAGAAGAAGAAGAAGTAGCAGTAATAGTCGAACGGTTCCAACTTCTCAGAAACGGGTCACCCCATAATTGCCCCATTCTTATGCCAGCAGTATCTACACAAATTGTTCATAATTTGTCTCATGTGATCTCATGAAGGATACAGTAACTTTGACAAGACCAAATTGCCAGAGCACTGACAACAAGCCTTTCTTAAGGCGATGTGCGGCAGAAAAATAACAAATTTGGATCAGGTCGGCTATTTTTGGAATATTTCATTTAACACACCTTAACATTTCTTCTACCAGATTCAGTACTGGTTTTTTTTTTAAAAGTGTTATTTTAATGTAATATTCATATTTTTCTTAACGGACCTGATATGTCAAATTGTCTACTTATTGAAAATTGTTACGAAATTAACATTTTTCAAACCATAGCAACAGTATTTACGCAAAGAGGTAACCACATGTATTAAACACCATTTTAATTGTCATTTTTTCCTCTTAATTGTTCGGGAAGCTTCGGAATCCTATAATTGGAACTCCCCTATATAAAACTGGTTCTTTCACTCAACAGTCTTCCGGAAACTTCCATATATGGAACACTACACATGAGTAATGTGCGATCCCTGTTGGCTGAAACTGATCACATGGGTATCCGATTTTTTCCAAGATGGCTGTTTTATGTATATGTGTCGCGACCAATTGACATGACGAATTGAAAAATGCCTTTTTCCAAGAAATTTAACATCCAGTCAGCTGCTCAGCGTAAGAAATCACTCAGTCTACAACTGACAAATGCTCGTAAACACCAAAATGCCTACCAGACCTTCATAAATATTACAGAATATTCAGAATGCGACCCAGGTAAACAGCACATGCCATTTCCACGTTTTTTATGATGAATCTTAATGATTCAGTACCACCGTGTTCTTCTCAAAGCTAGTTAGTTAGTTAGTCGAGGTTCCAACTTCACGGCAGCGGTTCGTCCCCATTATGCTCCGTTCCTGTGCCAGTGAATATCACACAAAATGCTCCCCACTGTCCAATGTGAAAAGTGGAACAGACAGGAGTCTCGGCAATCCAACAGCCCGCACAGATACACTGTGCATAATGCCGCCGTCAGAATGCCAGCACAAAAGTCATCCACGAAAACCACAGTTCATCGTCGATGGAATTGGCAGTCACCAGAAAGACCTCATTGACCCGGGTTTTTTCACATGGCTATGTCTCTTTCCGCAGGTCGACCCGCCGAAAGTGTCGCATAAAGCACGACCTCCGCAGCTCTAGGACAGACTCCCAGGAATCTCCTGAAAAATTCTCTTGTGAACCGAAAAGGCAAATCAGTCAATTCAGCAACAGCCGGTAGCTATTGTTCCGAACATCCAGGACACTCTACAAACAAAAGCGGACGTGTAAAAGCATTCCACGTGAATATCACAGCTCATAGAGTCGCGCCACGCACTCACTCAGTAGCAGGGCGACGGAACCATATGCTGCCAGTCCAACATGAGGAAAATGCGAAATGCAAACCGCAGCCACAAAGATAAATACTCCAGAGGCCGTAGCGGTTCAATGCCTAACCGCCATGCTGAGGACTGGAAGTCTCAAAGTTATGAAAGTGACTTTTATTGCAGAAAAAACCTGAAGCCAATTTAAAAGAGATACTTATGAATATATGACCTCCTCTAGCAGCAAGTATGTTTCTGTTGATGACAATGTAAACCAAAAACTGGAACACAGCGCAGTAGTTGATTGTTCAGAAATTCATGAGATCATCAAAACATTATGATGTCTAGTATGTAAAAATACTAGTCTTATTTTTAAAACTGACAGCAAGAAAGCCAAAGGATTTACTGGCCTTGTTGTGAAGAAGTAATTTGTGGAAGATGTAAGAGGTAATCAACGGCCAGTCTGTATATTCTGCATGAATTTGTGGGATGGGTGCAATAATATTCTATATTTTTGGTGAAAATATGAACCTGCAAGGTCTTCATCACAAAAGATTTCACAATAAAGCAAAAAAACTAAATTCAAAGTTTTTCTCAAACCGTAAAGACGTTCGACAGGTTTATGCACAGCAGTCAGGCATCACTCTACATGACTATGATGTGCTAGATATTAGTGTCAGCTTTGATGGCACTTGGCTGACTAAAGGCCATACATCCCACATTGGAATTGCAATGGATGTTCTTACAGGACTTTGCATAGATGTCCATGTGATGTTCACATATTGCCATGGTGTGAAACCACTGGTAAGATACTTTCCAGAGACAAATCAGATGAATTTGCAGCATGGAAGGCAGAACATCTTCAAAACTGTGATACAATTTCACAGGATCTGCTGGAATGATTGAGATGGAGGCTGCAAGGGTGCTGTGGTGATGGTCTGTGGCCTGTCATAAGCTTCGCAATGTGCCAATATTTTCTACATGTTACACACATGGCTCAACCGTGGCAAGATAAAAAAATATCTTCTGCTAATTTATGACAGCCTGTCTGACACTAAACTACTTTGTAGATGTGTGTCACGAGAAACTCAGAATTCAAATGAGTGTTTACACAGCTTGATCTGGGCTCACTGTACTAAAGACAACTTTACTATCAGCAAGCACGTTCAGTTTTGCCACAAGAGAGTTCAACTTTGGAGCTGCTGCCCAAGACACTGCCCAGTTTTTTTTTTTTCATTTTCTACAGGCTTGCAAATGAAGAGACTAGGAGCATCTAGGATGCAGAAGAGAGTTAGAAATAGCTTGAAAGTCAAGCAAACTAAGAGACGTGACAGTATACGAGCGGCCAAACTGAAGAGGCAAGGGCATGCCCAGAGGAAGGTCCTGCATATGCAGCAGGATTGTTCTAATTGCCACATACTGTTAGAAACTGTTTTTCCTGTGCAAAATAACTTGTTTTAGAATTAAGATAACTATTAGTTTAAAACAAAACATGAAAATAATTGGTTTCCCGTTTTCTATTTGCCAGTTTGTTTGTTTTTATTTTTTACTTTGGCACATTTTTCACAAAAACTGTTTGTTCGATTATAATGAAATTGTGTACACTTATTCTTCATTGTATTACTTACATTATGTACAGAGCATTTAAAAAAAATTAAGATTTAGTTTTTGTATAGCAGTCAAAAAACCCACAAATATGTCAAGGAAGATGCTGATTTTGTTTTTTTAAATTATCAAGAAAAAAAAATGCCAAGTGATATAATTAAACACTTCTGTCAAAATATAAAGGGTCTATTTATATACATATACCTTGTATACCAAAAATTGAGTCTGTGCATTAAAAAATGACTGTTTTAGATCATACTTAATAAATCCAATATGGTCACTGTTTATCCTGGTTTCCATAGTAACTGTTAAGTGCAAAGTCAATTTGACAGTATTTTATCAATTAGAAGTCTTCAGTATCAAACCCAATAATACCATATCAGAACATAGAAGTTCAATATTATAGAATTTAATTTTTGTTTGCCTCACATCGCCTTAACTTGACTATGTAGTTCATTGTTGAAGGGAGACAGATGTTTGATGAACACACAAGCAGCCTGCATATGCATTATCACATAAGGTGGCTTGCCTTTTTGGCTGTCTAGTAAACCGTCTGCCATTTTCTGAATTTGCATTTCACCACATACACACCAATAGAAAAAAAATTCCTAATGAAGTTCACAGCTTGCAGTGTCACGCAAAACACTCAACTCAGTGGCTGGGCAATGAAACCGGTTCCTCCAAGTTCAAACATGGGGGAAAATGATGATATACCTCAATGCCCCTGTCTCAGTCCATCCACCATAATTGTCCTTAACCCCCCTCTGCCTCCTTTCCCACTGATCTCTCAAGCTGTCACAATATTCTCCAAGTGACTCTCTTCTCATCCATCCATCCATCCATCATGTGCCATGCCGATAAACGTGGACAGTCGTGTTCTGCCATCTCACTCGATCACCAAAGTCGTGGATCAGCTCAGTGTTCTTGTCCCGACTGTCGTAGTATTTCCTGGGGTGAGGGAAGCATACTATTACATCTTAATAACGGAATAGATGCACTCTGGGAATACAATAGATCTCAGTCTACAGACCCCACCAGCCCTTGGATTCCTGTCTCTCTCACTATCAACCGCTGGACAATACCTTTTTCACCTCTCATCCAGAACAGATGACACGACTCTGGTGTCTACACATAATGACTAGATGATATAATGTACAAGAGGATTATCAACAAGGGGAATGTTCATGAGAGAATCCTGGCCGCCGCCAGGTGATAGAAGAAAAGGCTGTCTGGATTAGCCTCAGGCCGTCTCACTCATCACTGTACACTGGTTACGATACCACAAGGTTAAAGAGGTCACTCATCTGCACACGTAGCGTGGAATATCTCTGCCGAGGTGTAGACTCAATGTAAATGACTAGCACGTCCATGTGGTGACTCCAAGTTGCGGTGGTACGTGATGACTCCGGACTAACATCCCTGTAGAAGTTCTGAAGGCCTGTCCTTCAAGCTTCACTGGTAAGGCCTGTGCTAGACAACGGTCCTAAGAAGCCACCATAACATTTCACACACATTTAACAATGTCCAAGTTCTGGAAACAGATGGTGGTCTCTAATGGGATCAGGATGGGTATAACTGGGCCTATAAGCACAGAAAGTTGGCACAGTTCAAGTTGACTCTGTCACTCAAAGTCAGTACTGGTAGCTCGTGACCCTGTAATGAAGGTCACCAATGTTCCTAGTACGAACGGGTAAACTCTTCCTGGAACAGCAGGCCATCCTGAAATAAAGGGTAAGGTAGTTCCTCTCTACCCGTTTGGCTAGTGGGTCACAATGTCAAAAATGATCACAGACAAGAGGACACGATACTCGCCCGTGAGTAGCCATCATAAAACTTGTTGGACTGACTGAAGATCATTTAGCGGTTGAGACGGGACTGGACTGTGGTGTAATGACTTCCCGGCACGTGGGGTAGTGTAGAAGCAGCACTTTCCGGCACATAGGTAAGCCAGCCATTTAGCAGCCTTCACCAAGTCATCTTCCTCTGGTCCCGTCACGTAAGTCTCTCAGAAAGTAGAACTTGCCAAAGATAACACCATGTGTGAATATCGTGACACAGACTTACCCCCCAGAGGTACACGTTACCTATGTGAACTCAGCATAGGCCGGTGTCGCTATGACCCGGCCGGCAGCCTCACAGACCAGGATCCACTGCCAAAACTGAACTAGGTCTGGGTCCTAACAAGTGCTGGCTGAACCGTCCTCCGTCTCGAACCCGCCTAAGGTAGGGCTGTGTATCTGGTCCTGGTGTCGGCGAAATCCTTCTGTCCTTAAAAAGGCTTCTAAGGACACAATATACCAGGTTAGTAGGTTCAAAATACCTAGAGACAGAATGGCCCTGAAGGAGGACCGGTGACCACCGAATTCCCCTCCCTCAGAGGTAGCCCCCTCTCCCTGGTTCTATTTTATGTTTACCTACTATACAACCAGTTTCCCGGAGCTCGAGCTTTGATCCAGGAATTTAATAGATGATACAGGGAAATCCCCCTGTAGCGGAAGTCCACATCCCGTTCCCTCCTCCCCTAGTTAGGGTCAGAGCATTTGGAACGGGGTTCAGCTGGTTGTGACCAGCTCTGTCGCATTCCCCAGTTTCTCCAGTGTCAACCTCTCGGGAACCAACTGCATATCAAGATGGTGTTCCGTCACGGCAACCAATAACATAAAGAGTAAGAGGAAAGCTCAGCAAAGCCAGTGGTCGCCACACCAAAGAATTCGAACTTAGACACCCACACTGTCCTTCGAATGACCTTCGACACGTCCGGCGACCATCGCATGGGTTTCGTCTAGTTCGGCCGAGTTCCCTGATACCTCACTCGACCTATGTTCTACAACGCCTTCGCCCACGTCCGGTTGTGTCGACTACGTTAGAGTTCTAAGGCCGCCCAGGAGTGAACTCGGACTACTAACACTATTGGGCCTGTCCTAAGTTTACCTAACTACTTGTAGCGGCGATAACAAGCATTCACGCCCTTGTACAATTGTAACGTAAAAACAGGCCTACAATCCATCGTGTTCAACTAGCCTGCAGTGTTAAGTTAAAACACAAGCCCACAGGTTCACCCCTGACTGACCTTTGTGCGCCGGGCGGGACATGTGGTCGAACAGCTTCGGTTCAACGCTGTAGCGACACACATTATTTATCTAAATATGTTTCACGTACCTTACGACAAACTGTGCATTCAGAATTGAGGAGCTCCCGTCCCAACACTGGACGTTCTGTCAGTTTTCTTTGACAAACAGCAAGACACTGGCTTCCTCTCTCCCATTTACGAATTAACACAGTCGTCCAAACATAACGTCTGGCTCGCAAGGCCGGATCTCAACTCAGCCTCTCTTTGTTTTGCGAAGGTTCTTGCGCATGCGTTAGCGGATCTGGTTGGGTTGAGCTTTCGTCACCCGAACAGTCGAGAAGTCAAGGGCCACCAATCGCCCTTGCGTTGGGTACATTAATACCTCGGTTGTATCCCTTCGATCGGCTGTTCAACTCTTACTGAAAAGGGGGATGGGACTTTGGGAGTTTTGCTAGGTGAATTCTCAGCAGTTCCATGACACCGACCATGCCACGTGGCCAAGCCATCTAGGTATTTACTTCTCGGTCTTCCCCTTGGTCTCTTCCCTTCGATCTTGCCAGTCGTCACCTAGTTCTCCAAGTAATTTCTTCTCATAACATGCCCAAAACATTTTGACTGTCTACGTCTAATGACTCTAATCAGTTTACGATCTTCATTTGTTTCTTGAAGGACTCTTCTCATCACATGGCCAAAAAATGCTGTTTGTCTCTTTCTTATAGTTTATAATGTTTTTGTTTCATTAGCCTCTTCCAGACAATTGTTAGTTAATCTGGCAGTCCAAGATATTCATAAAATTGGTCTCGGGAACCACATCTCTGTTGCTTCTAAGCTTTTCCTACTTTGTTCATTCACATTCCAAGATTTGGTCATGTAATGAGAAGAGAGGCACTGGAGAACTTATGACAACTGGAAAGATCAGTGCAAAAAGAGGCAGATGCAGACCAAGAGAAATTATGCTTGATGGACTGAAACAGTGGCATGGAGGAATATCTTCAGCAGAGTTTATCCAGAACACCAAGGATCAAGGTCTGTTGTGAGACATTCTGGCCTACACCAATTGGGATGTGTAATGTCTCCAGATCTTTTTTCCCTATACTGTGAAAATATTTTCAGGAATTTAGAAGATATGAGAGGAATCAACATTAGGGGGATATAACATCAATAACATTAGATATGTGGATGATACAGTATTGATTTGCAGACAATGAGCAGGATCTGCAACATTTAGTAGATGCAGTTGTTGCACACAGTGAACAACTAGGGTTAGAATTAAATTGTAAGAAGACACAGATTATGGTCATAACTAGGAAAAAGGATATACCACAATGTAATATGCAAGTAAATGGGAATATTCTTAAACAAGTGAATCGGTACAATTATCTCAGAACAGTCATAACATTTGATGGGAGATGCCTTGAAGAGATTAGAACAGAAATCGCTATGGCGGAGGTAGCCTTTTAAAAGATGGAAAACATACTGACCAATAAAAAGATGTAATTTTCAACAAGAAAAAGAGTGTTGAATTGCTACATAAAACCTGTACTTTTTGTATGGCTGCAAAGCATGGACAAGCAGCCAAGCTGAAAAATATTTGATGGCTGTGGAAATATGGTTTCTAAGGAAAATGCAAAGAATTCAAAGGACAGACACAAAAACCAAAAACCAATGACCAAGTCCTTCAAGAAACAGATGAAGACTGTAAACTGATTAGTTAAATTAGAGGTAGACAGTCAAAATATTTTTAACACATGAGAAGAAGTAAATTGGAGAACTTGGTGACAATTGGCAAGATTGAGAGAAAAAGAACAAGGGGATGACAGAGAAGTAAATACCTGGATGGCTTGGCACATGGTATGGTCGAGACAAGAACACAGAACTGATCCACAACTCTGGTGATTGTGTGAGATGGTGAAACATGACCGCCCATGCTTATCGGCATCGTACATGATGATGATGAATTGGCAGGACACATAATGGTGATGACTACAATTTTTCGGCTAAGTTTTCTTGGTTTTTGTTTGTGTTGTTTTGTCAATACTTTTAAATAAACCATATGATTTTCTGTTTATTGCCTTCATCGAACTCACAAAGGCATTTGATTTGGTCAGTCGTGAGGGTGTGTTCAAGGCACTAATGAAGATTGGCTGCCAACCAACTCTTCTGTCCATTGTGGAATTGTTCCACACAAGCACAAAGGGTATAATCAAGTTTGATGGTGCAACTTCTGAAGAGTTTGAAATCAAGAGTGGAGTTAAGCAAGGTTGTGTACTAGCTCCAACCCTCTTTGGAATATACTTTTCACTTCTACTGAAATATGCCTTTCGTGATCAGGATGGTGGTATATACATTCACTTACGCTCAGATTGTGGCCTCTACAATGCTCAGACATTGAAGGTGAAGACCAAAATTAGGAGGGTACTGATCAGAGAGTTGCTTTTTGCAGATGATGCTGCAGTTATGACCCACTCTGAGGAAGAATTACAATGTCTACTGTCTGCATTCTCCAAATGCTTGTTCCGAATTTGGTTTGACAATTAGCAAAAAGAAGACACAGATTATGTCACAAGGTGCACTTGGGGTACCATCAATCTTTATTGACAACGCTGAATTAGAGATGGTAGACCATTTTACATATCTAGGATCTGTGGTAAATAGAAAATTATCCCTAGATCAGGAAATCAACATCCGGATTGGTAAGGTAGCAACAACAATGAACAGGTTAAGAAAAGGAGTCTGGGAGAACAGGAAGCTTACTGTCAAAATAAAAGTCCTTGTCTATCAAGCCTGTGTCCTTAGTACTCTTCTTTATGGCAGTGAAACCTAGACAACTTACTCACACCAAGAGAAACATTTAAACAGCTTTCATATGTTGTGTCTGCGAAGAATTCTTGGTATTAAGTGGCAAGACAAAATCACAAATACTGAAATATTGGAAAGATCAGGTTGTGTGACGGTTTATTCCATACTCAGTCTTCGTAGACTTAGATGCATAGGACATGTTAGGAGGATGGATGATGGTAGAATGCCAAAGGACATCTTTTTTGGTGAATTACAGATGAGTAAGAGATCTCAGGGTCGGCCTCTACTACGATACAAAGGTGTGTGTAAGCGGGACATGATTGATACAGGCATTGATAATGCACATTGGGAGCAAGTAGCCGCTGAACGTGTTGCATGGAGGGCAAAGATCAGAAATGGAATAAAGACAAAGGAGAAAATGATTGCAGATAAGTCACACACCGAGCGTGTGAGATGTAAGATGGTGCATGATGGTGGAAATAACCACGTGTTCACATGCACACATGTGAACGAACATTTACAGCGTGAATTGGCCTTACCAGTCACATTCGCTACCGCCATGTATAAAAGTTATCCCTTTTTGAAGCACAAACTATCATCTGTCAAGACGGCAAGGTGCCAATGATGATTTTCTACCTTGTTTTCAGAGAGTGGTCAGGTTGGAATGAAGAGTCAGAATCAAAGGTTGTCTGTCTGTTCTGTGACTCATCGTGTGTGGTACAAACAGATCTACAACAGCATATGAAGGTGACATTTATTTATTTTGTACAAAAACTTATTTACTTGAAAAACACATTTCGTCGATGTCACCATGTTCCCCTCCCCTCAATTATTTTCTTTTGTACTTTATTTAATGGCTGTTTGAAATCGTATTGTCACTGGGGGACCAGTGAAGACCTCAAGCGAACTATCCTATTTGCTATACTCATGCCAAAATAGAGACAAACAAATGAAGATATTCTATTAAAGTATTCTGCATTTGTTATTTTTCTTTTGAAGACAAATAAGTGTAATTTGTAGGATTTTGAAATAGCAGTTTAATGTAGTAATTAGTAGTAGAAAGTGGAAATCATCGCACAATTAGCTGTTAATGTGAATAATTATGAGAAGAATAAGAAACAAGATTAAACCAGAAATTAGTGGTAAACAATGTGGATTTGTAGAAAGAAAGGGCACAAACAAAGCCATATATGCTCTCAGGACACAATTAGAAAGAACTATAGAAGTAAAAACAAATATGTATTAATGCTTCATAGGCTACACACAAACTTTTGACAATGGGAAACATGAGAAGATAATCAAACTACTAGAACAACTAAACATTGATGGCAAAGATCTGCAAATAATAAAGAACACATATTGGCAGCTAACGGCAACCATCTGAATCAACAACCTTTTAGGAACATTTCAGTGCATAAAAAAATGCGTCAGACAAAGATGTGTTATGTTTCCTGATTTGTTTTCATTGTACTGAGAGGGAAGACCAGGAGAACTTTCAATCAGATAGCGGTGGGAACCGGTTAGAAGACCAGGAGAACTTTCAATCAGATAGCGGTGGGAACCGGTTATTAGTGTACGAAACATGTATGGGAATGTCCTGAGTGCAGTGATGTCAGTTCTTAGCGCAACTCAACTCAACTTTCATTGTACAGTGAACATATAATGAGATCTACTGAAAATATGCAAGGGATTCTGGTTGGTGGACATAATATAAATAACTGCGAGCTGATGATGCCATCTTAATAGCAACAAGTCAGAAGGAACTACAGGAAATGATAGATACAGTAAGTGAAAAAAAATGGACCTTAGCTTAAATAATAGGAAGACAAGTTATGTCAGTGTGAAAGAGACAGATCATATCTAAATGTACAATTAGAGTAAATGATATTTTGTGGCATGTACAGAAATGTAAAAATCTAGGCACATGGATGAGATCAGATGGAAAATACATTACAGAGATAAAGAACAGAATAGGACAAGCAAATGCTGCATTCTGTCAAATGAAAAACATTTTGTGCTTAATTTGAACATTATTGAAAGAGTTCTTGCATGTTACATAAAATCAGTTCTAACATGTGGCTGCGAAACCTGGATAATTAGTACACAACCAGAAAAATTCTTGGAGGCTTCACAGATATGTTTTTATAGGAGAATTCTTAAATTCCTGGGGCAGACAAAATGAAAAATCTGAACATTTTTAGGAGGCTCAGTCTCAGCGACAACTTATCACAAACATCCAAAAAAGGCTGTCTTAATTTTTGGCCACATTATGAGAAGACAAAACCTAGAAAACATTTGTGGAAAGAAAGGTAGATGAAGACAGTGAGAGAAAATTCTTGACAGTCTTTTATTTATGGCACGGAAGGGAGTCAGCAGACAAATTGGTACATGCCAGTAGAGATCGCAAAATATGGGGAAGTTTAATCTCCCATGACAGGCGACAAGACACTTGATGAGTGTATTTTTTAAAATTTTCTGTAAAATTTGACATTGAAGAAAATTAACTCTTGTTAAATTGAAAGTAATAAATTAATAATTGAACTGATTGGAGAGGTCAGGGTTAAAATTTACCTGAAAGAACCTAATTTTGATCAAAAGCAACTAACTTGTAGCAACATACAAGAAGTGGGTAAACAATGAATGTTAAAATTCAACATAGTGCATTATTATAGACATCTAGCAGTTAGTAGCCGGTCTCTCTGGCCGAGGGGTTACAACACTTTCTCCGTAATCCCGTTTATCACGCAGAGTCTCGTAGCGGGCGAGAGCTGGGAGCGGTTCGACCCCCGCTGGTGACTTGCGGGATAACTGAGCCGGCCGCTCAGAAAGCAAAGGCAAACTACTGAGCGTAATCTTGCCAAGAAATCAACAGACAGCTGAAAGATGCTGCTGTTGACAGCGATGTCCTGTAAAAGGATATGCGAATTAAAAAAAAAAGCAGTTAGTAAGTTGTAGTGCTGTGCACATAGATGCTTGGTTTATTAATATCATGTATTGATAATAGAACTCATAATTTTATGTGTGGCTGGTATGTTTTTCACTCATTCATCCTGAATATTTTTTAAAATTAATTTACAAATAGCTACAATACGTTCCAAGACGACCCCCCCCCCCCCCCCCCCCCTTTCCTCTCCCGTTTCATGTAGCCAAAGACCGTGGTTTCTTTCTGATATCCATGATGAGCTTCTTTGTGTCTGAGTCTCTTTTAGAACATGACTTATTTTGACTGTTCACAGCTTTTGCAAACATTGTTTTGTAAAATATTTATATGACTTCAATAGATATTCATCCTCATCAGAGAAAATCATGGATGGCTCAGGCAGAGGACACAATCAGATAAGTGCTTATGCTTAAGAACACTGGGGGAGAAGAGGAGTGGGTCAGAATGACAGGCTTGTAACATTGGATCGGGAGAAGTGCCTGGGGGTGTATGGCGAAGGTTGGTGAACAATGTTTTTTCAGGAGAGCCACAACATCTAGTCTGAGAATGGAGGTGGAGGAAGTCACAGCAGCGTTCTGCTCGCTTGAGGACAAGCAGTGTATGGATGTTGTGATTGTAACGAACTCACAAATTGTGATGAGAACGGTGAAGACTGGCATGCTTTGGGCAGAGTGGAAGGCTTCAAAATTTGTTGGATGCTGGTGTGGTGGGAAACAAGCAGATTGAAAGATTGGCTAGGTATGCACCACTTGGTGAGGCATTGATGCATGATAAGACAGATGTGATCATGCCCTTTGGGATCGTGTGGAAGAACAGATAGATTACCATTGCCTGGAGAGAATGGTGCTGCAGGGGGTGACTGGAGGATCTGGCCGAAACTCAGGACTCCAAGGAAAGGCCAGACAGACACACAATCAGACTGCTACTGGCACCATTAGTATTAGGACTCTTCATTGGCTGTTGAAGATGAGGACGGTGCATGTATGGGAATGTTCTGAGTGCTGTGATGTCTGTTCTTGACTCAGCTCAACTCATTTAATCATTATCATCATCATCATTTGCCTTGCCAGTTAGCATAGGTTTTCATGCATCTCAGGGCCTAGTTTTCTAGATCACTTCTGTTATTGATTTTCCTTCATGCCACTGTCTCAATCCATCCAGAATAATTTCTTTTAGTCTACCTCTGCTTCTTGTACTGCTGATCTTTTCAGTTGTCACAATGGTTTCTAGTGCCTCTCTTCTTATTACATGACAAAAAAATGCTGTTTGTCTTTTTCTTATATTTGTAAATAATGTTCTACATTTTCCAGAAATTGAGTTCTCCCTAGTTTATATACTGAGACAAATAACCCAATAATGTGAGGCTATAGGTGGAAACTAACTAATGTCAGAAGTCGGGTTGTTCCACACTGGCATTTAGTTATGGGTGCAAGTTCAGATCTCTCACATTCCTGATTTGAGAGAGAAAACTCTGGACAAATACCCCTTGTAAGCTAATTGAAGAAACAGTCCCTGGATACTTAAGAAAACAGCCAAGAAATGGCACATTGAAAAGATTGATGTAGCTGCTCTTGGAGTGAGATACAGCTACTTAGATATGCAGAATAAGTTTATGCACAAGTTTACAAGCACTTATGCTACACAAAAACATTTACACACAGTTAGAAATATTATGGAAGAACTATCAATTAAACAAACTACCACTGTGTTTATTAACTTTTCATGATGGTTCAACAGAATGGATGATATGAATAAATAAATCATGTTGCTAATTTGATGATGATTGTCCTACTAGCTGATGTTTTATATGCTGGTGGTATGTGACAAGGGAATGAGGTATAATCAAATGGCATGCACACAATGTAGAAAACAATATGAACATAAATTATTGACACAATAGACGAAGAAACCTCATATGTGAATGCTCCACTTTTAGATGCATTGCACATACAGCTTGCAGGATTCACACTGTCGAGTTGTCCTTCCTAGAGGATCAGCCGCTCTATTATGTGAGTGGATTTTCTGACTGTAATGAAACAAAATGAGGATATATAATTCCTATCTGTCTACAAATCTCAGAATATATCTATTCACATACACATATATGCAAAGTAGCATAATTGAGTATTTCTCATTTAAGATCACCTAATTTACTCTCCCCCTCTTTCTCCCTCCATCTTTCTTTCTCACTGTCTGCCTGAAGGGCTTTAGTTGCACATCCCTGTCAAACATCAAAAGCCTTCACTTTCCATGTCTTGTCATCACTTTTCATTTTCTGAAATGCAGCTTTTGCCTGACCTATTCTGCTCTTAATCTCAGCCGTGCATCTTGCATTATGTTATGATTGCCCTAAGTATTTAAATGTGTCAACTTGGTTAATCATTTTCTCTTCTATAATCATTATTTCTTCTGTCTAGATAAAAGTCAATTTTTGCACCCTCTATCAATATAATGTCCAAACGTTTGTGTGTGTGTATATTTAGCAGTCATTAAAATACACCCAATTGTAGTGATCTGCCGGTCTCCCTGGCTGAGGAATTAACGTCTTTCTCCGTAATCCCGTATATTCTCGTGAGTAACGTAACCTGCGCGAGAATTGGTAGCGGTTCTCGCCGCGTTGATAGCTTACAGGGTATGTGAGCCGGTTGTTTAGAAAGCAATGGCAAACTACTGAGCGTGACCTTGCCTAGTACATCAACAGCAGCTGGAAAATTCTGGTGTTGACTGCAACGCCCTGTAAGGGATATGCAAAAAAAAAAGAGCAGTCATCTGCAGAGCATAAATTGTTTATATTGTAATATCCAGCTCGAATTCCTGGCCTCTCTTTGATCTCCCTCATGTATTACTTCAAAATAGAGAAAGATGAGATCCAGTGACAAAACACATGCTTTTCTTTCTCTTGGCTTTATCTGCTAACAATTGCCCTGTTTATTTCCCATTTTAATTGCTGCTACTTGTCTCCAGTAAATATTCTTTATTATTCTTAGATCTTTTCCATTGTTTCCCAGTGTTAATATCTTCATACATTTTGTCATATTTTACTTTATCATGTCTTGGTATAATCCATTATATACTTATGTAAAATATAAGTATATTTCTTTGTCTCTGTCGATCTCTCGGTTAGTATTTATAATGTGTTCATTGCATTATTGGTACCTTTCCCTTCAACAAATTCATATTGTTCTTCCCCAATTTCCATCTTTATTGTCTTTCTTGTTCTTCTTCTTATAATTCTGAGTAGTAGTTTAATTACATGGTTTATGAGGTCGTTTTTATGAAAATATTTGCATTCAATTGATCCTATAAATACAGATTTCAGTATATCTATAGGTATATGGTGTATTTTTAATGACTGTGCAGTGTTTGAACATATTGCTGGTCCAAGTTTTGTATTCACCCTCTGTAAAGTTCATGCAACAAAATAGGTAAATACAAAACTTAGAAAGACCAGCAATATTTTCAAACACAGCACAGTCATTAAAAATACTGTATATATCCATTGTTAAAAATATATTTGACATTTTAGTTAATATTTCTACTTAAATTAGCCCAGTACTTCAAATATCCCAGAACATGATCACTATTACAGTCAGCAGCAGACAATGTCTTAACATTTATTAATGCAGTTCAAAATCTTTTATTAATCATATAATCAATGATCATCATCATCTTCCACTTCTGCCGTCAAGCATCATGGGGAGGAATAATGTGCGCTCTGGTGGCCAGTGGGTGGCACTGGATAGTGTCATTCCGTGTGATTGTATAATGTCTTTGATGTCGTCAATCCATTTTCTTCTTGGGTGTCCTCTTGGTCTCGTCGCAGATGATCTTTGATGTAAGGCCAGTGATGGTAGTTGTTGGTGTTGCATTCTAATGACATGGCCAAACCACTTGATCTTCTGTCTTTCAATAAATGTGGCACAAGGTGTTGATCCCACTGTCTGTCTGATAACAGCATTTCTTACTCGGTCTCAGATTGTTAAGTTGGCAGCTCTCCTCAGGCATCTCATCTCGCAGGTGTTGATTTTGCAAAAGTGTGATTTGGATAAAGTCCAAGTTTGAGATTGGTAGCATAGGGTTGGTGTGAATAGTTTAGTTTAATCGATGGATCAACATCACGGCACACGGGTGCAACCCATAAGTGCTCCGTTATCCTCCTAACTCAAACCTGAGTCTGGAGAAACTCAGCTCAGTGCACGAACTCCGCAGCACCGGCGAGGATCCTGAAATACTTTGGGTAGATTTTTAACTCGAAATTTTGCCCGGGCAGCGCTGTTAGGCTACTCTTTTTCGATTCCCAACTGCCAAAGGACTTTTTACGTACGCAACAATACACATGGGCGTCCGATCTCACTACCCAGAGACCAGGGGAAATTTATTACTAGAAGTCCACGAGAAAAAAATCCCGGCATCACCGGGGCTTGAACCCGGGACCTCCAGCACTCGAGGCGGACATCATACCTCGAGACCACACAGGCCCCCCCCCCCCCCCCCACACACACACACACACACACACACAATATATATATATTACGAACATTAAAATAAAGGTCAATAGAGACACAAAAAGACATTCTGGTCCGCGACAACATACTAGTGTCTGAGATCGATATGTCCGCCTGGAACAGCGATGCCCTGCAAGTGCAGGCATTAAGAATAATGACACCAGTGCAGCTTGCAATCGTTAACGTCTATGCGCGAAATGGGAAGGTCGACGTGCGACAATGGCAGAGTTTGTTCGATATGGATGAAAGGCATATCATCTACTGCGGGGACTTCAATGCCAGAGGCAGTCAATGGGGGAATTGCATCACCAATAGACAGGGAGAAGATTTGGAGGACGCCCTGGCATCTGCTGCCCTAATCTGTCTGAATGATGGGAAGGTCACTAGAATGGCCACTCGACCAGGCGACTCTGACAGCATCATTGACTTGGCTCTGGTGTCGCCCACCATCGCACCAAGGTGCCGGTGGGGCACACTGGGATACCACGATAGTGACCACTACCCTTGTGTCATCCCGATCAAGAAAGACGGGGCCATGAGTCAAAGAAACAAGACCAATGTCTTCCCGTACGACACCACTGGTCAAGACGCCATAAGCAAGATCAGAAGAAGGAAACTAACTTCCTCCCGTAGGAGACAAGAAAGATGGCTGCAGCCACCATGGTGGAATGGAGAGGTCGAGAAGGTGTGGCTGGGAAAGAGGCAGGCTGTCAAAGACTGGCAAAAGGCCAGAAAGGCTAACATGCCACAGGCTGAGTTGGCGAACCTGAAGACTGAGGTCGTTAGGACGACGACTTTATTCAAATCCTGCGCCAAACAGGCCAAGGCCGACAAATGGGACGAGTTCTGCAGGAAGGTGTGCTCCGAGCAATCTCTTACGACATTCTGGCGCCTCCACAAGAGCATGAACGGTGCTGCACAACGTAGGGGTATTCCAGACTTTCAAGGCACAGACCTCGCATGGAAAAAGTTGGATGCGGATAAAGGTAAGGCCCTTCTTGCACGCTACATAGAACAGACTGACCAGAAAGACGAGCCCGCCAGACAGAGGACCACAACAACACTCTCTCAGTTGTGCGAGGGGGTCGGGACAGATGAAGAATGGACAATCACAGTTGAGATATTGCGTGCGATGCTCAAGAAATCACATAACACCGCCCCAGGCCCAGACGGCATCCGATATGGTGACCTAATGGTGATATCAGATGATGACATGGAAGAACTGGCCAGAGAATTCAACACCAGTATCCAGAGGGGTCAGGTCAAAGAAGAATGGCTACACAGCTACTTGCTGCCGCTGCCAAAACCGAACAAAGACCACTCCAAGATAAGCGGCTACAGAATCATTACGATGCAGAATACTGTTGGCAAGCTACTGGAGAAAATTGTAGCACACAGACTTGCT
Organism: Cepaea hortensis; assembly: GCA_963921405.1. NCBI lineage: Eukaryota > Metazoa > Mollusca > Gastropoda > Stylommatophora > Helicidae > Cepaea > Cepaea hortensis. The sequence goes on from OY992887.1 coordinate 65,575,663, forward strand.
TGGGACTTGGAACAGCTCGGCTGCTTCCCGCCCACACTTGGAGGATACAGACGCAACAAAGAGTCATGGCTGAATGCGGCGGTCTTTGCTCAAGATGTTTACGAAGGATTTCAGGTCAGAGAAGAGACATGTGCGGCCGCCATAGACTTAGAGGACGCATATAACAGAGTATCTTTCGAGCACTTGATGCAAACCCTCCTCAGACTGAAAGTGCACCCTCACCTTGTACGATGGATAGCTGCAGTTCTACTCCAAAGGAAGGTGGTGCTAAGATGCGGGAGTTGGTCTTCTGAGCCGATAACGATATGTCCAGGATTGCTGCAGGGTTCACCACTGTCACCAGTACTATTCAACGTGTATACGGTGCCGATCACTGAACAACAGTTGGATGGGAGGGGTAGGACTCTATCATTCGTTGACGACATCCTCGTGTATCGACAGGGTCGAGATAGACAGGCGGTTGCCAACTATATGCAGGGCGAACTAGATCGAATTTCCTCATGGTGTGCTGATGCCGATGCCCTTGTCAACCCTGCAAAGGCAACGGTTACATGGTTCTCACTAAACAACCATATTGTGAAAACAGACCTGCCGGCAGTAAGAATGGATGGGAGCATTCTGAGTAGAACCCAGTCAATGACATATCTTGGCGTGAGGCTTGATCGTAGCCTGTCCTTCAGAGATCATGTCGATTATGTCATAACGAAGGCTCGAAAAGGTTTGGCAGCAATGAGAGTCATGGCGACTGCCAATATCGAGCAAAGACTGCTATTACTTCTGTTCCAAGGACTTGTGCTTTCACGCATCGAGTATGCCCTGGCCATCCTCACTGTCAGCCCTACACAGATTGGAAGACTTGAAAAGGTACAAAACGAAGCCATGCGCATCATTTTGGGCTGCACGAGAGACACCAGCTGTGTAGCAATGAGATACCTCCTTGACTTCCCGACAATGGAACACAGGATCAAGATCTGGAGAGCTCGTGCATACTTAAAAATAAGTGCAGATGAGCAGCACCCTCTCATGACGCTGTATTCAGAGAAAAGGGTGACAGGCTAAAGAGGGGCAAATCATGGATGGGTCGGGCGGAAGATGTCGTCAGACAGGTCTGCAGCCTTACCAGTATCAACCCCGGCAAGGAATGGGTGCCGGTGCCTCCAGCTTTTAAGTGTACCTTCTCCTGCATTATCACACTCGACAGACGGTGCAGAGAGCAGAACCCTGCCGCTGTCAATGCAGAGGTTAACGCGCTCATCTATGATCACTCAGATAGCCCCGAAGTGCTCATCTATACAGATGGATCTGTTGTAAAGCAGCAGAGAAGTGCGTGGGCATTTACAGCCCGTTCAGCAGGCCGAACCGTTCAAGAATCCAGTGGTGCCCACTCTATGACCACGAGCAGCATGACGATGGAGGTGATGGCAGTTACACAGGCTTTCATATGGCTGGAATCACAGCATTATACCAACGTGTGTGTACTAAGTGATTCAATGAGCATGATTCAGAAGGTCGAAGCTGGATCTGTACGTAGACAGTGGACTGAGTCGCTGCGGAAGTCCGTTGTCCGCAAAGTCACCTTCATCTTCGTCCCGGGACATGCGGGAGTCAAGGGAAATGAACGAGCAGATAAATTGGCTGGCTCTGCACCCCCTGTAGATGGCCAGCCCATGGATCGTGCCGATGTTATTAACGCCCTTAAAGATATGGCGAGAACAGAGGATTTTGACGCCAGTGATTCCACATCGCTTTCCAGGATGAAAGACCTGGGAGTAAGAATCGGCACAGCCAGACGCGAGAGGTACATCGGGAAAACAAAGCGCCTCGTCAACCAACACAGAACTGGCACTATTAGCCACCGGACGCTGATGCATATGCTGGGGGGAGGATCTGAGCACCTATGGACATGTCCGGAGTGCAACGAAGATACCCCAACTGATAACTAACTAACAAAGACATATTTGTGCTTCATAGATTATACTAATATTCATATTCATTGGCACCTTGCCGTCTTGACAGACAATAGTTTGTTACATTGTGCTTCAAAAAGACGTAATAACTACAACCCATGGCGGTAGCAAATGTGACTGATAAGGGCAATTCGCACTGTAAATGTTCATCCACAGTGGATGCATGTGAACACATGGTCATTCCCACCATCATGCACCATCTTTCATCTTGCACGCTCGGTGTGTGAATTATCTGCAATCATTTTCTCCTTTGTCTTTATTCAGTTTCTGATATTTGCCCTCCATGCAACACGTTCAGCCTACACACATCTTTGTATCATAGTAGAGGCCGACCCTGAGATCTCTTACCCACCTGTAATTCACTAAATAAAGATGTCCTTTGGTATTCTACCATCATCCATCCTCCTAACATGTCCTTTCCATCTAAGTCTATGAAGACTGAGCGTGGAAAAACCGTCACACAACCTGATCTTTCCAATACTTCAGTATTTGTGATTTTGTCTTGCCACTTAATACCAAGTATTCTTCACAGACACCGCAAATGAAAGCTGTTTAAACGTTTCTCTTGGTGTGAGTAAGTTGACCAGGCTTCACTGCCATAAAGAAGATTACTAAGGACACAGGCTTGATAGATAAGGACTTATGTTTTGGCAGTAAGCTTCCTGTTCTCCCAGACTCTTTTTGTTAACCTGTTCATTGTTGTTGCTTCTTTACCAATCCTAATGTTGATTTCCTGATCTAGGGATAATTTGCTATTTACCTCTGATCCTAGATATGTAAAATGGTCTACTATCTCCAGTTCGGCATCGTCAAAGATTGATGGTATCCCGTGTGCACCTTGTGACATAATCTGTGTCTTCTTTTTGCTAATTAAACCAAATTCAGAACAAGCATTGGAGAATGCAGATAGTAGACGTTCTAATTCTTCCTCAGAGTGGGTCGTAATTGCAGCAGCATCTGCAAAAAAGAAACTCTCTGATCAGTACCCTCCTAATTTTGGTCTTGGCCTTCAATCTCTGAGCATTATAGAGTCCGCCATCTGAGCGTGAGTGAATGTATATACTACCATCTTGATCATGAAAGGCATATTTCAGTAGAAGTGAAAAGTATATTCTAAAGAGGGTGGGAGCTAGTACACAACCTTGCTTAACTCCACTCTTGATTTCAAACTCTTCTGAAGTTGCACCATCAAACTTGATTATACCCTTCGTGCTTGTGTGGAACAATTCCACAATGGACAGAAGAGTTGGTGGGCAGCCAATCTTCTTTAGTGCCTTGAACAGACCCTCACGCCTGACCAAATAAAATGCCTGTGAGGTTGATGAAGGCAATAAACAGTGGTTGATTCTATTCACTGCATTTTTCTTGCTTTTGTCGCAATGAGAATATATCAATGGTAGACTGGTCGTGTCGGAAGCCACACTGTAATTCGGGGCAGACTTAATCTCCCAGGACTTGAAGTCTGCTCAGAAAAATTCTGGCAAATACTTTCCTAACAATACACAGAAGTGAGATACCCCTATAGTTGTTACAGTCACTCCAATCCCCTTGTTCTTGTACAATGTTATGATACTTGAGTCTTTGAAATCCTGTCCTTCTCGCCAGCATAGCTCTATTAGCTGGTGGAACTATAGAGTGAGTGTGTATTGCCCACTCCTGATAACCTCTATTCTAATCCCATCCTTACCTGGAACCTTGCCAGATGCAAGTTCATTTATAGCACACTTAACTTCTGTTATTGTGGGAAGTGTGTCCAGGAGGTCAAGAGTTGGTAGGGCCTCTATGGCAGAGGTTCCCAAACCACGGCCCTGGGGCCACTTGTGGCCCACCAGCTGTAAGAAATTGGCACGTGAGGCCTCGTTGTTTAATATATGTGTTAATATATTTTTTTTTCAATGTAGTCGGAGCACCCCGTCACAGTGCGATAATTTACTCTGCTTGTGGTTGTTATGCTTATATATTATCGAAAGCGCCTATTCAGTTCACAACAGAACTTTATGAAGTTCCCATATCCCAGCCTTGTCGACCAATCAGAGTGCGCATGGCGCCATATTGTCATCTGTTAAACTGTTTCGCAGAGTCGGTAGTATTGTGTTGAAATTCGATTTTTTCAAATAAAAATTTACAGTTAAAGCCTATAAACATGAGTGGGGAAAATCTAAAATCAAAAAATGGTAAGAAGCGAAAATGTGAAGATGTTGCTTGTCGTGAATTCAACGAAGATTGGACGGAGAAATTTATCTTTATGCCTAGCCATAGTGGTAGTAAACCGTTTGCTTAATCTGTGGATTTTGTATTTCTGTTACAACAAAATTTAATCTGGAACGACACTTCACGACCACACATTCAGACATAAATGCTCAATATCCGATCAATTCGGAGTTAAGAAATGATTTCATAGAGAAAGTTCTAGTTAGTTAGTTAGTCGACATATCATCCTCATTGCACATCGAACCGTTCAGTGCATAAGAGCTCGGATCCCCTCCTCAGCAAATCCCAAAGCGTATAGCTGCTAACAACACCAGTTCTGTGCTGGTTTATCATTCTTCTTTGGCTTCATGCATAGTGTTATTGTTTGGCCATACCTCTTTTAATTTGCTGTTCTCGCAGTCTGACCATGGTTGTAGATTCGCAGTCATCACTTGGTTCTCGCAAGTCTTACATCTCGTAGTGCATTCAGAATGTCAGCCTGGTCCATGGCGCGCCCGCCCTCCACATTAGCCATACCTGTAATCTTGTCAGCCCGCTAACTTCCTTGTACTCCCACATGCCCTGGCATGAAGATGAAACTAATCCTTGCCAGCCTAGACTGCTCCAGAGACAGCAGCCACTCTCTTCGGATCAACCCCATCTCTATCCTCTTGAGCATGCTCATTGAGTCACTAAGGACACATGCCCTAGTGAATGTCTGTGTCTCGAGCCATGTTATTGCTTTACTTACTGCCATGACTTCTATATCAGGCTACTTGTGGTCTCAATAAAAGCACCAGAGTCCTCCTTCACAATTCTCCCTCCGGTCTGCGCCATAAAGGCCCATGAGCTTCTCACATGTCGGACAACCGACACATCTGTGTAAATGACAGCATCACCGTCTAACGAATTCTCAAAAATCAACGCTTGTACTTCCGCCTCCACAGCAGCCAGATTTTCTTTTCTGCATTTTCTGTCTAGTTGGATGCAAACTGAAAAAGACATACAGAAATCTGTTGGCACTCCTCGCCAGGTTTTAAGTCCTTTTGACCCATCCAAAACCTTCCTCTTTTTAACCTGCTGCCCTTCACCTTCCTAATTTCACTATGTAGTGGATGTTCTGAGGTAGGCACGTCGTGCTCTGCAAATTTGTAGTCTGTCTTCAATGGTTGGAAAATCAAGAAGATAGCACATAGCCCTGCATTCTGTATCTCTTGTACATCCAAGAATAATGCGTATAGCTTCGCTTTGTATCCTTTCCATCCGCTTACGGCTGAGAGTCAGTATCGCCATAGCCTACTCAAAAACAGACATGACCAGCTCCTCGTATAATAGGAGGCATAGATGGCGCTGCTCACAGTTTGCTGCCACCATCTCGCATCGCAGCCAAACCCCGCTTGGCCTTTGTTATCACCTGGTCTATGTGCTCATTATAAACAAGGCTTTGATCAAAACGTATCCCCAGGTAATTCATTGCCTGCGTTCTTTCCACAGTCTCTGAACACAGATTAACAGTTGGTGTTGGTGTGTTGACAATATGATTATTCAAAGAGAACCATGTCACTGTTGCCTTTGTTAGGTTGACCATTGCCCCAGCTTCAGCACACCAAGTACTTATGCGTTTGAGTTCAGTTTGCAGTTCCACAGCAACCTGATCTCTATCCTTAGCTTGAGGTTTCTATTTTTCTTTTTAGTAGTACATGGTGCATTGGTTTTACAGCCTGCGATTCAGATTTTGTCCTAGCCCCAAGCACCCAAGCACCCATTGAAGTAGGCAGGCTGTGGTGGATCAGCACCCAATTGGCCGGAGGCTGTCCATCTTGAGGCGGGCGGTAGCTGATCAGTGACACCTGTAGGTGTCTTCCACCGTCAGAGGCAACCCGTGGTGCCCCATATCTACACCAATTGACAAGGACTTATAACCCATAATTGCTACCTCTTGCTTTGATTACGTGACCAGTTTAGACCAGGGATGGAGTTATACCTTTTCATAGCACAAAGCCTGGGCTAAAATATAAAGACCATGTGTTGTCCATGCAGCATGATCCCTCTCTCAGCCTGCCTAGTTCACTCTAGAGGATTGCTAACACCAATACATCTAAAACAAGACAAGCTGCAGAAGGTGCTGGATCAGCAAAGCAACACTCTAACCATCCGCCTGTCGGAGCATCGATCCTAGACCAGCTGCCAACCAAGGCTTAGGGCCTGGTCTGCCCTGCCATGACATTTTGTCTTTAGGTTGCATTTCCTTGCACCAGGATAAGGCTTGTAACCTCCCAGTTGTGCTCTTCCGCCTGAAGCCATTGGCACAATGTGGGGTGTCGGGTTTGGTAAGCACCACCCAACATTCGGTGCTAACAGAAAGCAGGTAGTACCATCTACTGTCATACGGTAGCTCAGACATATCTGACTAAGACCTGACACTAAGATTATACTAAGGCATTTGATAAAGTAAAACATGATGAAATGAATAAAATGTTGGAAGATAACAACATTGATGGGAAAGATTTAAGAAATAATAAAGAATATTTACTGGAGCCAAGTAGCAGCAATTAAAATGGGAAATAAAGAAGGAAATTATTAACAAATAAGGCTGGGAGTACGACAGGAATGTGTTTTATCACCTGGTCTCTTCTCCCTCTATAGCGAAGTAATGAGAGAGATTAAAGAGAAGCCAGGAATAATATTCGGAGGTTATAATATAAACAGTATACACTATGGAGATGGCACAGTATTGATGGCGGATAATGCAACAGACCTACAACAATTGTTGGACATTGTAGTAAGAGAGAGTGCAAAGAAAGGACTCTCCTTGAATATCAAGAAAACAGTAACAATGGTGATATCAAAGAAAATGGTGACACCAAAATGTGACATAGAAATAAAAGGGAACATTCTTAACCATGTGGATAATTTTATATAACTAGGGGCATTTATAACATCAGATGGAAGATGTACGACAGAGATTAAGAGAATAGGGCAGGTAAAAGCCACATTTCAGAAAATGAAGAGTACCTTATGCAATAAGTCATTATCAATGAATGTAAGAAAGAGAGTGCTGAAATGCTATATAGAGCCTGTTTTGATGTATGGCAGTGAATCTTAGAATGTAAATGAACAAATTAGGAAGAACTTAGAAGCAACAGAGAAGTGGTTTTTGAGACGAATGTTGCGAATTCCTTGGACTGCCAGATTGTCTCAAAGAGGCTAGTGAAACTAGAACACTATATACAACAATAAGAAAGAGACAAACAGCTTTCTTTGGTCGTGTGATGATAAGAGAGACATTTGAAAGATTGAGGGGAAGAGAGGCAGAGGCAGACCAAGAGATATGACACTGGATTGATTGAGACAGTGGCTTGGAGGAATATCATCAGCAGAGTTGATACAGAACACCAAAGACTGAGATCTGTGGGGTGCCATGAATGCATACACCAGCTGGCAGGCACTTGATGATGATGATGATGACCTTCCAGTTGCTCTTTTTCTCATCAATATTTGTCAATTGTCACTATGTTTTGCATTGTATTTATCTGTATGATGTGCAAAATAGCTTGTACTGTCTGTGTCTAATTTCTTGAATCAAGTAATGTTTTTCATTTGTTTCTTGTAGGACTTGCATATTTTTCTGTCCATCCATGGATTCTTTGCATTTTCCTCAGAAACCACATTTCCACTGCCATTAGATGTGTCTCAGCATGGCTCTTCTTATCCATTTTTCACTTCAACACTCTTCTTCTGATTGCAGTTGACAGCTTTTCCGATAACTGATGTATCCTGATATTCTAGGCATGTATAAAGAATGTAGTCTGCCATTTATTTCCATCTTAGCAGTGACCCTACTGGTCAGTGACCATAACCATTGTCTCCATAACAAGATCCTCTGCCTACCATTGTGAAACTTGAGACAAAAACCAACAGATCATTTTTCATGATTCACACACTGCCATACAACATTTTGGTTCTATATGGTTCTATATCCATTATTCAGGATAATGCTTGCTCGGGTGATGTGATCATCTGCACAGATGGTTCGGTGTCAAGAGGTAGGAGAAGTGCCTGGGGGTTTGTAGCAAAAGCTAATGGTCGACGTTTGGTGCAGGAGAGCCTGGCATGTGATACCACAACATCTAGCTTTAGAATGGAGGTGGAGGCGGTCACTGCAGCTTTCCGCTGGATGGAGAATATGATACACACACACATCGTGATTGTAACTGACTCAGAAAGCATGTTGAGGAAGGTGAGGACAGGCATGCTTAAAGCAGGGTGGCTTGCATCGCTTCAGAGGACACGGGTGACAAGCATCGCCTGGATTTTTTCTCCAGGGCATGCCGGTGTGCTGGGAAATGAAGAGGCGCTCAGATTGGCTGGCTCTGCAAAACTTGGTGGAATATTGATGTATGACAAGGCAGACATGGTTGCAGCCTTGTGGGAGCACGTGCACACCTCGGAGGAGCAAATGGATCACCATGGTCTGGCAAGAATGAGGAAGCGAGGTGTGACGAGGGGTTCTGTCCGACGCTCGGTGCTCAGAGGAAAGGCAGATGGACATATAATCAGATTGCTACTGGCACTATTGGTGTTGGGACTCTTCGCTGGCTGCTGAGGATGGGGACGGAGCGCTTATGGGAATGCTGTGGTGTCGGTCCTTAAATCAATCAATCAGTCATATCCAGTACTCTCTTTCTGACATTCAATGAGTGACATAATGCAACGATAGTGACATAATGCATAATACACTTTTCATCTTCTGATCCTCTGCCTACCATCTTGAAAATTGAGACCATAACCAACAGCTGCTACCCAGCTCCATCTACCACCTATATCTAGTGTCTCAAATTACCCAGTTGCATGGCTAAACAGGAACTCTTGCCCACTGGTGTCCTGTAGGCAAGCAGGGGGAAGTAGGCACCACTTTTCATTATATGATCAACAACATTGTTTTTCTTCTTCTTATATTTGTATCTAGTGTTCTAGTTTCATTAGCCTTTTCCTGACATATGATGTTAGTAACTTTGACAGTCCAAGGTATTTCCAACATATACCTCATCCTCATTTCCTCCATGTTCTTCTTAATTTGTTCATTTATCTTTTATGATTCACTGCCATACACCATTTTGGTTTTATATTGGGATATGTGGGTTGGTGGGGGATGTTTGTGTGGGTGGGGGGTGTTTGTGTGGGTGGCCAATTCCAGTACTCTCTTTCTGAAATTCAATGAGATTGTCATAATGCAACGTAAGGGTCATAATGCATAATACACTTTTCATCTTCTGAAATGCAGCTCATGCTTGGCTTATTCTGAATTATCTCTGTCAAGCATTCTTCCGTCTGATGTTATGATGCTTGCTTGCTTGCTTGTGTTCGTTGGCTTGAGCTCCAACTCAAAGTCCTGTATGTCGGATGAAGACATCCTGTTGTCCAACATCAGTGTGATGTCATACAGGACCTGAGGTTTGCGTGAGTATCCGTTGTCCCATGTCTGGCTTATTGGTGCGCAGACTGGTGTTTCCTCGCCGTACAGGCAGACACTCTCCGACTTCGGAGGAATCGGTGATCCTATTGACTTCAGCCAGGAACCCGAAGGGACCTGTTGCCCAGGACGCTCGACGAGGACGCGTCAATAGGTCTTGGCCAGTATATAACCCGGCCCTGGTGCCTTGGAAACACCTCTGCGTCCCTGATGTTATGATAACTCCTTGGTATTTGAATTTTCAGCTTGGCTCAGCTTTTTCTCTTCTATTGTCAGATCACATTTTGGGGTTTTCTTTTTCTTTGATATAACCATATAATTGTTTCTGTTTTCTTAATATTTAACGAACGTTCTTTTCTTGCAAGGTGTTCTTGCTTGTCTCTAATGTGAAATCTATAAAAATATCAAGAAAATGTTGAAAACTCTATTCTAAAACTATGGTTTTCAGAAAATTTTACAAAATACGACGCCCACAGATTTTTAAGAACAGGCTACCTACAAAAACACGATATAAAAACATACTTAGACAAGTTAACACATTAACTACCAATTGCAGCAATCATCAATATCATGTAGTAGGTCTTTTGCAGAAGGTTGCAGTCATCAAGGACTGCCTAGAAGATTCTCTATCCTTTGCCAGTTCTTCTGCCTCATACATTTTCACGCCCAAGGTATCTGAAATGTCTTGAGTCCACACTTTTGCTGGTTGACCCCTGCCTCTTCTTCAAGGAGCCATACCCTAAATGACTGTTCTTTCCAAACTACATTGAATTTTTAATTTGGCCAAAGTGTTTCAATTTCAGCGACATGATAAATCAAATCAAATCAATTTTATTTTAAAAGGGTCACAAATTGGGCACGCAGGCCCGTCTTACATTCGGCCCTTCCAATCACTCGTCTTTCGTTCATCAAGAGCATTATACATTCACATAGGAAGAAGAAAAAAAAACATTGTGAAATGAATGTTGTAAACATAAGGCAAATTACCATGTTATGAGGCCAATATCCCACATACCTACACATCACCCCACCCCCACACCCCCCCCCCCCCACCTACCAACACACACACACCCAGGGACACATACATACCCCACCAACCGACCCATCCACCCCCGCACATCCCCCACCCACACACACTGCCCTCACCTGTTCCCCCAACCCAAACACACTTGCCACCCACACAAACATCCCCCAACCACACAAACATCCCCCACCAACCCACATATCCCAAGCCCACCCACATATCCTAATCCACACACCCATCCCCCATCCACACACCCTCTCCCCACCCACACCTCCAACCACCCATCCCCCAACCACATCTCCATCGACCACATATTCCTCACCCACGCACAAACATCCCCCACTAACCCACACATCGCACATCCACTCACACATCCCCAAACCATACACACACATCCCCACCAACTGACATCTCCTACCCACACACACACATCTCCCTAACCACCTATACATCCCCAATCCACATGCACACACACACACCACACAACCCACACATACATCATTCACCCATCCACAAACACACATCGCCCACCACACACATCCCCTACCCGCACATCACACACCCCCTACCACACAATATTCCCAACCCACGCACCAACACACACTCACTCATCCTCCACTACACACCCACACACCCCCACCCACCCAACCCCAAACATCTCTCGATCACACATACCCCCACCCACACACATCTTCCACCCACTAACGCATCCTGCCCCAACACATACAGATCCCTCACCCACCTACACATCCCTAAGCCACTTACACATCCCCCACCCACACACCCCCACCACCCACACATGCTTCCCCCAACCATCACACATTCCCTACTCACCCACACATATATCTCCCACCCATACACACATCCCTGCACCCATCAAACAATCCCCCACCCACACACTATCTCCCACCCACACACATATTCTCACCCACCCACCACAAACATACCCCCAACAACACACCATGCACACATCCCCCACCAACACACATATCCCAAACCCACACACCATACACTTATCCCCACACGCCTTTACATCCCCAATCCACCCACACACATCCCCTACCCACACAACCCAGCCACCTACACATACTTCTCCCAAACCATCAACACATCTCCACCCACCCACACATATCCCCCACCCACACACACATCCTCCGCACCCGTCCCATACACACATCCTCCACCCATACACACATTTCCCACACCTGTACTTTCACCCCTACACATCCATCCACACATCCGACCAACACCCACAAATCTCACTACCCACCAACACCCACACACCCCAACCCATTCAAACGCATACCCCCACCCAAACACCCACACTTCCCCCACACACACATATCCCCACATTCACACACATCCTCCACACACACACTCACACATCCTCACATCTAAACACATATATAATGCCTCACGTGAGCATTGACACTAGTATGAACAAACTCCCACACTTTACTCACACACATACACTGACAATTGTCGTGAGCAGTTTCATAAAAATGTTAAACATGGAGAAAATGTGTACATATACAGTGTGTGACGTAAGAAATAGTGATTCCCCCCACACACACAGATATACAGAGACAGGCACACACACACACACACATTCACTCTCACGCTCACGCATTCTGTCTCTCACTCACACTCACTGACTCTGTCACTCAAACTACAGTAATGTACATAAATTTATATTATACATGATAAAATCAAATGGCATTCAACTGATAATATAATAGATGAGAATACACAAACATATGGATTCGCATGTTACATGACATGCGTGTTACATGACATGGGTCTGCTCAACTATCTCTCTCTCTCTCTCTCTCTCTCTCTCTCTCTCTCTCTCTCTCTCTCTCTCTCTCTCTCTCTCTCTCTCTCTCTCTCTCTCTCTCTCTCTCTCTCTCTCTCTCTCTTTCTATCTATCTGTATTCTTTCATATACAAACACTCACACGCATGCGCGCACACACACACACACTAACACATCCACTCTCCCACTGTCTCACTCTCTGTCTCTCTCTCTCTTTCACACACTCACTGTTTCCTTCATTCATTCACTTTCTCCATCTTCATTCACTTTATCTCTAACTCTCTTACTCTCTCTCTCTCACTCATACACAGACAGACACACACCCTCACTCAATGTTTCACTCACTTAGCGCACTCATTCACTCTTTTACTCTCTCTCTCTCTCACACACACACACACTAACACTCGTTCACTCACACACACTCACTCTCTCACTCATTCACTCCTCACTCATTCACTCACTCACTCTCTCTCTCACAATCATTCACACACACACACTTAACTCTCTCAATCAACTCTCTCACACATACACATACGCATGAACGCACGCACACACTCCCTCACTCACTCACACATACAATTACACTTGCATGCACTGACACATCCCTCACCATTTCTCGCTCAATCACTCTCTCCACACACACACACATGCACACACACACATTCACTCTATCACTCTCTCTGACACCCACTTTCTCTCTCTCTCTCTCTCTCTCTCTCTCTCTCTCTCTCTCTCTCTCTCTCTCTCTCTCTCTCTCTCTCTCTCCCACACGCACACACATATATATATAGTGAACAGTTAAAGTTAAACAATTAAAATGAACAATTATACCAGCAAATGAATTATGGTGGCATATAGTCGGTATGGATTAAGTATTGAAAGAGTTTTTGGTTAAATGTGTAGGGACTCATTGGAGTTTTCAGATCTGGAGGAAGATCATTCCATAAGTGAGCACCAGAATAGGCGAAACATGTTTTGTGTAGGTCCAATCTAGGCTTTGGGACATGTAACAAATTTAGGCGCTGTACAACATACTGGGTAATGATCACTAACTGTACTAACAGGAACAGAACATTCATTAATATTATCTGGACAAGTAACATATATATGATCAATTATAGTTGAGGACGTGTCAGTAACCCTTATGGGACGGTTTATTAGTTGTTTGAAATTGTAAGAAAGAATTATATCGTCCCATGTCTGGTTGGATTTACTAATATCTATGTTGAAGTCACCTAGTATCATAACTTCTCTACTTGCTGTAAACACTCTATCCATCATTGTAGTGAAGCAGTCATACCAGCTGTACCCCCCCCCCCCCCCCCACCCCCCACAAGGATTCCTATATAGGTATCCAATGAGAAACGTTTGTTGGCTGGCTGGCGTCACCTCTAACCAAACACATTCTATCCCTACGGTCTCGAGATCACTTCTACGGGAACAGTTTAGGGAATTGGAAATGTATACAACAATACCTGTCTCTAATTTTTGATTTGCATCTTTCCGAATTACTTTAAACCCCTTAAGTGAGATTTCGGAGTCTGTTATTTTGTCGTTAAGACGACTTTCTGTGATTCCAAACACATGGAACTGTTTGGACAGTATTACCGAGAGCTCAAGTAATTTGTTGAGCAGATGAAAGATGTTGAGATGGCCTATATATAGACCATTTTTGTTGAGCCACTGATCGTGATTGGCGAACATTACAAACTAAAAGGAAGATGTCACTTGTGTTATAAAAATTGCAGATACTGTTTATGAGCCAATTTTCTGCAATGCCATCTTATATGGAAATACCATACTAAAGTTGACACCTGTAAAATAGTTAGAAAAGTGAAACAAAGCTATAACTTGCTCAGATTCAGTCCAACTTTCTGGACATATTACAGAAAATTACTTTACCTACTTTTGGTTTTATTGTTTAATAACAATAGTGTCTTTTATGTTGAAATTTCATGTTTAAAATGTTACCAATTTGACTATTATTTTTTGCCATGAGAAGCAAAAACGTTTACTAAACCATTCTAATGTCTCAGCTAACAATGCATTTGTGTGGAGTCCATTAGGTAGTTAATGTGTTAAGAATGCTAAACAAAGAAAATATCAAACTGTTCAACCTGATCTTTCAGTTTGACTTCAGGTAAATAGCATGAGTACATGTGATTGCAGCTACAATGGCATAGTAGTTTGTGCACTTGCCTGCCAATACTTTCACACAAGTTCAATCCTCAAGATTATTTTTCTGCATTACTTTTCTGCCCGGAATGGCTCGAGTCAACCCAACCTCGTAAAATTGAGTACCACACAATTTTCATAATTGCCTGGGAAAGAAAGGTGTCGAAGAAGGGAACTATCCACCCCACTTCATGTTGTAGCCTTGAACATGTGAATACCTTACATTTCATACCACGATGACAATAACTGCTTTGAACTATCATATTTTTTGCGTAGAATTGAGTAATGTATGACCAACTATTTAGTGATTCCCTAGTATATAATTTTCGGAAGTACTTTAACTCAATGTTCTTCACTGGTAGGTGTGGTTTAACTTCCTCTGCACTCCCAATCAGTGTGAGACCACTTGGGATAGTTAATTTTAGTGATAACAGACAACGTCCCCAGATACTCGAGAATCAGTAAGTTTTGGCTAGTTGGGTAATTTAGGATTAGCTGAACTAATCCCAATTGATAAGGATAGAAGTAGTTAGCTATCTAATGAGAATTTCTGAGAAAGCAACTAGTTAGACAAGTGACTCCATGACACTTCTACTTTTTGTAAGTATGTATTACAATCTTTATGTCAGTGACACCTGGTCAACTTACATTAACCCTTTACAGGACACAGCGGCCAAAAACATCTTTACTACCGAACAGGCAAAACTCCTGAACGCGTCCGTGAAAACTAAGGGTTATAAACACGTGATCTCGAGACTTTGCGAGACTTCCCATTGTTTATTTCCGGTTTTGCTGATAACTTGATGGCGAGGGCACCATTTGCAAGTGTTTTCTTTAAATTTAATTGCATTTTAAAAATAGTTTTCATGGTTTTTATGCTTTGTTTTTCAAAATGGATTTTGACGATTAGTAATAGTAGAGATTTTGCTGGGTTCAATTTAATTGACACTGAAGTGCACGAAGTTGACTATGAATCTGAGCTAAATATCAGTGTAAGCATTGTACAGGCTTCGGATCTCTCGGACTTTGAAGAAAGTGATTCTGATTCTGAAAATGTGGCTGAAGAAAGTAGGGTGGTATAGATGACTGACAATCACAAACAATATGTTGTATTTTGTAAATATTTGTGTTCACGTGTGGATTACTGGCAACATTGGATTATTTATTTCACATGTGAGTACAATTATAAACCTACATTCATTTTCCTTCATTTCTTTTTTTTATTTCACAAAGATCTGTTCACTAACACCTTAGATTTGGTGATTTTACTAACGTAACCCTAGATCTTACTGAAAACCTGAAAAATCTTGCCTGTTCAAAATGTAAAAAATGAAAAATGTATGCCTTGTAAAGGGTTAAGAGAAACGTTTAAACAACTTTCGATTGTGTTGTCTTCAAAGATTATTTGGTATTAAGTGGTAAGATAAGATTGCAAATACCGAAGTATCAGAAAGATTGAGCAGTGTGGCTGTTTGTTCCATGCTTAGTCTTTGTAGGCATAGACGAATAGGACACAATGGGAGGATGGATGATGGTAGAATATCAAAGGACATCTGATTGGTGAATTACAGATTGGTAAAAGAACTTGGCGTCAGCCTCTACTACGGTACAAAGATGTGTGTAAGCGGGACATGATTGATATAGACATTGATATTGCACCTTGGAAAAAGTCGCTGCTGATTGCATTGCATGGAGGGTAAAGATCAGGAATGGAATAAAGACAAAAGAGAAAATTATCGCAGATAGGTCAGAATAATAAAGAACATATATTGGCAGCAAACAGCAGCCATAAGAATCAACAACCCGCTAGGAACATTTCAGTGTATAAAGAAGGGTGTCAGACACGGTTGTATACTGTCTCCTGATTTGTTCTCATTGTACACGAGATCTAGAGAAAGTATGTCAGGAATCCTGGTTGGTGGACACATAATATAAATAACTTACATTATGCTGATGACACAGCCTTAATAGCAACAAGTCAGAAGGATCTACAGGAAATAATAGATACAGTGGTTGTAGAAATTGAAAAAAAATGGGCCTGAGTTTGAATAATAGAAAGACAGAAGTCATGGTGATATAAAACAAACAGATTGTGCCTAAATGTGCAATTAAAGTAAATGACGTCGTTTTGGGGCAAGTGCAGAAATTCAGATATCTAGGAATATGGACATCAGATGGAAGATGCATGTCAGAGTGTTGGGGGGAATAGGGACAGGGCATAGAGAGGACAAGGGACAGAATAGAGTCAAGGACTACAGAGATAACGATAGACAGGACATGGGTAAGGGCACAGAGATGTCATAAGACAGGACATCTACAGGACGGTAGAGAGATTAGAGACTGGACATCGGTGGGGACACAGTGATGTCATAGATAGGACAAGACTTAGTAATATGAGGGGACATAAGTTCACGGGACGCTGTCCTGAACTGACCAGACGGCATTACACCGAACAACCCAACACAACACGGGCGGACTAACGCACTACGTGACTGTTGAGACAGGCCGGGTTGTCACGAGAAACATGTGGTCTAGTACCACGAGACGAACCGACCAGTTTGAAAACCTCAGACGGGACTCAGACAGTTTAGAGGAAGGACGTTTTGTGTTCTGGAGCGAGTGTATAGCTTTACGAGAGTGCTAGTTGAAGATAGCGAGTAATTGAGTGTAGGGCTTGTGTAATTGGCTGAGTGCTATAAGTGTTTGTAAGGCGGCATATTGTATATAATGATTTTACCGCCTTGTGTGTACATTGTGACTATGATCAGGTTCTCCTGAATAAAACTGTGTATACCATACGTACGACTGATGTCTTCTTGAGTGCCTATGAAGGATTTTGAATACCTGTGTGCATGTAATACGTTGACAATGCATCACTGAGATGAAGAAGAGAATAGGGCAAGCAAAAGCTGCATTCTATCAAATAATGTTTTGTGCAATAAGTCGCTGTCCTTGAAAGTTAGGAAAAGAGTTTTTGCATGTTACATAGAACCAGTTGTAACATACGGCTGCGAATCCTGAACAATTAGTAAACAGGCAAAAAAATCCCTGAAAGCCTTAGAAATGTGGTTTTATAGAAGAATGCTGAAAATTAATTGGACAGGCAAAATGAGCAATCAGGGCATTTTAAGGAAAGCTGAGTCGCAAAGACATTTTGTCAAAACATCAGAACGAGGCAGTCATTGTTTTTGGCCACGTTATGAGAAGAAAAAAACTGGAACATGTTCTTACAATTGGAAAAATTTGTGGAAAGAGAGAAAGAGGAAGACAGCATGAGAAGATTCTTGACAGTCTTGTGTCATGGGCATGGAATGAAGTCAACACAACGAATTGATCCATGACGTCGGAGATGGCAATTTGTGGAGAGGCATGATCGCCCATGCCAGCTGGCAAGGCACTGGTTGATGACGTCATACACTGAGCATGTGAGATGTCAAATGGTGCATAATGGTGGAAATAACCATGTGTTCACATGCATACATTATGAAGGAACATTTACCGCACGAAGTAGTCTGTTAAGTCTCAGTTACTACTGCCATGGGTTGTAGTTATTATGTCTTTATTGAAGCACAATGTGTTACAAACTATTGCCTGTCAAGAAAGCAAGGTGCCAGCAGCAGCATATTACAATCTCCCACTAGATGTGTGTTAAGAGTATTCTAAACTTTTGCACTCGAACATACACAATATCAAGAAAATATGGTAACAGACCTCTGAGCTAATAAATATTTATTATGTTTAAATATATAATCCTCTTTTGAAATATGTAGATATTGGGATGGTAAAATAATAGTCAATGAGTTGTTGAGTCATGAGGATCATTCAATAACATATATGGTAGATGAGGCAATAATTGACAACACAAGAACAGATGTTAGTCCACATGGACAAAGAGTTTGCAAATAGAATCTGCCTTTTGTAGAGATAGAGAAATCTGCCCCAAGGATGAGACAGGTTGTACTTCCAGTTTTGCAGTGGCACTATTTCTGTGTGCTCATCCGCAAAGACCATCATTGAAGAATTCTGCTCTGGCCTTTTGCTGCTTCAGAAGTTGCTAAAAAAGTTAGTTGCATATCCTTTACATGATGTTGCAGTCAACCCCAGCATTTTTTTGGCTGTTTGTGATTTCTTGGCAAGTTTTATGTTCAATAGTTTGCTATTGATTTCTGAACGACCGGCACTCATACCACTGTATGAAAACCAATGCAAAGTGATCTGCTTCCAAATCGCCTGCAGCTGTGTTTCAAGTAAGATATGTGGGATTACAAATCGCGCCCATAGCCCCTTCGCCACAGAGCCAGTACAATATAGGAATATATACATGAATTTATATATAAGATTACAATTATAGTTTATTTTCATTTCAGACTCCCTTTATGTTTTGTAAGAGTCCATAGTCGCACAATCGTTGATATACATAATCTTTTTCGTCTGACTTGTCTTGTCTAGATGAATGAAGTGTCTTGTATCTTCTGTCTTTTATAATAAGAACAGGATGATTTGGTAAATTGAATTTCGCTTACATGTTATTGCATTTATAAACATCTAAAATATATGTAGACATCTGGGTAATTTTCCCATGTGATACTTGGTATTATTGACATTAACAGTGGGATTTTCTGTCCTCCAAATATTCCCCTAGGAGGTTACTCTCCTTTGCTGTTGGCACTCATGGGGTTAGATAGAATAACATTTACCACAAGTGTTTTTTGTAATATTGAATATGCTATGAAATTGTTTTATAAAGTATAGTAATGTTAGTGTAGGTAAAATTATGTAACTAGATAAAGAAAATGTAAACAGAAACCCACATGTTCAAGTACTCTCATCAATCGGCTAAATGTCCACAAAGAAAATCCACATACTTTCGGAGAATACAGTAGCAGAGTGAGACATCTTGGCTCCTAACACAAGAGCAAATGAATTGTATGAATAATTTGTCTTGTCTGGAAATAGTCACAAGATCATCAAGTTTTCATGGTCACAGACTATGTTGGAACTAGGTCAGGTGAGGTTGTATTATTATCAGCCTTTTTGATGTCTTACAGAATTGGCATTCACAATCAGTCTCTTTTCTGAATACCATGCCAGCATTTATAAACTTTTCCTCATTTCATCTGTTGTTCCATTTTCACTTAGCACCATCTGGATCTATCTTGGGATGGAAGCACTGTATTCTCGAGCCAATCTCTAGATACATTACCATTCATCTTATTATGATAATCCCTATTATCTGTATGCTTTGATACGAACACGAGTCCAACATTCTGTAGTAAGCCATTATGCGTATTACAAGCGTGGGCTATGACCGAACGCTGTCCTTTGGGGGACATGCTATGTCCTTGGGGACATATTGCTTTATCTTTCCATCCACTGATTGCCGTTCTTTTTCACTTGTGTGGTGCACATTGATCCAGGTTTCATCCAAATACACGATGTCATAATTTTCTTTGCACATTTCCCTTATTTCACTTAGGTATTTGCTTCTCATAGCTCCTAAGTGCGGTTGCTCACAAATGATATTTCTACCTCCCTTGTATTTTCTAAACGTGAAGCCTAATGTCCTTATAATTTTCCACAAAGTTATTTTGGATATCTCTGTGTCATTGTTTTTTCTCAACCAAGCCCTAAGTTTTCTTACAGTCACTGTTTCTTTGGTATCCAGCATTTTTATAATAGCTCGCCTTATGACATCCTTGTCAAAGCTGTCTACAATTGCCTTTCTACCTACCGTTTGCTTATTGCATGGTGGTTTCATTCCAGATTCTTGCACCCATTGACGAAAAGACCGTTTACTCAAACCCAATGCATGCACTGTTCTTTTCTCAGGATATTTCCTGCGATCAACTTCTTGACAGATATGTGTACAACTTCATAGTGATGCTTTGAAGTGTACAAAATTTTGCATTCAATCCCATTCAACAATATTCACAAATTCAGATGTTAGTGATAAATGGTAAGATTTATTAAATAATCACGTTTTATTAAAGCACTCACATTATTGGTGACACCTCTGAACACTCCCGTTCCACTACGTGAGGTCTTGTCATAAGGTCATTCTCCTGCTGCATGAGAAATTTAACTATTGAACACTGATGTTTCCGTGTGAAGATGTAATACATTTCATAATATGCACTTCAACTCTGACCCGTAAATTAAATACTGCATATAAACAAACATTGAAATCTCCTGTACAATCTCCAGAACAAAAATTTTTTGTTAAATGGACATATTGATAAGGTTATATGCTAAATCTCATCATTTTCCCTCAGTTGGTTACTGATATATGGATTTTTATATGGGGGAAAACAAATGTGAATGGACTATTTGCAGGGCAAATGTTTGTCCGTTTTTAAGCTCTGAACGGACAAGATTTTTCAGGTTCGATAAAGTTTCAGTTACATTAGTAAAGACATCACATCTAAGGTGTTAGTCAACAGATTTTAGTGAAATAAGCAACAAAATGAAGGAAAATCCATGCAGATTATTTTACTCACGTAATCCAATGTTGCTGGTAATCCACACATGAACACAAATATTTACAAAATGCAACATATTGTTTGTGATTGTCAATCATTTATATGGCAATTTACAAACACATTTTCAGAATCAGAATCACTTTCTTCAAAGTCCAACTCACGACTGCTAACTCTGATCACTGATATCTAGCTCCGATTAATAGTCAACTTCGTGCCCTTCAATGTCACTTAAATTGAACCCAGCAAAATCTCCGCTATCACTTGAAGAATCATCAAAATCCATTTTGAAATACAACGCGTAAAACCCCCAAAAACTATTTAAAAATCCATTCAAATTCAAAGTACACGCTTGCAAATGTCAGCCACGTTGTCAAGCTATCGGCAAAACTGAAAGTAGACAGTCGAAAGTCTCGGAAAGCCGCGAGATCGTGTTTTTACAATACTTAGTAATCATGAACGCTTTGAGACGTTTTGCCCGTTCCAGGCTAAAAATGTTCTTGGGCGTTTTGCCCGGTAAAGGAATAATGTGCGTACCTTGTGAGATTTACTTAAATCTGATACATGCATAGGAACATAGGTAGTAACAAGAATTAATATGTTGATAATTTTTCTCAGGAAAAACACAGCTTTGACCTACAAGAAGTCAACAACAAACTACAGTTGAACTTCTACCAGAAAGTGAAGCTAATTAACTACATCCGTAGACAGGTATAGCTCTTCATAGTTTTTCACATTGCAGACTACAGTGTTGTGATCACTTCATATTTATTTAATGTTGAGTGTAGTCATCATCATTTAGCAAGCCCTTTGCTCTCATCATGACACACTGAAATGTCTCTTGATCTCTTGCCATTTTTTCTGTCTCAAACATTCTCATTCCCAGAGTGTCTGCAATGTTATCATGTTGGTTGACCCTTTTTTCTTCCATATTGCTGTTCTTTACAAGTTTCTGCGATGTATAATATGGCCAAAGTAATAGTAATTTAATTGTCAACATATGATACTGTTTTAAGAGCCAGTTTTCTTCAATGTTCGATCTTGTAGAATTTCAATATTTTTCTTATTCTTGGTTTATATATTCTAAGAAATTGTCTGCAACATTTAAGGTCAAGAGCCCCAAGTTTCTTCTTTAGTGATTGCAAATGGTCCATGACTCACATCCATATGTTGCCACAGAAAAGATGCATGTTCTCAACAATTTTCCTCTTCATATTTGTAAGGTGCAGAAACGTGGATAATGAATTGACTGTAGAGGGGAAAAATTGAAATTTTCAGAATACGGTTAAATAGACGAATAGGGGGCCTTTTACCAAGTAAGTAGGAATCATCATCATATGCCTTGCCAGCTGGCGTAGGTGTTCATGTCTTTCCAAAGATCACGGTCCTTGGTGTTCTGGAACAACTCTGCTGATGACATTCCACCATGTCAATCCAACATCATTTCTTTTGGTCTGACTCTCTTCCGCAAAGGGGAAGCTCACCCATGTGAGTGAACAGTAAAATAGGGTTAGTAGTGGTCTATGCTACTTGTGGGGGGGGGGGGTGTGTGGACCCAACTGGAAAATGAGACAGTTTTCCAATGTCTTACGATCATGTTCATGAGATGCACAAGATTTGATAGCCGTGACCTGTATGTCAGCCACACCACAGTGGTCGGTACTGTTAAAGTGTATGGATGCCGATTTCAGGGCAACCATGTTGAATCCGATAGGTGCTGCCTAAATCGGTCAGCCAGGCGTAGACCTGTTTTCCCTTCATGTCACAACGTGTGCAGATGATCACATAGATAACATTGTGGTTCATGCAAAAGAAACCCTCACAGGTGTGAAACATGATCTTAGGGAATGCCAGACTCAGAATGACCAACACTCATACCATTTTATAAAAACCAGCGCAAGGCAGTCTGCTGCCAAATTTCCCACAGCTGTGTTTCGAACGTGGCATGTGGGATTACGAATTGTGTCCGTAACTCCTTCGCCACAGAGTTGCTGTTTGCCCACTACTAAAAGTGATCTATTTAGATTTAAGTGACCTGTGATTAAATTGTAGAACTACTAGATTCTGCTGTCATTGTCAGACATAAACCAAAACAGCTAAAATAGTTATTTGTAAAGATCTGCAGATACCATTGTCATGACCAAAGAAACAAGAGTGTGCACCATTAATGTACAGTAAAAGACCCCTTTTCACACCATAAGGCACGTTGGGTATATGGTGCTAACCCCATATTTTTTAACCGGTCGGCAGTAAGTACATTGTGTTTCAGAAATAAGTATTAATCACTGGACAGAGTTGTTGCCTGGGAATTGTATTATTTGCTGCAGAAGGTGAATTAAACCACTTATCTTCAGTGATCACTTTCTGGTTTGGCCTCTTTCATTTACATTTGGACAACCAGGCGGTCTGCATAGTGCACTGCTATTTAATATCTATTGACATTAAGCAGTTGTGGAGAGTGAAATAATGGCCCTAGTTTGAATAATAGAAAGACAGAAGTCATGGTGATAAAAGATTGTGCATAAATGTGCAATTAAAGTACATGACGTTATTTTGGGGCAAGTGCAGAAATTCAAATACTAGGCACATGGATAACATCAGATGGAAGATGCATCACTGAGATAAAAAAGAGAATAGGGCAAGCAAACACTGCATTCTATCAAATGAAGAAAGTCTTGTACAATGTCACTGTCCTTGAAAGTCAGAAAAAGAGTTCTTGCATATTACATAGAACAAGTTTTAACATACGGTTGTGAATCCTGGACAATTAGCAAATGGACGCAAAAATCCCTGGAAGCCTTGGAGATGTGCTTTTATAGGAAAATGCTGACAATTAATTGGACAGCCAAAAAGAGCAATCAGGACATTTTAAGGGAAGCTGAGTCACAAAGATAACTTATCACAAACATCAGAAAGAGGCAGTCATCGTTTTTTGGCCACATTATGAGAAGACAAAAACTGAAACATGTTGTGACAACTGGAAATATTTGTGGAAAGAGAGATAGAGGAAGACAGCATGAAAAGATGATTGACTTGTGTCATGGCACGGAAGGGGGTCAACACACGAAATGATCCATGACGTCAGAGATCGTAATTTATGGAGAGGCATGATCGCCCACGCCAGCCGGCAAGGCACCGGATGTTGATGATAACACTAAGGAACCTACTCAGGAACACCACACTGGAACTGCAACTTGAAATAAAGCACAATTCTTAGAGAGGGTCTGGGCTATATTCCATCACATGACAATTATTGGAGCACAGCTCCCCTTCCTCATAAAATTACACAGCTTATATAACTTATCACCATGTTACCATTATTTAGTTTCTACATTTAGGGTCTGGAGTAGAACTGTACTGAGTAATTTACTTTCTTCCTGCATCAGAGTAGATAACATTTTCAAGCAAATATGGTTAACATCATATTGAAGGAAAATATTACAATGGCAGAATTTACATATTTTTTTTCTTCAAACAACCATTGTGGAGGAGAAAGTTGACAAAGGGGGGTAGCAATTATTTTGGACCGGCAAACATCACAGTCTGTTGAAGGATATTGGGCCGTGTCAGACAGAGTTCTACTAGTTAAATTAAGTGGCAGACCTTTTAGCATAAATGTTATTCAGGTATATGCCCCAAAAGGAGAATTAAAGTGAAGATAGTGTAGAAGAATTTTATTTAATGACATGGAGTCTGCTTTAAAGAAATGTAAAAATTCAGAAATAAACATCATAATAGGGGACTTCAATGCAAAAGTAGGAAATCAAGGTGATAGATACATAGTAGGAAACTATGGTTTAAGAAAGAGAAATGAAAGAGGAAACAGGCTTGTAGAGTGGGCAAAAGAACAGGAAATGATGGTAGGAAACACTTGGTTTAAGTAACACCCTAGAAGATTATGGACATGGAGGAGTCCTGATAGCAGGATTAGAAACCAGATTGATTACAATTTGATTAGCAGAAGATTTAGAAATGCGCTAACAATAGTGAAAACAGTTTCCAGTGCTGATTGTTATAGTGACCACAGATTACTTACAGGAACATTGAGGATAAAGTTAAAGAAAGTCAAGTATAAAACAGGAAACACTAAATATGATTTGTGTACATTGAGTAACGACAAGGAAATACAAAACAAATTCAACATAGAAGTACAGAATAGATTTGATATATTGTCTGATCTAGAGATTTTATTCCAGGATGTAGATGACCAATGAGAAATGTTGAAGAATTCAGTCAGTTTGGCTGCAGAAACAACCATTCCAAAATTAAAGAAGGTGGGTCGTAAGAAATGGATGACTGAAGAAACTTTACAACTAATGGAAACAAGAAGACTCAACAAAAATAATTCTGCCAAATATGAAGAAATTCACAGACAAGTCAAAATATTATGTAAGGAGGCAAAAGAAGCATGGCTTGAGAAAAATTGCTTAGAAATTGAAAAACAACACAACAGTCAAAATACCAAACTAGTGCACAAAAGAATTCAGGAAATTACTAATAAAAGAACAAGTACATCAGCAGGCTGTCTAAAAACTAAAGATGGCAAAATCATAATAGAAAAAGATCAGATTCTAAATGTATGGATAGATTATGTGAAAAACCTTTATGATGATAACAGAGATGAACAGAATGATATTCGACTTAATAATGAAGGACCGCCAATTTTGAAGATGGAGGTTCAGAATGTTCTTAAACATACGAAAGCTGGCAAGACCCCCTGTTCAGATAACATCACAACAGAAATGATTAATGATTTAGATGAATATGGAATAGATCAAGTCACCAGACTGCTGGATTCATTATATGATACCGGACATATACCTCCTGAATTATGTAATTCTGAATTTATTGCAATCCCAAAGAAATCAGGAGCCTTGGAACGTGATCAACATGGAACAATCAGTACAATGAGTCACATCACAAAGATTTTGCTACGAATTATCATGCAAAGAGTGAGGAAGAAAATACAACCTGAAATAGGGGAAAAACAATGTGGATTTGTAAAAGGAAAGTAAATGCTGTGTATATGCTGCGTTCAGTTATTGAACGTTCTATAAAAGTAAACAAAGATATACATCTTTGCTTTATTGACTACACAAAGGCTTTCGATAGAATAAGATATGTCAACATGGTAGATATGCTTGCAGATCTACAAATTGATGGGAAAGACATTAGACTTATAAAAAACATATATTGGAAACAACAAGCTGCCATAAGGATTGATAATGAAGTGGGACAATATCAGCCTATTAAGAGAGGTGTTAGGCAGGGATGTGTAAAGTCTTCAGATCTTTTTTCCCTATACAGTGAAAATATTTTCAGAAATGTAGAAGATATAAATGGAATCAGCATTGGAGGACGAAATATCAATAACATTGGATATGCAGATGATACAGTATTGATTGCAGACAATGAGCAGGATCTGCAACAATTAATAGATGCGGTTGTTGCACACAGTGAACAACTGGGATTAGAATTAAATTGTAAAAAGACACATATTATGGTCGTCACTAGGAAGAACGAAATACCACAATGTAATATACAAGTAAATGGAAATATTCTTTAACAAGTGAATCGGTACAGTTATCTCAGAACAGTCATAACATCTGATGGGAGATGCCTTGTAGAGATTAGAACAAGAATTGCCATTGCGAAAGTAGCCTTTAGCAAGATGAAAAACATACTGACCAATAAAAATATGTCAATTGAAACAAGAAAGAGCGTTGAGGTGCTACATAGAGCCTGTTCTTTTGTATGGATGTGAAATTTGGACAATGAGCAGTCAAGCTGAAAAACATCTGATGGCTGCAGAAATGTGGTTTCTGAGGAAAATGCAAAGAATACCATGGACAGACAGAAAAACCAATGACCAAGTACTACAGGAGACAAATGAAAATTGTAAATTGATTAGAGAAATTAGACGTAGACAGTCAAAATTTTTTTGACATGTTATGAGAAGAAAGGGATTGGGGAACTTAATGACAACTGGCAAGAACGAAGGGAACAGACCAAGGGGAAGACTGAGAAGTAAATGCCTGGATGACTTGGCCTCATGGCATGGTCGAGACAGGAACACTGAGCTGATCCACGACTCTGTTGATCGAGTGAAATGGCGAGTCATGACTGCCCACGCTTTCCGGCATGGCACATAATTGATTGATTGATTGTGAGCTTCTCTGTCTTGATGATTTAAATTTGTTGCATATCTTTTACAAGATGTTGCAGTCAACACCAGCATTTTTCAGCTGCTGTTGATGTTATACTAGGCAAGTTTTACATTCAGGAGTTTGCCATTGCTTTCTGAACGACCGGCTCACATACCCCCGTAAGTTACCAGCACATTGTGAACCGATGCCGATTCTCGCAGCTGCTGTTTTCCCCACGTGGATATACGGGATTACGAACAATGTTGTTAATCCCTTGGCCAGGGAGACCGACTGCCTCCAATTGGGAAAGGCATATCAAAGAAGAAAACATGGACTCTGGAATATTCAAACATCCCGTCTGGAATATCCAAACATCCTCTCTGCAATACATCCAGTACCACATGATCTACCAGTGCCTGAATCATTTTCAGCTGCTTCCACTGATGAAGAAGAGGACATTGGTGGTCCTGAACCATCAACCTCAAGCGACACAGATTTTGAGCAAACTACATCCACTAAACCACACTTAGTAACCTAAAGTGAACTGAATTATCTTGTAGAGATCTGCATTCACCGAAGAACAAGGCTGAGCTTTTAGGTTCTAGGTTGCCACATTGGAATCTCCTGGCAGAAGATGTTAGATTTTCTGTTGATAAGAACCACCAGCAACCGCTTATTACATTCTTTTTTAAAGAGGGTGACTGTCTAGGCAGTGGAGAAAACAGATGAGGCTTTCAAATACATCATCAGGAAATTTCCAAGACTGAGTGAAGCTAAAAGGGAGGATTTGTTGGTCCGCAAATTTGAAAGCTGCTTCATGATGACGAGTTTCTGTCCATGTTGTGTGGGAAGGAAAAAGCAGCATGGCTAGCATTTAAGTCAGTGGTGAACAATTTTCTTGGAAATAACAGACCCGATAATTACAATGAAATTGTAGAAAATCTCCTTCTGGAGGCTTGGCTGCAACATGAAAGACCTGAGAGTAAGAATCGGCACAGCCAGACGCGAAAGGTACATCGGGAAAACAAAGCGCCTCGTCAACCAACACAGAACTGGCACTATTAGCCACCGGACGCTGATGAATATGCTGGGGGGAGGATCTGAGCACATATGGACATGTCCGGAGTGCAACGAAGATACCCCAACTGATAACTGATAACTGATGTCTTTGAAAATTCATTTTCTGGATTCTCATCTGTATTTCTTTATGTCAAACTGTGGAGCTGTCAACGATGAGCGTGGTGAACAATTTCACCAGCACATTGCTGCTATGTCGACAAGGTATCAAGGCAATTGGAGCCCTTTAATGCTTGCTGATTACTGTTGGATTGTGACAAGAGACACCTCACCTATTGACTACAAGAAGCAAGCAAAAAGAGCTGAATAATGACGAAATTGGTTCAAATGTACCTTTTTAAAACATTATATGTGAACTTTTTTTTTATTTTTCTATCTATAGCTGATCTACAATATTTATTGTTCTTCTACAACCTATATAGCTGATCTATAATATATTTTGTTCTTCTACTACCTATATACTTTATCTACAATATGTATTCTTCTTCTACAACCTGCATACCTAATCTACAATATGTATTCTTCTTCTACAATGTATATAACTTATAAAAAGAATTTTTGAAAAGACAAGAACTATACTGAATCCATGGTCTCTTTGGCCCATGTTAAGTCTTACCTATAATTGATTTTTATCTCGTTCTTCAATAAAAACCAATGACCATGTCCTACAAGAAGCAGATGAAAACCGTAAACCGATGAGAAAAATACCAGACGTAGATATTCACAATTTATTAGACACGTTATGAGATGAAATAAATTGGAGAACTCGGTGACAACTGATAAGATTGAGGGGGAAAGACAGAGAGATAGATATCTAGATGGCTTGGCCACATGGCATAATAGAGATAAGAACATGAAGCTGATCCTCGACTCTGGTTACCGTGTGAGATGTCGAAACCTGACAACCCAAGCTTATCAATATGGCACGTGATACTGATGATGATTCTTAAATATTCAAGGAAGTATAGATAAATCTGCACTCATTTTCAAAATGGCAGATGCATCTACAATGTATAAGTTTATCCTACAAAACATAAATTACATCTACCATATGTCATGTGGAACTACAATATGCAAGAATGACCTGAAATATAAGATCTGCCTGAGAGATGTAATATACATCTAATGTATGTAATTCTCATCTAGAATATAGGAAGTTCATCTACAATGTAGATACACATTCGATGGTGTAGATACAGCTTACATATTGTAGATGCAACTTACATATTGTAGGTGCGGCTTACACATTGTAGATACAGCTTACACATTGTAGATGCAGCTTACATATTGTAGATGCAACTTACATAGTGTAGATCAGTGGTTCTCAACCTTTTTTGGCCGTGCCCCCCTTCACCATATTTTCAGGACGTCATTTCCCCCCACCCCACCCCTTTCGTATTTCCTACCTAAAAATCCAGCCCCCGCTCCGTCACTGTATACGTAATAATGGAAGCTAAATTTAATAGCACATACTAAAACAAGTCTAGACGTCCACATAAAACGTGATTTGTGGGTGTACTTACTTTATAAAATGAATTTTAGAAGGGTGAGACGTACAGAACCGTACGGTATGAAGGGAAAAACAATATCAAGTAATCAGTTCTTCTATTAACGCGATCTTTAAATAATCTTAATCCCCCCCTGGAAACCCAAAAATTCCCCGCTGGAGGGGAATTCCCCACCGGTTGAGAACCACTGGTGTAGATGCAATGTACATATTGTATATGAACCTAACATATTGCAGGTGCATCTTTCATATTATAGAAGAATAGTACATAGTAGTCAATAATGCATACTGAAGATGAACCTTAAAGATTGTAGATGTATCTTTCATATTAGCCAGCTCCGTGGCAAAGGAGTTACAACACAGTTCATAATCCTGTATACCCACATTCAAAATACTGCTGCGGGCGTTTTGGCAGCAGACCACCTTGAGTTGGTTTTTTACAAAATGGTATGTGTGCCGGTCATTCAGAAATCAAATCAGAATTGGTGTATTTAAATTCTGATACAAATAACTTTTGAAAATTTGTTGACTAGTATAATCTATTCTTACCCCTAGTAATGATGTCTGGC
Organism: Cepaea hortensis; assembly: GCA_963921405.1. Taxonomy (NCBI): domain Eukaryota; kingdom Metazoa; phylum Mollusca; class Gastropoda; order Stylommatophora; family Helicidae; genus Cepaea; species Cepaea hortensis. The sequence goes on from OY992887.1 coordinate 65,606,082, forward strand.
TATTCGTCAAATTCTTTTCTCCAAGAAGGGTAATAATTGATACAGCCAGTGCTGATTTAGGCTTAACCTGTAACTACCTAGCATCAACGCTGGGCGTGCAGGAATGAAACTAGACCTGGAACTTGCTTGAGGAGCGGAGCTCTTCTGTGGCTCATTCTGACTGCTATTTCTGATTCACTCAATTCCTAACTGGTGTTTTTATCTAGAAAAATCGTTATGCACAAGAGATAATTTCTCAGGCTGCCTCATCACAGAAATCTCACTTCAAGAGGTACAGTTATACCCCTGTTTAGATAGCAATGTAGACAAAGATGAGGTAGATAATAAAATAAAAATACAAAAGGCAAAAGGAGCTTTCAAGCTCTTGGAAATTACTGGAAGTGAAAGGAAATTTTTTTTGTGGTGTTGGTAGTTCTTATAAGATAAAGACATACCAATTAACAAAGCGTTGAAGTGCTATATAAAACCCATACTGTTTTATGTATATGAAACATGGACAATAAGCAAACAAGCTGAGACAAATCTAATGACAGTAGAAATTTGATTTCTTAGCAAACTGCTATGAATACCATGGATGGGCATAACAATTAATGAGAAAGTCCTTCGAAAAAGAAATGAAAGCCATAAATTGATTAGAGGCATTAAATGTTGACAGTAAGGTTTTTTGGTAATGTGAGGAGAAACAAACTTGAAAACTTAGTGGAAGCTGGCAAAATTGATGGAAAAAAAGAGTAAGTGGAAGACAAAGAGATAAATACCTTAATGACTAGGTTACATGGCATAATCAGGGTAAGAACACAGACGTGATCCAAGACTCTGGTGATTGTGTGAGAGGGTGAACCATGACTGCCTATGCTTATCAGCATGGCACATGATGATAATGTTGTTACTCCATGTATATGGTTTGTCATTTGTGGAGTATGTTCCCCCGCAGCTGCGAGTCCCTGATCATTGTAATACCCTTGTTAGACCTGTCAGTAGCTTTGTGTCCAGCATTCAACTTTTCAGCTGGCTCGTTTTCCTTGACTTCACCTTTTTAATTACACTCTTATGGAATAACATACTGAGATACAGACAAACTGTCTACTCTTCTGGCATACCATATCCATATTATTTTCTGGTTCAGGTTGCTAGTATTAGTTCGACTGCATTCTCTAATTTGTCATGTTGGACTGTCTATGCATTGTAGGTGAGAACATTAAATATTCCATGGACCATATCTGCCATTGTTTGAAACTTTTCAGTGTGTGTGGTTGGTTATAATTTTGCCTGAGTTTTTACTCTGGACTACATGGGTTTGTTTCATCACAATCACAAATTTATGTTACTGACGTGCACTTCTCTTCAACATTTTGCCAAAACTATCTCATTAATCTTGCCATGTCTACACAGTTTTAACTACCTGCTCCAATGTCACATGACTTCCTGTGCTATTGCAACATCACCAGTCACCCCATTTCTTGACTTCTATTTTCATAGCAGATAACATAATCTTAAGTTAATTTATCTCAACATCATTTGTTGTGTTTTCATTTGTGTTTCACATTGGTGATATTTCACAATATTATCTATTATTTGATTGCTTGTATACAAAGGTATACCACAGAAGATGCTATGGTTGCCAGCAAGTGTTTGAGGATAAAGAGAAGCTACACTCTCATTTTGATGAATTCTCAGATCACATCAAGAAAATACCTGATGCTGAAGTATGGGACCAACCACAGTAAGTACAGTGTATTGAATAATAATGATGGAGCATATTGGGAGAAATAACAGAATAATAATAATAATGATAAAGTAAAAATAAGTAAAAACAATATAAGACATTAGAAACCAAGTGCTTTGTGCTGTCTTGTCTGATTCTGCTGATTGTCTCTATACTCTTTCATTTGATAGTTATATAGAGCTGTATGTCAATTGTATAACCAAGAACCTTCACCTATTCATTGAATGCCATTCTTGTTTCATAATGTATGTCTGTTGAAATTTAATATTTTAAAAAAAAAATAATAAACAAAATGTCAGAGTATTAAAAATCTTTCCATAGTAATTTGTAATTAAGATGATTAAAAATGTATAAAGAAATAAAATCATTTTTAATTTATGAAACTTTAAAAAGTAATAATGAAACTAAAACACTGCAATATGTGAGCCTTGGCTCCAGAGTAATACTTATTTTTTATAACAAATTATTTCTTGTAAAAGCATGGTCCAGAGTGAAATGGAGTCTTGTAAAGGCAGGCATGGTCCAGAGTGGGAGTCTTGTAAAGGCATGGTAGACAGTGAAATGGGTTTTACTGTAGTAATGCTGTAAAAATTCAGTGAGTAAATAAATACAAACAAAAAATGGAATTGGTCAGTTTTACAAGAACATAATCTCATGAGAAAGAATGGACACTGCAGCTTCAAAGCCTGTTTGAGAACACAAGCAACAAAAAGACACTGATACAACTACATGAAAAAGTTGTGAAGTCATTTAACTGAGATCCTGGAGTCATCTGAATAACACATGAATCCCCGGGCACAAAATCTCAACTGATGACCACAAATTTCATAGATCAGCTAACTGGAAGTAGCGTAACAGATTAAGAAGAAAAAAAAGGGTGAGGACGGTCTTTACAGGGAAGATCGAAGAGAGATGGATACAGATAAAAAAAAATACTTTATTTTGTTTGAGGTTAAATGAAACAGTGTTGAATATTCAGACCATATAAAAAAAGTAACCCCAGATACAAAATGAAACTAGTACAGGGTGTTGCAGTCTCTTTTATTAGATGTGCATGATATAATGACCATGACCTGAATATAAGATGTACCACAATGATCTGCAAAATTGAAATGAATAGGCACTGGTTTGTGGGCATCACTATTAACATCTGAAAGATATTGCCTAAATTTGTCAGCCAAGCAAGTCTATTTTGTCAGTGTATTTCATTTGCAAATAATGGCATACATGACATTGCGACTTGTTCAGATTATTATTTTATATCCTGATGGATGTGAAAGTGGCATTTTGGAATGCCACCCACTGAGTCTGAAGCATACATGGACAGATCATATCAAGGTCTAAGACAATCCACTGTGCCTGAATGGGAATCAGAAGGGTCAAGAGTAGATTCCATCAGCCTTCTGATTCCCATTCAGCTTGTCATGCTAGCTAAATCTTGCAAATCTTGAAGAGGATTGAAAGGAAGTTAGAATATGAGTTATGAGAAGTACAAGCAGGTTTCAGACTGGATAGAGAAACCAGGGACTGAATCTTCAACAGAAGAACTGTCTTTGAGAATGCAGAGTGTACAATATAGATTTTCATACTCATTTCACAGACCTTCGACTTGTTAGAAATTGTGGGACATCATGAGATGTAAGGTTTCGGCACATTTTATCCACTACATTGAATCATTATGTTATGAACAACAGGCATCTGTCAGAGTTGCACATGAAACATCATAGTGATTTGAGATGTACACAAGAGTGCGGCAGGTCTAAATTCCCTCCCTTTATCTGTCCAACATCTATCATCATCATCATCATCATCAGCAAGTGCATTGCCAGCTGGCGTAGGTGTTCATGTCTCTCCACAGATCTCGGTCTTTGGTGTTCTGGATCAAATCTACTGATGATATTCCTCCATGCCACCATCTCAGTCCATCCAGCATCATTTCTCTAGATCTGCCAATGCCTCTCTTGCCCTTGATCTTTCCAGTCATCATGATCAACATCTATGCAGTAAATATAGTAAGAAACGTCAAGAATGTTGAGACCGGGGAACATTTTGATTCATTCATAATTGATGGATATCCACTTCCAGAACTCAGATATGCAGATGGTACAGTCCTCCTCAGATAATGCTAAGGGAATAGAAGAGATAATTCTGTCTGTGACACAACATAATTCACAATCTTTTTTTCTCACACATATACAAAACTAATAATGTCCACTAACATTTCAATCTAACACCATAATCAACAGTGAAGAAATTTAAAATATCAAAAATAATCAGCAACAGTGGAAACTATTTTTTAAAAGTCTGACATAAACTGACCATAGCAATGCAGAGTGGTAAACACTCTGCCAGGGGGCAAGCACGACAAGAGGCTTTTAATTATCAGAAGTAGTTCCCCCCCTCGCTGAATGTTTTGGCTCCCTAACCTTCTTTACACTCTCAAGGGGCTCGCTCTGGTTCATGACTCTCTGGTGTTTTTCTCTTGTCGTACATATTTATTGAGATGTTTATTCCCTTATCGACATAGCTTAGTTAGTTAGTTAGTTAGTTAGTCGCAGTTCCAACTTCACAGCAACGGGTCGTCCCCATTATGCTCCGTTCCTGTGCCAGTGAATATCATACAAAACGCTCCCCACCGCCCAATGTGAAAAGTGGAAAAGACTTGAGTCTCGACAAACATCAGCCCGCACAGATGCACTGTGCATAATGCCGCCGCCAGAATGTCAACACAATAGTCCCCCACAAAACACCCAGTTCATTTCTGATGGAATCTGCAGCCATTTTCCCATCTGGATGTTTCCTAGATGTTCACCCACACAGTCCACGAAATACAGTTCATCGTCGATGGCAGTGGCAGTCAACCAGAAGCCCAGCAGCCACGCATTTCTGCATAAGGCAAAAACCGGTCAACTCTGGGACATAGCCATCTGCCATCACTCCGAACATGCAGTCACGTTCCAAAAACCTCGGGCAGATTCAAAAGCACTTCACACGAAACTCACAGCTCACAGTGTCGCGCCACGCACTCACTCAGTAGCAGGGCGACGGAACCATAGCTAAGTGTGTCTGCCCAGAAGCCATCCCAACCTTGGGGGCGGGGAAACATTGGGTGACACTGCACCATGATAGACCGAGGGAAAGCCAACTTCTTCACCCAGCAGTCTTCGCCTCTGCATTTGTGGCTAGCTATGACCCAGTCAGTAGATGTCATTGCTGCTATTTCTTCGTACCGGTTCATGATCTGTGAGTCCACCCTCCTGCATGATGTCAGCAAAAACCAGCTCTTCATCTGGACTAGTTTTATTAAGGCTTGGTTTGTCAAGCAGTTGTTGCCTGCACTTGGCTGCAGAGGTTCGACTTTGGATGGCATTTCCAGCTGCATTGTGGTGTTTCCACCCTTCTGTAATGCCCCAAATTGGGTGCCCTGTTCTTCCCTGGTGGATTGGCTCCCGGGTCGGCACGGGGCCATAGCTCTTGTCTCGGTCTCATTGTGAGGCTGCAATCTTATTGAGAGGTTTCGGTGTTATTGAGGTTGTTTGTTCTTCTTGAGAGATAGTGACTCATATTGCAGGCAAAGTTGAACCATTTACTGTGTATCCTTGTCACACCCAGCATTATTCTTGCTCCATAGTCAGCACAAGACCTTTTCCGCTGTCTCGTCCAGTCTTTTAAGTGCCTGTGTTCTTGCTTGTCCTTTCACACCTAGCTGTTTCAGCATGTCATATGCGGAGTTCATAACAATAGTAGTGAGAAGAAGTAAAATCATGGCTTTTGAATTTAAATCTTACAGAGTTTTTTAAGGTACTGTGTGTCAAGGATAATAAAAATATTGACATCTTACAAAATCTGAATATTGATGAAATCTGGCTTGTAAATAAAACCATGTATCAGAATATACTGATGATGATATGCTTTGGCCATATTAAACATCACAGTGATTTGGAAATAACAGTGATGGAAGGCAGTTACTAAAAAAAGAGGGAGGGATCAACAGTCATGAAGATGGACACAGAACATTGCAGACACCATAGGTATGAAAATACATGAGACAGGGGAATTAGCAAAGGATCAAGAATCTTTTTGGCAGGCCATAATGAGATGGACATTCTGCACAGGACCTTCTACATGATTGTTAAAATAGCTTATATGGATGTTATGTTGTTGTTGTTGTTTTTTTCAGTACAATATAAGGCCTGTCACAAAGATGTTGGAATGGACAGAGTACAGTGTAGAGTAGTAAAGTTAGTAGGTGGCTATTCTATGGCTTCTTATAGTTATTTTGCTGTTTTCTATTTCATAGGTACTTTTTTCCAACGTATGAAGATGACTGTCTTCTGTGTCAACTTGATGATGATGATGAAGGTGCAGCAGGTGATGCATTGGGTGTAATGGTCATTGCTGAGACTATCCCAGTGACTGACACTATACTGAAGGACCAGAAACTGTGTCATGATCTTCTCAAGCCATAAATAAATTCATTGTTGATTGCTGAGTACAAATATAACATACAGTCAAACTGATACTTTAAACACATCATATATGGCAAGAAAAAGGCCAGCTTTATATAAATTCACATTTTAATCATAATCATCATCCAGTGCCTTGCTAGCTGGCAAATTGTGATCTCTGACGGCATGGATCAATTTGTGTGTTGCATCCCTTCCATGCCATGACACAAGACTGTCAAGAATCTTTTCACGCTATCTTCCTCTATCTCTATTTCTGCAAATCTTTCCAGATTTGCAGAATCACTTGTTCCAGGTTTGTCTTTTCATAATGTGGCCAAAAAACAATGACTGCTTCTTTCTTATGTTTGTGATAAGTTGTCTTTGCGACTCAGCTTCCCTCCATATGTCCAGATTCCTCATTTTGCCTGTCCAATTAATTTTCAGCATTCTTCTTTAAAACCAAATCTCCAAGGCTTCCAGGGATTTTTTTGCCAGTTTACTAATTTTCCAGGATTCACAGCTGTATGTTAAAATTGGTTCTATTTAACATGCAGGAAATCTTTTTCTAACTTTCAAAGACAATGACTTATTGCACAAAACGTTCTTCATTTGATAGGATGCAGTTTTTGCTTGTCCTATTCTGTTCTTTATCTCAGTGATGCATCTTCCATATGATGTTATTCATGTGCCTAGATATCTGAATGTCTGCAATTGCCCCAAAATAATGTCATTTACTTTAATTGCACATTTAGACACAATCTGTTTCTTTGATATGACCATGACTTCTTTATATTATTCAAAGTAAGGCCCATCTTTTCACTTTCTCCACCACTGTATCTATCATTTCCTGTAGTTCCTTCTGACTTGTTGCTGTCAAGACGGTGTCATCAGCCTAGCGTAAGTTATTTATAGTTTGTCCACTAACCAGGATCCCGAGATATTTTTTGTAGATGTCATTATTTGTTCACTGTGCAATGAGAACAATTCAGGAGACATTACACAACCTTATCTGACGCCCTTCTTCAAACACTGAAATGTTCCTACCAGGTTGTTGATTCTTAAGGCTGCTATTTGCTACCAACATATGTTCTTTATTATTCGCAGATCTTTACAGTCAGTGTTCAGTTGGTTTAGTAATGTTTCACATTGTCAGATGCTTTTGTGTAGTCTATGAAGCATTAAGTTCAGATCTGTTTTTACTTCTGTAGACCTTTCTGATAGTGTCCTGAGAATATATATAGCATTGTTTGAGCCCTTTCCCTCCACAAATCGACACTGTTCATCACTAATTTCTGGTTTAATCTTGTTTCTTATATCTTTTCATAATTATTCTGGGACAGAATAAAACACAAAGCCTAGGCTGAATTGTAGAGACCATGTGTTGCCCATGCAGCATGATCCCTCTCATGGCCTGCCTAGTTCACTCTTGATTTGAAACTCTTCTGAAATTGCACCATCAAGTGTAGTAGCGAAACAACAAATATGTCAGTTCAAATTTAATTATGCAAAATAAACACAACTTCCACATATTAAATACAGCAACAAACATTATTTTAAGTTATATGAGATTGCATTACATGTAGCTTTTTCTGAGCCTCAAAAATTAGGTCCTTGGACTGTATACATAAACAAAAGATAAATAAATAGTGCACAAACAGATCTCAGTGAAATTTACCAATGTCAGTAAGCATGAGTGAAAATTAAACGGATGATTGTAAATTAATAGTGTGTGGCTTGTGTAGTTCAATTAGTGCAGCAAGGTAATTTTTTGTGTCATCGTTTCACACATTAAATTATATACTGTATATATTAATTATAGGTCACTATTTGTGCTCTAGGGGTCACAGTAGCCTTGTGTTTGAATTTCTATCAAATGGGTATATTTGTTTTTTTTTATTGACCTGGGCTTCCATTTGCGTTTTGGGATGTAATGTGTGCCAGTGTGTACCACATACTTTCTAGTACCATATACCCAATATGTCTCAGAGCATGAAAAAAGGTCATTTACTATTCTTTTTATTTGTGTTCTACATCTAATTTCCTATCTGCAAAATGATGTACACCATAATGGATTTGATTAATTATTGTGACATCACTGCTTTGTGTGATGAGAAAAATGTTTTGTATCTTAAGAGTTAATAGGTTAGACAAAATGAATTTAGCATAAACATTATTACATATCCCAATCAAGAGATTAAATGTCATTTACCATTGATTCCTTACTGTAATGATAGTGTTTGTTTTAGTAATGGTACCTATTGACATCCTTAGTCCTGTCCATCTGTTTATATTCTGTTTCTATGTATGAGATTGGTTTTATTTGCAATTAATTTGTCTTCTTTTAATTCTCAAGTGAGTTCTTTCTCTTCTCCAAATATATGTTTTCAGTCAAGTTTGTATTCTTTGCATTTTTCTAAACTGTTTATTTCAAGTACTGTTTTGACAGCTTTAATGTACGTATCTTGGATCTTAACCAAATTAAAAGGTTTAAGTCTTCATCAGCTTCAATTCATCAGGTTTTTACCCACCTGGCTCAGTCTTTTTGCAGCACTGCAAGCATCCTCCGAGAGCATCAAAGCTCAAACTATTTAGCTCCAGAGATGATGGATCTTTATTGAGTCCTAATCTACAAGTTTGCAACCAATGCTGCTGTGTCATGTTGTGAATGTTTTGCCTGTTTCACAACTTTACAAAACCAGTCATATTTTGGTTTTTCTAACCTCAAATTTCAAGTGTTGCTGAAGATTTCAGTCTTATAAAATTTATAATTGTTATCTTTGAATGCCCTTATCTAAGCTAGAGCTTTTTGTGACTTCTGTCATATTAAATATATAAAAAGCAATGTTGCTAAACATAACTACTTTCTTTATTTTGCCTACCCGAATAAAACCTAGAGGAATGCATTTGCTACTCCATCTGTTTGGTGGTAAGATTGTTTGAATGGATTTAAATTGATTAGTCCCTGTCCATTTTCTCATGATAGGAAGCAGATAAAGCATGACCTAGTGCGGCCAAATATTACAATCATACAAGATTGCGCAGAAATCATCATCAACTGCCTTACTGACTGGCATGGGTGATCATGCTTTTCCACATATTGTGATTTCCAACAGTAGATATCAATTTGTACTGATGATATTTCTGTGCCTTGATAAAAGACTGTCAAGAATATTCTCTCACCGTCTTTTCACAGATCTTTCCATTTGTCACTACATGTTCCAGTTTTTCTATGTTCCTGATGTGTACATTGAACCTCAATATATGAAGCCCATACATAGGTATTCTCCCGCTGTTTATGCTTCACCTTGACACCATAAGGTACAAGAGGAACCTGATGAGATGATGTGACCAAAAATGATGACTGCCTCTTTATGAGTTTGCAATAAGTTGTCTATCCTAGCCTCTATCAAGAAAAGTAAAAATAAAAAACGGAGAGAGATATTAGAAATTATTTAAACGTCTGCCAAATGAGGCCCGGTGGTCATGGGTTAAAATTTTCATTGAGACACATTTGTAAGATTGACCTCGGCTCCCAGGTTGATTCAACCTAAAGTGGATACCAGGAAGTGTCTTATGAAGTAAAGCAACTGGCGTTACATTGATCACATCACCCCCTTGAGTGTTGATTGGTCTATAAAAATCTGGAGCTAACACCATAAGCACATCAAGGTGTGTAAAAAGGTCCTAAACATCTGCTGCATATTTTTGTTATAAATGGTAATGTATTACAGTTTTATCATTTGATCTGAAAGCTACTTTGTTTTACTATGTTGTTGTGATTTGTTTTGTTTGTTTTTTTGGTCTGAATAGTTTGTCTATGTTTCTGTCATCTGATCCACTCATCTCCTTTGTCTAATTTCTTACATTGAAAGCAAAGTGCCCTTGTGACAGATTATTATAAATCGTGTGTACCTTTTCTATAGAATGTATCAATTTTCTGTTTAAATCTCATGGGTTCTATTAAACAATAGTGTTGTGAAAAACATTATGTATCATTAGCTTCCCGTGCATGATATTTCTTTTCTCTAGTAATAAAGTGTTGCTACCTGAGGGGTTGAAAGAGGCCTCAGTATTGTTTCATCTATTGTGTTTTTGTTTGTTTTTTACTATCTTTACCTTTGCCTTGATTCAAGTAAACAACTTAAAATGAAGTTCTGTATATTAGTAACTTTAATTTTTTGTTGCTAATATTGTATTTTTTATCTAACTTATAAGCCATCCAGCCATCATGTGCCAAGACGAAATGCGTGGTCGGTCATGATTCGCCATTTCACTCGATCACCAGAGTTTTGGATCAGTTCAGTGTTCTTGTTTCGGCCAAACCATCCAGGTATTTACTTCTCTGTCTTGCACTTGTTCTTTTCCCCTCTATCTTGCCAGTTGTCACCAAGTTCTTCAATTTATTTCTTCTCATAACATGTCCAGAAAATTTTGACTGTCTACGTCTAATTTCTCTAATCAATTTACGATTTTCATTTGTCTCCTGTAGTACTTGGTCATTGATTTTTCTGTCTGTCCATGGTATTCTTTGCATTCTCCTCAGAAACCACATTTCTGCAGCCATCATATGTTTTCCAGCTTGTCTGCTCATTGTCCAAGTTTCACATCCATACAAAAGTACATGTACTATGTAGCTCCTCAATACTCTTTTTCTCGTTACAATTGACATATTTTTATTGGTCAGTATGTTTTTCATCTTGCAAAAGGCTACCTTTGCCAAATAGATTCTTGTTCTAATCTCTTCAAGACATCTCCCTTCAGATGTTATGACTGTTCCGAGATAATTGTACCGATTCACTTGTTTAAAAATATTCCCATTTACATTGTGGTATTTCCTTCGTCCTAATGATGGCCATAATATGTGTCTTCTTACAATTTAATTCTAACCCTAGTTGTTCACTGTCTGCAACAATCACATCTACTAAATGTTGCAGATCCTGCTCATTGTCTGCAATCAATTCTGTATCATCTGCATATCTAATATTATTTATGTTTCTTCCCCCAGTGATGATTCCTTTCATATCTTCTACATTTCTAAAAATATTTTCACTATACAGGGAAAAAAGACCTGGAGACATACATTCCTGTCTCACACCTCTCTTAATAGGCTGATATTGACCTACTTCATTATCAGTTTTTATGGCAGCTTGTTTCCAATGTATGTTTTTTACAAGTATAAGGTTTTTCCCATCAAGTTGTGGATCTGCAAGCATCTTTATCATGTTGACATGTCTTACTCTATCAAAAGCCTATGTGTAATCAATAAAGCAAAAATGTAGATCTTTGTTTACTTCTATAGAACGTTCAATTACTGTTCTCAGTTAGTTAGTTAGTCAACAGATCATCCTCATTACACATCGAACCATAAGTGCTCGGATCTCCTCCTCAGCAAATCCTGCAGTGTGTAGCGGCTAAAGACACCAGTTCTGTGTTGGTTTATCAATCTTCTTTGGCTTCCTGCGCAGTGTTCTTGTTTGGCCACACCTCTTTTAATTTGCTGTTCTCGCAGTCTGACCACACCTCTTTTAATTTGCTGTTCTCGCAGTCTGGCCATGGTTGTAGATTCACAGTCATCACTTGGTTCTTGCAAAAGTCTTACTTCTCATAGAGCATTCAGAATGTCAGCCTGGTCCATGGCGCGTCTGCCCTCCACAGTACCTTACCTGCAAGCTTGTCAGCCCGCTCATTTCCTTGTACTCCTGCATGCCCTGTCACGAAGATGAAACTAATCTTTGCCAGCCTAGACCGCTCCAGAGACAGCAGCCACACTCTTCGGATCCACCCCATCTCTATCCTCTTGAGCATGCTCACTGAGTCACTAAGGAAACATGCCATAGTGAAAGTCTGTGTCTCGAGCCATGTTATTGCTTTACTTACTGCCATGACTTCCATAGTCAGGCTCCTTGTGGTCTCAACAAAAGCACCAGAGTCCTCCTTCACAATTCTCCCTCCGGCCTCAGCCTTAAAGGCCCATGAGCTTCTCACATGTCAGACGACCGATGCATCTGTGTAGATGACAGCATCACCGTCTAACGAATTCTTGAAAATGAACGCTTGTACTTCCGCCTCCACAGCAGCCGGATTTTCTTGTCTGCATTTTCTATCTAGCTGGATGCAAACAGAAAAGGACGTACAGAAATCTGTACCCACTCCTCAAGTGCACATACCTGTTGAAGAATGTCTTCGGCATGACCCATCCACGACTTTCCTCTTTTTAACCTGCTGCCCTTCACCTTCCTAATTTCACTATGCAGTGGATGTTGTGTGTTTGCGTTAACTCTAAGGTAGGCACATGCTCTGCAAATTTGTATTCTAACTGTTCTCAGCATATACACAGCATTTACTGTGCATTTGCCTTCTACAAACCCACATTGTTCTTCTCCTATTTCAGGTTGTATTTTCTTCTCAACTCTTTGCATCATAATTCTTAGCAAAATCTTCGTGATGTTACTCATTATACTAATTGTTCGATGTTGATCACATTCCAAGGCTCCTTATTTATTTGAGATTGCAATAAATACAGAATTACATAATTCATGAGGGACATCTCCAGTATCATATATTGTGTTAAGCAGTCTGGTGACTTGATCTATTCCATATTCTTCTAAAGCATTAATCATTTCTGTTGTGATGTTGTCTGAACCGGGGATCTTTCCAGTTTTCATATGGTTAAGAACATTCTGAACCTTCATCTTTAAAATTGATGGTCCTTCATTATTAAATCAAATATACTGTTCTTCTCTGTTATCATCATAAAGGTTTTTCACATAATCTGACCAAACATGTAATATCTTATCTTTTTCCATTATGAATTTTCCATCTGTTGTTTTTTAGACAGCCTGCTTATGTACGTTTTCTTTTGTTAGTAAGCTGAATTCTTGTGTGCATTCATTTGATATTTTTACTGTTGTGTTGTTTTCCAATTTCTATGCGGTTTTTCTCAAGCCATGCTTCTTTTGCCTCCTTACATAATGTTCTGACATCTGTGAATTTCTTCATATTTGGCAGGATTATTTTTGTTGTGTCTTCTTGTTTCCATTAGTTGTAAAATTTCTTCAGTCATCCATTTCTTGTGATCCACCTTCTTTAATTGTGGAATAGTTGTTTCTGCAGCCAAACTTATTGAATTCTTCAACATTTCTCATTGATCATCCACATCTTGAAATAGGATCTCTAGATAAGACAATATATTAAATCTGTTCTTTACTTCTGTGTTGAAATTGTCTTGTATTTCCTTGTCATTTTTCAATGTATACAGATCATATTTTGTGTTTCCTGTTGTATACTTGACTTTCTTTAACTTTACCCTTATTGTGCCTGTAATAAATCTAATATCACTGTCACAGTCAGCATTGGGAACTGTTTTTGCGATTGTTAACGCCATAAAACTTTTTAAAGTAAAACAAAAAGCATCAGATATGCACAACTATTGAAGATGCCTAAAGATATGCAATTGACTGAAGTCATGGATAATGAGTTGGAGTGGCCAGTTCCTTCCACACAATATTACTTTCCTTCACAATTCCTAGAAAATTATGATAAATACTCTCTACCCATTTTATGAGGCTGAGTCACCCCCAGAGCTTTGTTTGTTAGACAGAATAATCCTGCCACTACTGGGGATTGAACCAGACCACTTTTAGTAATCTAGTGCAGTAACCTTTGCTTCTTGACATTTTTTCTTATGTTTTGTGATTTTAATCTGAAAAATAATGCAAGCTTTCAATGCATGTTTTAACAGCTCCACTTAACATTAGCATCCTTCCATCAGCCATCAAGTGAACAAAAACATTTGGCATTTCTCATATGCTTTGATTCATCTTTTAGACTTCATTCTGTATTGTTTCTTAAAATATGTTTATGAAGGTTAAATTACATACATGCAAGTCGATTTTAGAAAACACAGTTCTATGTGTGTCACCACCTACATGCATGGAATTTGTTATCTATTGTCTACTAGTATGATGTTCATTGGCACCATGCCGTCTTGATTGACAATAGAATGTTAATTGTGCTTCAAAAAGCATAATAACTACAACCCAAGGTGGTAGCAAATGTGACTGATAAGGCCAATTCATGCTGTAAATGTTCGTCCACAGTGGATGCATGTGAACACATGGTCATTTTCACCATCACATACCATCTTAAACCTCACACACTCAGTATGTGACCTATCTGCAATCATTTTCTCCTTTGTCTTTATTCCATTTCTGATATGTGCCCTCCATGCAACACATTCAGCTGCGACTTGCTCCCAATGTGCATTATCAATGCCTGTATCAATCATGTCCCGCTTACAAACATCTTTGTATCGTAGTAGAGGCCGACCCTGAGATCTCTTACCCACCTGTAATTCACCAAAAAAGATGTTCTTTAGTATTCTACCATCATCCATCCTCCTAATGAGTGCTATCCATCTAAGTCTACGAAGACTGAGCATGAAACAAACTGTCACACGACCTGATCTTTCCTATACTTCAGTATTTGTGATTTTGCCTTGCCACTTAATACCAAGTATTCTTCGCAGACACCGCATATGAAAGCTGTTTAAACGTTTCTCTTGGTGTGAGTAAGTTGACCAGGCTTCACTGCCATAAAGAAGAGTGCAAAGGACACAGGCTTGAAAGATAAGGACTTTTATTTTGGCAGTAAGCTTCCTGTTCTCCCAGACTCTTTTTTATTAACCTGTTCATTGTTATTGCTGCTTTATCAATCCTGATGTTGATTTCCTGATCTAGGGATAATTTGCTGTTTACCTCTGATCCTTAATATGTAAAATGGTCTACTATCTCCAGTTCGGCATCATCAGTAAAGATTGATGGTACCCCGTGTGCATCTTGTGACATAATCTGCATCTTCTTTTTGCTAATTGTTAAACCAAATTCAGAACAAGCATTGGAGAATGCAGATAGTAGACATTATAGTTCTTCCTCAGAGTGGGTTGTAATTGCAGCATCATCTGCAAAAAGCAACTCTCTGATCAGTACCGTGCTAATTTTGGTCTTGGCCTTCAATCTCTGAGCATTGTAGATAGAGGCTGCCATCTGAGCGTGAGTGAATGTATATATCACCATCCTGATCACAAAAGACATATTTCAGTAGAAGTTCTTCTCTGTTATCATCACAACGAGTGGGAGCTAGTACACAACCTTGCTTAACTCCACTCTTGATTTCAAACTCTTCTGAAGTTGCACCATCAAACTTGATTATACCCTTCAGGCCTGTGTGGAACGATTCCACAATGGACAGAAGAGTTGGTGGGCAGCCAGTCTTCTTTAGTGCCTTGAAATACCCTCACGACTGACCAAATCAAATGCCTTTGTGAGGTCAATGAAGGCAATAAACAGTGGTTGATTTTGTTCACTGCATTTTTCTTGCATTTGTCACAATGAGAATATCATATCAGTGGTAGACCGGTTCCGTCGAAAGCCACACTGTGATTTGGGGTAGACTTGATCTCTTAGGATTTGAAGTCTGTGCAGAACAATTCTGGCAAATACTTTCCCAAAAATTCAAGCTTTACCCCTATAGTTACAGTCGCACCGATCCCCCATGTTCTTGTACAGTGTTATAATTCTTGAATCCTTGACATCCTGTGTGACTTGTCCTCGCCAGCATAGCCCTGTTAGCTGGTGGATCTGTAGAGTAAGTGCACACTTAACTTCTGTTTTGATGGGAAGTGTGTCCAGGTGGTCAAGAGTTGGCAGGGCCTCTGTGGCATTGAGGACATCATCCACTAGTTTGGTCTCAATTGAGTAAAGCTTCAAATGGTGCTCTACCCATCTATCCATCTGCTGTTTCTTATCAGTGATGATTTCTCCAGTCAAGGTTTCAGTGGTGCACTTCTTTTAATAATTGGACCACAGGCTTTCTTTATCCCTTCATACATGCTTCTGATGTTTCACTTATCACTTGCAATTTGAATAGACTCACATAACTTGATCCAATAGTCATTTGCACACTGCCTGGCAGCCTTTTGCACATCCTTCCTAGCTTTCTTCACTGAGAGTGTTACACGTTGTTCTTTCCTTGTTTCTTAAGAGAGCTGTCTTCTTTTTATAAATCAAGGGCTGCAGTGTCTGACTGTTTGCCGCAAAATAGTCCTGCCTCATATGATCCACAGTGCCGTAAACCCCTACCGCTGTTTTACATTTTCATTCATGTGACCAATATTGTATTTTCCAAAGCATACTGGCCATGAACTCGAGTCCTTGCCCACACGAGCATTGAAATTATCAAGCATATAAATGTAGTCGAATTTTGGAATTGCCTTGATCAGAGAGTCTAACTCCTCATAGAACAAATCCTTCACATCATTTGAGGAAGTGAATGTCAGTGCATATGCAGTGATAATGGTGGCAAAACCACAAGAGGTTGCCAAGCGCATGGTTAATAGTCTTTCATTACCTCCAGCTGGAATTTCAATCATTCCCAGTAGTGAATTCTTCTTTGCAAAGCCCACACCATGTTGCCTTTTTTCTGCCTGCCTCTACCTTTCCAAAAATTTCTTTTTTCTTGAGTGACTCTTCCTCAGCGAGGCAAGTCTCCTGCAGGCCAGCAATATCAATGTTAAGACGATTGAATTCGGCATCAATCACAGCCGTTTTTCTCACATTGTCAATATTCATCATGTCGGTGGAAAATCCTGAACACATAGTTCTTACGTTCCAGGTTGCAAGCTGTAGCTTGAGGTTTCTATTTTTCTTTTTAGTAGTACCTGGTGCGTTGGTTTTACACCCTGCGATTCGGATTTTGTTCTACCCCCAAGCACCTATTGAAGCAGGCAGGCTGTGGCGGATCAGTACCTAATTGGCCGGGGACTGCCCAGCTTGAGGTGGGTGGTAGCTGATCAGTGACACCTGTAGGTTTCTCCCACCATCAGAGGCAACCCGTGGCGCCCCATGTCTACTACTATGATGTATGCTTATTTAAATCGGTCAATAGGCACTTCAGTAATATTTTTCAAAATCTTTGTTACAATTATGACAACAATTATGTTATATAGAATTTAAATATTGACACCTTTCAGATATCTAAACCCTAAAAGAAATTTAATTGCCTTTTATGACTTCTTTTGATATAGTGAGGAATATCTATGAAAGCATGATAATTGAGTAACATATAGTTATATAATAATTTAATCCATGTATGGGGTTCGATTGGGTCTGGCCAGAACATGATCTAGTCTTTGGTGGGTACTGCATCTTTACCTTTATTAAACTGCTATGAACCCAGATATAGTACTAAGGGCTTGGACACTCCTAAAGAAAACTCTGAAAACAGTTACTATGAAACGGTGTTACCATTGAACTTTTGTTTAGGAGAAACCATTTGTTAGAAGCTTACTATGAAGAGCAAACAGTAACTTCTGTGGCTATCACTACATCTTGAATGTGAGAGGCCAGTTATTATACTAGAGAGCATTTAAGTATAAGGACATCTTTATGGAACACTGTCTTGTGATAATCGTGTTATATTTCAAACCGTCTGTTTGCTTGGTTTATTTTGTTATATAGTTTAACACTGATGCTGTCCCTGTTTGCTGTTTGATATCATTTTTTCTGATGTTGTTTCTTCTTATCATCATCATCATCATATGCCTTTCCAGATGGCATAGACGTTCATTGTCTTTCCTCAGACCTCAGTGGGTGGTGCTCTGGAAAAACTCTGCTAATGATATTTCTCTTTGCAGCCATCTCAGTCCAACCAGCATAATGTATCTCGGTCTGCCTCTTTTCCCTCTGATCTTTCCAGTTGTCACAATATTTTCCGATGCCTCTCTTTTCATTACATGACCAAAGAATGATGTTTTTCTCATTCTTATAGTTTTATATAATATTCTAGTTTCATTATCCTAATTTTTCCTTCTCTACTTATCTCACATTTAGGTGTAATCTTTTTCTTTGATATAACCATTGTTTCTCTTTTCTTGATATTCAAGGAAAGTTCTTTTTTAACACTTTCTGTAACTCATTTATTCATTCAGTAGCTTGTCCTTTGCAGAACCTTGCTCCCATAACAACCTTCCAGAAAATTTCTCGGTCATAAGCAAGATGCCCCGCGTCCGATAACCCATCTGGAGATCATCTGCCACATTCTGCACGCATCTCTTTGGCCTTCTTCCTCTCTTTTCGAGCATATTATTGTTCTTTCTAACTATTATGACGTTTCAAGTGACCAAAATGTTTAAATTTTCTTTGTTTTATTGCCTTTAGTAGCCAACTTTCTTCAATATTCAGATCTTGTCGTATGGATGCATTTGTTCATTTCTTTATCCAAGATATACTTAGAACCCGTCTATATTTACATTCAAAGGCATTTATGCGCAGTTCGGCTTGTTTAGTAAGTGTCTAGGTCTCACAGGCATGTGTTGCAATGGCAAAGATGCATGCTTTTAGAAATTAAATTTTTATATATCTGTCCCACACCACAATTTATTCAGTTGTTTTAGTTTTTAAAGAAGCAATAGATATTCGTCTTTTAATTTCTTTCATTGTGTCACCATTGATGATAATTAATGACCCAACGTATTCAAAGTTTTCCACCACCTCCAATTTTCCTCATTAACATATATTTCTTTCTCCATATTACTTTTATCTGTATGCATTATCTTTGATTTTGCTACGTTAAGATATAAGTTGTGATTTTCACTATTCTTTTGGATTGAGGTTATTAGTTTTTCTATACTATTCAGTGATGTGGATAGTAATACTGCATCATCAGCATATTGAATCTCTGGTATTTCATGACCACTGATATGCTTGGTTATATAATCTCTGACATTTCTCATTATATTTTAGGTGTACAGGTTAAACAAATACTAATAGGGGGACAGCACACGGCCCTGACGGACTCCTTGCTTGATGTCAACCCAATCTAATGTCTCGCCATCTATTATAACCGCTGCTTGTTGATCTAGATTTTTATGAGTTGTACTACATATGGAGAAGCGGTTGGCCGAGTGGTAAAGAATGCCGGGTTCTCCTTCAGGAGACCTAGGTTCAAATCCTTAGTAAGGTGTGGATTTTTTTTCTTTCAGGGGCAAAAATAAAACCCCAACCTGCAGTTTGCGGCAATTGGACTAGCCAGGCGGCCTTAACTCCTTAGGCTCAAGACCCACCTGTCATATGCCGCAAGGTACTACAGGCGGTACATGAAAGTTTTTGACAGCGACATTACTATATGTGATAGAAAGCTCATTTCCTCATGATTTCCCAAAAATTGCTGATGTACACAGTCAAATGCCTTTGAGTAATCTACAAAACATGAGAATAGGTTTACATTAAATCCTCTACACTTCTCTATTATTAAACACATGTTGAGTATCTGATCTCTTGTTCCTCCTCATCTAAATTCAGTTTGAACCACGTTAATCTCTTCCATTTTCTTATAAAGTCTTCCCATTATGATTTTTAGTAGAATTTTACTTGCTTGACTGATAAGGGCAACAGTTCTTTAGTTGGTGCATAATTACAAGTTTCCCTATTTTGGTAATGGAGTGAAGATAGTTCTCTTCCATTCTTTTTGGACACATACCATATTTCCGTATCTTTTTACCTAATGTGTGATACATTTGTATGCTTTCTTCTCCTCCCGCTTTAATTAGTTCAACTGGTATCTCATCACATCCTGGTGATTTACCATTCTTCTGGTTTTTTATTGCCCATACAATTTCATTGACATAGGGTTCAGGTTCTATCTCTGCTGTCATCGGTTTTTGTGTATCTCATTCATATCATCACAGTCATTCATATCATACACTCCACTGCAGTATTCCTTCCATCTTTATAGGATTTTTCTACCATATCCAAAAGTTGTAGATCTTTTGAGTTTTTAACCTCAATACTGTGCCATCTGCAGAATGTAGATTGTGTATATTCATTATCAAGTGCCCTGCCAGCTGGCATAGGCGTTCATGACTCTCCACAGATCTTGATCTTTGGTTTTCTGGATCAACGCTGCTGATGACATTCCTCCATGCCACTGTCTCAATCCATCCAGCATCATTTCTCTTGGTCTGCCTGTGCCTCTCTTTCCCTTGATCTTTCCAATTATCACTATGTTCTCCATTGCATCTCTTCTCATCACATGACCAAAGAAAGCTGTTTGTTTCTTTCTTATTATTGTATATAATGTTCTAGTTTCATTAGCCTCTTTCAGAGAATTGTCGTTAGTTACTCTGGCAGTCCAAGGAATTTGCAACATTTGTCTCAAAAACCACATCTCTGTTTCTTCTAAGTTCTTCCTTATTTGTTCATTTACATTCCAAGATTCAATGCCATACAGCAAAACAGATTCTATATAGCACTTCAGCACTCTCTTTCTTACATTCAATGACTTATTGCATTAAGATACTCTTCATTTTCTGAAATGCAGCTTTTGCTTGCTATTCTGCTCTTAATCTCTATTGTGCATATTCCATCTGATGCTATAAGAGCCCTTAGGTATTTAAAATGATCTACTTGGTTAAGAATTTTCCCTTCTATTTCCATTTCATATTTTGGTGTCACCTTTTTCTTTGATATCACCATTGTTACTGTTTTCTTCATATTCAAGGCGAGTCCTTTCTTTGCACTCTCTGTTACTACAATGTCCAGCAATTGTAGATCTGGTGCACTATCCGCCACCAACACTGTCATCTGCATAGCCTTGATTGTTTATATTATAACCTCTGGCTTCTCTTTGATTTCTCTCATTATTACTTCACTATAAAGGGAAACAAGATCCAGTGACAAGATGCATCCCTGTCATACTCCTAGCTTTATTTGTTCATAACTGCCATTTAAAATTCCAGTAAATAGTTTTTATTATTCTGAGATCTTTCCCATTAATGTTAACGTCTTCCAACATTTTAATCAGGTCATCATGTTTTACTTTATCAATTGCCTTAGTATAATCTATGAAGCAAAAATATGTCTTTTTCTATTGATCTTTCTATTATTTATGCAGTTAATTCAGTTGCTCCTTGTCTAGATACAGATTTCAGCATATCGCTCTATAAATATCCATTGCTGTAAATATTCAACATTTTGGTTAATATATCTACTCCAGATTCTCCCAGTACCTCAAAATCTACTATTGCGATTCCATCTGGCTCATCTGTTTTTCCTTTCTTCATATGTTTGACAGCTTCAGTGACTTCTTCTTTTAGAATAGGTGGACCTTCTAAGTTACTTTTTTTTCTTCGCATATCCTATTTACAGGACATCACTGTCAACACCAGCATTTTACCGCTGTTGTTGATTTCTTGGCAAGATTACGTTCAGTAGTTTGCCATTGCTTTCTGAGCGACCAGTTCACATACCCCCGTAAGTAACCGAATCTCGTGCAGCTGCGTTACCCTACGTGGATATACGGGATTATGGAGAAAGTCGTTAACCTCTTAGCCAGGGAGACCGGTTCTAAGTTACTTACTTCTGTTAATTCTTCCCTTTCTCCATCATATAATTCTCTTATATACTTGTTCCACCTCTTCATTATAGCACCTTCCTCTAACAATATCTTTCCTGTTTTTGATTTCAAACACCCTGTATTTATTCTTACTTTTCTTCCTGTGAGCTCATTGATTTGTCTGTGCATATTTTTTTGTATCTTTAATAGAATGTAATTCAGTTTTCTTGCATTGCTTGTTTAACCAACTCTCTTTTGCCTTCACACATTTACACACATTTATCTCTTATTTCTTTATTTATATTGGCATATTCTTGTGTGTCATTTTTACTCTATTTCATTTTGTCCACCAACGTTAAGATTTCTTTAGTCATCCATTTTTTCTTAGCTTTTTGGCTTTTCTCCAGTAATATTTCTTTGCTTGTTTGATTTTAACTATTGCATTGTACCTATCTTTCACAGTCACTCTGTATCGTTCTTGAATTTCATTTATCTGCTTTTAGAACATCTTAAGTCTCATGTTCTTAATCTCTTGTTTTTTTCTCTGTTCAATCTTACTTTTATTTGTCCACATAATCATACCTGATTAATTTTTCGGTCAGCACCAGACTTTGTCTTAACATTTATTAATGTATTTGTCAATCTTTTATTTATAAGTATTAGTCAGTTTGGTTTGAATATTTTCCTATTGGAGCTCTTGCATGTGCAAAGTCATCTATTTTGGTATTTAAACCAAGTGCTCCCAATCATCATATCATTTACATTTGCTCATTCTATTAACTTTTCTCCTTTTTCATTTATTTTTCACCTAAACTATAATCTCCCACTACATCTTCCATTCTCCTCTTTCCTACTTAAATCTAATTTTTACCTCCCACCATCATAAATTCTCTCCCAATCATTGCTGTTACTAGTGTCTTCTCACTATACTTAAATGTATATGTGTAAAGATGATGCTGGCCTTTGCCATCACAATGAAAACGGTAAATGTAATGTCTACTCTCATTTTCAGGCGCTGACATAAAACATTAAATATGAAACACATTGAGACAAAGTCAGAAACATTCTGAACACAATTTTAAACAATTCTTAAAAGTCGAGAGGATCGATTTCATTGCACCGGGTTTTATCCCATATGGCTTGGCCGCTTTCTGCAGGGCGGCCTGCCGAAAGCATCGCATGAAGCAAGAACTCTATTGCTCCAGTAAAGACCCTCCAGGAGTCTCTGAGTATATTCACTCATGAACCAAAAGACAGTCCGGAATCAAACCCACAACCTTCAGAACGTGAGGCAGACGGCTTGACCACTTCACCATGGAGACTCCCTGAACACAATACACCACGTTCAATCATCAGTTGTTAATTTTAATTTAAATACTTTGGTGATGTCATACCTTGTCATTGGCATCATCTGCTGGTGCAGGGAAAATTGTGTCTCCATAACTTGCATATGATGACAATCACTAGATGTGATATCGTTGGTCTTCAAATTAAGAATGAATGATAGGGTGTGATGTATTGTGTTATTTCCCCAATATTTTTTATGTTTCTTGTCAGAGCCTAAAGATAAGAGTAGGAAAAAACTCACAATGTCTTCAAACTATGTTCTTTTCATTGTGACATCATAGGCCACTATCATTGTACATATGCAGTGGAACAGTCACAGAGCTTTCATAAAAATTTAGAATGTATCATAGACGTGTCATTTCTTTTGCATCAATTTTGTTGTTAGTAGATTTTTGTTTGCTTTCTGTAGCAAAGAAAAGATTGCATTTACATGATTGTTCATAGCTGGTGCCATTATGTTCTGGCAATCATTTAGGTCATTACCTGTGATTCATGTTTCTGTGACATGGATTAGTACTTGTCTGGTTATTGAACACTAAGTTCTCTTGTACATGCTTTGGAAATAACAGATGTGAACTGCATTAAGTTACATAATTTCCTTTGTTCATTAGTAGTAAAGATATAACTGGGAAGAAATAAAAACTTAATTTGCACAAAACAGAGTCTTGTTTGTAGTTTCTGTTTTTTTTTTCTTCTTCACTTGTTCAGATAATTATGCAAAATTTCATTTACTGGAATGTTTCTATGTGATATAAGTTTTTGAAGTGTTTGTACCTAATTTTAGCTGTTTACATTGTGCATGGACTTTCACTTGTTGGAATGTTTGTAAACAATTTTAATTACTGGGATTTTTGTTAAAATTTCACTTGTTGACATCTTTGTAAGGTATTTAAGTGTGATAATCAGTATGAGATGACAAAAACTGGAATATGTTGTGACAACTGGAAAGATGTGTGGAAAGAGAGATAGAGGAATACAGTGTGAGAAAATTATTGACAATCTTGTGTCACAGAAGGGAGTCAACACACGGATTGATCCATGCTGTCTGTCAGAGAGGTTGCCCCACTGCCGGGCGAGCACCCAGTTTGTCATAAGATGACTTATCTATATTCCTGACTAATTAGCTCCCGGATAGGCAACCAATGTGTCATTGATTTGACTAAATTATTTTCTGGATGTGCCGTCCATATGTCAGAAGTCACTGTTTCCCCCACTGGTGTTTGAATCTGGGTGCAGGTTCAGTTCTCTTACACTCCAGATACCAGAGAGAAAACTTGGGACAAAAGTCTTGTATAGGCTTGAAAACAAGACCATGTCCCTGGATACTCAAGTTTACAGCCTGAGATTGTATGTCTATCGAGATAGGGGAATAACTGTTGAGAGTGCCAGGATTCTGAATCTTGTACTCCCAGTACTCGAAGGATTCAATACCCTCATCAACATGCACCGGCTCTCAATATCAAGCATGAAATTGCAAACCTCCTCTATATTGTATAGCAATAACTATTACATAGTAATATTTCACAGCCTGATATAGTCCGTTTAGAAATGAATCAATATGTCTTTGATTGGTCCAAAAGCAATTTAAATCATCGAAAGCGGCACCAAAAAACTAGTAAATTCACGCTTTTGTTTTTTAAATGTTGCATATCCCTTACAGGACATTGCAGCACCAGCAATTTTCAGCTGCTGTTGATGTACTAGGCAAGTTTTTACGTTCAGTAGTTTGTCATTGCTTTCTGAACGACCGGCTCCCATACCAACATGTTATAACACAACATGACACGGTCTGCTGCACAAACTGGTCGCATGGTAAGTGGCTCACGAACAGCGTTCGCAAGCCTTTGGCCATGGAGACCTGTTCACGCTAACAAACTTGTTTTACAGTAATGCCCATCTATTCGGGTCACGACACAAGGCGTTGCCAGATTCGTATGGGAGTGGGTGCAATGTGTGAAATATAGAATTTACACTGGCATGGGATAAATAATGTGGAATTGAAATGTAAATGGACAGGAAAGTAGAAGGAATATATTTCTTACCTTATTTTTCATTTGTCATAATCTCCCCAGCAGATATGCCGCGTCTTCATCATTGACGCCTGGCAATTACGGCTGTGTACGCCTGCCTGCAGGTACTGTGAGCGACACTAACCACGCAGCGATGGGAGGGCCAGTTGTGACACGCGTGGCACAAGGCGTCCACACAAGGAGACAACCTGACCAAGGAGAACTCACGGCGGTGAGAAGGGAGACGGGCTCGGACGGTAGTACTGGACAGACGTGGATGGAATGTGTGCTCGCATTACTTGTGTGAGTGGACGCTAAGAGAGAGAACGCCTGTTTGGGTATAGTAGACTGTGCGCCTGAGTCGTAGATTGTGAGTGAAGTATTATTGCATTGAACGTATATATTGATTGTGTTTATTGTATAATGGCATCGATATTGTGATTGCGCGATGCCTTTAACATTGGTGGCGAATGAGAAGTGCTAATAAAGTGTGTACCATTGTATTCGCCATGTGTCACGTATAGTCATTCTGTGACAGTGTTTGTATAACATCTGTTAGTTGTTACGAGCCTGTGTGATTAAGTTGCAAGATCCTGACAGGTGTGAACGTGGGGGCTCGTCCGGGATCTGAACCCAGGACCTCTCGCAACCAACAAACACAAAATATTTCACATAAACATGTTAAAACCGTACCACAACAGAGACGAAGACCAAGACAAGACAGCAGTAAGCACAACGATAGTGGACCACACAGACGATGACGATACAGACGAGACCCGACCCCATCACTTGACACGACAGACACTCTACAGGACATCAAAATAATCCTAATCTATCTCAGACAGATACCGACAATTGCAGACAACTGTTACAAGACTAACTGTGAAGACATTTATACGGATGACCAGACTTTTACTGACAGACATCACAAATATAATTTCCTACATGGACGACATTTGTGTACATACTAAGACTATGACAGACCACATAATGACATTACAGCAGACATTTGACCGCATCAGACACCACGGCCTAACAGTGAAACCATCAAAGGATGACTTCCAGGAAATTACATTTTTGGGCTATAAAATTTGGAATGGCTTTGTCACTACTGACGACAATATCGTGTCAAGGATTCTGAAATTGTCGCTTCCTACGACAAAGAAAGAATTAAGAGGTGTCCTAGGTCTATTAAACTATTATAGACAGTTCATTCCAAATTTTGCTACTTTGACTGAGTGTTTTACCAACTTACTAACCAAAGATAAGCCAAACAAAATTGTAAACAGTGAATGCCTGAGACCAGCATTCACAAAAAGTATTATCTTATTTTTCCAGTAATCCTATTCTCAAATTGCCAAATTTGGACACTATTTTCAGATTAAGAACCGACGCGAGCTCCATAGTCATTGGGGCATTGCTATTGCAGAGCCATTATGAGATCCTCCACCCTGTATACTATGTGAGTCGCAAACTCAAACAAAGTGATAAAAATTATTCGACTCCGGAGCTTGAGGCCCTCGCCTTGGTGTATTCTGTCAGAAAATTATCTAAATTTCTATTAGGTAAACATTTTATAGTCGAGACTGACAACAATCCATTGACGATCATCACTACTGGGACTCCTACGAACCGCAGAATAGCAAGGTGGTCGCTATTACTCCAAGACTTAAGTTTTGAAGTAAGGCATATTAGCGGTACTCAAAATACGATTGCCGACCTTCTTTCCAGATGTCCGTACGACACATTCGAAAGCCTACTTTTGCCTGAGCGCACACAGAAAAGCAGTGTGTAAGCTACAGGTTATAGCGCTCAGCAACACAGCCACTATTGAATATATTTCAGAAACGCTGTGAAAGATTTGTGATAGGGACAGTGTCCCCTTGTGTGTGTGTGTATGTATGTATATATATATATATATATATATATATATATATATATATATATATATATATATATATATATATATAATATCTTATTAAGTTAAGTGTGATGAGTAGTTGTGTAGTATGAGAACGAAAGGTGATATTATTTTAAATACTTATGAACATTGAAATTAACAGTGCTACGAGGAATTCAAGACTTTACTTGATCAGTTCGAGTATCCGTAGTACCTGCGCTTATGAACACTGTTGATATAAGCTTAGCAGAGTGTTCAGACTTTTTAAACTGTGCGAAAAGGGACATTAACATTAGTAACATCAGAATTCTACAGAACACTTTAATCCGTACTTCGAAAGAACTTTGTATCCAACAGCTGCAACTGTGAACTGTGACCTGTTTAATCCGTTCGTCAACATAACAACCCGACGAAAGAACATTGTGTTAATTACATCGTAACACGCCAGCTGTGTACTTCCGGTATTTTTGGAATTAATTTAGAAATTAGCAGACTGTAAAAATTCTCACAAAGAATTGACGTTCTATATAAACTTTGTGAGCTGAAATTTTCCATATACAAATTGTATGAAAGGATTTTTGATATTTGTAATCTGAGAATCAAAATTTGATTAACTTGTTCTCAATAGTACTATTCGGTTCACTATTGATAATAAGCATCAAACGGTGATGCTTAGAACGTGAATCACCAATGTAATTTATTTTCTTTGAAAGATTGTTAAAATTATCGCCCATAGAATTTTCTTTTGTTTCACCAGCACATCCAAGGGAAACAATTTCAATTATTGGTAATGTGTAACAGGTATAGAAAACCTTCCTTATATTGCCAGAATGGCGACATATCAGTATGACATCAACTATGCGTGGAATATAATTACTTAAGTTGTAGACCGGCATTAGACTATCTGACCAGATTGGGTTGGAGTCGAATGTTGGAGCCATCTTATGAGGAAGATTGACTCGCGGCCTGACATGTATCTTTTCCTAATTTTTTTTTTCATTTGTCGTGAGTTGGTTGCGTGGCTTGAGAGATAGCATAAATCGCTGATAGCTACCGGACTGGCTGTGTCTATTTTACAACCTATGTAAAAATCCAACTAGTGGATTGTACTTGATTAGTGTGGCTTAATAGCATCATTGACGAGCGTGTGTATATATCCTACAATTACCCATAATATGTCAATGTAAACCAACTTGTCAAGTCAGATGACAGACAATGGGACGATTCTGACAGGTTTAATAAATAAACCCAAATGTATGTAGCCAACATGAAAGGATACTCCTTTCATTAGAGAGGGCGGTGGGAGAATATCTCCCCGGCAGATATGCCGCGTCTTCATCATTGATGCCTGGCAATTATGGCTTTGTACGCCTGCCTGCAGGTACGACTGTGAGCGACACTAACCACGCAGCGACGGGAGGGCCAGTTGTGGCACACGGCGTCCACGCAGGGAGACAACCTGACCAAGGAGAACTCACGGCGGTGAGAAGGGAGACGGGCTCGGACGGTAGTACTGGACAGACGTGGATGAAATGTGTGCTCGTATTACTTGTGTGAGTGGACGCTAAGAGAGAGAACGCCTGTTTGGGTATAGTAGACTGTGCGCCTGAGTCGTAGATTGTGAGTGAAGTATTATTGCATTGAACGTATATATTCTTCTTCTTCTGCGTTCATCCGGATTTTTTTTCGGATGTGACTGCACTTCTCTATTATTAAACGCTATTTATAGCCTTCAGAAATTCAGCTATAATGGCACTGGATTGGCATCTTTCCTCGCTTTCTTTCCACCCAGAAAAATGTGTAGCTGGCACCTACTTCACAGATTTGGCCTTCTTCTGCAAGGCGTGTCTCGCTCAAGGCTGCATTGTCGATGTTGTACCTGCCCAGCTCTCTCCCAGTCAGTGCTGTTCATCTGTCTCGGCCCGATGCGCCGTCTCTATCAAGTTGGGTTCGTACATTCCAAGTTCCAATTGTCAAGGGAATATGGTTAGCTCTTTTAGCTTTACCTGTTTTTACTTTGTTTGTGTGTCGACTGCAGTATAGGGTACTCTACAACCGCGGCTAGCTGATTAGGTAATGATGGAGCAGACAATGTTTAGGGCACCTTTTCTAGCCCCTTCCTCATGCTATGGAGGTGAGCAGTGCTTTCCTGGAGAGGGCTGCTCAGTCACTCAGGGGGCTGCTGAATCCCACTGCTGCTCCAGTCAGGAGAAGACGACCATATGGCCTGAGCTGACTGTGTGCAGGTCCTCGACTATGATTGTCAGCGTACCTACGCCTGCCGTTTCGCCACTCGCCCATCGCCACAGGGCTTGAAGGTGATATATGAAGTTGGATGAATAATGACTTGTACGATGAATTGGATAAAAGTGGGGAAGAGTTGCGCAATTGTCGACCTCACTCTCTCGCCTGGGTCCATCTTAGTCCAGTGCCAAGACAAGTCAAGACAACTGGAGACGATAATAGATGCAGTGGATGACCAGCGCGCTTTACGTGCCTTGCCATGCTCATTACGTCATTTACAACGCTTTGCATGTAAACGCCATCTTGCCCGTTGAATCATCAGTGATTTCATCCGCGGAGTCTGCTGAATACCGTCTTCACATGCTGGGTAGGAATAAACTAGTTCACCACTTGGTTTGGCATCAAATCGGCTACCCACGCCTAGTTTAGCCAGCCTCTCACAGCTGTTGCCCAGAGGGGTGGCCGCTGTCGCATGCTGACAGCTACTAGGAGCCACAGGCATGAGCTGGATGTCAGGCTTGGACCAGTGGGGGAATGTGTCCTGAAGATGACCTGCCAATCATAGTGGAACTAAACAAAGCCATCCATCAACTTTCCAGTGGAAAGGCGCCTGGTCCTGACTCCATCCCAGCAGAGATATACAAGGCAGGTGGGCTAGTCCTAATAGAGCAGCTTCACCAAGTCTTTACAATCATATGGGTGGACGAGACCATGCCACAAGATTTCAAGGACGTGTCGGTAGTCCACCTTTACAAACATAAAGGAAAGAAAATCCTGTGACAACCACCGAGGCATCTCCTTGCTCTCAATCGCAGGGAAGATACTCGCCAGAATTCTTCTCAATCGCCTCATGGGCCATCTCGATCAAGATCTTCTTCCTGAGAGTCAATGTGGCTTCAGAAAAGAACGAGGAACTGTTGACATGATTTTCGCTGCAAGGCAGCTGCAAGAGAAATGTCAGGAACAGAACTCTGAAATGTTCTCCACTTTCATTGTCCTTACCAAGGCTTTTGATATAGTCAGCAGAGAAGGTCTGTGGAAGATTATGGCGAAATGTGGCTGTCCACATAAGTTTGTCCAAATAGTGCGGTTATTTCATGATGGTATGCAGGCAAGAGTACAGGAAAATGGTGAACTGTTTGAACCCTTTCCTGAAAAAGTCGCTTAAAAGTCGACTTCATTGCACCGGGTTTTATCCCATATGGCTCGGTCTCTTTCCGCAGCACGGAAAGCGTCGCACAAAGCACGAACTCCGTGGCTTTTAGCGACGACCCATATGAGTCTCCGAAACATTTAACTCATAAACCGAAGGACGCGGCCCGGAATCGAACCCACAACCTTCGGAGCACGAGTCAAACGGCTTGACCACTTCGCCACAGAGACTTGGAGTGAAGCAAAGATGTGTCTTGGCACCAACACTGTTCAGCCTTATGTTTTCAGCTATGCTGACGAATGCCTTCGAGAACAATGACATTGGAATAGACATCAACTACCGCATAGATGGAAAGGTGTTCAATGTCAGAAGGCTGAAAGCCAAAACCAAAACTAACAGAGACACCGTCAGAGAACTCCTGTTTGCTGATAATTGCACTCTATATGCCAACTCAGAGACAGACATGCAACACAATGTTTCAGCTTTCTCAAATGCCTATGCCAACTTTGGCCTTAATATCAAGTTGGAGAAGATAGTTATGTACCAGCCAGCTTCAGGGAATAATCACACCATGCCGAATATCAAGATAAACGGTCATTGACTAAGTGTTGTGGACAAATTCACCTGTCTTGGCAGCACAGTGTCACAAGCTGACACAATTGATGGCGAAGTGAATGCAAGAATCTCCAAGGCAAGCACGGCCTTTTGCAAACTGTACAAGAATTATGGGACAGAAATGGAATAAGCCTACAAACAAAGCTGAAAGTCTACAAAGCAGCTTGTGAAACCTGGACTGTTTATCAGCGACACGCTAGGAAATTAAACCACTTCCACACAGTCTGTCTTAGGAAGCGGCTGAAGATTAAATAGCAAGACAAGATCGCAGACACTGAAGTCCTAGAAAGAGTGTCCATGCCCAGTATCCACATTCTACTAATGAAGAATCAGATTCGCTGGGCTGGTCACTTCACTCGCATGCCAGATCACAGGCTCCCTAAACGAATTTTTTACGGCGAGTTGCGTTGTGGTAAACGCTCCCAAGGCGGCCAGAGGAAACGCTTTAAAGACACTCTTAAAATCTCACTGAATGCTTTTGGAATTCATCATGATACCTGGAAGACTGCAGCCAGAGACCGAAATTTGTGGCGTGCATCATTATGCAAGGGTGCAGTCACGTGTGAGGATGCCAGGACTGCAAGAGCTGTGAAGAAAAGGCAGGACAGAAAAACCACTACAGTTGACCCTCCTCCAGAAACGTCAAGCATTCTTTGTTCACATTGTCAAAGAACATTTCGAGCCAAAATAGGCCTTATCAGCCATCTTAGAACCCACGGCTCCATACTTTCAACCCCACTGGATGATGGACAAACAAGAAAAACAGTATATTTTTCTAGGAAATAGCCAACGGGTTTGCATGGTTATGCTTTTGCATTTGTTTGTCCGGAAAAATACCCTATGCCGTGTTGTCTCTCGTCAGATCTGTGTATATTATTGATTTTAGATTGATTCTTTCCTTCTTGATATTTACACATGATATATGGCTTCTTCGAATATATGTTTTTATTGTGATCCTCCTGTATAAATGGTTCTGTCGTCTGGTATTATGGAAAGAAGCATGCAGCCATCGTGAGTGTCTGCGCACCAACCATGACAAATGAAGATGACGTCAAAAACAAGTTCTATGAAGACTTGCACACCGTATTAACATCTGTTCCCATGGGAGACAAACTTATACTCCGTGGGGACTTCAATGCCAAAGTAGGCAAGAACACCGCCTCTTGGAATAGCATCATTGGAAAGTACGGAGTCGGAAATTGTAGCAGCAATGGGTTCCTCCTCCTTCAGACCTGTGCCGAATACGATCTCCTGATCACCAACACAATTTTCCGTCATCCTACGAGAAATAGGACATCATGGATGCAATCTAGCTCGAAACACTGGCACTTTATTGACTATGTCATCGTCAGGAGGAGTGACAGACAAGACGTTCGGGTGGCAAAATCCATGTCTGGTGCTGAATGTTGGACAGACTCATTATCTCGAAAATAAACTTTCACATCAAACCACCACGGCGTCCTAAAGGGTTACAAGTGCACAAAAAAAAAAAAAAAAAAAAACAACAACAATTAAATTTCACCCGCCTAAACAGCAAAAAAAAAAAATGCAACTGTCGTTTGAAAACATGCTTGAAGACCACCTTAAGCTGCAGCTAAACAGGATGCGGAAACAAAGAGTGGAGAGCCCTAAAGACATAATTTACAACACGGCTATGAAAGTCCTGGTCCAGTACCCCTCCTCAGTACAGATGGGGGAACATTGGTCACCGATAAGAAAGAAATCCTTCAACGCTGGGCAGAGCATTTCAGCAACATCTTCAATGCAACTTCCTTCTTCGATGATGAAACCATCAACTGCCTTCCTCAAGTTCCCACTAATGATACACTTGATGACCTGCCAACCCTAGTGGAACTAATCAAAGCCATCCAGAAACATTCCAGTGGAAAGGCGCCTGGTCCTGACTCCATCTCAGCAGAGATATACAAGGCAGGTGGGCCGGGCCGGTCCTAATAGAGCAGCTTCACCTAGTATTTACAAACATATGGGTGAACGAGACCATGCACAAGATCTCAAGGACGCGTCAATAGTCCACCCTTACAAACGTAAAGGAAACCGCCAATCCTGTGACAACCACCGAGGCATCTCATTGCTCTCAATCGCAGGGAAGATACTCGCCAGAATTCTTCTCAATCGCCTCACGGCCCATCTCGATCAAGGTCTTCATCCTGAGAGTCAATGTGGCTTCAGAAAAGAGCGAAGAACTATTCTCATGATTTTCGCTGTAAGGCAGCTGCAAGAGAAATGTCAGGAACAGAACTTTAGTGCGGCTATTTTATGATGGCATGAGGCAAGAGTACAGGAAAATGGTGAACTGTCTAAGCCCCTTTCTGTCACCAGTGGAGTGAAACAGGGATGTGTCCTGGCACCAACACTGTTCAGTCTCATGTTTTCCGCTATGATGACTAATGCCTTCGAGAACAATGACTTTAAAATAGTCATCAACTACCGCGTGGAGGGAAAGTTGTTCAATCTCAGAAGACTGAAAGCCAAAACCAAAACTAACAGCGGCACCGTCAGAGAACTGCTGTTTGCTGATGATTGCGCTCTATATGCCAACTCAGAGGCAGACATGCAATACAATGTTTCAGCTTTCTCATATGCCTGTGCCAACTTTGGGCTCAATATCAACTTCTAGAAGACCGTAGTTATGTACCAGCCAGGGAATAATCACACCGTGCCGAATATCAAGGTGCACGGTCAAAGACTAAGTGTTGTGGACAAATTCACCTATCTTGGCAGCACTGTGTCACAAGCTGCCTCAATTGATAACGAAGTGAATGCAAGGACCTCCAAGGCCAGTGTGGCCTTTGGCAGACTGTACAAGAATTTATGGGACAGAAATGGAATAAGCCTACAAATAAATCTGAAAGTCTATGAAGCAGTTGTATTATCCACACTGCTATATGCTTGTAAAAGATGGACTGTTTATCAGCGACATGCTAGAACATTAAACCACTTCCACACAGTCTGCCTTAGGAAGCTATTGAAGATTAAATGGCAAGACACTGCGTAAGTGATCGTGTCAGACTTGTTTCTGCTAGTTCTTTTGTGGTTAAAGCTCTTGCTGATCCCATGGAAGTATCCTCTGTTTGTGCATCGACCACTTCTTCTAGAGGCCAAATCTCCTTGATCAAGTTGCGTAACTGATCGTGTTAGGCTTCTTTGAGCTAGTTTTATGTTTCAACTTGTACTCGTGCTGATCCTTTGGAAGAATCTTGCATTTGTGCATATTCTTCAAGAGCCAAATCTCTTGGATCAAGCTGCGTAGTTACGTGTCGTGTTAGACGTGTCTCTGCTAGTTCTGTTTAGGTTCCAGCTCGTGCTGATCATGTGAAAGCATATTCTGTTTGTACCTCTACTGTTTCTTTTAGAGACAATTTTGCCTGTTTAAGCTGAATAACTCAGTTAACACGATCAATTACGTAACTTGATCCAGGAGGTTTGACTCTAGAAGATGTCAACTTGTGTTCATCCTACAGAAGCATCTTCTGTTTGTTTCTCAACTGCTCCTTCGAGAGCCAAATCTCCAGGATCAAGTTACGTAACTGATCGTGTAACTTCAGCTCGGGTGGGAGGAGGAAATAGGAGAATACAGGATAAAAGAAAGGGGGAGGATTAAGAAGAAAGCAGGAGGAAGAAGAATAGGAGGAAAGAGGCGGGCGGGAGGAGGTAGAAAGTTGGACTCGAGTTCACCATTGTGTTATTTTTTATTCCTGTTGTTGGAGTTTCAGATCATGCTGATCCTGTGGAAGAAACCACTGTCTGTGCCTCAACTCCTTCTTCTAGAGCCAGTTATGCCTGATCGATAAAGTGGTGTTACTGATCATGTTATCTTGTTCCTCTAATTCAGGGGAGGGCAAACTACGGCCCGCGGGCCGCATGCGGCCCGCCAAGTGATTTTATGCGGCCCGCGAGGGCATTTAGAAATAAAAATGTTTAATTAGCTTTTAAGTTATTTCGTTGAATTTTACAGAATTTCATGTACCGTTATGATGAGTGACAATAACAAACGTAAGATTGAAGATGAATACCATGTTTTTAATGATGAATGGACAACTAAGTACTGTTTTATAAAAGTTGGTAGCAAATCAGTTTACTTGTTGTGTCGTGAGTCAGTGGCTGTCTTCAAGGAGTACAATTTAAAAAGACATTATCAAACAAAACATTCCGATTTCGGATACAATTTAACGACCGAAGAGAAGGAGAGGAAATGCTTTGATTTGGTAAAAAATTTGGAGAAACAGCAAACTGTTTTCGCTAAACAGTCTTCAATTCAAGATGCAGCAACTGAAGCTAGTCTTATGCTGTCACACAGAATTGTAAAACAGAACAAGCCATTTTCTGATGGCGAGTTCATCAAGGAATGTTTGCTAGATGCAGCAAATATTATGTGTCCAGAACAAAAAAAAAACAGATTTGACAACATAACTTTATCAAGGAGAACTGTGGTCAGACGTGTTGACAAGATCAGCGACAATTCGATGCATAAACTTCAAGAAGCAAGTAAACAATTGTTGTGGTACTCTCTTGCATTGGATGAGAGTACCGATGTACACGATACTGCCCAATTATTGATATTTATAAGTGGAATAAACACTTCTTTCAAACTCACTGAAGAGTTACTGATTGTTGAGTCACTCAAAGACACAACCACAGGCCATGATATATTCAATGCTGTTACTAACTGTGTTGAAAGAACTGGGTTGGTTTGGAACAAGATGACAAGTGTTACAACTTACGGAGCTCGTGCTTTGTTTGGAAAAAATGTAGGTCTGGTAAAGTTGATAAGTGATAAGATTAAAGCAGAATATCCAGACCACACATTATTACCACTTCACTGTATGTGTAAAACTGTTTTGAATATCAAGCATGTTATTGACCCAGTTGTCAGTGTCATCAACCTCATTAGATCAAGAGGACTTAATCACAGACAGTTCAAGTCATTACTTGACGATTTGGAAACAGAACATTCCGATGTCCTGAACCAATGGTTCGATGGCTGAGTCTCGGCAAGGTGTTGAGGCGAGTGTGGAAACTCAGAGAAGAAATAGTGATGTTCCTAGAGATGAAGGGCTTTGCATGTGACTTTAATACTAACATTGTCAATAAAGAGTGGCAGTTTGACTTTATGTTTGCCAATCAAATTATGGAAAAGTTAAATGAACTGAATGTCAAACTTCAGGGTAATGGTGTGTTTGCATTTGAATTGTATGTATATGTAAAATCATTTCAGGCAAAACTCTCACTGTTCTCCAGACAAGCAAGTGAAAAAAGATTTTGTCACTTCCCTTTGCTGAAACAAGAAACCATTTCTGGTGAAATGACTGAAAAGTACAAAGCCCAATTAGATGCATTGATTGAAGAATTTGGATGGAGATTCCAAGATTTCAAGAAATTAGAGCCATAGTTCAATATTCTAAGTTCACCTTTTAGTGCAGAGGCTGATACACCCGCAGAGGACATATAGTTGGAGCTGCTTGACTTACAAGCAGATCATGACATGAAAAAGAAATTCAAGACAGATGGTTTGCTGGATTTCAATGGATCTTTATCACAAGAATCATTTCCCAACTTGAAAAACTTTGCAGCTAAACTTTTATCATTATTTGGATCAACATACATTTGCGAATAAGCATTCTCTTGCTTGAAGATCAACAAATCTAAAAATAGGTCTTTATTGTGTCTAAATTAAAGCCATTGATAGATAATAAAGAATATTTGTTAAAATAACAAGTCGTAAAATCGTGTTAACAAATTAGTAAAAGTTTTTGTCCATAGGCTATTGTCATATATAATGTATAAGTGTATAAGTAAAATAAAATTGCAATAATTATTTATTTATACAGCTTAATAACCTATAAATAATTAATAATTATTTATTGTGATAGGTTGCTGTAAACAAAATGGATATATATATATATATTACATTGGCACCTTGCCGTCTTGACAGACGATAGTTTGTGCTTTAAAAAGGCATAATAACTTTTAACTATGGCGGTAGCGAGTGTGGCTGATAAGGCCAATTTGCGCTGTAAATGTCCGTTCACAGTGGGTGCATGTGAACACGTGGTCATTTCCACCATCATGCACCATCTTACGTCTCAAACGCTTGGTGTGTGACTTTTCTGCAATAATTTTCTCCTTTGACTTTATTCCATTTCTGATATTTGCCCTCCATGCAACACGTTCAGCGGCGACTTGCTCCCAATGTGCATTATCAATGCCTGTATCAATCATGTCCCGCTTACACACATCCTTGTATCGTAGTAGAGGCCGACCCTGAGATCTCTTACCCATCTGTAATTCACCAAAAAAGATATCCTTTGGTATTCTACCATCATCCATCCGCCTAAGATGTCCTATCCATCTATGTCTACGAAGACTGAGCATGGAATAAACTGTCACACAACCTGATCTTTCCAATACTTCAGTATTTGTGATTTTGTACAAATATATATATATATATATATATGCGGCCCGCCAATAGCTTTACATTTGTCAATGCGGCCCACCACACGAAAAGTTTGCCCACCCCTGCTCTAATTCTTTTGGGGTGTCAACTCGTGATGATGCTGTGGAAGCATATTCTGTTTGTGCCTCAACTACTTCTTGTAGAGCCAATTTTGCCTGATCAAGTAACGTAACTGATCCTTGTCGGATAACGTTGGGTCAATCCTAAAGAGATAGAGGTTACTAAAGTTCCTCTTTCCAAACGTGATGCTACCCGTTATAATTATCTTAACTTTCAATGGCTCAAATACTTGTGTCCATAACTAGAGTCTTGGAGAACCAAGGAATTCCTCTAAGAAACCAAGAAGAAGTTTCCCTGAATAAAAATATCCTTTTGGTGGTTCCCTGCCGCTCCTCTCTCAGCTAAGTAATTAATATTTAGGGTGTGTTTATTTAAACAACTTAACAGTGACAAGAAAAAATACCTGGCGGTGCCAGGCGTATGGACTTCTGAGGGACATCCCCTGCCCCTTCCCCAGTAAGCAGGCAATGCTAGGGTGACAGTTTTTATTTTTCTGCAATATCCAAATTTTGCTTATGGATTTAATTAAACATGGGAATCGTCGCGACAGCTACGAAGCACGTGCTCTGCGCTTGACACACCTTTCAGAGGCTAGTGAAGAGAGAGAGTGAGGAGGAGAAGGCGAGGAAATGGTATGAGAAGAAGGCTTATAAATAGGAGGGCAGGCGCCAGGAGAACAAGACGAAAAGTGGAGAGACTAGGTTTAAACCAAGTAAGAGTGGGATACTGGAACTTTCGTAGTGCCAGGCAGAGAGGTCCTGTATTGGAGAGGCTATTATATGATTTTGATGTCCTCATGCTTCAGGAGTTAAATACAGACAAATACCATTGTCCTGGATATGTCAGTTATATAAACCTCACTGAGCAGAAGAGACATGGGCAAGGTCTGCTGGTGAAGAAAGGGGTCATGTGGCACTTGACTTGAGCCAGTGGAACCACAGTGCAAGATAGGTCCAGGGTATACAAATGGAGATTGGTGGCCTAAGTTGGAACATCATAAATGTATATGCCACAGTGGACTGTTTTGTCAGAAAGGAACAATGGGACTGGTTTAAGGAATTGGGGGAATTACCAGGTGATAGGCTACTCATATGTGTAGATAAACTAAATATGTAGAAGACAGGCAATTAATCA
This sequence comes from Cepaea hortensis, assembly GCA_963921405.1. Lineage (NCBI taxonomy): Eukaryota > Metazoa > Mollusca > Gastropoda > Stylommatophora > Helicidae > Cepaea > Cepaea hortensis. Next base: position 65,644,583 of record OY992887.1, read on the forward strand.
CACAACAATTAATATTAATTAGGCATAGCATAAAGAGTAAGTATGAACCGTTGAGGCAGAAGCCGTGCAGCGAGAATATAAACACGATTGAAACTAGCAGACGAGAAGCGATCACTAGGTCAACCAGACCATACAAAACAGGTGGACGGGCCAGGATAGGTAATTACAACCTCGGCCAGGAACGACGGCACGGGATGGAATGCGTGTCTTTTGTCCGACCAGACGGAGGTGAAGCGGGGTCGCGTTTCTGTTGTTGTGTAGTTAAGTTGGCCTTGCGGGGTACAGGCAGCGAGTTCAAATCTACACGGGTAAATGATTAAATACTTTTAGGTTTATATTGGCTGCAGACGGCGCGTTGGGAGATAGGAAATAATAACGTTAGTTAAATATAAGTAGACGATAAATTACTGTGTTGTTGTTGTAATTGCATTTCAAATGCCATTTGTTACCCACATCATGTAACTCATCGTGTATGTCACACTGGTACCCTTAAATGATAGCAGCATTGGTGCTATAGTATGTCCCACAAAGAATGCCTTCATTCACGTTCAATTATTTTGAAAACTGTCTGTTGCATCGTTATGAAATTTTTCCAGCCGTCTTATATTTACCCCCACCCAAGGAATATGTCTTTGATAGGTCCAAAGGCAACTTAAATCATTGAAAGCGGCAACATTTCTTTGATGTTTTGGGGGAAATGTAGTGAATTCACGCTAAAAAACTAGTCTTAAGTAAACCACGTTATTTCTAGTAAGGACACAAGTACAAGGCGTAGCCAGATTCGTATGGGAGTGGGTGCCAAAAAAAAGTAGCTTAAAGTAGCATTGCACCGGGGTTTTTTTTATCCCAAATGGCTCAGTCTCTTTCCGCATGGCGGAAATCGTGGCACAAAGCACGAACTCCGTATCTCCAGCGACGACGCTCTGGATTCTCCGAAAAAATTCACTCGTGAAATGAAGGAATCGAACATACAACTCTCGGAGCCCGAGTCAGACGGCTTGATCACTTCACCACGGAGACTCCCGAGAGGGGTGCAATGAGTAATATTAGTAAAGACAGAGAATGTACAGAGGAATGGGCAGGGATGGATTAACCATTAGGCAAACAAGGCACGTGCCTAGGGCACCAAGCATTTGGGGGGCACCACAAGTCCTCAAGAAAAATGTGTATATTGTCCCGGTAGCGTAATTGCATGGCATAAGCAAATCGCAAATGTAATATTGAATCGCACATTAGCGTAGCGTAGCGACAAATTCACTTCCGTTTTGGTCTGCTAGTGAAAACAATTGTGAATAGTGCTAATTTGTCGACGTGTCATTGAATGACTGTACATTTGCATAACGGCTTATGCATTTATTTGCATTTTCGAACATTTGTATAAACTACTTACTGATGTAGATATTAATTTGACGAAGGTAAGGTTAATGGTTACACTTTTTACTTTCGCTTTCGTTTTCATCTAAGGGTTTATATATATATATATATATATATATATATATATATATATATATATATATATATATATATATATATATATATATATACAGACGTCTATTGGTAGTTAGTGTTGAAGGAGTTCATTACTGCGCTTTAAATGTGCTTTTATCGATTTTGAAAAAGCAATTATTGATAGGGGCCGAAGTATATTATTCCTTAGCCTTATTTTGCATAATTTTCTAATATTTATGTAAATACATTTTCGTTTTAAAAAATGTAATTATGAATAATCGGGAAATGATACCTTAGCATACCCACTTATATTGATTATATTATTTATTCATTTTTCATTTACAGCTTTTCACATACTTTTTTTTTTTTTTTTTTCAGATTCAGACCCCAAGATGAAACGTGTTCAGTTAAGTGGTGCACAAAAGAGAAAACTAAGCTAAACAAAAAGAGCATACTGTTTCAGTTGTAAAGGCTAAGAGCAGAAAATTAACGAATTATTTAGTTTCGGTTAAGCAACAGGTCGAACAGGATTTTACTGACACTATCAACCATGTTATTTCTGGTAAGGACACAAGTACAAGGCGTAGCCAGATTCGTATGGGAGTGGGTGCAATAAAAAAGTAGAATTATTTAGTTTTGGTTAAGCAACAGGTCGAACAGGATTTTACTGACACTATCAACCCTCTTGATAAGTCTACTATAGACTGTTCTGCAAATCCAGACACTGCATTAGTGCTTGAAAATGAAATTTGTGGTGACCCACTTCAGTCTGCTGAAGATGATGATAAAGATGAAGATGATAAAATAAATCAAGCAGTAGATCCAGGACTGTGGATTGACTTCTCGTCTGATGATGTGGCTTACTGGGTTGACTGTGGACCCACTAACTGTCAGCATCATTATGGTCCCTTTGATAAATCTTGCCGTATTTATGCTGAAGGAAAAATAACAAGATATTGTTCTCAAAAACTCTTCTATGGCACAAAAGCAATGGTGAGCAGTACAGGAGAGAATGTTTATTGTATTCACCATCCACAGGATCTGTGTACTGCTTTGTTTGTAAACTTTTTGCGTCTAAAGGTTCCACAAGTTTGGATGATAAAAATGACTTTCTTATCTATCAAAAAAGTTACAGTATTTTTGTCTACTATTATTAAAAATTTAATTAACTATTAATTTTAATATAGAAATACCTTATTGTAGGTTTTATATGAGTGATAGTAGTACAAACATATGTGTTTACATTTCACAACTGTTTTTCTTTGTTAGTTTTTTTGCATAATATTGAACATACCAGCAGTCAGTGGAGGATCGGGGGCCCGGGGCAGTAGGGGGCACCCATGTGGGTTTGTGCCTAGGGCACCAAGATGGCTTAATCCGGCCCTGGGTATGGGGTAAATAATGTGCAAATTGACAGGAAAGTAGAAGGAATATATTTCTTACCTTATTTTTCATTTCCTTCTTGTTTCTTCAGCTGCTGGTTAATAATTGTACACAAGTATTCATGTTACTAGGATGCATTTAGCTTTTTATATTGAGTTCGTGAAAGCTTCCAAATAGCTGTGCGTTAATGTGCGTATGGAGTGACCAGAAATAATACCGCAATTTAGTCATCATGTTTCCATTTTTAAGGATCTGTTCAGCTGTCTGTGTAATTTGTTGACACGTACACATGGGTGACAGACCCGCTATGAGTCTTCGTGAAAGACTGTCTACTCTTCTGTTTATCGTTCAGAGACGGAACACGATTACCTGTTTTGCACTATGAAAATAGTTGTCAGTGTCTCTGTAGTGGGCTTTCTTCTTAACGACCAAGATTATGGTCCTCTTTTCATTGAAGTTTATAGATTGATTCGTATGCACGTGTGTTGTCCCCTAATTTGACAACGTGTTTGCTCTCACATTTCTTCTTTTATGTTAGTATTCAATGCGTTTAGTGTGTGTGTGTGCGTGTGTGTTGTTTTTTTTGTTTTTGTTTTTCAATACAGTTGTTTGTCACCGCTGAGGGCTTGCGGAATTGAAAATTCATCACTGTGGAATCCAAACTGTTGCCATTCACATTATGCTGATGCTGTAATGTTTAGGGCCTGCAATTCGTCTGAATAGTTGGAGCAAAATATCCCAGTAAGTGTGTACGTAGATTAAGGCCTGCGATCTGCTCAGACCTTAATCTGTGTCGGGCGATTCCAGTAGGTTGATGATTGCTCTCGGTTGCATAAAATTCAATCCATCCTTTCTCCAATAATCCTCTTCCTCTTTCAACACATGGTCCTCACATTTTTTCCAGTAACTTTTATCAATATTTAATAACGCGGACTGGGTTAGTATCTTGACGTCAGACAATTTGAATGTAGTATTGGCAGCTGCCACTTGTCCTTTAATTTTAGTCCACACAAGTTCTATAGGGTTTAAATGAGAATGATACGGTGGAAGTATCAAGCACCTATGGCCATGCTCTTCTATCAACTTGTCGATTTGAAATTTCTTGATTTTTTATGCGCCTGTTTTACAAGGGACAACTACTGTAGCTTGAAATATGTTTCTGGAAATGGTATATTTTCCCTTCGGAGCCATATCTTTATTGCTTCCTTTGTGCCCGATGCCGTAGGTATTTTGTCTTCTTGGGCAACAACATTGTGATATGATGCATTGTCCATGAATAGACAAGACGGTCTATCAAGGGATGGAAGTACTGTATTCTCGAGCCAATCTCTAAATACATTACCATTGATCTCATTATAATAATCCCTATTGTCTGTATGCTTTGATACGGACACGAGCCCAGCATTCTGTAGTAAGCCATTATGAGTACTACCAGCATAGGCTATGACCAAACGCTGTCCTTTACTACTGGGCACATAACGCTTTATCTTTCCATCCATTGATTGCCATTCCTTTTCACTTGTGTGGTGCGCATTGATCCACTGTAGCGAAACGCCAGTGGTCCATGTCCTTATGCATTCTTTTATTTTGGGTAGACAGGGGGGAACGGCTTTCGGAAGCTCTCAGTTCTCTTGTTCTCTCAAATCTCCATGAAAGATGGTTCTTTGGGTTATCTTCCTATCACAATCTTTACATGGAGCAAGTAGCCAATGTCTTTCACATCGGGTAAACCCGATGGAGCGCCTTGCGCCAAATGAGCGCTGGTGCGGCTGCTAAGCAATTCATGGCCGTGTACACACCTACCGTTGGATAGTGGCATCTTGTCAAGTCGATTTGAAGATTGGGACAGAGATGCAACCTCCTACTGAAGTGGTGAAGAAAGGTAGGGCTTGGGTTGTGGGTACTCCAGCCAAACATGGAGTTATAAATATACCATGGGTTGAAGGGGAGGATGAATTGGCGAAAGGCCAATCATAACCAATGACGAGTTGGGTGACCGTTAGCCGATTTGGCTGCACGTCTTGTCCTTGGCATAGCCGGGGAAGTGAATCTGAACCATATATCTCCCAAGAGGATTTCATTTGTTCTTGGCGTCAGATGAGCTGTTGCTGTCTTTCTATCTACGGCTTGAATTGGACAGATTGTCATCTTTCTGTTGTATATACTCAGTGGGTATTTTGGGAATGGGGTACACCAATCTCTGATCTATCTTCTTGAGCCAGAAGAGGCTATTCACAGGACTATCTCTTTCATCTGTTACTAGATGGGATGATGTAGGGAAGTTAATGGACTTCTGTATCTCATTTAGAGAACCTGCATTCCGCTGAATCTATGTGTTCTGTGGGGCACTGCTGGTACATTGCGGCGACCGCTCAGACAAGAGCGGAGCCGGGAGGGGGTAGGATCTTCTTTCCTATTCTTGCAGGGAGTGGGGAACTACAAAGCGTGCCATACAACCCCATTACTATACTATGAGTTAATGAGATGTAACACACGGATTACTGGGCGCACCACACCACAAGATCTTGCGGGTGAGAAAGGCATGGTTGCAAGTGAGAGGGAAGCATGGGAATGAATGTGCCCAATCATAATAAAGGCTTGGTATGAGTGTGGAGGGTGTGTCGTGTGGCCAAAAAGACAACCGGACTTCGTCCAGCTGGAGGTCTACTCAAACCCGGACGTGGCCAATCCAGGGGCTACCTGACAGGTCAGGCCTGGTCAATCAGGTATTAAATATAGTGTATTTGTGTGATACATGAGTCAGCCCAGTCGCTCAGGTTTTATTTATCATCTCCAGGGTCCTCTTCTATGGGAAGTGACTATGTCTTCGAAGGGACATTATCACCGGTGCTTCTAGGCTAACGTAAATATGTCCAACGAGGCCAACTCAAGGCAAGGTGCAGGTCTTGAAGCAAGGACATTTTGTATGACTGGTGCATTGCCGGTTTTGTTTTAACAACATACGCCTGAGAGCAGTTGTTGTCCGGAGGGAGCCTAAGAGTGATTTTCTGGCATACCCATTTTATCCCGGACATTAAAAGGACCCAACCATTATCCTTCACAAACACCTCACCTTATCGGCAACACTAAAGCTTTTCATAGGTCAGTGAAGACCTGGTGCCGAACTAATTCAGATGACAATGAACAGAAGTCCTCAACACACCAGTCGCTTGGATTCTACAAAAGCCGGTTGAACCTACACCCAGTTGTTGGAGAAGGAAGGAGATTCGGACATCTTTGGTGAGAAGTGTGTGGACAGATCAGACAGTATCTGAAGCTGGATCTGTGACTGTGGCGACTTGAGGCTCTGTGTTAGAATTTACCAGTGTAGTGTCTGTGTAGATCTATCTGTTTATCTGCCTTTATGTGTTCCTGTGCTGTTCTTGATTAGGTTAATAAAATTACTTCCAAGTTGTTCTGACGACTGCCATGTTATTTATGCGTCAGCCAGAAGAACACTGCAGGAAATAGGTCCCTAGGTCGAAAGGAAGCGTGACAGTGTGTCCAGGGAAAACGGAGGAGGGTTGGCAGGTAAAGACCTATCTAAGCCAGGGCTATAGAAGATATTTGAAATATTGTGACCGGGCTATTTGGGACCCTCCACGTAGCTTGTTACAATTTCTGGGGGCTCGTCCCGGGATATTTGTAATCCTGGTGAAGTTCTGGCTGATTTAGTGATAGGGGACAGATATCCTTGTTTTCTATTAATAGGTTCTGCCTACCGTGCCTGGCTATTGTCTATACTCTTCCTGACACAGACTGACCGACATACGACGTGTTGTGGTCGTGTAATGTAACTTGTTGTGTAATTGTGAGAAAAATTTTATTAGACAATTACCTCTTCCCTTACCCTCTGAGTTTAAGATGGCATCAGCTGGGTTTAATGTCGCTGACGTACAGGCTACAGGGCGTGAGATGGGATATGATGGAGCGGAGTTACAGAAATATGTGCGGGAAGTGGAAAGAGACTACAGACAGGATGTGCGCGAAGCCAAGAGGATTGAGGCGGAGGCTGAGGCTAAGAGGATGGAGGCTGAGGCCAAGAGGATTGAGGCGGAGGCTGAGGCTAAGAGGATGGAGGCTGAGGCCAAGAGGATTGAGATGGAGGCTGAGGCTAGGAAGATGGAGGCCGAGCAGGCAGTCAGAGACCATGAGTTCCGTATGAGAGAGTTGGAGCTGAAAGCTCAAACTGCCAAGGAAAGAGACGGTGCAGTGGGAGACGCAGTTCTCCCTGACTCAACAACTTCTGGTGGCGGTCCATGCCAGGCAATGAAGTTCCCTTTGCTCCCGTTCGATGAACACAAAGATAAGATCGACCAGTATCTTCACAGATTTCGGTCGATGGCTTTGGCTATGGGATTGGAGCGAGGGAAATGGAACTTGAAACTCTCACAGGGCCTGAGGGGGACCGCATACGAGGTCTATTCTAGGTTGCCACCTGGTATGGAGAATGACTATGAAGCTCTGGAGAAAGCACTGTTGAAAAGGTTTCAGATGACAGCTCATACTTATCGACAACAGTTCAGAAAGTCGAAGAGAGAGCCAGGAGAGATGTTCGCAGCCTACAGTGTCAGATTGAAGTCTTACCTTTTGAAGTGGATGTCTTTAGCTGGATTTGCTAACGACTATGAAAGTTTGGAAGAATTGGTGGTCGTGGACCAAATGAAGAGAATGATGCCTAAGCCTTTGCAAACCTTTTTGCTTGAAAATGGGGCAGAAAGGTTAGAGCTAGTCAACACGTTGGCTGAAAGGTATGTGCTAGCTCATGGGGATAATGGGGAATTGTCACAACACAATCCCCGACCACCAGACACATGGTCTGGAAAGAAGAAGAACCCTAAAACAGCTCACACCAGGAAGGAGGATCCTTTCGATAAAGTTCCTAGTAAGAAACCCTCTGGTAAGAGTCCACCTGGATCTCCTAAAAGAAAGTGGAGTGAAAAGTGGTGCGCCTATTGCAAATCTCCCACACACAATACGGTAGATTGCCGGCGTAAACAGAAAGACTCTCACTATGCTGCTTGTCTTGTAGAAACCGGGGAAGGGTCTCACAAGGAGGTAGAAGGGAGGGATCTTGGGACCAAAGATTTAGAAAAACCACCAGTAGTAGAAACGGTACTTGTGAACGGTCAACCAGTTGAGTGTCTCTACGACACAGGTCTGCAGTTTGAGGCTGTAATTTCATCACATTTAGTGAGCCCAGAGCAGCTAACCGGGGAATCTATTGAGATTCAAACGGCGACAAAGAGTGCGGTAGCGATGTCTCTTCCAATTGCGAAGGTGGACATCAAATCAAAATATGTTACCGGCACTATACAGGCAGCCGTTCTGCTAGATCCTATCTTCCCAATGATCTTGGGTTGTCGCTACGTCTTTCTAGGGATTCCAACCGAACCCATGTACGTAGGGGCAATGCAAACCAGATCTCAATTGGAGGATGAGCAGACGCCGGCCTTGATTGTGAATCCCTTGCCTGGGGAGTTACGAGCTGCTCAAAGCCAGGATGCTACTTTGCAACCTTGCTTCAACCAGTTGCCAAAAGGTTCTGACCCACCAAGACGGGGTCAGTATTATATGAAGAATCGGTTACTGTACCGGAGAGCCGGAATGGAGGATCACCAGCATGGACAGCTGGTGGTTCCTAAGGCTTATCGGGAACAGCTTCTTCATATGGGACACACCATTTCTTTCAGTGGACATATGGGTGTCGGGGCAACTCTCCAGCGCATTTCCTGCCATTACTACTGGCCAGGGATGACTGGAGACGTGCGTAGGTACGTCAAGTCGTGCCCAGAGTGCCAGCGTGTGGCACCAAAACACTGGACAGCTCCGGTAGTCCTGGGAGACATGCCTATTATGAACTCTCCTTTCGAGAGAGTTGCCATCGATCTTGTTGGTCCTCTTCCTAGGACTAGGAAGAGGAATAAGTACATTCTCACGATGGTGGATTGCTGTTCCATGTGGGGCGAGGCGATACCTTTGGCCACAATCGACTCTAAGCGAGTGGCTGATGCACTGATGGAGACCTTTACTAGGTTGGGATTTCCCAACCAGATCCTAACGGACAATGGGTCTCAGTTCTGTGGTAAACTGATGGAAGAAGTCTTTCGTATCTTCCAGACCAACCACATTCACACAAGCCCGTATCACCCTCAGTCTAATGGGCAAGTAGAGAGGTTTAATGGTACCTTGATGACCATGCTTCGGAAGCTGGCACAAGAGAAACCAGACAGATGGGATGAGTATATCTCAGCCGCCTTGTTCGCCTATCGGGAGGTTCCCCATGGGTCGACCGGGTTGCCACCAGCCACTCTACTATTCGGGAGGCCAATCAAGGGTCCCTTAGAAGCCTTATTGAGATGTTGGACAGAGGAAGAAACTTCCGAAGAAGTGGTATCCTCTTATAAATACGTCGAAGAGTTAAAGAAAAAACTCCAGACGGGTTGGGCTTTGGCAGCTCAGAATCTGAGAGCGGCCAGGAAGAGACACGCGGCCTACTACAATAGAAGGACGAAAGATAGGTCTCTTAAGGTGGGGGATCGGGTTCTGTTGTTACTTCCAGTAGGTTCCAATAAACTCGAGATTGGTTGGCAGGGGCCTTTCCCGGTAGAAAGGGTTGTCTCCCGCACCAACTATGCCATCCGGATCAGGGGGAAATCTAAAATCTTCCACATTAACCTTCTCAAAAAGTATGAAGAACGATCTGATGGTACTTCTCTCCCACTCATGACTATGGCGGTCGCGATGGAAACTGAATCGGGCGAAGAAACGGATAGGGGGTATCCATTACACCCTGGGGAAACCTATAGGGATGTACATATAAATCCTGATCTGTCGGCTGAAGAAACAGACCGTGTCATCCGTTTGTTGGAGTCCCATCAGCAGATTCTTACCGATCGGCCAGGGCGGACAGGGTTGGTCGAGTTTGATATGACTCTGACTACCCAAGACCCCGTTCGCCAGAAAATATATCCAGTGCCATTTTCGAAAGAGAAGGCCCTGGAAACTGAAATCCAGAAGCTTCTGGACGACGACATCATCACTCCTTCGACTTCTCCTTATAATGCCGGGGTTGTCTTGTTGAGGAAGCCAAGCGGGGAACACCGCTTATGTATTGATTACAGGCATTTAAATAGTTGTACGACATTCCAAGTTGAGCCGTTGCCAAACACAAATCAATTGTTTGCCAGATTAAATAGGGCAAAGTACTTCTCAAAAATTGATTTAAGCCGGGGATATTATCAGATCCCTGTGAAGCCTGAGGTTCGGCCCATGCTCGCTTTCAGTACTCCGAGTGGCCATTACGAATTTAAGGTGATGCCTTTTGGGCTGAGCAATGCGCCCAGTGTGTTCACTCGCATGATGAGAAAGTTATTAGACCCTTTAAGGGATCCCTCTGTCGTCTCGTTTATGGATGATATTCTCATCGCGTCTGACAATCTGAAGGATCACCTGAAATCCTTGGAAAAGATCTTCATAAGATTGAAAGAGGAGGGGTTAACCGCCCGTCCAGCCAAATGTATGATTGGATATCAATCCTTGGAATTTCTGGGACACACTATTACCCCAGGGGGACTGGTACCGGAAGAAAAAAATATTGAGAAGGTCCGTCTCGCACCCCGTCCTAAATCCAAAAAGGATGTTAGGTCTTTCTTGTCTCTGTGTGGGTTTTACCAGAAATTCATTCCAAAGTTCAACGAAATTGGAGCGCCGTTAACCGAAACCCTGAAGAAAGGATCGCCAGATCCTATAGTCTGGACCCCGAGCTGTGAAGAGGCTTATGGGAAGCTGAAACAGGCGTTGGTGGATAGGCCAGTCCTGCAACTCCCGATTTTGGAGAAAACGTTTGTTCTGAGAACCGACGCGAGTAACATAGGGATTGGAGCAACTCTGTTGCAGGAAGGGCGAGATAATCCTTCGGTGTTGTGTCCGGTGGCGTATGCCAGTAGAAAACTGTTACCCGCCGAACGGAATTATTCCACCGTCGAACGGGAATGTCTAGCTCTAGTGTGGGCGGTACAGAAATTTCAACCTTATCTGTATGGAGTCCAGTTCAAAGTGCAGTCCGACCATCAACCTCTGACGTTCTTGGCAACTTCTAAGAAACTGAACGCGAGGTTGATGAGATGGTCATTGCTCCTACAACCGTATCAGTTCACGGTCGAATACATCCCCGGAAGGGAGAATGTGGGAGCAGATTTTTTATCACGGCATCCTATGGTTGAATGTGAGGGTGGGGTCATTCGAACAGAACCACTGACAGTAGAAAGTTCGTAGGGTTCGACTTTCTTAAGAGGGGGCCTATGTAGCGAAACGCCAGTGGTCCATGTCCTTATGCATTCTTTTATTTTGGGTAGACAGGGGGGAACGGCTTTCGGAAGCTCTCAGTTCTCTTGTTCTCTCAAATCTCCATGAAAGATGGTTCTTTGGGTTATCTTCCTATCACAATCTTTACATGGAGCAAGTAGCCAATGTCTTTCACATCGGGTAAACCCGATGGAGCGCCTTGCGCCAAATGAGCGCTGGTGCGGCTGCTAAGCAATTCATGGCCGTGTACACACCTACCGTTGGATAGTGGCATCTTGTCAAGTCGATTTGAAGATTGGGACAGAGATGCAACCTCCTACTGAAGTGGTGAAGAAAGGTAGGGCTTGGGTTGTGGGTACTCCAGCCAAACATGGAGTTATAAATATACCATGGGTTGAAGGGGAGGATGAATTGGCGAAAGGCCAATCATAACCAATGACGAGTTGGGTGACCGTTAGCCGATTTGGCTGCACGTCTTGTCCTTGGCATAGCCGGGGAAGTGAATCTGAACCATATATCTCCCAAGAGGATTTCATTTGTTCTTGGCGTCAGATGAGCTGTTGCTGTCTTTCTATCTACGGCTTGAATTGGACAGATTGTCATCTTTCTGTTGTATATACTCAGTGGGTATTTTGGGAATGGGGTACACCAATCTCTGATCTATCTTCTTGAGCCAGAAGAGGCTATTCACAGGACTATCTCTTTCATCTGTTACTAGATGGGATGATGTAGGGAAGTTAATGGACTTCTGTATCTCATTTAGAGAACCTGCATTCCGCTGAATCTATGTGTTCTGTGGGGCACTGCTGGTACATTGCGGCGACCGCTCAGACAAGAGCGGAGCCGGGAGGGGGTAGGATCTTCTTTCCTATTCTTGCAGGGAGTGGGGAACTACAAAGCGTGCCATACAACCCCATTACTATACTATGAGTTAATGAGATGTAACACACGGATTACTGGGCGCACCACACCACAAGATCTTGCGGGTGAGAAAGGCATGGTTGCAAGTGAGAGGGAAGCATGGGAATGAATGTGCCCAATCATAATAAAGGCTTGGTATGAGTGTGGAGGGTGTGTCGTGTGGCCAAAAAGACAACCGGACTTCGTCCAGCTGGAGGTCTACTCAAACCCGGACGTGGCCAATCCAGGGGCTACCTGACAGGTCAGGCCTGGTCAATCAGGTATTAAATATAGTGTATTTGTGTGATACATGAGTCAGCCCAGTCGCTCAGGTTTTATTTATCATCTCCAGGGTCCTCTTCTATGGGAAGTGACTATGTCTTCGAAGGGACATTATCACCGGTGCTTCTAGGCTAACGTAAATATGTCCAACGAGGCCAACTCAAGGCAAGGTGCAGGTCTTGAAGCAAGGACATTTTGTATGACTGGTGCATTGCCGGTTTTGTTTTAACAACATACGCCTGAGAGCAGTTGTTGTCCGGAGGGAGCCTAAGAGTGATTTTCTGGCATACCCATTTTATCCCGGACATTAAAAGGACCCAACCATTATCCTTCACAAACACCTCACCTTATCGGCAACACTAAAGCTTTTCATAGGTCAGTGAAGACCTGGTGCCGAACTAATTCAGATGACAATGAACAGAAGTCCTCAACACACCAGTCGCTTGGATTCTACAAAAGCCGGTTGAACCTACACCCAGTTGTTGGAGAAGGAAGGAGATTCGGACATCTTTGGTGAGAAGTGTGTGGACAGATCAGACAGTATCTGAAGCTGGATCTGTGACTGTGGCGACTTGAGGCTCTGTGTTAGAATTTACCAGTGTAGTGTCTGTGTAGATCTATCTGTTTATCTGCCTTTATGTGTTCCTGTGCTGTTCTTGATTAGGTTAATAAAATTACTTCCAAGTTGTTCTGACGACTGCCATGTTATTTATGCGTCAGCCAGAAGAACACTGCAGGAAATAGGTCCCTAGGTCGAAAGGAAGCGTGACAGTGTGTCCAGGGAAAACGGAGGAGGGTTGGCAGGTAAAGACCTATCTAAGCCAGGGCTATAGAAGATATTTGAAATATTGTGACCGGGCTATTTGGGACCCTCCACGTAGCTTGTTACATCCACGTCTCATCCAAATACACTATGTCATAATTTTCTTTGCGCATTTCCCTTATTTTAAGTAGGTATCTGCATCTCAAGGCTCCTAAATGCGGTTGCGCGCAAAGAATATTTCTACCGCCATTGTACTTTCAAAAAGTGAAGATAATGTCCTTATAATTTTCCACAAAGTTGTTTTGGATAGCTCTATGTTATTGTTCTTTCTCAACCAAACCCTATGTTTTCTTACAGTCACTGTTTCTTTGGCATCCAGCATTTTTATAATGCTGGATAATCCTGGATTTTTTTTTTTTTTTTTTTTTTTAGCATATCCTTTTACAGGACTTAGCTGTCAACACCAGCATCTTTCAGCTGTATGTTGATCTCTTGGCAAGATTACGCTCAGTAGTTTGCCATTGCTTTCTGAGCGGCCGGCTCAGTATCCCGCAAGTCACGAGCGGGGGTCGAACCGCCTCAGCTCTCGCTCCGCTATGAGACTCTGCGTGATAAACGGGATTACAGGGAGAAAGTGTTGCAACCCCACAGCCAGAGAGACCGGCAATCCTGGATATAAAATCCTAAATTTTTATAATTTTAGGAGTCTCCGTGGCGAAGTGGTCAAGCCTTTTGACTCGGGCTCCAAAGATCGTGGGTTCGATTCCGGGCCGCATCCTTCGGTTCCCGAGTTAAATTTTTCGGAGACTTCTGTGGGTCGTCGCTAGAGCTGCGGAGTTCGTACATTGTGCGATGCTTTCTGCGCTGCGGAAAGAGACCGAGCTATATGGGATAGAACCCGGTGCAATGAAGTCGACCCTGTCGACATTTAAAAGCATTTTTATAATAACTCGCCTTATGACATCTTTGTCAAAACTGTCTACAATAATCTTTCTACCTACCGTTTTGTTATTGCATGGTGGTTTAATTTCAGATTCTTGCACCCATCGACTCAAACCCACTGCATGTACTGTTCTTTTTTTCGGAATTTGTAATAGTATGAAACAGTTTCCTGCGATCAGCTTCTTGACAAAAAATATGTGTACAACTTCATAGCGATTCTTGAAGTGTACAATTTCGCATTAAATCCCATTGAAAAATATTCACACATTTCAATGTTAGCGATAAGTGGTAAGATTTTTTTAAAAATACATATTAATCAGGTTTCATGAAATAACCCACATTTTGAGACACCTCTGAACAGTCCTTGTTTGAACAACGCGAGTAGTTGGCATAAGGCCAATCCCTTCAAAACACTACAATATTAAACATTAAGCGCTGATTGTATGGCTATGCTGTAATACTTTTAAAAACATGAATTTCATCTCAGACCCGTAAATTATATTCCGCATATAAACAAACTTTGAAATCTGCTGTAAAATCTCCAGAACAAAAATTTTTTTGTTGGGTGGGCATAATGATAAGGTTATATACTAAATCTCATAATTTTCCCTCAGTTGGTTACTGAGATATGGATGTTTATATTGCGGAAAACAAATGTGGACATACTATAGGTAGATAGCACATTATGAGCATCCAGAGGAGTGTTATACATTCCTGTATGTGATCTGTGGGTTTGGTTTGGTGCTGCTATTTGAATCCAGTGTTATTGAAAAATTGTGTTGTGTTTGTAATCCCATTGAGTCAGGCACAGCACATGTCTGACTTACAGTAATTCACATGCAGTTGTTTTGTAGTTTTTATGTTGGTGTTAATATGGTAGTAATATTTAACAGTTGTTAAATATGTTTTTGGCTGTTTACTTTTATTGCAGGATGTGATTACTGTCGTAGAAGGGAACAACTCTGGGTCCTTGATTACCCCCCATCCCTCGTTACCTCTATTTTTGTTTATCCCTATTTTCCCTCGCCTCCCATTTTCCCTTATCTCGCATTTTCCCCCTCCCCTCCCAACTGATCCCATAGTCAAGCTTTCCATACCTTAGTTGGTTGTTGTATGATTAAAAGTATAGTTTCTGGTCCGAACTATCTGAGATTGTCACACTTAGGTTTATACCTCTATTTTTGAAGTAGTGGTTATGTTTTGGTAAGGTGTCCCAGTCGGTTTGGGGACATGACTTCCTCTGGTGGCATTAGGCACAATATTGGATTTGGCTGAGGCACAGAGGTTTGGTAATATCTGGAGCTCAAGCCACTGATTTTCAGCTGCGTACTACAGGGATCCATGTGTGTCTCGGGATGGTGAGTCCTGTCTCCGCACTGTAAGGCTCATACTCAGATTTAGAGTTGTGTTACTTTCTATTTTCCAAGTAATGGTCTCTCTATTTTCCAGTCCTGGTCAGCCGGCTGAATAGGTATCGTAGCAGGGTCTTAGGAGTACTCTGTAGGCTCGGCCACAACAGGCAGAGGTCTGACTATATGCGGCAGACTGCCTATATGAATGTCAGTGATGTAGAGTGTTGATTGTCTTGTCCATAAGTAACCACACTTTGTCATCCGCACAGTTATGAATATGTGGTACAGTATTGGACAAAATAAAAACTGATGCGTATTGTTTTTACCTAGTTTATCTAGTCTTTGCTGTTGTATTATGTTTACTCTTTGTTGTTCTAGTAATGTTGGTCATTGTCGGTCTCATTCAATGATGTTGTTACAGTCCATCAGTATGATCTTTTGTCTGGGGCATACAACAGTATATCCCCCGCTCAAAGAAATCCTGGAAATCTTCTGTCTAATTGTCTATCCCTTTCTTTTGTTAACTGGAGGGAATATATAAGGTGCTCTTCTTCTCTTTCTTCTTATTATCTTTTTCTTCTCTGGCCCACTAAAAGTCAGTGTTGCGCTCCTTTGAGCACCTAAGAATAGGAAACTATGACCTCCTATCCTTGATATTCAATTTTCCTGTTACAAAATGGCGAGCCTAAGCCTAGGATGTAAGCGGCCTCTGGATCACCCGGATGGTAACTGTTCCATTCCTTATTGATTGTCTTAGGTAGTAGATCTTTCTGTTTCCTTTGCTTTCGTGGTCATGAGGACAGCTGGATTGTTCATATTTGATAGGGCCCAGGTTTGTTCCCCATTCCCTCAAGATCCCATCTTCATTCCCATCTGCCCACCCCCATCCTCCCATCTGCCCACCCCCATCCCCCATCTGCCCAACCCCATCCTCCCATTTTCCCACCCCATCCTCATTCCTTCCGTCTCCCCATCCCTATCCTCGTTCCTTCCATCTCCCCATATCCGCACACCCTCCCCCATGTCTCCATATCCCAAGGACAGCACTGAAGAGAGCCCAGATGCCAGACAAAGCACAAGTCAATTACAAACATGCCAACGCAAGTCGTGAAACAACACTTGACCCTATTATTCATTTATGGGAACAATAATTTCTCAGATGTTACACGTTCGAACCTGAACTTACCGATTTTTACGCAAATTCCAATGAGGGTCACCAAGCCCTGATTTTTCTTATCTGGTATATACCTAAACAAAAGTCACCAAGCTTTGCCCAGAAAGCTACAGATATAGTCGACGACTTCACGAATGAACAGCAGGGGAGCAGAACTCCCATGTTTGAATGAGACCAGGGCTGTGCTTGTCCTGTTCATCACAGGAGGACAGCTTTGAAGTGTGGTCAGGGGATGAAAGTGGCTATTCCAGAATCCCCGGAGCTGATTGAGCAGTGCAAGTCAACGTAAGGGTGGCCTTATCTTTTCATCGTTAAAGGACAAGTTCCTCTTGTCATTGCACGTTAAAGACTAACTCACTGATTAAAGGGTATCATAAGAAAATACTCAACCGTTATATAAAGGTCACCCCTTTTTCGTCCAGGCAGTCAGAGTCATAATTGATGACAGGGTATGGAAAGTGAAACCCAGAGCCATGCAAAGTATAAGAACACAATTCCTACACCCGATATGCAGAGCAAGCCAAACCTGTGGCTGTACGGGGACGAATGTGACATTAGTTTGTCGCGAAGGCAGCAGTTTGCCTGGCTGAACTCAATACGTCTGGTGGAAGTGTCAGCTCCTGAAGCCATCAGGACAATATGTCCCCCCCTTTTTTTCTGCAGAAGTGAACAGCGCGAGACGGGTTGTGCCGAACGTTGCCAATGGCACATGTGGCGTAACAGAAATGCACGCATGAACGATAACAATTAGATCACTAAGAGAGCATGTTTCCCTTTGTTTTACGCAGTCAGTTCATTATGGCTGTTGTGAAGAGACAGATGACAGTGTCACTCGTGGTAGTTAGAAAATCCCCTCCTTAGAGGCGGGAACAGAGGTGGAATTCATCCTACCAGCGTGTTCATGATACTAGAATGAGACATATTAACAGTGTTGGGCAGTGAATGACAAGTGACGCCCTATATTTCTGCCCGTGCATATAGAATAGACACTTACAAAAAGACAATCGTAGAAATTCAGTGAAGGGAAACGGCATCCAGAGAGCACCATCAAACAGAAACATATTCGTTATATATTTCAGCATGACACCGAACGGACCAGCAGTTAAATAATTAGTTAAACACTTGTTTTGTGGTGCTAGCTCATAATTGAATGACATTTTTGTTGGAGGGCCATATGTGTAGTCACGTCTAGCCATCCTTTGTTTGTTTTACAGGTTGATGAATTTAGTTAGAAAAATGTTATGTTGTTGTTTAAATGAATATGACTACTTGAAGGGATCACCTTTTGTGGAGTAGTTACCTCCCCTGTTGTTTCCATAGCGGAAGTTGTCAAGTCGGGTTTAATGCCTATGCGAATGTTTTTATTTTTGTGTGTGCCTTTCTCAGTTGTGTTCGGGGGCAGACACAATTGCAGTATTGGGTGTCATGCTGACAACACACAGCTCAACGTCGTGCCAGGATGCCAAGGAGGCCGTTTATAATCTGAGATCGCCCGATTAGATGTTAATACGGGTACATGTTTATTTTTAATGTGAAGCGGCAGGGCGAAGAATACATGTTAGCGCCCAAATGTCCAACGATGGGGCGCACCTTTTTTCAGAGTTATTTCAGTGCCAAGAGAATAGAGCATGATGTCCAGGGACCGGAAACACACTTTTTTTTTTTGAGTCAAGAATTGTGTCGTAATATGTGTTTCGTTTGTTTCTATAGCCACTCAGTATTGTGTACTTACAGTAGAGGCTGATTTGTTTTTGTGTACATCGGCAGTGATTGTGAAGATTGCAGCTTCGGGCTGATGTGTCCTTGCGAATAGAGGAGAAGTTGTTGTTTTATTATGTGTGTGACCGGGCAATTGCCTGTGGTGTCACAGGAATAGTTACAATGTTTTTCAGATTCAAGGATGACTGGGCACTTTGATTGGCAGATGTCCTAGTGGGTAGCACCTATGTGAATTTGATTGTTCTTACTGTTACAGGGTAGTGGCATGTTAAGTGAATGCCTATATGACATTTTTTTATTTTATTTTTGGTGCCCCTGTGTATTGCATCCATGGAGCTGAGTGTTGATTTTGATGTCAGGGTTGCTGGTTCATTTTGTATGCAGACTGCATATTCCCCATCGCCACTCATAGGATACGGTAATATATTTTGACAGAGACTGATGATTTATTTTTGGCCACTGATATTTGATATTTGTTACTTAAAGCATCAGGTTCAGGGGATATAACAGGTAGCAGAGTTACACTGAAAGGTCTGGGGCCAATGATGAAGTCCCACTGACTTATTGTTTATCTAAATAGTCCCAGATTTACACAGGGCCTTGCCTAACACACCAAGAGTATAGATCTTTCTTGTTCAACGTGGGTCCGTCGAAAAGTTAGAGGGGAATGTGTGAACGCCTGATGCGTCACAAAATGGGATAATAAGGTACAGGATAGTGTTGCCACCAATACCGGTGGGTCGTGGAATTTGGAAGTACCTAAGTTCATCGACCAGGATATGTTTTAAACGGTTAGGGAGTTCAGGGCCTCGGGCGCCAAACGAACTGGTAAACCCTGGGTCACCCAGACAGAAATTAGAGTAAGGTTTTTCAGCCAAAAGTAACGTAAATCTGTTCTGAACTGTCAAGTGGCCGTGAGTAACTCTAGATGTCGGAGAATTTATAGTTACAAACAGGTCAGAAATAAAACTGAGGCTGTCAAGGAACAATAGTAGAAACTAAGGCTGGCATACTTATGGCAGTGGGAACGTGCTTGAGCTGAGAAATCTACTTCAAGGAGCATGAACTCAAACAAGGATTATGAACTCAATAACAAGGTCGTAGCAGGGTGAAGGGAGTTAGGTTAATAATAAGATGGAAATTAAACATGCAGATTGGGCAGGCTGTGTGCTGTAAGCTGATTGGAGATTTTTCCCGCGCGGCGTAGGGGAAAGACAAGTCCGCGGGGCAGCGACAGCACTGGTAGAAGCGATATATACTTTAGGATCCAGTCAGTTTGGACAGTGTGGAACAAGCAAGAGTACGGTTTAGCAACAGGGCCCAGTGGGCTGAGGGCAGGGCTGTCGCCCAGTGCAGGAGGTAGGGATTCTGAACTTCGGCGATGGTGATGTCCATATCCCAGGCTGTTTAGTGTCCAGGAAGATGGAGAGGCGGTATTAAAGACGGAAAAAATGCACATATCACAGTTCCGTCTGGATCGCCGGGAAAAGCAGATGGTCAAGGATATGTGGACCATTTATTCCAGGTAAATTAGGCCTGACGGAGTGGGACGCAAATTCCGAGGATCACAAAATGACGTGCAAGCCATTTGAGAGGGAATGTTGGCTAAGGAAACCACTCATTAGTTGCAGATGATGGATAATATCAGATAGGACAACCATTAGCCAGAGACACTGCAATCGGAATCACACAGGACGCTAAGGTGAGACATGAATGGAAAACGTCTGGTGGGATCTACGACAAACGCGAGGTTTAAGAGAGCAATTATAGTTCAACTATGGAACCCAGAAGGACAACGGGACGGCAGAAGCTGAACGTAAGTTGCGTAAGACTTAGACCTAATTATTATAATTGTTAGACTATAATCAGGTATCTTAGTTTAGAGAGCTATAGCAAACTACCGTAGGCGAACTCACCGCGTAATCATGAACGACCGACAAATGTCAGGACTGACTGCGACGTCCTGCAAAGGACCCACATCTAACTAGCTAGCTAACTATAATAGCAGTCTAAGCAAGGAAGCATTGACAAACTACTGAACGTTAACCCGCTAAGGAACCACGACCCGGCAAGAATCAGGACTGAATGTGACGTCCTGTAAATGACCTATATTTAAATGGCTGAAATTGAATGATGGGAGTCAAATTAATCGATTAGATGTGCATAGTGTAGATAAACTAAATATGTAGAAAACAGGCAATTAATCACACAACAATTAATGTTAATTAGGCATAGCAAAGAGAGTAAGTATGAACCGTTGAGGCAGAAGCCGTGCAGCGAAAATATAAACACGGTCGACACTAGCAGACGAGAAGCGATCACTAGGTCAACCAGACCATACAAAACAGGTGGACGGGCCAGGACAGGTAATTACAACCTCGGCCAGGAACGACGGCACGGGATGGAATGCGTGTCTTTTGTCCGACCAGACGGAGGTGAAGCGGGGTCGCGTTTCTGTTGTTGTGTAGTTATGTTGGCCTTGCGGGGTACAGGCAGCGAGTTCAAATCTACACGTGTAAATGGTTAAATACTTTTAGGTTTATGTTGGCTGCAGACGGCGCGTTGGGAGATAGGAAATAATAACGTTAGTTAAATATAAGTAGTCGATAAATAACTGTGCTGTTGTAATTGCATTTCAAATGCCATTTGTTACCCACATCATGTAATTCATCATGTATGTCCCACTGGTACCCTTAAATGATAGCAGCATTGGTGCTAGGTAGATAGCACATTATGAGCATCCAGAGGAGTGTTATACATTCCTGTATGTGATCTGTGGGTTTGGTTTGGTGCTGCTATTTGAATCCTGTGTTAATGGGAAATTGTGTTGTGTTTGTAATCCCATTGAGTCAGGCACAGCACATGTCTGACTTACAGTAATTCACATGCAGTTGTTTTATAGTTTTTAAGTTGTTGTTAATATAGTAGTAATATTTAACAGTTGTTAAATATGTTTTTGGTTGTTTACTTTTATTGCAGGATGTGATTCCTGTCGTAGAAGGGAACAACCCTGGGTCCTTGATTACCCCCATCCCTCGTTACCTCTATTTTTGTTTATCCTTATTTTCCCTCGCCTCCCATTTTCCCTTATCTCACATTTTCCCCCTCCCCTCCCAACTGATCCCATAGTCAAGCTTTCCATACCTTAGTTGGTTGTTGTATGATTAAAAGTATAGTTTCTGGTCCGACTTATCTGAGATTGTCACACTTAGGTTTATACCTCTATGTTTGAAGTAGTGGTTCTGTTTTGGTAAGGTATCCCAATCGGTTTGGGGACATGACTTCCTCTGGTGGCATTAGGCACAATATTGGATTTGGCTGAGGCACAGAGGTTTGGTAATAATCTGGAGCTCAAGCCACTGATTTTCCGCTGCGTACTACAGGGATCCATGTGTGTCTCAGGATGGTGAGTCATGTCTCCGCACTGTAAGGCTCATACTCAGATTTTGAGTTGTGTTACTTTCTATTTTCCAAGTAATAGTCTCTCTGTTGTCCAGTCCTGGTCAGCCGGCTGTATAGGTATCGTAGCAGGGTCTTAGGAGTACTCTGTAGGCTCGGCCACAACAGGCAGAGGTCTGGCTATATGCGGCAGACTGCCTATATGAATGTCAGTGATGTAGAGTGTTGATTGTCTTGTCCATAAGTAACCACACTTTGTCATCCGCACAGTTATGAATATGTGGTACAGTATTGGACAAAATAAAGACTGATGCATATTGTTTTTACCTTGTTTATCTAGTCTTTGCTGTTGTATTATGTTTAGTCTTTAATGTTCTAGTAATGTTGGTCATTGTCGGTCTCATTCATTGATGTTGTTACAGTCCAACAGTGTGATCTTTTGTCTTGGGTATACAACAGTATATCCCCCGCTCAAAGAAATCCTGGAAATCTTCTGTCTAATTTTCTATCCCTTTCTTTTGTTAACTGGAGGGAATATATAAGATGCTCTTCTTCTCTTTCTTCTTATTATCTTTTTCTTCTCTGGCCCACTTAAAGTCAGTGTTGCGCTCCTTTGTCTTTGAGCACCTAAGAATAGGAAACTATGTCCTCCTATCCTTGATATTCATTTTTCCTTTTACAAAATGGCGAGCCTGAGCCTAGGATGTAAGCGGCCTCTGGATCACCCTGATGATAACTGTTCCATTCCTTAATGATTGTCTTAGGTAGTAGATATTTCTGTTTCCTTTGCTTTCGTGGTCATGAGGACAGCTGTATTGTTCATATTTGTAGGGCCCAGGTTTATTCCTCATTCCCCCAAGATCCCATCTTCATTCCCATCTGCCCACCCCCATCCTCCCATCTGCCCATCCCCATTCTCCCATCTGCCCAATCCCATCCTCCCATTTTCCCACCCCATCCTCATTCCTTCCGTCTCCCCATCCCTATCCTCGTTCCTTCCATCTCCCCATATCCGCACACCCTCCCCCATGTCTCCATATCCCAAGGACAGCACTGAAGAGAGCCCAGATGCCAGACAAAGCACAAGTCAATTACAAACATGCCAACGCAAGTCGTGAAACAACAGTTGACCCTATTATTCATTTATGGGAACCATAATTTCTCAGATGTTACACGTTCGAACCTGAACTTACCGATTTTTACGCAAATTCCAATGAGGGTCACCAAGCCCTGATTTTTCTTATCTGGTATATACCTAAACAGAAGTCACCAAGCTTTGCCCAGAAAGCTACAGATATAGTCGACGACTTCACGAATGAACAGCAGGGGAGCAGAACTCCCATGTTTGAATGAGACCAGGGCTGTGCTTGTCCTGTTCATCACAGGAGGACAGCTTTGAAGTGTGGTCAGGGGATGAAAGTGGCTATTCCAGAATCCCCGGAGCTGATTGAGCAGTGCAAGTCAACGTAAGGGTGGCCTTATCTTTTCATCGTTAAAGGACAAGTTCCTCTTGTCATTGCACGTTAAAGACTAACTCACTGATTAAAGGGTATCATAAGAAAATACTCCACCGTTATATAAAGGTCACCCCTTTTTCGTCCAGGCAGTCAGAGTCATAATTGATGACAGGGTATGGCAAGTGAAACCCAGAGCCATGCAAAGTATAAGAACACAATTCCTACACCCGATATGCAGAGCAAGCCAAACCTGTGGCTGTACGGGGACGAATGTGACATTAGTTTGTCGCGAAGGCAGCAGTTTGCCTGGCTGAACTCAATACGTCTGGTGGAAGTGTCAGCTCCTGAAGCCATCAGGACAATATGTCCCCCCCCCCCTTTTTTTTCTGCAGAAGTGAACAGCGCGAGACGGGTTGTGCCGAACGTTGCCAATGGCACATGTGGCGTAACAGAAATGCACGCATGAACGATAACAATTAGATCACTAAGAGAGCATGTTTCCCTTTGTTTTACGCAGTCAGTTCATTATGGCTGTTGTGAAGAGACAGATGACAGTGTCACTCGTGGTAGTTAGAAAATCCCCTCCTTAGAGGCGGGAACAGAGGTGGAATTCATCCTACCAGCGTGTTCATGATACTAGAATGAGACATATTAACAGTGTTGGGCAGTGAATGACAAGTGACGCCCTATATTTCTGCCCGTGCATATAGAATAGACACTTACAAAAAGACAATCGTAGAAATTCAGTGAAGGGAAACGGCATCCAGAGAGCACCATCAAACAGAAACATATTCGTTATATATTTCAGCATGATACCGAACGGACCAGCAGTTAAATAATTAGTTAAACACTTGTTTTGTGGTGCTAGCTCATAATTGAATGACATTTTTGTTGGAGGGCCATATGTGTAGTCACGTCTAGCCATCCTTTGTTTGTTTTACAGGTTGATGAATTTAGTTAGAAAAATGTTATGTTGTTGTTTAAATGAATATGACTACTTGAAGGGATCACCTTTTGTGGAGTAGTTACCTCCCCTGTTGTTTCCATAGCGGAAGTTGTCAAGTCGGGTTTAATGCCTATGCGAATGTTTTTATTTTTGTGTGTGCCTTTCTCAGTTGTGTTCGGGGGCAGACACAATTGCAGTATTGGGTGTCATGCTGACAACACACAGCTCAACGTCGTGCCAGGAAGCCAAGGAGGCCGTTTATAATCTGAGATCGCCCGAGTAGATGTTAATACGGGTACATGTTTGTTTTTAATGTGAAGCGGCAGGGCGAAGAATACATGTTAGCGCCAAAATGTCCAACGATGGGGCGCACCTTTTTTCAGAGTTATTTCAGTGCCAAGAGAATAGAGCATGATGTCCAGGGACCGGAAACACACTTTTTTTTGAGTCAAGAATTGTGTCGTAATATGTGTTTCGTTTGTTTCTATAGCCACTCAGTATTGTGTACTTACAGTAGAGGCTGATTTGTTTTTGTGTACATCGGCAGTGATTGTGAAGATTGCAGCTTCGGGCTGATGTGTCCTTGCGAATAGAGGAGAAGTTGTTTTATTATGTGTGTGACCGGGCAATTGCCTGTGGTGTCACAGGAATAGTTACAATGTTTTTCAGATTCAAGGATGACTGGGCACTTTGATTGGCAGATGTCCTAGTGGGTAGCACCTATGTGAATTTGATTGTTTTTACTGTTACAGGGGAGTGGCATGTTAAGTGAATGCCTATATGACATTTTTTATTTTATTTTTGGTGCCCCTGTGTATTGCATCCATGGAGCTGAGTGTTGATTTTGATGTCAGGGTTGCTGGTTCATTTTGTATGCAGACTGCATATTCCCCATCGCCACTCATAGGATACGGTAATATATTTTGACAGAGACTGATGATTTATTTTTGGCCACTGATATTTGATATTTGTTACTTAAAGCATCAGGTTCAGGGGATATAACAGGTAGCAGAGTTACACTGAAAGGTCTGGGGCCAATGATGAAGTCCCACTAACTTATTGTTTATCTAAATAGTCCCAGATTTACACAGGGCCTTGCCTAACACACCAAGAGTATAGATCTTTCTTGTTCAACGTGGGTCCGTCGAAAAGTTAGAGGGGAATGTGTGAACGCCTGATGCGTCACAAAATGGGATAATAAGGTACAGGATAGTAGTGCCACCAATACCGGTGGGTCGTGGAATTTGGAAGTACCTAAGTTCATCGACCAGGATATGTTTTAAACGGTTAGGGAGTTCAGGGCCTCGGGCTACAAACGAACTGGTAAACCCTGGGTCACCCAGACAGAAATTAGAGTAAGTTTTTTCAGCCAAAAGTAACGTAAATCTGTTCTGAACTGTCAAGTGGCAGTGAGTAACTCTAGATGTCGGAGAATTTATAGTTACAAACAGGTCAGAAATAAAACTGAGGCTGTCAAGGAACAATAGTAGAAACTAAGGCTGGCATACTTATGGCAGTGGGAACGTGCTTGAGCTGAGAAATCTACTTCAAGGAGCATGAACTCAAACAAGGATTATGAACTCAATAACAAGGTCGTAGCAGGGTGAAGGGAGTTAGGTTAATAATAAGATGGAAATTAAACATGCAGATTGGGCAGGCTGTGTGCTGTAAGCTGATTGGAGATTTTTCCCGCGCGGCGTAGGGGAAAGACAAGTCCGCGGGGCAGCGACAGCACTGGTAGAAGCGATATATACTTTAGGATCCAGTCAGTTTGGACAGTGTGGAACAAGCAAGAGTACGGTTTAGCAACAGGGCCCAGTGGGCTGAGGGCAGGGCTGTCGCCCAGTGCAGGAGGTAGGGATTCTGAACTTCGGCGATGGTGATGTCCATATCCCAGGCTGTTTAGTGTCCAGGAAGATGGAGAGGCGGTATTAAAGACGGAAAAAATGCACATATCACAGTTCCGTCTGGATCGCCGGGAAAAGCAGATGGTCAAGTATATGTGGACCATTTATTCCAGGTAAATTAGGCCTGGCGGAGTGGGACGCAAATTCCGAGGATCACAAAATGGTGTGCAAGCCATTTGAGAGGGAATGTTGGCTAAGGAAACCGCTCATTAGTTGCAGATGATGGCTAACGTCAGATAGGACAACCATTAGCCAGAGACACTGTAATCGGAATCACACAGGACGCTAAGGTGAGACATGAATGGAAAACGTCTGGTGGGATCTACGACAAACGCGAGGTTTAAGAGAGTAATTATAGTTCAACTATGGAACCCAGAAGGACAACGGGACGGCAGAAGCTGAACGTAAGTTGCGTAAGACTTAGACCTAATTATTATAATTGTTAGACTATAATCAGGTATCTTAGTTTAGAGAGCTATAGCAAACTACCGTAGGCGAACTCACCGCGTAATCATGAACGACCGACAAATGTCAGGACTGACTGCGACGTCCTGCAAAGGACCCACATCTAACTAGCTAGCTAACTATAATAGCAGTCTAAGCAAGGAAGCATTGACAAACTACTGAACGTTAACCCGCTAAGGAACCACGACCCGGCAAGAATCAGGACTGAATGTGACGTCCTGTAAATGACCTATATTTAAATGGCTGAAATTGAATGATGGGAGTCAAATTAATCGATTAGATGTGCATAGTGTAGATAAACTAAATATGTAGAAAACAGGCAATTAATCACACAACAATTAATGTTAATTAGGCATAGCAAAGAGAGTAAGTATGAACCGTTGAGGCAGAAGCCGTGCAGCGAAAATATAAACACGGTCGACACTAGCAGACGAGAAGCGATCACTAGGTCAACCAGACCATACAAAACAGGTGGACGGGCCAGGACAGGTAATTACAACCTCGGCCAGGAACGACGGCACGGGATGGAATGCGTGTCTTTTGTCCGACCAGACGGAAGTGAAGCGGGGTCGCGTTTCTGTTGTTGTGTAGTTATGTTGGCCTTGCGGGGTACAGGCAGCGAGTTCAAATCTACACGTGTAAATGGTTAAATACTTTTAGGTTTATGTTGGCTGCAGACGGCGCGTTGGGAGATAGGAAATAATAACGTTAGTTAAATATAAGTAGTCGATAAATAACTGTGTTGTTGTAATTGCATTTCAAATGCCATTTGTTACCCACATCATGTAATTCATCATGTATGTCCCACTGGTACCCTTAAATGATAGCAGCATTGGTGCTAGGTAGATAGCACATTATGAGCATCCAGAGGAGTGTTATACATTCCTGTATGTGATCTGTGGGTTTGGTTTGGTGCTGCTATTTGAATCCTGTGTTAATGGGAAATTGTGTTGTGTTTGTAATCCCATTGAGTCAGGCACAGCACATGTCTGACTTACAGTAATTCACATGCAGTTGTTTTATAGTTTTTAAGTTGTTGTTAATATAGTAGTAATATTTAACAGTTGTTAAATATGTTTTTGGTTGTTTACTTTTATTGCAGGATGTGATTCCTGTCGTAGAAGGGAACAACCCTGGGTCCTTGATTACCCCCATCCCTCGTTACCTCTATTTTTGTTTATCCTTATTTTCCCTCGCCTCCCATTTTCCCTTATCTCACATTTTCCCCCTCCCCTCCCAACTGATCCCATAGTCAAGCTTTCCATACCTTAGTTGGTTGTTGTATGATTAAAAGTATAGTTTCTGGTCCGACTTATCTGAGATTGTCACACTTAGGTTTATACCTCTATGTTTGAAGTAGTGGTTCTGTTTTGGTAAGGTATCCCAATCGGTTTGGGGACATGACTTCCTCTGGTGGCATTAGGCACAATATTGGATTTGGCTGAGGCACAGAGGTTTGGTAATATCTGGAGCTCAAGCCACTGATTTTCCGCTGCGTACTACAGGGATCCATGTGTGTCTCAGGATGGTGAGTCATGTCTCCGCACTGTAAGGCTCATACTCAGATTTTGAGTTGTGTTACTTTCTATTTTCCAAGTAATAGTCTCTCTGTTGTCCAGTCCTGGTCAGCCGGCTGTATAGGTATCGTAGCAGGGTCTTAGGAGTACTCTGTAGGCTCGGCCACAACAGGCAGAGGTCTGGCTATATGCGGCAGACTGCCTATATGAATGTCAGTGATGTAGAGTGTTGATTGTCTTGTCCATAAGTAATCACACTTTGTCATCCGCACAGTTATGAATATGTGGTACAGTATTGGACTGAGATTGTCACACTTAGGTTTATACCTCTATTTTTGAAGTAGTGGTTCTGTTTTGGTAAGGTATCCCAATCGGTTTGGGGGACATGACTTCCTCTGGTGGCATTAGGCACAATATTCGATTTGGCTGAGGCACAGAGGTTTGGTAATATCTGGAGCTCAAGCCACTGATTTTCCGCTACGTACTACAGGGATCCATGTGTGTCTCAGGATGGTGAGTCATGTCTCCGCACTGTAAGGCTAATACTCAGATTTTGAGTTGTGTTACTTTCTATTTTGCAAGTAATAGTCTCTCTGTTGTCCAGTCCTGGTCAGCCGGCTGTATAGGTATCGTAGCAGGGTCTTAGGAGTACTCTGTAGGCTCGGCCACAACAGGCAGAGGTCTGGCTATATGCGGCAGACTGCCTATATGAATGTCAGTGATGTAGAGTGTTGATTGTCTTGTCCATAAGTAACCACACTTTGTCATCCGCACAGTTATGAATATGTGGTACAGTATTGGACAAAATAAAGACTGATGCATATTGTTTTTACCTTGTTTATCTAGTCTTTGCTGTTGTATTATGTTTAGTCTTTAATGTTCTAGTAATGTTGGTCATTGTCGGTCTAACAATTATAATAATTAGGTCTAAGTCTTACGCAACTTACGTTCAGCTTCTGCCGTCCCGTTGTCCTTCAGTCAGTGTCGCTGTTGATCACGCTCTGGCGTAGCTGACTGATGAACTTGGTGCAATGCTGTTGAACAAGACTTATAACACTACTGGAAAACAATAACACCTATCAGAAGTTTTAGCTAAGTGACATAACACCTGTGGACAAAATAATTACAAATAATAGATACATTAATAACATTAAAGAGCAACAAATATTGGACTAGGTTACAAAACAAGACAAAGTTCTCGCTAGCAGTCGAAAATTTACTTAAATTCTAAGTCAATTTGGAATGCTAACCGAACGGAACGTACTTTTGGGTGATGATGCAATAACCACAAAAGTGGCTCACCAACCTCCCACTAAAGATGAGGGTGAGTAAACATATTGATGGAAGGGTGCCTGTTGACTCTGGAATACTAAGCAGAACACGTATACAAATCAAGTGAAAATAGTTTAACCTGTATAAATTCAGCTCCCGTATCCTTGATGGCTTAGTCCAGATGCTTGGCTCCACTTCAGGATTCTTCAAAAGATGGTATGGATCAGCTTCACTGCCTTTAGGGCTGAACAGGAATCAGTAGAAGTTTGCTCTTCAAAAATAGTGATGCTCAAATAAGTGGTGTCAAAAAGCGCTTCCCATACTACTCATGGCACTGAAAAGTCGGATCTGAAATATATTCTTTAATCTAATACTGAGATTAGTTCAATAGAGCACTATAGTGCGTGAAGCACATGAACACGGCTCTAGCTTGATGATTTAAGTGGCTGAGTGCCATAATCTGTTTTCTTGACTGAATAGTTGAAATTTTGAATTAAAGTTCTGTGATGTGTACTTTGCCACTGCACACCTCCGTAATACGATACACAGTTCATCTAATGTGATGTTTGACTGAGAAGTGAGCTTATTTGTTGTTGTCGATGGTAGCCATCTTGGTACCCTTAAACAAGGTCATTCTTTGTCTTCAACACTTGGTGTTCACTTTCTATTTGTTTATTACTTATAGATCATTATCTTACTAGTTTCTTTCGGAATGTTCTCTATTAAACACTGCACTGACGAAACATTCTCCCTTAATTGTATCTGGGTTCACTCAAACGGACGTAATGCCCCCCAAGTGCCAAGAGCCGGAACTCATTCATCAAGGCCGACCTCTTGGGTTTGTGCCCAGGGTTTTTAAGATTTAGCAGACATATCTCAGTAGGCTCGTAGAATCACTGTACAAGTCTTTCGTGCACACAACACAAGTTCATAACGCGTCCTTAGAGTATATGTACACTTTATTACACCCAGTCCTTACCGTGGTCGCCATCATGTCCCACCAGCATCTCGCCTTCCAGTGTTCTGGACATGACCATCCCACCAACTGGCTAGCAACAGTGTGCCCATCATACCGCTAATCGGTGTTTATTTCTTGTGTTTGTTGTACACTCTGGAATCTACACATATCTGCTACAGTTAAGAATAGTCTCTACTTACAGTACACAAGTGCCCAATGAGTCACGGCGTGTTTCCCTCGCAGCCATTCACAGTGCTCAGAAAACTAGGTCAGCTCTCTCGTCACAACCGACCAACCTGTACCGGGCCATTGGCCGTCTGTTACTTCAGTGTATTGATCCTTCCCTCCTAGTTGTCTGAATCACGAACACTTCTTCATTGTTGTCTGTGACTTCAATAACTGTGACCAGCGTAAACGCTTTCAAGCGCAGAACTTCCTCAAACTTGACCATCTTCGACTCACGCCTCAGCTCAGACTGACTTCAGCGTAACCTCTTCCGGCCTCTTGCCTAGCCGCGTCACCTGACCACATTAGCTCCGCCCCCTAATGTTTGCGTTGCTCGCTTGTGTTTCTCAACTGTGTCAGTAGTTTCTACGCTTGCTGTGTGTCGCGTAATCCAATTCATGGCAGGCAGTGAATGACAAGTGACGCCCTATATTTCTGCCCGTGCATATAGAATAGACACTTACAAAAAGACAATCGTAGAAATTCAGTGACGGGAAACGGCATCCAGAGAGCACCATCAAACAGAAACATATTCGTTATATATTTCAGCATGACACCGAACGGATCAGCAGTTAAATAATTAGTTAAACACTTGTTTTGTGGTGCTGGCTCATAATTGAATAACATTTTTGTTGGAGGGCCATATGTGTAGTCACGTCTAGCCACACTTTGTTTGTTTTAAAGGTTGATAAATTTAGTTAGAAACATGTTATTTTGTTGTTTAAATGAATATGACTACTTGAGGGGATCACCTGTTGTGGAGTAGTTACCTCCCTTGTTGTTTCCATAGCGGAAGTTGTCAAGTCGGGTTTAATGCCTATGCGAATGTTTTTATTTTTGTGTGTGCCTTTCTCTGTTGTGTTCGGGGGCAGACAAAATTGCAGTATTGGGTGTCACGGTGACAACACACAGCTCAACGTCGTGCCAGGAAGCCAAGGAGACCGTTTATAATCTGAGATTGCCCGAGTAGATGTTAATATGGGTACATGTTTGTTTTTAATGTGAAGCGGCAGGGCGAAGAATACATGTTAGCGCCAAAATGTCCAACGATGGGGCGCACCTTTTTTCAGAGTTATTTCAGTGCCAAGAGAATAGAGCATGATGTCCAGGGACCGGAAACTCACATTTGTTTTAGTAAAGAATTGTGTCGTAATATGTGTTTGGTTTGTTTCTATAGCCACTCAGTATTGTGTACTTACAGTAGAGGCTGATTTGTTTTTGTGTACATCGGCGGCGATTGTGAAGATTGCAGCTTAAGGCTGATGTGTCCTTGCGAATAGAGGAGAAGTTGTTGTTTTATTATGTGTGTGACCGGGCAATTGCCTGTGGTGTCACATGAATAGTTACAATGTTTTTCAGATTCAAGGATGACTGGGCACTTTGATTGGCAGATGTCCTAGTGGGTAGCACCTATGTGAATTTGATTGTTTTTACTGTTACAGGGGAGTGGCATGTTAAGTGAATGCCTATATGACATTAATTTTTTTAATTTTTGGTGCCCCTGTGTATGCATCCATGGAGCTGGGTGTTGATTTTGATGTCAGGGTTGCTGGTTCATTTTGTATGCAGACTGCATATTCCCCATCGCTACTCATAGGATACGGTAATATATTTTGGCAGAGACTGATGATTTAATTTTAGTCACTGATATTTGATATTTGTTACTTAAAGCATCAGGTTCAGGGGATATAACTGGTAGCAGAGTTACACTGAAAGGTTTGGGGTCAATGATGAAGTCCCACTGACTTATTGTTTATCTAAATAGTCCCAGATTTACACAGGGCCTTGCCTAACACACCAAGAGTATAGATCTTTCTTGTTCAACGTGGGTCCGTCGAAAAGTTAGGAGGGGAATGTGTGAACGCCTGGTGCGTCACAAAATGGGAGGTGGGTCGTGGAATTTGGAAGTACCTAAGTTCATCGACCAGGATATGTCTTAAACGGTTAGGGAGTTCAGGGCCTCGGGCGACAAACGAACTGGTAAACCCTGGGTCACCCAGACAGAAATTAGAGTAAGATTTTTCAGCCAAAAGTAACGTAAATCTGTTCTGAACTGTCAAGTGGCCGTGAGTAACTCTAGATGTCGGAGAATTTATAGTTACAAACAGGTCAGAAATAAAACTGAGGCTGTCAAGCAACAATAGTAGAAACTAAGGCTGGCATACTTATGGCAGTGGGAACGTCCCTGAGCTGAGAAATCTTCTTCAAGGAGCATGAACTCAAACAAGGACTATGAACTTAAAAACAAGGTCGTAGCAGGGTGAAGGGAGTTAGGTTAATAATAAGATGCAAATTAAACATGCAGATTGGCCAGGCTGAGTGCTGTAAGCTGATTGGAGATTTTCCCCGCGCGACGCTGGGGAAAGACAAGTCCGCGGGGCAGCGACAGCACTGGTAGAAGCGATATATTCTTTAGGATCCAGTCAGTTTGGACAGTGTGGAACAAGCAAGAGTGCGGTTTAGCAACAGGACCCAGTGGGCTGAGGGCAGGGCTGTCGCCCAGTCCAGGAGGTAGGGATTCTGAACTTCAGCGATGGTGATGTCCTTATCCCAGGCTGCTTAGTGTCCAGGAAGATGGAGAGGCGGTATTAAAGACGGAAAAGATGGACATATCACAGTTCCGTCTGGATCGCCGGGAAAAGCAGATGGTCAAGGATCTGTGGACCATTTATTCCAGGTAAATTAGGTCTTACGGAGTGGGACGCAAATTCCGAGGATTACAAAATGACATGCAAGCCATTTGAGAGGGACTGTTGGCTAAGGAAACCGCTCATTAGTTGCAGATGATGGTTAACGTCAGATAGGACAACCATTAGCCAGAGACACTGCAATCGGAATCACACAGGACGCTAAGGTCAAACATGAATGGTAAACGTCTGGTGGGGTCCACGACAAACGAGAGGTTTAAGAGAGCAATTATAGTTCAACTATGGAACCCAGAAGGACAACGGGACGGCAGAAGCTGAACGTAAGTTGCGTAAGACTTAGACCTAATTAGTATAATTGTTAGACTATAATCAGGTATCTTAGTTTAGAGACCTATAGCAAACTACCGTAGTCGAACTCACCGCGTAATCATGAACGACCGACAAATGTCAGGACTGACTGACCCACATCTAACTAGCTAACTAACTATAATAGCAGTCTAAGCAAGGAAGCACTGACAAACTACTGAACGTTAACCCGCTAAGGAACCACGACCCGGCAAGAATCAGGACTGAATGTGACGTCCTGCAAATGACCTATATTTAAATGCCTGAAATAGAATTATGGGAGTCAAATTAATCGATTAGATGTGCAGAGTGTAGATAAACTAAATATGTAGAAGACAGGCAATAAATCACACAACAATTAATGTTAATTAGGCATAGCATAGTATGAACCGTTGAGGCAGAAGCCATGCAGCGAAAATATAAACACGATCGAAACTAGCAGACGAGAAGCGATCACCAGGTCAACCAGATCATACAAAACAGGTGGACGGGCCAGGACAGGTAATTACAATCTCGGCCAGGAACGACGGCACGGGATGGAATGCGTGTCTTTTGTCCGACCAGACGGAGGTGAACCGGGGTCGCGTTTCTGTTGTTGTGTAGTTAAGTTGGCCTTGCGGGGTACAGGCAGCGAGTTCAAATCTACACGGGTAAACGGATAAATACTTTTAGGTTTATGTTGGCTGCAGACGGCGCGTTGGGAGATAGGAAATAATAACGTTAGTTAAATATAAGTAGACGATAAATTACTGTGATGTTGTTGTAATTGCATTTCAAATGCCATTTGTTACCCACATCATGTAATTCATCATGTATGTCACACTGGTACCCTTAAATGATAGCAGCATTGGTGCTAGGTAGATAGCACATTATGAGCATCCAGAGGAGTGTTATACATTCCTGTATGTGATCTGTGGGTTTGGTTTGGTGCTGCTATTTGAATCCAGTGTTAATGGGAAATTGTGTTGTGTTTGTAATCCCATTGAGTCAGGCACAACACATGTCTGACTTCCAGTAATTCACATGCAGTTGTTTTATAGTTTTTAAGTTGTTGTTAATATAGTAGTAATATTTAACAGTTGTTAAATATGTTTTTGGTTGTTTACTTTTATTGCAGGATGTGATTCCTGTCGTAGAAGGGAACAACCCTGGGTCCTTGATTACCCCCATCCCTCGTTACCTCTATTTTTGTTTATCCTTATTTTCCCTCGCCTCCCATTTTCCCTTATCTCACATTTTCCCCCTCCCCTCCCAACTGATCCCATAGTCAAGCTTTCCATACCTTAGTTGGTTGTTGTATGATTAAAAGTATAGTTTCTGGTCCGACTTATCTGAGATTGTCACACTTAGGTTTATACCTCTATGTTTGAAGTAGTGGTTCTGTTTTGGTAAGGTATCCCAATCGGTTTGGGGACATGACTTCCTCTGGTGGCATTAGGCACAATATTGGATTTGGCTGAGGCACAGAGGTTTGGTAATATCTGGAGCTCAAGCCACTGATTTTCCGCTGCGTACTACAGGGATCCATGTGTGTCTCAGGATGGTGAGTCATGTCTCCGCACTGTAAGGCTCATACTCAGATTTTGAGTTGTGTTACTTTCTATTTTCCAAGTAATAGTCTCTCTGTTGTCCAGTCCTGGTCAGCCGGCTGTATAGGTATCGTAGCAGGGTCTTAGGAGTACTCTGTAGGCTCGGCCACAACAGGCAGAGGTCTGGCTATATGCGGCAGACTGCCTATATGAATGTCAGTGATGTAGAGTGTTGATTGTCTTGTCCATAAGTAATCACACTTTGTCATCCGCACAGTTATGAATATGTGGTACAGTATTGGACTGAGATTGTCACACTTAGGTTTATACCTCTATTTTTGAAGTAGTGGTTCTGTTTTGGTAAGGTATCCCAATCGGTTTGGGGGACATGACTTCCTCTGGTGGCATTAGGCACAATATTCGATTTGGCTGAGGCACAGAGGTTTGGTAATATCTGGAGCTCAAGCCACTGATTTTCCGCTACGTACTACAGGGATCCATGTGTGTCTCAGGATGGTGAGTCATGTCTCCGCACTGTAAGGCTAATACTCAGATTTTGAGTTGTGTTACTTTCTATTTTGCAAGTAATAGTCTCTCTGTTGTCCAGTCCTGGTCAGCCGGCTGTATAGGTATCGTAGCAGGGTCTTAGGAGTACTCTGTAGGCTCGGCCACAACAGGCAGAGGTCTGGCTATATGCGGCAGACTGCCTATATGAATGTCAGTGATGTAGAGTGTTGATTGTCTTGTCCATAAGTAACCACACTTTGTCATCCGCACAGTTATGAATATGTGGTACAGTATTGGACAAAATAAAGACTGATGCATATTGTTTTTACCTTGTTTATCTAGTCTTTGCTGTTGTATTATGTTTAGTCTTTAATGTTCTAGTAATGTTGGTCATTGTCGGTCTAACAATTATAATAATTAGGTCTAAGTCTTACGCAACTTACGTTCAGCTTCTGCCGTCCCGTTGTCCTTCAGTCAGTGTCGCTGTTGATCACGCTCTGGCGTAGCTGACTGATGAACTTGGTGCAATGCTGTTGAACAAGACTTATAACACTACTGGAAAACAATAACACCTATCAGAAGTTTTAGCTAAGTGACATAACACCTGTGGACAAAATAATTACAAATAATAGATACATTAATAACATTAAAGAGCAACAAATATTGGACTAGGTTACAAAACAAGACAAAGTTCTCGCTAGCAGTCGAAAATTTACTTAAATTCTAAGTCAATTTGGAATGCTAACCGAACGGAACGTACTTTTGGGTGATGATGCAATAACCACAAAAGTGGCTCACCAACCTCCCACTAAAGATGAGGGTGAGTAAACATATTGATGGAAGGGTGCCTGTTGACTCTGGAATACTAAGCAGAACACGTATACAAATCAAGTGAAAATAGTTTAACCTGTATAAATTCAGCTCCCGTATCCTTGATGGCTTAGTCCAGATGCTTGGCTCCACTTCAGGATTCTTCAAAAGATGGTATGGATCAGCTTCACTGCCTTTAGGGCTGAACAGGAATCAGTAGAAGTTTGCTCTTCAAAAATAGTGATGCTCAAATAAGTGGTGTCAAAAAGCGCTTCCCATACTACTCATGGCACTGAAAAGTCGGATCTGAAATATATTCTTTAATCTAATACTGAGATTAGTTCAATAGAGCACTATAGTGCGTGAAGCACATGAACACGGCTCTAGCTTGATGATTTAAGTGGCTGAGTGCCATAATCTGTTTTCTTGACTGAATAGTTGAAATTTTGAATTAAAGTTATGTGATGTGTACTTTGCCACTGCACACCTCCGTAATACGATACACAGTTCATCTAATGTGATGTTTGACTGAGAAGTGAGCTTATTTGTTGTTGTCGATGGTAGCCATCTTGGTACCCTTAAACAAGGTCATTCTTTGTCTTCAACACTTGGTGTTCACTTTCTATTTGTTTATTACTTATAGATCATTATCTTACTAGTTTCTTTCGGAATGTTCTCTATTAAACACTGCACTGACGAAACATTCTCCCTTGATTGTATCTGGGTTCACTCAAACGGACGTAATGCCCCCCAAGTGCCATGAGCCGGAACTCATTCATCAAGGCCGACCTCTTGGGTTTGTGCCCAGGGTTTTTAAGATTTAGCAGACATATCTCAGTAGGCTCGTAGAATCACTGTACAAGTCTTTCGTGCACACAACACAAGTTCATAACGCGTCCTTAGAGTATATGTACACTTTATTACACCCAGTCCTTACCGTGGTCGCCATCATGTCCCACCAGCATCTCGCCTTCCAGTGTTCTGGACATGACCATCCCACCAACTGGCTAGCAACAGTGTGCCCATCATACCGCTAATCGGTGTTTATTTCTTGTGTTTGTTGTACACTCTGGAATCTACACATATCTGCTACAGTTAAGAATAGTCTCTACTTACAGTACACAAGTGCCCAATGAGTCACGGCGTGTTTCCCTCGCAGCCATTCACAGTGCTCAGAAAACTAGGTCAGCTCTCTCGTCACAACCGACCAACCTGTACCGGGCCATTGGCCGTCTGTTACTTCAGTGTATTGATCCTTCCCTCCTAGTTGTCTGAATCACGAACACTTCTTCATTGTTGTCTGTGACTTCAATAACTGTGACCAGCGTAAACGCTTTCAAGCGCAGAACTTCCTCAAACTTGACCATCTTCGACTCACGCCTCAGCTCAGACTGACTTCAGCGTAACCTCTTCCGGCCTCTTGCCTAGCCGCGTCACCTGACCACATTAGCTCCGCCCCCTAATGTTTGCGTTGCTCGCTTGTGTTTCTCAACTGTGTCAGTAGTTTCTACGCTTGCTGTGTGTCGCGTAATCCAATTCATGGCAGGCAGTGAATGACAAGTGACGCCCTATATTTCTGCCCGTGCATATAGAATAGACACTTACAAAAAGACAATCGTAGAAATTCAGTGACGGGAAACGGCATCCAGAGAGCACCATCAAACAGAAACATATTCGTTATATATTTCAGCATGACACCGAACGGATCAGCAGTTAAATAATTAGTTAAACACTTGTTTTGTGGTGCTGGCTCATAATTGAATAACATTTTTGTTGGAGGGCCATATGTGTAGTCACGTCTAGCC
Organism: Cepaea hortensis; assembly: GCA_963921405.1. Classification (NCBI taxonomy): domain Eukaryota; kingdom Metazoa; phylum Mollusca; class Gastropoda; order Stylommatophora; family Helicidae; genus Cepaea; species Cepaea hortensis. Next base: position 65,682,644 of record OY992887.1, read on the forward strand.
ACACTTTGTTTGTTTTAAAGGTTGATAAATTTAGTTAGAAACATGTTATTTTGTTGTTTAAATGAATATGACTACTTGAGGGGATCACCTGTTGTGGAGTAGTTACCTCCCTTGTTGTTTCCATAGCGGAAGTTGTCAAGTCGGGTTTAATGCCTATGCGAATGTTTTTATTTTTGTGTGTGCCTTTCTCTGTTGTGTTCGGGGGCAGACAAAATTGCAGTATTGGGTGTCACGGTGACAACACACAGCTCAACGTCGTGCCAGGAAGCCAAGGAGACCGTTTATAATCTGAGATTGCCCGAGTAGATGTTAATATGGGTACATGTTTGTTTTTAATGTGAAGCGGCAGGGCGAAGAATACATGTTAGCGCCAAAATGTCCAACGATGGGGCGCACCTTTTTTCAGAGTTATTTCAGTGCCAAGAGAATAGAGCATGATGTCCAGGGACCGGAAACTCACATTTGTTTTAGTAAAGAATTGTGTCGTAATATGTGTTTGGTTTGTTTCTATAGCCACTCAGTATTGTGTACTTACAGTAGAGGCTGATTTGTTTTTGTGTACATCGGCGGCGATTGTGAAGATTGCAGCTTAAGGCTGATGTGTCCTTGCGAATAGAGGAGAAGTTGTTGTTTTATTATGTGTGTGACCGGGCAATTGCCTGTGGTGTCACATGAATAGTTACAATGTTTTTCAGATTCAAGGATGACTGGGCACTTTGATTGGCAGATGTCCTAGTGGGTAGCACCTATGTGAATTTGATTGTTTTTACTGTTACAGGGGAGTGGCATGTTAAGTGAATGCCTATATGACATTAATTTTTTAAATTTTTGGTGCCCCTGTGTATGCATCCATGGAGCTGGGTGTTGATTTTGATGTCAGGGTTGCTGGTTCATTTTGTATGCAGACTGCATATTCCCCATCGCTACTCATAGGATACGGTAATATATTTTGGCAGAGACTGATGATTTAATTTTAGTCACTGATATTTGATATTTGTTACTTAAAGCATCAGGTTCAGGGGATATAACTGGTAGCAGAGTTACACTGAAAGGTTTGGGGTCAATGATGAAGTCCCACTGACTTATTGTTTATCTAAATAGTCCCAGATTTACACAGGGCCTTGCCTAACACACCAAGAGTATAGATCTTTCTTGTTCAACGTGGGTCCGTCGAAAAGTTAGGAGGGGAATGTGTGAACGCCTGGTGCGTCACAAAATGGGAGGTGGGTCGTGGAATTTGGAAGTACCTAAGTTCATCGACCAGGATATGTCTTAAACGGTTAGGGAGTTCAGGGCCTCGGGCGCCAAACGAACTGGTAAACCCTGGGTCACCCAGACAGAAATTAGAGTAAGATTTTTCAGCCAAAAGTAACGTAAATCTGTTCTGAACTGTCAAGTGGCCGTGAGTAACTCTAGATGTCGGAGAATTTATAGTTACAAACAGGTCAGAAATAAAACTGAGGCTGTCAAGCAACAATAGTAGAAACTAAGGCTGGCATACTTATGGCAGTGGGAACGTCCCTGAGCTGAGAAATCTTCTTCAAGGAGCATGAACTCAAACAAGGACTATGAACTTAAAAACAAGGTCGTAGCAGGGTGAAGGGAGTTAGGTTAATAATAAGATGCAAATTAAACATGCAGATTGGCCAGGCTGAGTACTGTAAGCTGATTGGAGATTTTCCCCGCGCGACGCTGGGGAAAGACAAGTCCGCGGGGCAGCGACAGCACTGGTAGAAGCGATATATTCTTTAGGATCCAGTCAGTTTGGACAGTGTGGAACAAGCAAGAGTGCGGTTTAGCAACAGGACCCAGTGGGCTGAGGGCAGGGCTGTCGCCCAGTCCAGGAGGTAGGGATTCTGAACTTCAGCGATGGTGATGTCCTTATCCCAGGCTGCTTAGTGTCCAGGAAGATGGAGAGGCGGTATTAAAGACGGAAAAGATGGACATATCACAGTTCCGTCTGGATCGCCGGGAAAAGCAGATGGTCAAGGATCTGTGGACCATTTATTCCAGGTAAATTAGGTCTTACGGAGTGGGACGCAAATTCCGAGGATTACAAAATGACATGCAAGCCATTTGAGAGGGACTGTTGGCTAAGGAAACCGCTCATTAGTTGCAGATGATGGTTAACGTCAGATAGGACAACCATTAGCCAGAGACACTGCAATCGGAATCACACAGGACGCTAAGGTCAAACATGAATGGTAAACGTCTGGTGGGGTCCACGACAAACGAGAGGTTTAAGAGAGCAATTATAGTTCAACTATGGAACCCAGAAGGACAACGGGACGGCAGAAGCTGAACGTAAGTTGCGTAAGACTTAGACCTAATTAGTATAATTGTTAGACTATAATCAGGTATCTTAGTTTAGAGACCTATAGCAAACTACCGTAGTCGAACTCACCGCGTAATCATGAACGACCGACAAATGTCAGGACTGACTGACCCACATCTAACTAGCTAACTAACTATAATAGCAGTCTAAGCAAGGAAGCACTGACAAACTACTGAACGTTAACCCGCTAAGGAACCACGACCCGGCAAGAATCAGGACTGAATGTGACGTCCTGCAAATGACCTATATTTAAATGCCTGAAATAGAATTATGGGAGTCAAATTAATCGATTAGATGTGCAGAGTGTAGATAAACTAAATATGTAGAAGACAGGCAATAAATCACACAACAATTAATGTTAATTAGGCATAGCATAGTATGAACCGTTGAGGCAGAAGCCATGCAGCGAAAATATAAACACGATCGAAACTAGCAGACGAGAAGCGATCACCAGGTCAACCAGATCATACAAAACAGGTGGACGGGCCAGGACAGGTAATTACAATCTCGGCCAGGAACGACGGCACGGGATGGAATGCGTGTCTTTTGTCCGACCAGACGGAGGTGAACCGGGGTCGCGTTTCTGTTGTTGTGTAGTTAAGTTGGCCTTGCGGGGTACAGGCAGCGAGTTCAAATCTACACGGGTAAACGGATAAATACTTTTAGGTTTATGTTGGCTGCAGACGGCGCGTTGGGAGATAGGAAATAATAACGTTAGTTAAATATAAGTAGACGATAAATTACTGTGATGTTGTTGTAATTGCATTTCAAATGCCATTTGTTACCCACATCATGTAATTCATCATGTATGTCACACTGGTACCCTTAAATGATAGCAGCATTGGTGCTAGGTAGATAGCACATTATGAGCATCCAGAGGAGTGTTATACATTCCTGTATGTGATCTGTGGGTTTGGTTTGGTGCTGCTATTTGAATCCAGTGTTAATGGGAAATTGTGTTGTGTTTGTAATCCCATTGAGTCAGGCACAACACATGTCTGACTTCCAGTAATTCACATGCAGTTGTTTTATAGTTTTTAAGTTGTTGTTAATATAGTAGTAATATTTAACAGTTGTTAAATATGTTTTTGGTTGTTTACTTTTATTGCAGGATGTGATTCCTGTCGTAGAAGGGAACAACCCTGGGTCCTTGATTACCCCCATCCCTCGTTACCTCTATTTTTGTTTATCCTTATTTTCCCTCGCCTCCCATTTTCCCTTATCTCACATTTTCCCCCTCCCCTCCCAACTGATCCCATAGTCAAGCTTTCCATACCTTAGTTGGTTGTTGTATGATTAAAAGTATAGTTTCTGGTCCGACTTATCTGAGATTGTCACACTTAGGTTTATACCTCTATGTTTGAAGTAGTGGTTCTGTTTTGGTAAGGTATCCCAATCGGTTTGGGGACATGACTTCCTCTGGTGGCATTAGGCACAATATTGGATTTGGCTGAGGCACAGAGGTTTGGTAATATCTGGAGCTCAAGCCACTGATTTTCCGCTGCGTACTACAGGGATCCATGTGTGTCTCAGGATGGTGAGTCATGTCTCCGCACTGTAAGGCTCATACTCAGATTTTGAGTTGTGTTACTTTCTATTTTCCAAGTAATAGTCTCTCTGTTGTCCAGTCCTGGTCAGCCGGCTGTATAGGTATCGTAGCAGGGTCTTAGGAGTACTCTGTAGGCTCGGCCACAACAGGCAGAGGTCTGGCTATATGCGGCAGACTGCCTATATGAATGTCAGTGATGTAGAGTGTTGATTGTCTTGTCCATAAGTAATCACACTTTGTCATCCGCACAGTTATGAATATGTGGTACAGTATTGGACTGAGATTGTCACACTTAGGTTTATACCTCTATTTTTGAAGTAGTGGTTCTGTTTTGGTAAGGTATCCCAATCGGTTTGGGGGACATGACTTCCTCTGGTGGCATTAGGCACAATATTCGATTTGGCTGAGGCACAGAGGTTTGGTAATATCTGGAGCTCAAGCCACTGATTTTCCGCTACGTACTACAGGGATCCATGTGTGTCTCAGGATGGTGAGTCATGTCTCCGCACTGTAAGGCTAATACTCAGATTTTGAGTTGTGTTACTTTCTATTTTGCAAGTAATAGTCTCTCTGTTGTCCAGTCCTGGTCAGCCGGCTGTATAGGTATCGTAGCAGGGTCTTAGGAGTACTCTGTAGGCTCGGCCACAACAGGCAGAGGTCTGGCTATATGCGGCAGACTGCCTATATGAATGTCAGTGATGTAGAGTGTTGATTGTCTTGTCCATAAGTAACCACACTTTGTCATCCGCACAGTTATGAATATGTGGTACAGTATTGGACAAAATAAAGACTGATGCATATTGTTTTTACCTTGTTTATCTAGTCTTTGCTGTTGTATTATGTTTAGTCTTTAATGTTCTAGTAATGTTGGTCATTGTCGGTCTAACAATTATAATAATTAGGTCTAAGTCTTACGCAACTTACGTTCAGCTTCTGCCGTCCCGTTGTCCTTCAGTCAGTGTCGCTGTTGATCACGCTCTGGCGTAGCTGACTGATGAACTTGGTGCAATGCTGTTGAACAAGACTTATAACACTACTGGAAAACAATAACACCTATCAGAAGTTTTAGCTAAGTGACATAACACCTGTGGACAAAATAATTACAAATAATAGATACATTAATAACATTAAAGAGCAACAAATATTGGACTAGGTTACAAAACAAGACAAAGTTCTCGCTAGCAGTCGAAAATTTACTTAAATTCTAAGTCAATTTGGAATGCTAACCGAACGGAACGTACTTTTGGGTGATGATGCAATAACCACAAAAGTGGCTCACCAACCTCCCACTAAAGATGAGGGTGAGTAAACATATTGATGGAAGGGTGCCTGTTGACTCTGGAATACTAAGCAGAACACGTATACAAATCAAGTGAAAATAGTTTAACCTGTATAAATTCAGCTCCCGTATCCTTGATGGCTTAGTCCAGATGCTTGGCTCCACTTCAGGATTCTTCAAAAGATGGTATGGATCAGCTTCACTGCCTTTAGGGCTGAACAGGAATCAGTAGAAGTTTGCTCTTCAAAAATAGTGATGCTCAAATAAGTGGTGTCAAAAAGCGCTTCCCATACTACTCATGGCACTGAAAAGTCGGATCTGAAATATATTCTTTAATCTAATACTGAGATTAGTTCAATAGAGCACTATAGTGCGTGAAGCACATGAACACGGCTCTAGCTTGATGATTTAAGTGGCTGAGTGCCATAATCTGTTTTCTTGACTGAATAGTTGAAATTTTGAATTAAAGTTCTGTGATGTGTACTTTGCCACTGCACACCTCCGTAATACGATACACAGTTCATCTAATGTGATGTTTGACTGAGAAGTGAGCTTATTTGTTGTTGTCGATGGTAGCCATCTTGGTACCCTTAAACAAGGTCATTCTTTGTCTTCAACACTTGGTGTTCACTTTCTATTTGTTTATTACTTATAGATCATTATCTTACTAGTTTCTTTCGGAATGTTCTCTATTAAACACTGCACTGACGAAACATTCTCCCTTGATTGTATCTGGGTTCACTCAAACGGACGTAATGCCCCCCAAGTGCCAAGAGCCGGAACTCATTCATCAAGGCCGACCTCTTGGGTTTGTGCCCAGGGTTTTTAAGATTTAGCAGACATATCTCAGTAGGCTCGTAGAATCACTGTACAAGTCTTTCGTGCACACAACACAAGTTCATAACGCGTCCTTAGAGTATATGTACACTTTATTACACCCAGTCCTTACCGTGGTCGCCATCATGTCCCACCAGCATCTCGCCTTCCAGTGTTCTGGACATGACCATCCCACCAACTGGCTAGCAACAGTGTGCCCATCATACCGCTAATCGGTGTTTATTTCTTGTGTTTGTTGTACACTCTGGAATCTACACATATCTGCTACAGTTAAGAATAGTCTCTACTTACAGTACACAAGTGCCCAATGAGTCACGGCGTGTTTCCCTCGCAGCCATTCACAGTGCTCAGAAAACTAGGTCAGCTCTCTCGTCACAACCGACCAACCTGTACCGGGCCATTGGCCGTCTGTTACTTCAGTGTATTGATCCTTCCCTCCTAGTTGTCTGAATCACGAACACTTCTTCATTGTTGTCTGTGACTTCAATAACTGTGACCAGCGTAAACGCTTTCAAGCGCAGAACTTCCTCAAACTTGACCATCTTCGACTCACGCCTCAGCTCAGACTGACTTCAGCGTAACCTCTTCCGGCCTCTTGCCTAGCCGCGTCACCTGACCACATTAGCTCCGCCCCCTAATGTTTGCGTTGCTCGCTTGTGTTTCTCAACTGTGTCAGTAGTTTCTACGCTTGCTGTGTGTCGCGTAATCCAATTCATGGCAGGCAGTGAATGACAAGTGACGCCCTATATTTCTGCCCGTGCATATAGAATAGACACTTACAAAAAGACAATCGTAGAAATTCAGTGACGGGAAACGGCATCCAGAGAGCACCATCAAACAGAAACATATTCGTTATATATTTCAGCATGACACCGAACGGATCAGCAGTTAAATAATTAGTTAAACACTTGTTTTGTGGTGCTGGCTCATAATTGAATAACATTTTTGTTGGAGGGCCATATGTGTAGTCACGTCTAGCCACACTTTGTTTGTTTTAAAGGTTGATAAATTTAGTTAGAAACATGTTATTTTGTTGTTTAAATGAATATGACTACTTGAGGGGATCACCTGTTGTGGAGTAGTTACCTCCCTTGTTGTTTCCATAGCGGAAGTTGTCAAGTCGGGTTTAATGCCTATGCGAATGTTTTTATTTTTGTGTGTGCCTTTCTCTGTTGTGTTCGGGGGCAGACAAAATTGCAGTATTGGGTGTCACGGTGACAACACACAGCTCAACGTCGTGCCAGGAAGCCAAGGAGACCGTTTATAATCTGAGATTGCCCGAGTAGATGTTAATATGGGTACATGTTTGTTTTTAATGTGAAGCGGCAGGGCGAAGAATACATGTTAGCGCCAAAATGTCCAACGATGGGGCGCACCTTTTTTCAGAGTTATTTCAGTGCCAAGAGAATAGAGCATGATGTCCAGGGACCGGAAACTCACATTTGTTTTAGTAAAGAATTGTGTCGTAATATGTGTTTGGTTTGTTTCTATAGCCACTCAGTATTGTGTACTTACAGTAGAGGCTGATTTGTTTTTGTGTACATCGGCGGCGATTGTGAAGATTGCAGCTTAAGGCTGATGTGTCCTTGCGAATAGAGGAGAAGTTGTTGTTTTATTATGTGTGTGACCGGGCAATTGCCTGTGGTGTCACATGAATAGTTACAATGTTTTTCAGATTCAAGGATGACTGGGCACTTTGATTGGCAGATGTCCTAGTGGGTAGCACCTATGTGAATTTGATTGTTTTTACTGTTACAGGGGAGTGGCATGTTAAGTGAATGCCTATATGACATTAATTTTTTAAATTTTTGGTGCCCCTGTGTATGCATCCATGGAGCTGGGTGTTGATTTTGATGTCAGGGTTGCTGGTTCATTTTGTATGCAGACTGCATATTCCCCATCGCTACTCATAGGATACGGTAATATATTTTGGCAGAGACTGATGATTTAATTTTAGTCACTGATATTTGATATTTGTTACTTAAAGCATCAGGTTCAGGGGATATAACTGGTAGCAGAGTTACACTGAAAGGTTTGGGGTCAATGATGAAGTCCCACTGACTTATTGTTTATCTAAATAGTCCCAGATTTACACAGGGCCTTGCCTAACACACCAAGAGTATAGATCTTTCTTGTTCAACGTGGGTCCGTCGAAAAGTTAGGAGGGGAATGTGTGAACGCCTGGTGCGTCACAAAATGGGAGGTGGGTCGTGGAATTTGGAAGTACCTAAGTTCATCGACCAGGATATGTCTTAAACGGTTAGGGAGTTCAGGGCCTCGGGCGCCAAACGAACTGGTAAACCCTGGGTCACCCAGACAGAAATTAGAGTAAGATTTTTCAGCCAAAAGTAACGTAAATCTGTTCTGAACTGTCAAGTGGCCGTGAGTAACTCTAGATGTCGGAGAATTTATAGTTACAAACAGGTCAGAAATAAAACTGAGGCTGTCAAGCAACAATAGTAGAAACTAAGGCTGGCATACTTATGGCAGTGGGAACGTCCCTGAGCTGAGAAATCTTCTTCAAGGAGCATGAACTCAAACAAGGACTATGAACTTAAAAACAAGGTCGTAGCAGGGTGAAGGGAGTTAGGTTAATAATAAGATGCAAATTAAACATGCAGATTGGCCAGGCTGAGTGCTGTAAGCTGATTGGAGATTTTCCCCGCGCGACGCTGGGGAAAGACAAGTCCGCGGGGCAGCGACAGCACTGGTAGAAGCGATATATTCTTTAGGATCCAGTCAGTTTGGACAGTGTGGAACAAGCAAGAGTGCGGTTTAGCAACAGGACCCAGTGGGCTGAGGGCAGGGCTGTCGCCCAGTCCAGGAGGTAGGGATTCTGAACTTCAGCGATGGTGATGTCCTTATCCCAGGCTGCTTAGTGTCCAGGAAGATGGAGAGGCGGTATTAAAGACGGAAAAGATGGACATATCACAGTTCCGTCTGGATCGCCGGGAAAAGCAGATGGTCAAGGATCTGTGGACCATTTATTCCAGGTAAATTAGGTCTTACGGAGTGGGACGCAAATTCCGAGGATTACAAAATGACATGCAAGCCATTTGAGAGGGACTGTTGGCTAAGGAAACCGCTCATTAGTTGCAGATGATGGTTAACGTCAGATAGGACAACCATTAGCCAGAGACACTGCAATCGGAATCACACAGGACGCTAAGGTCAAACATGAATGGTAAACGTCTGGTGGGGTCCACGACAAACGAGAGGTTTAAGAGAGCAATTATAGTTCAACTATGGAACCCAGAAGGACAACGGGACGGCAGAAGCTGAACGTAAGTTGCGTAAGACTTAGACCTAATTAGTATAATTGTTAGACTATAATCAGGTATCTTAGTTTAGAGACCTATAGCAAACTACCGTAGTCGAACTCACCGCGTAATCATGAACGACCGACAAATGTCAGGACTGACTGACCCACATCTAACTAGCTAACTAACTATAATAGCAGTCTAAGCAAGGAAGCACTGACAAACTACTGAACGTTAACCCGCTAAGGAACCACGACCCGGCAAGAATCAGGACTGAATGTGACGTCCTGCAAATGACCTATATTTAAATGCCTGAAATAGAATTATGGGAGTCAAATTAATCGATTAGATGTGCAGAGTGTAGATAAACTAAATATGTAGAAGACAGGCAATAAATCACACAACAATTAATGTTAATTAGGCATAGCATAGTATGAACCGTTGAGGCAGAAGCCATGCAGCGAAAATATAAACACGATCGAAACTAGCAGACGAGAAGCGATCACCAGGTCAACCAGATCATACAAAACAGGTGGACGGGCCAGGACAGGTAATTACAATCTCGGCCAGGAACGACGGCACGGGATGGAATGCGTGTCTTTTGTCCGACCAGACGGAGGTGAACCGGGGTCGCGTTTCTGTTGTTGTGTAGTTAAGTTGGCCTTGCGGGGTACAGGCAGCGAGTTCAAATCTACACGGGTAAACGGATAAATACTTTTAGGTTTATGTTGGCTGCAGACGGCGCGTTGGGAGATAGGAAATAATAACGTTAGTTAAATATAAGTAGACGATAAATTACTGTGATGTTGTTGTAATTGCATTTCAAATGCCATTTGTTACCCACATCATGTAATTCATCATGTATGTCACACTGGTACCCTTAAATGATAGCAGCATTGGTGCTAGGTAGATAGCACATTATGAGCATCCAGAGGAGTGTTATACATTCCTGTATGTGATCTGTGGGTTTGGTTTGGTGCTGCTATTTGAATCCAGTGTTAATGGGAAATTGTGTTGTGTTTGTAATCCCATTGAGTCAGGCACAACACATGTCTGACTTCCAGTAATTCACATGCAGTTGTTTTATAGTTTTTAAGTTGTTGTTAATATAGTAGTAATATTTAACAGTTGTTAAATATGTTTTTGGTTGTTTACTTTTATTGCAGGATGTGATTCCTGTCGTAGAAGGGAACAACCCTAGGTCCTTGATTACCCATATCCCTCGTTACCTCTATTTTTGTTTATCCCTATTTTCCCTCGCCTCCCATTTCCCTTATCTCACATTTCCCCCCTCCCCTCCCAACTGATCCCATAGTCAAGCTTTCCATACCTTAGTTGGTTGTTGTATGATTAAAAGTATAGTTTCTGGTCCGACTTATCTGAGATTGTCACACTTAGGTTTATACCTCTATTTTTGAAGTAGTGGTTCTGTTTTGGTAAGGTGTCCCAGTCGGTTTGGGGACATGACTTCCTCTGGTGGCATTAGGCGCAATATTGGATTTGGCTGAGGCACAGAGGTTTGGTAATATCTGGAGCTCAAGCCACTGATTATCCGCTGCGTACTAAGGGATCCATGTGTGTCTCAGGATGGTGAGTCCTGTCTCCACACTGTAAGGCTCATACTCAGATTTAGAGTTGTGTTACTTTCTATTTTCCAAGTAATGGTCTCTCTGTTGTCCAGTCCTAGTCAGCCGGCTGTATAGGTATCGCAGCAGGGTCTTAGGAGTACTCTGTAGGCTCGGCCACAACAGGCAGAGGTCTGGCTATATGCGGCAGACTGCCTATATGAATGTCAGTGATGTAGAGTGTTGATTGTCTTGTCCATAAGTAACCACACTTTGTTATCCGCACAGTTATGAATATGTGCTACAGTGTTGGACAAAATAAAGACTGATGTGTATTGTTTTTACCTTGTTTATCTAGTCTTTGCTGTTGTATTATGTTTAGTCTTTGTTGTTCTAGTAATGTTGGTCATTGTCGGTCTCATTCATTGATGTTGTTACAGTCCAACAGTGTGGTCTTTTGTCTGGGGTATACAACAGTATATCCCCCGCTCAAGAAATCCTGGAAATCTTCTGTCTATTTTTCTATCCCTTTCTTTTGTTAACTGGAGGGAATATATAAGGTGCTCTTCTTCTCTTTCTTCTTATTATCTTTTTCTTCTCTGGCCCATTAAAAGTCAGTGTTGCGCTCCTTTGTCCTCCTATTCTTGATATTCACTCTTCCTGTTACATTAGGATGGATTAACCACGAAGTAGAATTGTTGAAACCATAGACTATAAATATAGCTAGCCACATAGATGACAAAGGTCATCATGATAGAGCAACACACGTGTTGTTATAATCTAGTGAGGCACACGCCGTGATTGTACTGTGACGGCTGTGAATTTCACTGGACCGGAGTGCAGAAGCTTGTGACCTAAATTCTTGGTTATATTCTAATTCATGGTTCTGTTAGAATTCTCAGTAACTAGAATTATGGTTGAGTCGATTAGAATCCTTGTTATTCCGAGTTCTTGGTTCAGGGTAAATCTATGATGTTTACAATTCATAGTCTAATCACACTCTTGATTGCTGGTTCAGAATTCTAGGTGATTGAGTTCTTGATTGATTGTTCAGAATTCTAGGTGATTGTGTTCTGGGTTGATTGTTCAGACTTCTAGGTGATTATGTTCTTATTGCTGGTTCAGAATTCTAGAAGATTGAGTTCTTGATTGATTGTTAGACTTATTGGTTCAAAGTAAAGTCTGGATTGTTAGAAAGGTCAGGAGTACAGAGTTGTGATCGCTGGGATCAATAGGAGTTAATCATAGTCTATTTCCTTTGTTCAGTAGGGAGATAGGATGCGACATGAGTGTTTCTGATACACGTTTATTGTCGGAGAGATTCACAATTAACTTCATTCAGTATAATTCTCACTCATGTTTTATTGGTCTTCATTTCTATGAAGCTTCAAAGGTTGTGTAGGGACTGGAGCTGTCGCTATTCCTTTGTCTAGTACTATATGTCATCTAGGCTGCTCATAGAGTGAAGGAACCGATATAGAACATTTCTGTATCCTCAGTGAAGTGTTTTCCTGATGATAGGTTTCTATAGAAGGTTAGGCTGAAAGTCATGAGGAAGGTATAGGCGTACTCCAGAAGCTTACGAGTGTGCGTTTGTGTCAATTTCAGCTTGAGAGGCTACCAGAGTTGCTACTGCACCACCTTGCTTTCATCACCGAGCTACTGACGAGAAGAGCCAGTGAGTGGCTGACCACTAGGCAGAAGCAGAGCAGAGTCTGGCTCCATGCAGCACTAAGATAAGTGCCTGTCACCAACCTTGCCAAAGTCCACTGACCGCTGAAGCCTTCTGTTAGGACCTAAAACTAGGTCCTATACTAGCACTAATTACAGAAGGAGCTCTAAGCACATTGACACTTACAGAGAAGTGCCAATACTTTTGTTTCTCAGCTTCAACAGCATCAAATAAACATTACATTTTTATTTTGAGTAATTTCCCAAACTGCTCTTAGACTTTTCTATTTATTAGCATACAGTTTATGTAAGCAAATGTAAGATTGATGTTTGATTATTTAGAGTGAGAATTCATTTCTTGAGTTATGATAATTCTCTGGGGACTGTAATTTAGCCCAGATAACTAAACCTGCTGTCTTTTCCCAATTGTTCAGCTTCAAGTTTTACTTTCTGGTGCATGTGACATTGTTAGGAAAATTAACACTTCCTGGGCCAAAAACCCATACTCCTAATCTACGAGCCAACACGGTCTTCTTTTCCTACAGTGGATAGACTTTCTTAAGGGTTAGTCTTTGTCTTCTACTTTGGTGTGAGGAATCTCCTCCAGTTTGAAGACTCTGCTACAACTCCTTTTTTGCAGCCCCCATGGTGGACCCTAGAAGTAGACAATGCTTGGAAAGCAAAGAGGTCTGCAGTGAAGCAGCTAAGGAATGTGCGACAGAAACCCCGAAGCTCACGAGACGAAGTGGACACAGCGGAAAATGACAAGAAAGCCCAGATGGAGGCTTTCAAGCGATGTGCTGCAGAGGCCAAGAACGTAAAATGGGAATGTTTTATGAAGGATATTGGAGGGGATAAAACACTGCGAAAATTCTGGAAACTGCACAGACAAATGCAAAGAAAAGGTCGGCCTATGACAGTGGGAACAATTTATAAAGAGGATGGTGTACGCGTGACAACAGACAAAGAGAAAGAGGAGGCGTTTCTCCAGAGATTTTAAGAGCATACCAATCATAAAAAGACACGGCACCAGGGCCTGATGGTGTCAGGTATGGTCACATGAAGGCTTTGAGTGATGTAGACATGAAGGAGATGGCCCACTGCTTTAACAAGAGCAATAAGACAGCATCAGTACCACAGGATTGGTTACATAGCTGTCTCATCCCTCTCCCAAAAGGATCATTCAAAGGATCATTCAAAGCTTAGCGGCTTTAGGATCATCATGTTGCCGGGGCCCATAAGGGAAGCAAAGAATAGCAACACTGTAGCCTACCACGCATGTCGTAAGAGACGACTAAGGAGGCTTGATGGTTCCGTCGCCCTGCTACTGAGTGAGTGCGTGGCGCGACACTGTGAGCTGTGAGTTTCGTGTGAAATGCTTTTGAATCTGCCCGAGGTTTTTTGGAATGTGACTGCATGTTCGGAGCGATGGCAGGTGGCTATGTCCCAGAATTGACCGGTTTTTGCCTTATGCAGAAATGCGTGGCTGCTGGGCTTCTGGTTGACTGCCACTGCCATCGGCGATGAACTGTATTTTCGTGGACTGTGTGGGTGAACATCTAGGAAACATCCAGATAGGAAAATGACTGCAGATTCCATCAGAGATGAGCTGGGTGTTTCGTGGGGGACTATTGTGTTGACATTCTGGCGGCGGCATTATGCACAGTGTATCTGTGCGGGCTGTTGTTTGTCGAGACTCCTATCTTTTCCACTTTTCACATTGGGCAGTGGGGGGAATTTTACATGATATTCACTGGCACAGGAACGGAGCATAATGGGGACGACCCGTTGCTGTGAAGTTGGAACTGCGACTAACTAACTAACTAACTAACTAACCCTTCAAAATACATTTGGGAAGGTTTTAGAGAAGATAGTCGCTGTTAAGCTGCAGGATTTTTTCGAAAGGGGGAAGCTTCTTCCAAGAGGCCTGGGGAGCTACAGGCCAGGAAAAGATACCTGATAAAATGCAGCCCCTTTTGCCTTTGACGTTCCAGAGTAGACAGGAAACGATGGCGGCAGCGCTTGATCTCGAGGATGCGTACAATAGAGCTCGCTATGATATTTTGATGACCGCATTTATGGAGAAGGGTGTCAATCCCTGGTTGGTGAATTGGATAGCAGCCGTCCTGCATTCTCGTCGGGTTGCTCTCCGTCTGGGTGCATGGGCGTCAGAGCCACATGTTTTAACCCCGGAACTGCCACAGGGATCTGCAATCTCACCGGTGCTCTTTAATGTGTATACGAGCAAGACTGCAAACTTAGAAGCACCGGGGGTTGGAAGGATACTAACATTTGCAGATGATATTCTTGCATATAGGCAGGGGAGAAATAGGGATCAAACAGCCCAGGAGCTACAGGTGACTGTAGACAAAGTGATTGACTGGTGCACTGAAATGAGTGCTGTATCCACCCAGAAAAGGCGGCTGTTTTGTGGTGCTCTCTGGACAACAGGATTGTGAGAGATGATGCCCCAAGCCTCACGATAGATGGCAGAAGCGTCAACAGAGAGAACAAACTGAAGTATCTGGGAATCACATTTGACAGGAGTCTGTCCTTCAAGGACCACGTGGAGACGGTTGTGACAAGATCTCAAAAGGGACTCGACGTACTTAACACTATGGCTGCAATGGACACAGAGCAGAGAATGCTCTTCACACTATATCAGCACTTGATCCTCTCAGTAATTGTTTATGGACTAGAACTGCTCACTGTCTCAAAGAGTCAGCTGGTGAAATTAGAGCGCATACAGAACGAGGCTATGCGGGTCATTCTGGGATGCACCAGAGACACCCCAGTGGTGTATATGCGGTACATCCTTGGTTTGCTGACTGTTGCTGGTAAGGCTCAAGGTGATGCAGGCGAAGGCATACCTCAGAATACCTGCTGACACAGATCACCCGTTGCATGATTCGCTGGACGCAGTTAAGGGCCAGCTACTGATAAGAGGGAAATCATGGATGGCTCAGGCGGAGGATACGATCAGACATGTGTGCCCCTTGGAGAACATTAGGCGAGGAGAGGAGTGGGTCAGAGTGCCAGCGGAGCAGTCAGACTTGTCCAGAGTTATAATTACATTGAACAGGGAGTGGCCAGCAGGGGCCACAGAAGTGGAAATCCATCAACTAATTCAGGATAATGCTCGCCCGGGTGATGTGATTATCTACACAGATGGTTCGGTGTTGAGAGATAGTAGAAGTGCCTGGGGTTTCTTGTCAAAGGTCGACGCTTGGTGCAGGAGAGCTTGGCATATGATACCACAACATCTAGCTTAAAAACGGAGGTGGAGGCAGTCAGTGCAGCTTTCCGCTGGATGGAGAATACGATACACACACACATCGTGATTGTAACTGACTCAGAAAGCATGCTGAGTAGGGTGAGGACTGGCAAGCTTCGTGCCGAGTGGCTTGCTTCGCTTCGGAAGTCACGGGTGGCAAGCATCGTCTGGATCTTTTCTCCGGTTCATTCTGATGTTCTGGGGAATGAACAGGCGGACAGATTGGCTGGCTCTGCAAAACTTGGTGGCGTATTGATGCATGATAAGGAAACATTCTGACCAGTGGAGGGATGTCGATTGGGGCGGGAGAAAGAGTGTTGGGGGGATGCATAGAGCCTGTTCTTTTGTATGGATGTGAGGCTTGGACAGAGGGCTGTCGGGCTGAACGACATCTGATGGCTGCAGAGATGTGGTTTCTGAGGAGAATGCAGGAGATGCCATGGACAGACAGAAGGGCCAGTGACCAAGTGCTACAGGAGACAAATGAACATCGTAAACTGATTGGAGAGATTAGACGTGGACAGTCAAAATTTTTTGGACATGTTGTGGGAGGAAATGGATTGGAGAACTTGGTGACAACTGGCGAGATCGAAGGGAACAGGCCAAGAGGAAGACCGAGAGGAGAGTGTCTGGATAGCTTAGCCACATGGCATGGACGAGACAGGAACACTGAGCTGATCCACGACACTGGTGATCGAGTGAAATGGCGAGTCATGACCGCCCACGCTTTCCGGCATGGCACATGATTGATTGATTGATTGAAGGCAGACGTGGTTGCGGCCTTGTGGGAGCACGCGTACGCCTCGGAGGAGCAAATGGATCACCATGGTCTGGTAAGAATGCGACATCGTGGAGTGACGAGGGGATCTGGCCGATGCTCGACGCTTAGAGGAAAGGCGAGACGCACACATAATCAGATTGCTACTGGTACTATTGGGGTTGGAACTCTTCGCTGGCTGCTGAGGATGGGGACGGAGCGCTTATGGGAATGCCCCGAATGCTGTGATGTCGGTTCCTAAATCAATCAATCAATCAATCAATGATAAATTCACACATTTAACACCAATGAAATCACAATTGAACCTCACTCAATCCACAATCATTCATCAGAAATCATAATCATTCTTGCATGGATGATAGTTCAATCAATCAATCATGTGCCATGCCGGAAAGCGTGGGCGGTCATGACTCGCCATTTCACTCGATCACCAGTGTCGTGGATCAGCTCAGTGTTCCTGTCTCGTCCATGCCATGTGGCCAAGCCATCCAGGTATTTTCCTCTCGGTCTTCCTCTTGGTCTGTTCCCCTCGATCTTGCCAGTTGTCACTAAGTTCTCCAATCCATTTCTTCTCATAACATGTCAAAAAAATTTTGACTGTCTACGTCTAATTTCTCTAATCAGTTTCCGATGTTCATTTGTCTCCTGTAGTACTTGGTCATTGGTTTTTCTGTCTGTTCATGGTATTCTTTGCATTTTCCTCAGAAACCACATTTCTGCAGCTATCAGATGCTTTTCAGCTTGACTGCTTATTGTCCAAGTTTCACATCCATACAAAAGAACAGGCTCTATGTATCCCCTCAACACTCTTTTTCTCGTTTCAATTGACATCTTTTTATTGGTCAGAATGTTTTTCATCTTGCTAAAGACTACTTTCGCCATGGCGATTCTTGTTCTAATCTCTACAAGGCATCTCCCATCAGATGTTATAACTGTTCCAAGATAATTGTACCGATTCACTTGTTGAAGAATATTTCCATTTACTTGTATATTACATTGTGGCACTTCTTCCTTCCTACAGACGACCATAACCTGAGTCTTTTTACAATTTAATTCTAACCCCAGTTGCTCACTGTGTACAACAACCGCATCTACTAATTGTTGCAGGTCCTGCGCATTGTCTGCAATTAATACTGTATCATCTGCATATCTAATGTTATTGATGTTTCGTCCTCCAATGCTGATTCCATTTATATCCTCTACATTTCTGAAAATATTTTCACTGTACAGGGAAAAAAGATCTGGAGACATCACACATCCCTGCCTAACACCTCTCTTAATTGGCTGATACTGTCCCACTTCATTATCAATCCTTATTGCAGCTTGTTGTTTCCAATATATGTTTTTTTATAAGTCTAATGTCTTTCCCATCAATTTGTAGATCTGCAAGCATATCCACCATGCTGACATGTCTAATGCTATCAAAAGCCTTTGTATAGTCAATAAAGCAAAGATGTATATCCTTGTTTACTTCTATAGCACGTTCAATAACTGATCGCAGCATATACACAGCATTTACTGTACCCTTTCCTTCTACAAACCCGCATTGTTCTTCCCCTATTTCAGGTTGTATCTTCTTCCTCATTCTTTGCATGATAATTCTTAGCAAAATCTTTGTGATGTGACTCATTATACTAATTGTTCTATGTTGATCACATTCCAAGGTTCCTGATTTCTTTGGGATTGCAATAAATATAGA
This sequence comes from Cepaea hortensis, assembly GCA_963921405.1. Classification (NCBI taxonomy): domain Eukaryota; kingdom Metazoa; phylum Mollusca; class Gastropoda; order Stylommatophora; family Helicidae; genus Cepaea; species Cepaea hortensis. Next base: position 65,700,891 of record OY992887.1, read on the forward strand.
GTTACACAATTCAGGAGGTATATCTCCAGTATCATATAATGTGTTCAGCAGTCTGGTGACTTGATCTAGTCCAAATTCTTCTAAAGCTTTAATCATTTCTGTTGTGTTGTTATCTGCACCGGGGGCCTTGCAAGCTTTCATATGCTTAAGAACATTTCGAACCTCCATCTCCAAAATTGGCGGTCCTTCATTGTTAAATCTAATATCATACTGTTCGTCTCTGTTATCATCATAAAGGTGTTTCACATAATCTGTCCATACCTGTAGAATCTGGTCTTTTTCTATTATGATTTTGCCATCTTCAGTTTTTAGACACCCTGTTGATGTACTTGTTCTTTTATTAGTAAGTTCCTGAATTCTTTTGTGCACTAATTTGGTATTTTGACTGTTGTGTTGGCTTTCAATTTCTAAGCACTTTTCCTCAAGCCATGCTTCTTTTGCCTCCTTACATAATGTTCTGACTTGTCTGTGAATTTCTTCATATTTGACAGAATTATTTTTGTTGAGTCTTCTTGTTTCCATGAGGTATAAAATTTCTTCAGTCATCCATTTCTTACGACCCACCTTCTTTAATTTTGGAATAGTTGTTTCTGCAGCCACATTGATTGAATTCTTCAACGTTTCCCATTGATCATCCACATCCTGGAATAGGATCTCTAGATCAGACAAAATTTCAAATCTGTTCTGTACTTCTATGTTGAATTTGTTTTGTATTTCCTTGTCATTACTCAATGTACACAAATCATATTTAGTGTTTCCTGTTATAAACTTGACTTTCTTCAACTTTATCCTCAATGTTCCTGTGAGTAATCTGTGGTCACTATTACAATCAGCACTGGGAACTGTTTTTGCTATTGTTAATGCGTTTCTAAATCTTCTGCTAATCAGAATGTAGTCAATCTGGTTTCTAATCCTGCTATCAGGACTCCTCCATGTCCATAATCTTCTAGGGTGTTGTTTGTGGTTCAAACAACACCCTAGAAGATTATGGACATGGAGGAGTCCTGATAGCAGGATTAGAAACCAGATTGACTACATTCTGATTAGCAGAAGATTTAGAAACGCATTAACAATAGCAAAAACAGTTCCCAGTGCTGATTGTAATAGTGACCACAGATTACTCACAGGAACATTGAGGATAAAGTTGAAGAAAGTCAAGTTTATAACAGGAAACACTAAATATGATTTGTGTACATTGAGTAATGACAAGGAAATACAAAACAAATTCAACATAGAAGTACAGAACAGATTTGAAATTTTGTCTGATCTAGAGATCCTATTCCAGGATGTGGATGATCAATGGGAAACGTTGAAGAATTCAATCAATGTGGCTGCAGAAACAACTATTCCAAAATTAAAGAAGGTGGGTCGTAAGAAATGGATGACTGAAGAAATTTTATACCTCATGGAAACAAGAAGACTCAACAAAAATAATTCTGTCAAATATGAAGAAATTCACAGACAAGTCAGAACATTATGTAAGGAGGCAAAAGAAGCATGGCTTGAGGAAAAGTGCTTAGAAATTGAAAGCCAACACAACAGTCAAAATACCAAATTAGTGCACAAAAGAATTCAGGAACTTACTAATAAAAGAACAAGTACATCAACAGGGTGTCTAAAAACTGAAGATGGCAAAATCATAATAGAAAAAGACCAGATTCTACAGGTATGGACAGATTATGTGAAACACCTTTATGATGATAACAGAGACGAACAGTATGATATTAGATTTAACAATGAAGGACCGCCAATTTTGGAGATGGAGGTTCGAAATGTTCTTAAGCATATGAAAGCTTGCAAGGCCCCCGGTGCAGATAACAACACAACAGAAATGATTAAAGCTTTAGAAGAATTTGGACTAGATCAAGTCACCAGACTGCTGAACACATTATATGATACTGGAGATATACCTCCTGAATTGTGTAACTCTATATTTATTGCAATCCCAAAGAAATCAGGAACCTTGGAATGTGATCAACATAGAACAATTAGTATAATGAGTCACATCACAAAGATTTTGCTAAGAATTATCATGCAAAGAATGAGGAAGAAGATACAACCTGAAATAGGGGAAGAACAATGCGGGTTTGTAGAAGGAAAGGGTACAGTAAATGCTGTGTATATGCTGCGATCAGTTATTGAACGTGCTATAGAAGTAAACAAGGATATACATCTTTGCTTTATTGACTATACAAAGGCTTTTGATAGCATTAGACATGTCAGCATGGTGGATATGCTTGCAGATCTACAAATTGATGGGAAAGACATTAGACTTATAAAAAAACATATATTGGAAACAACAAGCTGCAATAAGGATTGATAATGAAGTGGGACAGTATCAGCCAATTAAGAGAGGTGTTAGGCAGGGATGTGTGATGTCTCCAGATCTTTTTTCCCTGTACAGTGAAAATATTTTCAGAAATGTAGAGGATATAAATGGAATCAGCATTGGAGGACGAAACATCAATAACATTAGATATGCAGATGATACAGTATTAATTGCAGACAATGCGCAGGACCTGCAACAATTAGTAGATGCGGTTGTTGTACACAGTGAGCAACTGGGGTTAGAATTAAATTGTAAAAAGACTCAGGTTATGGTCGTCTGTAGGAAGGAAGAAGTGCCACAATGTAATATACAAGTAAATGGAAATATTCTTCAACAAGTGAATCGGTACAATTATCTTGGAACAGTTATAACATCTGATGGGAGATGCCTTGTAGAGATTAGAACAAGAATCGCCATGGCGAAAGTAGTCTTTAGCAAGATGAAAAACATTCTGACCAATAAAAAGATGTCAATTGAAACGAGAAAAAGAGTGTTGAGGGGATACATAGAGCCTGTTCTTTTGTATGGATGTGAAACTTGGACAATAAGCAGTCAAGCTGAAAAGCATCTGATAGCTGCAGAAATGTGGTTTCTGAGGAAAATGCAAAGAATACCATGAACAGACAGAAAAACCAATGACCAAGTACTACAGGAGACAAATGAACATCGTAAACTGATTAGAGAAATTAGACGTAGACAGTCAAAATTTTTTTGACATGTTATGAGAAGAAATGGATTGGAGAACTTAGTGACAACTGGCAAGATCGAGGGGAACAGACCAAGAGGAAGACCGAGAGGAAAATACCTGGATGGCTTGGCCACATGGCATGGACGAGACAGGAACACTGAGCTGATCCACGACACTGGTGATCGAGTGAAATGGCGAGTCATGACCGCCCACGCTTTCCGGCATGGCACATGATTGATTGATTGAACTATCATCCATGCAAGAATGATTATGATTTCTGATGAATGATTGTGGATTGAGTGAGGTTCAATTGTGATTTCATTGGTGTTAAATGTGTGAATTTATCATTGATTGATTGATTGATTGATTTAGGAACCGACATCACAGCATTCGGGGCATTCCCATAAGCGCTCCGTCCCCATCCTCAGCAGCCAGCGAAGAGTTCCAACCCCAATAGTACCAGTAGCAATCTGATTATGTGTGCGTCTCGCCTTTCCTCTAAGCGTCGAGCATCGGCCAGATCCCCTCGTCACTCCACGATGTCGCATTCTTACCAGACCATGGTGATCCATTTGCTCCTCCGAGGCGTACGCGTGCTCCCACAAGGCCGCAACCACGTCTGCCTTCAATCAATCAATCAATCATGTGCCATGCCGGAAAGCGTGGGCGGTCATGACTCGCCATTTCACTCGATCACCAGTGTCGTGGATCAGCTCAGTGTTCCTGTCTCGTCCATGCCATGTGGCTAAGCTATCCAGACACTCTCCTCTCGGTCTTCCTCTTGGCCTGTTCCCTTCGATCTCGCCAGTTGTCACCAAGTTCTCCAATCCATTTCCTCCCACAACATGTCCAAAAAATTTTGACTGTCCACGTCTAATCTCTCCAATCAGTTTACGATGTTCATTTGTCTCCTGTAGCACTTGGTCACTGGCCCTTCTGTCTGTCCATGGCATCTCCTGCATTCTCCTCAGAAACCACATCTCTGCAGCCATCAGATGTCGTTCAGCCCGACAGCCCTCTGTCCAAGCCTCACATCCATACAAAAGAACAGGCTCTATGCATCCCCCCAACACTCTTTCTCCCGCCCCAATCGACATCCCTCCACTGGTCAGAATGTTTCCTTATCATGCATCAATACGCCACCAAGTTTTGCAGAGCCAGCCAATCTGTCCGCCTGTTCATTCCCCAGAACATCAGAATGAACCGGAGAAAAGATCCAGACGATGCTTGCCACCCGTGACTTCCGAAGCGAAGCAAGCCACTCGGCACGAAGCTTGCCAGTCCTCACCCTACTCAGCATGCTTTCTGAGTCAGTTACAATCACGATGTGTGTGTGTATCGTATTCTCCATCCAGCGGAAAGCTGCACTGACTGCCTCCACCTCCGTTTTTAAGCTAGATGTTGTGGTATCATATGCCAAGCTCTCCTGCACCAAGCGTCGACCTTTGACAAGAAACCCCAGGCACTTCTACTATCTCTCAACACCGAACCATCTGTGTAGATAATCACATCACCCGGGCGAGCATTATCCTGAATTAGTTGATGGATTTCCACTTCTGTGGCCCCTGCTGGCCACTCCCTGTTCAATGTAATTATAACTCTGGACAAGTCTGACTGCTCCGCTGGCACTCTGACCCACTCCTCTCCTCGCCTAATGTTCTCCAAGGGGCACACATGTCTGATCGTATCCTCCGCCTGAGCCATCCATGATTTCCCTCTTATCAGTAGCTGGCCCTTAACTGCGTCCAGCGAATCATGCAACGGGTGATCTGTGTCAGCAGGTATTCTGAGGTATGCCTTCGCCTGCATCACCTTGAGCCTTACCAGCAACAGTCAGCAAACCAAGGATGTACCGCATATACACCACTGGGGTGTCTCTGGTGCATCCCAGAATGACCCGCATAGCCTCGTTCTGTATGCGCTCTAATTTCACCAGCTGACTCTTTGAGACAGTGAGCAGTTCTAGTCCATAAACAATTACTGAGAGGATCAAGTGCTGATATAGTGTGAAGAGCATTCTCTGCTCTGTGTCCATTGCAGCCATAGTGTTAAGTACGTCGAGTCCCTTTTGAGATCTTGTCACAACCGTCTCCACGTGGTCCTTGAAGGACAGACTCCTGTCAAATGTGATTCCCAGATACTTCAGTTTGTTCTCTCTGTTGACGCTTCTGCCATCTATCGTGAGGCTTGGGGCATCATCTCTCACAATCCTGTTGTCCAGAGAGCACCACAAAACAGCCGCCTTTTCTGGGTGGATACAGCACTCATTTCAGTGCACCAGTCAATCACTTTGTCTACAGTCACCTGTAGCTCCTGGGCTGTTTGATCCCTATTTCTCCCCTGCCTATATGCAAGAATATCATCTGCAAATGTTAGTATCCTTCCAACCCCCGGTGCTTCTAAGTTTGCAGTCTTGCTCGTATACACATTAAAGAGCACCGGTGAGATTGCAGATCCCTGTGGCAGTTCCGGGGTTAAAACATGTGGCTCTGACGCCCATGCACCCAGACGGAGAGCAACCCGACGAGAATGCAGGACGGCTGCTATCCAATTCACCAACCAGGGATTGACACCCTTCTCCATAAATGCGGTCATCAAAATATCATAGCGAGCTCTATTGTACGCATCCTCGAGATCAAGCGCTGCCGCCATCGTTTCCTGTCTACTCTGGAACGTCAAAGGCAAAAGGGGCTGCATTTTATCAGGTATCTTTTCCTGGCCTGTAGCTCCCCAGGCCTCTTGGAAGAAGCTTCCCCCTTTCGAAAAAATCCTGCAGCTTAACAGCGACTATCTTCTCTAAAACCTTCCCAAATGTATTTTGAAGGGTTAGTTAGTTAGTTAGTTAGTTAGTCGCAGTTCCAACTTCACAGCAACGGGTCGTCCCCATTATGCTCCGTTCCTGTGCCAGTGAATATCATGTAAAATTCCCCCCACTGCCCAATGTGAAAAGTGGAAAAGATAGGAGTCTCGACAAACAACAGCCCGCACAGATACACTGTGCATAATGCCGCCGCCAGAATGTCAACACAATAGTCCCCCACGAAACACCCAGCTCATCTCTGATGGAATCTGCAGTCATTTTCCTATCTGGATGTTTCCTAGATGTTCACCCACACAGTCCACGAAAATACAGTTCATCGCCGATGGCAGTGGCAGTCAACCAGAAGCCCAGCAGCCACGCATTTCTGCATAAGGCAAAAACCGGTCAATTCTGGGACATAGCCACCTGCCATCGCTCCGAACATGCAGTCACATTCCAAAAAACCTCGGGCAGATTCAAAAGCATTTCACACGAAACTCACAGCTCACAGTGTCGCGCCACGCACTCACTCAGTAGCAGGGCGACGGAACCATCAAGCCTCCTTAGTCGTCTCTTACGACATGCGTGGTAGGCTACAGTGTTGCTATTCTTTGCTTCCCTTATGGGCCCCGAGTAGTGTAGGAGGAGGAAAGCCAGTGCTTTTGAGGCGCACATCGCTTTTGCGCCTCAAAGGGCGATAACTCTTTTTTCCCCAAAAAGTAGGCGTTGTGAAGTGACTCATCAGAGTGGGCGTGGTCTAGTGACTCATCATAGGTGGCGTGCGTGCTCAGAGTGGGTGTGGTCAAGTAATTGTAGGTACGACATAAAAAATACGACATAAAACATCAATAAAGAAAAAAAAAAACGATCAAAAGAAGGTATATAATAATGTTAATAAAATATATATATAGAAGAAAAAAAAAACATACTAAGTGACCGCTTATAGTTAAGGGTGTGTGATGACGTGGTCAAGTAATGGTCAAGAGGTGGTCAAGTGGTGGTCATGTGGTGGAGTAACCACTTAAATTAAAGGGGAAAGTACGTGTAGTGATGTGGTGGTGGTTAAAGTGTGCGATGACGTGGTCAAGCAGTGGTCAAGTGGTCAAGTACTGGTCAAGTGGTGGTCAAGTGACGAAATTTTAGTGGAAAGTAGTTGTAATGATATGGTGATGATCGTGAGGTGGTAAATTAGTGGTCAAGCAGTGGTCAAGCAGTGGTCAAGCAGTGGTCAAGTGACGAAATTTTAGTGGAAAGTAGTTGTAATGATATGGTGATGATCGTGAGGTGGTAAATTAGTGGTCAAGCAGTGGTCAAGCAGTGGTCAAGTGAGGAAAATTTTAGTGGAAAGTAGTTGTAATGATATGGTGATGATCGTGAGGTGGTAAATTAGTGGTCAAGCAGTGGTCAAGCAGTGGTCAAGTGGTGGTCAAGTGACGAAATTTTAGTGGAAAGTAGTTGTAATGATATGGTGATGATCGTGAGGTGGTAAATTAGTGGTCAAGCAGTGGTCAAGTGGTGGTCAAGTGAGGAAAATTTTAGTGGAAAGTAGTTGTAATGATATGGTGATGATCATGAGGTGGTCAAGCAGTGGTCAAGAGGTGGTCAAGCGGTGGTCAAGCGGTGGTCAACTGGTCAAGTGACCACTTAAATTGTAGAGGAAGTTACGTGTAGTGACACGGTGGTGTTTAAAACGATCGCTGACGTGGTCAAAAGGTGGTCAAGTAGTGGTCAAGTAGTGGTCAAGGGGTGGTCAAGTGGTCAAGTGACCACTTAAATTATAGAGGAGAGTAAGTGTAGTGACACGATGATGATTAAGATGTGGTCAAGTAGTGGTCAAGTGGTGGTCAAGTGGTCGAGTGACCACATAAATTGCAGAGGAGAGTAGGTGTAGTGACATGGTGATGATCAAGAGGTGGTCAAGTTGTTAGGTCTAGAGGTTGGGGTGTCTCAGTCATGAAGTATCAAACTGTCTGCTGTGGGAAGGATGGCGCTGATCAGGGCGAGTAGGTTCTAATACGTTTATCTCTATTGTCTACAATTGGCGTGGTTGTATAGTAATAATAGTAGAGTTGTTTCGTAGTAATATTAGTCATCATCATCAAGGGTCATGTTAGGTGGTATTTGTAATGATAGTAGTAGTAGTAGTAGTAGCAATACCAACAATAGTACTAATTATCATCATCATCACGTGTCTTACCAACGGACGTATCACCCACACATTGCGATCTCCAACACCATTGAACAATTCCGGGGTTGACTCACACTACAGAAATCCCCAATTAACGGTATTACCTTCATGTAATGGTGGTACTCATAGTACCAATAGCACCAGTAGTAATAGTCACCAACATCAGCAAGAGACTTATCGCCTGACATTGGTCAGTATGACACTCCATAAACTATGATCTCCAACACCATGGATACAAATAGTAATAATATTGGTAGTAGTAGTAGTAGTAGTAGTAGTAGTAGTAGTAGTAGTAGTAGTAGTAGTAGTAGTAGTAGTAGTAGTAGTAATAGTAGTAGTAGTAGTAGTAGTAGTAGTAGTAGTAGTAGTAGTAGTAGTAGTAGTAGTAGTAGTAGCGGTGGTGGTGGTGGTGGTGGTGGTGATGGTGGTAATAGTAGGAGTAGTAGAATAGCGAGGGTGCTTGTTGTTTCACTAAGTATTTGTATATCGTATGTAGTATAAAGATAGTTTGTGTTGTATGCCATGTAAGGTGTTACTGAAATATCTGTATTTTGTAGTTCTAAGAGGTGATGACGCCATAACCCACCACGCTATAATCTTATTGATAGTGTCTCCAGTGCTGCGAAAAAGGCTCATTGTGAGATATCGATCATTTCTCACAGAGACAGCATCCGGGGTACATGCCCATTGCGAGCAAACAACGATAACGCAACGACAAGGCAAAATGGCGTCGAATATAGCGTAAAGTACAAAACTTATGAGGTCATCGATTGTCCGTTCCATCACGGTCGACAAATAGGCGCTCACTAACTTCACAATATGCTCACTCAAATAAACATATAGGATAATAAGGCACTGACCCAAACAACGAAAACGGACAAAAACAAGGGGGAAAATTGACATAACCGTCAAAATATAACACATACAAAGACAGATACAACAGTGACTAAAAAAAAAAATAATAAAAATGACACGACAAAATAATACACACACACACACACACACACACACACACACACACACACACACACACACACACACACACACACACACAATGAAAACTGAAATAACCAATGAAAAATCGCTGACACGAACACTAGAAGCTGACACAAACACTAAACAAGGTACCTAAAGAAAAGCTAAACTTTGTTAACCAAAATGTGAAAGTAGGAAAATGTGATACCCAAATGTAAAACAAATAGCAAGAGAGGAATAGCTCGTCCCAACTTATAAAAAGTAGGAAAAATATGTCAACCAAATGGGAAAAAGTTAGACCAAATACAAAAATATCTAACTCAAACTAATGAAAAGTAGGGAAACTTTATTAACCAAAGGAGGGGAAAAACCTAGGTCAAGTAGGAAAATCTGTTACCCAAAAGTGAAAAATGTCGGCCAAATACAGAAATAGTTCGTCCACACGTATGCAAACTAGAAAAATTTGTTAGTCGAACAGGATAAAATATTGCCCACGTAGGGAAATTTGAGAGCCATAAGTGAAAAAATATAATCCAAAGAGAGGAATATCTCGTTCCAACTTATAAAAAGAAGGAAAATTCTCAACCAAATGAGAAAAAGTTAGACCAAGTATAGTAACATCTCAACCGAAACTTATGAAAAGTAGGAAACTTTGTTAGCCAAATGTAAAAAATGTCGGCCAAATACACAAATACCTCGTCCGCACTTATTAAAATTAGAAAAAATGTGTTAGTCAAATACTAAAAATATTGCCCAAGTAGGAAAATTTGATAGCCAAATGTAAAAAAAAAAATATCACCCAAAGAGAGCAATATCTCGGCCAGAGTTATAAAAAGTAGGAGAACTATTTGCCAAATGGGAAAAAGTTAGGCCAAATACAGAAATATCTCAAACAAACATACAAAAAAATAGGAAAATTGATAACCAAACGGGAAAAATATTGACCAACTAGGGACATGTGTTACTCAAAGAGGAAAAATAATGACCAAGTAACGAAATACATCGTTCAAACTTATGAAAACTACGAAACTTTGTTAGCCAAATGGAAGAAACCTTGGTCAAGTAGGAAAAATCTGTTAACCAAATGTGAAAAATGTCGGCCAAATGCAGAAATAGTTCGGTCACACATATGCAAACTAAGAAAAGTTGTTAGCCAGATAGGAAAAGTATTGGCCAAGTAGGAAAATTTGAAAGCCAAATGTGAAAAAATATCACCCAAAGAGAGGAATATCTCGGCCAGACTTATAAAAAATAGGAGAACTATGTGCCAAATGGGAAAAAGTTACACCAAATACAGAAATAGCTCAACCAAACATATAAAAAATAGGAAAATTGATAACCAAACGGGAAATATATTGACCAACTAGGGAAATGTGTTACTCAAAGAGGAAAAATAATGACCAAGTAACGAAATACATCGCTCAAACTTATGAAAACTAGGAAACTTTGTTAGCCAAATGGAAGAAACCTTGGTCAAGTGGGAAAATCTGTCAGCCAAATGTGAAAAATATCGGCCAAATGCAGAAATAGTTCGGCCACACGTATGCAAACAAGGAAAGGTTGTTAGCCAGATAAGAAAAGTATTAACCAAATAAGAAAATGTGATAGCCAAAGGTGAAAAAATATCAGACAAAGAGAGAAATATCTCATCCAAACTTATAAAAAGAAGGAAAATTCTCAACCAAAGGAGAAAAAGTTAGACCAAATATAGTAACATCTCAACCAAACTTATGAAAACTAGGAAACTTTGTTAGCCAACGAGAATAAAAACCTAGGTCAAGTATGAAAATCTGTTAGCCAAATGTAAAAAATGTCGGCCAAATACAGAAATACCTCGTCCGCACTTATGCAAATTAGGAAAAATTTGTTAGCCAAATAGTAAAAATATTGCCCAAGTAGGAAAATTTGATAGCCAAATGTAAAAAAATATCACCCAAAGAGAGGAATATCTAGGCCAGAGTTATAAAAAGTAGGAGAACTATTTGCCAAATGGGAAAAAGTTAGGCCAAATACAGAAATATCTCAAACAAACATAAAAAATAGGAAAATTGATAACCAAACGGGAAACATATTGACCAACTAGGGACATGTGTTACTCAAAGAGGAAAAATAATGACCAAGTAACGAAATACATCGCTCAAACTTATGAAAACTAGGAAACTTTGTTAGCCAAAGTGAAAAAAAAAAACCTTGTTCAAGTAGGAAAATCTGTTAGCCAAATGTGAAAAATGTCGGACAAATGCAGAAATAGTTCGGTCACACATATGCAAACTAAGAAAAGTTGTTAGCCAGATAGGAAAAGTATTGGCCAAGTAGGAAAATTTGGAAGCCAAATGTGAAAAAAATATCACCCAAAGAGAGAAATATCTCGTCCAGACTTATAAAAAGTTGGAAAATTTGTCAACCAAATGGGGTAAAGTTAGACCAAATACAGAAACATCTTAACCACATTTATAAAAAAACGAGGTGAAAATGTCGACCAAATACAGAAATAACTCAACCCAATTTATAAATATGGCAACCAAACTTATGAAACGTAGGCAAATGTGTTAACCAAAAGGGGAAAATATGGTACACGTAACGAAATATCTCATCCAAACTTATAAAAAGTAGGAAAATATGTCAACCAAACGCGAACAATGTCGGCCAAATACAGAAATTTCTCAACCAAACTCATGAAAAGTAGGAACAACTTGTTACCCAAACAGGAAAAATATTGGTCAAGAAAAGAAATAGCGTGGTCAAACCTATAAAAACGTACCAACATTTGTTAACACAACTTGGCCACTTGTTCTTACAAACTTGCTCGCTGGCTCAAACAATTTTTCCACTTGCTATTACAATCGGTCGACCTATCCTATCAACTCACACACTTACCATAACAACTGTCCCTTTTCCCCAACAACGTGTCCACCGACTCTCTCATATTATCGACTCGCCCTATCAACTTACCCACTGACTCTAACAACTTCCCCACATGGGCTCACAAAATTTCCACTTGTTATTACAACTTGTCGACAGCCTCGCCCAAATTACCACTTACTCTTACAAACTGTCCCAACTGCGCGCACAAAGGTGTCTACTTGTGATTTCACGGCCTCCTCACCCCATAGATAAGTAGCCCTTATAAAATACAAATGTATCCCGCAAGTCATACAGAAGTGACCCCCATATTATCATTTAAAAAAATATTTGTGTGTGTAGGTAAGTTCATGTCTTTGACAGTTCATATTTTGTAAATGCATTTCTTCAGCATAAGATTTGTGTAAGTTCACGCCCTCATCATAAATTTTGTTGTGTAAGTTCATGTCTTCGACAGTTCATGTTTTGCTAAGCCCTAGTTTTAGTGAAAATGCAGAAGTCTATTGGCTAGAATTTCAACCTGGGTGGTCAATTACTAACACTGCCTGTGGACAACTATTCTTACCCATGCGCTAAAGTTGAGAAAATGAACTTCCGTTGAATGGAAGCTACCGCAGGCTACCACATATTACGCATGACGTCATATAAACAAAAATATAAAGTATAACAAATGAGGCAGCGCCACAATTGTTATCCTTTATATTTTTGTTTACATGACGTCATGAGTAATATGTGGTAGCCTGCGGTAGCTTCCATTCAACGGAAGTTCATTTTCTCAACTTTAGCGCATGGGTAAGAATAGTTGTCCACAGGCAGTGTTAGTAATTGACCACCCAGGTTGAAATTCTAGCCAATAGACTTCTGCATTTTCACTAAAACTAGGGCTTAGCAAAACATGAACTGTCGAAGACATGAACTTACACAACAAAATTTATGATGAGGGCGTGAACTTACACAAATCTTATGCTGAAGAAATGCATTTACAAAATATGAACTGTCAAAGACATGAACTTACCTACACACACAAATATTTTTTTAAATGACAATATGGGGGTCACTTCTGTATGACTTGCGGGATACATTTGTATTTTATAAGGGCTACTTATCTATGGGGTGAGGAGGCCGTGAAATCACAAGTAGACACCTTTGTGCGCGCAGTTGGGACAGTTTGTAAGAGTAAGTGGTAATTTGGGCGAGGCTGTCGACAAGTTGTAATAACAAGTGGAAATTTTGTGAGCCCATGTGGGGAAGTTGTTAGAGTCAGTGGGTAAGTTGATAGGGCGAGTCGATAATATGAGAGAGTCGGTGGACACGTTGTTGGGGAAAAGGGACAGTTGTTATGGTAAGTGTGTGAGTTGATAGGATAGGTCGACCGATTGTAATAGCAAGTGGAAAAATTGTTTGAGCCAGCGAGCAAGTTTGTAAGAACAAGTGGCCAAGTTGTGTTAACAAATGTTGGTACGTTTTTATAGGTTTGACCACGCTATTTCTTTTCTTGACCAATATTTTTCCTGTTTGGGTAACAAGTTGTTCCTACTTTTCATGAGTTTGGTTGAGAAATTTCTGTATTTGGCCGACATTGTTCGCGTTTGGTTGACATATTTTCCTACTTTTTATAAGTTTGGATGAGATATTTCGTTACGTGTACCATATTTTCCCCTTTTGGTTAACACATTTGCCTACGTTTCATAAGTTTGGTTGCCATATTTATAAATTGGGTTGAGTTATTTCTGTATTTGGTCGACATTTTCACCTCGTTTTTTTATAAATGTGGTTAAGATGTTTCTGTATTTGGTCTAACTTTACCCCATTTGGTTGACAAATTTTCCAACTTTTTATAAGTCTGGACGAGATATTTCTCTCTTTGGGTGATATTTTTTTCACATTTGGCTTCCAAATTTTCCTACTTGGCCAATACTTTTCCTATCTGGCTAACAACTTTTCTTAGTTTGCATATGTGTGACCGAACTATTTCTGCATTTGTCCGACATTTTTCACATTTGGCTAACAGATTTTCCTACTTGAACAAGGTTTTTTTTTTTCACTTTGGCTAACAAAGTTTCCTAGTTTTCATAAGTTTGAGCGATGTATTTCGTTACTTGGTCATTATTTTTCCTCTTTGAGTAACACATGTCCCTAGTTGGTCAATATGTTTCCCGTTTGGTTATCAATTTTCCTATTTTTTATGTTTGTTTGAGATATTTCTGTATTTGGCCTAACTTTTTCCCATTTGGCAAATAGTTCTCCTACTTTTTATAACTCTGGCCTAGATATTCCTCTCTTTGGGTGATATTTTTTTACATTTGGCTATCAAATTTTCCTACTTGGGCAATATTTTTACTATTTGGCTAACAAATTTTTCCTAATTTGCATAAGTGCGGACGAGGTATTTCTGTATTTGGCCGACATTTTTTACATTTGGCTAACAGATTTTCATACTTGACCTAGGTTTTTATTCTCGTTGGCTAACAAAGTTTCCTAGTTTTCATAAGTTTGGTTGAGATGTTACTATATTTGGTCTAACTTTTTCTCATTTGGTTGAGAATTTTCCTTCTTTTTATAAGTTTGGATGAGATATTTCTCTCTTTGTCTGATATTTTTTCACCTTTGGCTATCACATTTTCTTATTTGGTTAATACTTTTCTTATCTGGCTAACAACCTTTCCTTGTTTGCATACGTGTGGCCGAACTATTTCTGCATTTGGCCGATATTTTTCACATTTGGCTGACAGATTTTCCCACTTGACCAAGGTTTCTTCCATTTGGCTAACAAAGTTTCCTAGTTTTCATAAGTTTGAGCGATGTATTTCGTTACTTGGTCATTATTTTTCCTCTTTGAGTAACACATTTCCCTAGTTGGTCAATATATTTCCCGTTTGGTTATCAATTTTCCTATTTTTTATATGTTTGGTTGAGCTATTTCTGTATTTGGTGTAACTTTTTCCCATTTGGCACATAGTTCTCCTATTTTTTATAAGTCTGGCCGAGATATTCCTCTCTTTGGGTGATATTTTTTCACATTTGGCTTTCAAATTTTCCTACTTGGCCAATACTTTTCCTATCTGGCTAACAACTTTTCTTAGTTTGCATATGTGTGACCGAACTATTTCTGCATTTGGCCGACATTTTTCACATTTGGTTAACAGATTTTTCCTACTTGACCAAGGTTTCTTCCATTTGGCTAACAAAGTTTCATAGTTTTCATAAGTTTGAACGATGTATTTCGTTACTTGGTCATTATTTTTCCTCTTTGAGTAACACATGTCCCTAGTTGGTCAATATTTTTCCCGTTTGGTTATCAATTTTCCTATTTTTTTGTATGTTTGTTTGAGATATTTCTGTATTTGGCCTAACTTTTTCCCATTTGGCAAATAGTTCTCCTACTTTTTATAACTCTGGCCGAGATATTGCTCTCTTTGGGTGATATTTTTTTTTTTACATTTGGCTATCAAATTTTCCTACTTGGGCAATATTTTTAGTATTTGACTAACACATTTTTTCTAATTTTAATAAGTGCGGACGAGGTATTTGTGTATTTGGCCGACATTTTTTACATTTGGCTAACAAAGTTTCCTACTTTTCATAAGTTTCGGTTGAGATGTTACTATACTTGGTCTAACTTTTTCTCATTTGGTTGAGAATTTTCCTTCTTTTTATAAGTTGGAACGAGATATTCCTCTCTTTGGATTATATTTTTTCACTTATGGCTCTCAAATTTCCCTACGTGGGCAATATTTTATCCTGTTCGACTAACAAATTTTTCTAGTTTGCATACGTGTGGACGAACTATTTCTGTATTTGGCCGACATTTTTCACTTTTGGGTAACAGATTTTCCTACTTGACCTAGGTTTTTCCCCTCCTTTGGTTAATAAAGTTTCCCTACTTTTCATTAGTTTGAGTTAGATATTTTTGTATTTGGTCTAACTTTTTCCCATTTGGTTGACATATTTTTCCTACTTTTTATAAGTTGGGACGAGCTATTCCTCTCTTGCTATTTGTTTTACATTTGGGTATCACATTTTCCTACTTTCACATTTTGGTTAACAAAGTTTAGCTTTTCTTTAGGTACCTTGTTTAGTGTTTGTGTCAGCTTCTAGTGTTCGTGTCAGCGATTTTTCATTGGTTATTTCAGTTTTCATTGTGTGTGTGTGTGTGTGTGTGTGTGTGTGTGTGTGTGTGTGTGTGTGTGTGTGTGTGTGTGTGTGTGTGTGTGTGTGTATTATTTTGTCGTGTCATTTTTATTATTTTTTTTTTTAGTCACTGTTGTATCTGTCTTTGTATGTGTAATATTTTGACGGTTATGTCAATTTTCCCCCTTGTTTTTGTCCGTTTTCGTTGTTTGGGTCAGTGCCTTATTATCCTATATGTTTATTTGAGTGAGCATATTGTGAAGTTAGTGAGCGCCTATTTGTCGACCGTGATGGAACGGACAATCGATGACCTCATAAGTTTTGTACTTTACGCTATATTCGACGCCATTTTGCCTTGTCGTTGCGTTATCGTTGTTTGCTCGCAATGGGCATGTACCCCGGATGCTGTCTCTGTGAGAAATGATCGATATCTCACAATGAGCCTTTTTCGCAGCACTGGAGACACTATCAATAAGATTATAGCGTGGTGGGTTATGGCGTCATCACCTCTTAGAACTACAAAATACAGATATTTCAGTAACACCTTACATGGCATACAACACAAACTATCTTTATACTACATACGATATACAAATACTTAGTGAAACAACAAGCACCCTCGCTATTCTACTACTCCTACTATTACCACCATCACCACCACCACCACCACCACCACCACCACCGCTACTACTACTACTACTACTACTACTACTACTACTACTACTACTACTACTACTACTACTACTACTACTACTACTACTACTACTACTATTACTACTACTACTACTACTACTACTACTACTACTACTACTACTACTACTACTACTACTACTACTACTACTACCAATATTATTACTATTTGTATCCATGGTGTTGGAGATCATAGTTTATGGAGTGTCATACTGACCAATGTCAGGCGATAAGTCTCTTGCTGATGTTGGTGACTATTACTACTGGTGCTATTGGTACTATGAGTACCACCATTACATGAAGGTAATACCGTTAATTGGGGATTTCTGTAGTGTGAGTCAACCCCGGAATTGTTCAATGGTGTTGGAGATCGCAATGTGTGGGTGATACGTCCGTTGGTAAGACACGTGATGATGATGATAATTAGTACTATTGTTGGTATTGCTACTACTACTACTACTACTATCATTACAAATACCACCTAACATGACCCTTGATGATGATGACTAATATTACTACGAAACAACTCTACTATTATTACTATACAACCACGCCAATTGTAGACAATAGAGATAAACGTATTAGAACCTACTCGCCCTGATCAGCGCCATCCTTCCCACAGCAGACAGTTTAATACTTCATGACTGAGACACCCCAACCTCTAGACCTAACAACTTGACCACCTCTTGATCATCACCATGTCACTACACCTACTCTCCTCTGCAATTTATGTGGTCACTCGACCACTTGACCACCACTTGACCACTACTTGACCACATCTTAATCATCATCGTGTCACTACACTTACTCTCCTCTATAATTTAAGTGGTCACTTGACCACTTGACCACCCCTTGACCACTACTTGACCACTACTTGACCACCTTTTGACCACGTCAGCGATCGTTTTAAACACCACCGTGTCACTACACGTAACTTCCTCTACAATTTAAGTGGTCACTTGACCAGTTGACCACCGCTTGACCACCGCTTGACCACCTCTTGACCACTGCTTGACCACCTCATGATCATCACCATATCATTACAACTACTTTCCACTAAAATTTTCCTCACTTGACCACCACTTGACCACTGCTTGACCACTAATTTACCACCTCACGATCATCACCATATCATTACAACTACTTTCCACTAAAATTTCGTCACTTGACCACCACTTGACCACTGCTTGACCACTGCTTGACCACTAATTTACCACCTCACGATCATCACCATATCATTACAACTACTTTCCACTAAAATTTTCCTCACTTGACCACTGCTTGACCACTGCTTGACCACTAATTTACCACCTCACGATCATCACCATATCATTACAACTACTTTCCACTAAAATTTCGTCACTTGACCACTGCTTGACCACTGCTTGACCACTGCTTGACCACTAATTTACCACCTCACGATCATCACCATATCATTACAACTACTTTCCACTAAAATTTCGTCACTTGACCACCACTTGACCAGTACTTGACCACTTGACCACTGCTTGACCACGTCATCGCACACTTTAACCACCACCACATCACTACACGTACTTTCCCCTTTAATTTAAGTGGTTACTCCACCACATGACCACCACTTGACCACCTCTTGACCATTACTTGACCACGTCATCACACACCCTTAACTATAAGCGGTCACTTAGTATGTTTTTTTTTTCTTCTATATATATATTTTATTAACATTATTATATACCTTCTTTTGATCGTTTTTTTTTTCTTTATTGATGTTTTATGTCGTATTTTTTATGTCGTACCTACAATTACTTGACCACACCCACTCTGAGCACGCACGCCACCTATGATGAGTCACTAGACCACGCCCACTCTGATGAGTCACTTCACAACGCCTACTTTTTGGGGAAAAAAGAGTTATCGCCCTTTGAGGCGCAAAAGCGATGTGCGCCTCAAAAGCACTGGCTTTCCTCCTCCTACACTACTGCCCCGGCAACATGATGATCCTAAAGCCGCTAAGCTTTGAATGATCCTTTGAATGATCCTTTTGGGAGAGGGATGAGACAGCTATGTAACCAATCCTGTGGTACTGATGCTGTCTTATTGCTCTTGTTAAAGCAGTGGGCCATCTCCTTCATGTCTACATCACTCAAAGCCTTCATGTGACCATACCTGACACCATCAGGCCCTGGTGCCGTGTCTTTTTATGATTGGTATGCTCTTAAAATCTCTGGAGAAACGCCTCCTCTTTCTCTTTGTCTGTTGTCACGCGTACACCATCCTCTTTATAAATTGTTCCCACTGTCATAGGCCGACCTTTTCTTTGCATTTGTCTGTGCAGTTTCCAGAATTTTCGCAGTGTTTTATCCCCTCCAATATCCTTCATAAAACATTCCCATTTTACGTTCTTGGCCTCTGCAGCACATCGCTTGAAAGCCTCCATCTGGGCTTTCTTGTCATTTTCCGCTGTGTCCACTTCGTCTCGTGAGCTTCGGGGTTTCTGTCGCACATTCCTTAGCTGCTTCACTGCAGACCGCTTTGCTTTCCAAGCATTGTCTACTTCTAGGGTCCACCATGGGGGCTGCAAAAAAGGAGTTGTAGCAGAGTCTTCAAACTGGAGGAGATTCCTCACACCAAAGTAGAAGACAAAGACTAACCCTTAAGAAAGTCTATCCACTGTAGGAAAAGAAGACCGTGTTGGCTCGTAGATTAGGAGTATGGGTTTTTGGCCCAGGAAGTGTTAATTTTCCTAACAATGTCACATGCACCAGAAAGTAAAACTTGAAGCTGAACAATTGGGAAAAGACAGCAGGTTTAGTTATCTGGGCTAAATTACAGTCCCCAGAGAATTATCATAACTCAAGAAATGAATTCTCACTCTAAATAATCAAACATCAATCTTACATTTGCTTACATAAACTGTATGCTAATAAATAGAAAAGTCTAAGAGCAGTTTGGGAAATTACTCAAAATAAAAATGTAATGTTTATTTGATGCTGTTGAAGCTGAGAAACAAAAGTATTGGCACTTCTCTGTAAGTGTCAATGTGCTTAGAGCTCCTTCTGTAATTAGTGCTAGTATAGGACCTAGTTTTAGGTCCTAACAGAAGGCTTCAGCGGTCAGTGGACTTTGGCAAGGTTGGTGACAGGCACTTATCTTAGTGCTGCATGGAGCCAGACTCTGCTCTGCTTCTGCCTAGTGGTCAGCCACTCACTGGCTCTTCTCGTCAGTAGCTCGGTGATGAAAGCAAGGTGGTGCAGTAGCAACTCTGGTAGCCTCTCAAGCTGAAATTGACACAAACGCACACTCGTAAGCTTCTGGAGTACGCCTATACCTTCCTCATGACTTTCAGCCTAACCTTCTATAGAAACCTATCATCAGGAAAACACTTCACTGAGGATACAGAAATGTTCTATATCGGTTCCTTCACTCTATGAGCAGCCTAGATGACATATAGTACTAGACAAAGGAATAGCGACAGCTCCAGTCCCTACACAACCTTTGAAGCTTCATAGAAATGAAGACCAATAAAACATGAGTGAGAATTATACTGAATGAAGTTAATTGTGAATCTCTCCGACAATAAACGTGTATCAGAAACACTCATGTCGCATCCTATCTCCCTACTGAACAAAGGAAATAGACTATGATTAACTCCTATTGATCCCAGCGATCACAACTCTGTACTCCTGACCTTTCTAACAATCCAGACTTTACTTTGAACCAATAAGTCTAACAATCAATCAAGAACTCAATCTTCTAGAATTCTGAACCAGCAATAAGAACATAATCACCTAGAAGTCTGAACAATCAACCCAGAACACAATCACCTAGAATTCTGAACAATCAATCAAGAACTCAATCACCTAGAATTCTGAACCAGCAATCAAGAGTGTGATTAGACTATGAATTGTAAACATCATAGATTTACCCTGAACCAAGAACTCGGAATAACAAGGATTCTAATCGACTCAACCATAATTCTAGTTACTGAGAATTCTAACAGAACCATGAATTAGAATATAACCAAGAATTTAGGTCACAAGCTTCTGCACTCCGGTCCAGTGAAATTCACAGCCGTCACAGTACAATCACGGCGTGTGCCTCACTAGATTATAACAACACGTGTGTTGCTCTATCATGATGACCTTTGTCATCTATGTGGCTAGCTATATTTATAGTCTATGGTTTCAACAATTCTACTTCGTGGTTAATCCATCCTAATGTAACAGGAAGAGTGAATATCAAGAATAGGAGGACAAAGGAGCGCAACACTGACTTTTAATGGGCCAGAGAAGAAAAAGATAATAAGAAGAAAGAGAAGAAGAGCACCTTATATATTCCCTCCAGTTAACAAAAGAAAGGGATAGAAAAATAGACAGAAGATTTCCAGGATTTCTTGAGCGGGGGATATACTGTTGTATACCCCAGACAAAAGACCACACTGTTGGACTGTAACAACATCAATGAATGAGACCGACAATGACCAACATTACTAGAACAACAAAGACTAAACATAATACAACAGCAAAGACTAGATAAACAAGGTAAAAACAATACACATCAGTCTTTATTTTGTCCAACACTGTAGCACATATTCATAACTGTGCGGATGACAAAGTGTGGTTACTTATGGACAAGACAATCAACACTCTACATCACTGACATTCATATAGGCAGTCTGCCGCATATAGCCAGACCTCTGCCTGTTGTGGCCGAGCCTACAGAGTACTCCTAAGACCCTGCTGCGATACCTATACAGCCGGCTGACTAGGACTGGACAACAGAGAGACCATTACTTGGAAAATAGAAAGTAACACAACTCTAAATCTGAGTATGAGCCTTACAGTGTGGAGACAGGACTCACCATCCTGAGACACACATGGATCCCTTAGTACGCAGCGGATAATCAGTGGCTTGAGCTCCAGATATTACCAAACCTCTGTGCCTCAGCCAAATCCAATATTGCGCCTAATGCCACCAGAGGAAGTCATGTCCCCAAACCGACTGGGACACCTTACCAAAACAGAACCACTACTTCAAAAATAGAGGTATAAACCTAAGTGTGACAATCTCAGATAAGTCGGACCAGAAACTATACTTTTAATCATACAACAACCAACTAAGGTATGGAAAGCTTGACTATGGGATCAGTTGGGAGGGGAGGGGGGAAATGTGAGATAAGGGAAATGGGAGGCGAGGGAAAATAGGGATAAACAAAAATAGAGGTAACGAGGGATATGGGTAATCAAGGACCTAGGGTTGTTCCCTTCTACGACAGGAATCACATCCTGCAATAAAAGTAAACAACCAAAAACATATTTAACAACTGTTAAATATTACTACTATATTAACAACAACTTAAAAACTATAAAACAACTGCATGTGAATTACTGGAAGTCAGACATGTGTTGTGCCTGACTCAATGGGATTACAAACACAACACAATTTCCCATTAACACTGGATTCAAATAGCAGCACCAAACCAAACCCACAGATCACATACAGGAATGTATAACACTCCTCTGGATGCTCATAATGTGCTATCTACCTAGCACCAATGCTGCTATCATTTAAGGGTACCAGTGTGACATACATGATGAATTACATGATGTGGGTAACAAATGGCATTTGAAATGCAATTACAACAACATCACAGTAATTTATCGTCTACTTATATTTAACTAACGTTATTATTTCCTATCTCCCAACGCGCCGTCTGCAGCCAACATAAACCTAAAAGTATTTATCCGTTTACCCGTGTAGATTTGAACTCGCTGCCTGTACCCCGCAAGGCCAACTTAACTACACAACAACAGAAACGCGACCCCGGTTCACCTCCGTCTGGTCGGACAAAAGACACGCATTCCATCCCGTGCCGTCGTTCCTGGCCGAGATTGTAATTACCTGTCCTGGCCCGTCCACCTGTTTTGTATGATCTGGTTGACCTGGTGATCGCTTCTCGTCTGCTAGTTTCGATCGTGTTTATATTTTCGCTGCATGGCTTCTGCCTCAACGGTTCATACTATGCTATGCCTAATTAACATTAATTGTTGTGTGATTTATTGCCTGTCTTCTACATATTTAGTTTATCTACACTCTGCACATCTAATCGATTAATTTGACTCCCATAATTCTATTTCAGGCATTTAAATATAGGTCATTTGCAGGACGTCACATTCAGTCCTGATTCTTGCCGGGTCGTGGTTCCTTAGCGGGTTAACGTTCAGTAGTTTGTCAGTGCTTCCTTGCTTAGACTGCTATTATAGTTAGTTAGCTAGTTAGATGTGGGTCAGTCAGTCCTGACATTTGTCGGTCGTTCATGATTACGCGGTGAGTTCGACTACGGTAGTTTGCTATAGGTCTCTAAACTAAGATACCTGATTATAGTCTAACAATTATACTAATTAGGTCTAAGTCTTACGCAACTTACGTTCAGCTTCTGCCGTCCCGTTGTCCTTCTGGGTTCCATAGTTGAACTATAATTGCTCTCTTAAACCTCTCGTTTGTCGTGGACCCCACCAGACGTTTACCATTCATGTTTGACCTTAGCGTCCTGTGTGATTCCGATTGCAGTGTCTCTGGCTAATGGTTGTCCTATCTGACGTTAACCATCATCTGCAACTAATGAGCGGTTTCCTTAGCCAACAGTCCCTCTCAAATGGCTTGCATGTCATTTTGTAATCCTCGGAATTTGCGTCCCACTCCGTAAGACCTAATTTACCTGGAATAAATGGTCCACAGATCCTTGACCATCTGCTTTTCCCGGCGATCCAGACGGAACTGTGATATGTCCATCTTTTCCGTCTTTAATACCGCCTCTCCATCTTCCTGGACACTAAGCAGCCTGGGATAAGGACATCACCATCGCTGAAGTTCAGAATCCCTACCTCCTGGACTGGGCGACAGCCCTGCCCTCAGCCCACTGGGTCCTGTTGCTAAACCGCACTCTTGCTTGTTCCACACTGTCCAAACTGACTGGATCCTAAAGAATATATCGCTTCTACCAGTGCTGTCGCTGCCCCGCGGACTTGTCTTTCCCCAGCGTCGCGCGGGGAAAATCTCCAATCAGCTTACAGCACTCAGCCTGGCCAATCTGCATGTTTAATTTGCATCTTATTATTAACCTAACTCCCTTCACCCTGCTACGACCTTGTTTTTAAGTTCATAGTCCTTGTTTGAGTTCATGCTCCTTGAAGAAGATTTCTCAGCTCAGGGACGTTCCCACTGCCATAAGTATGCCAGCCTTAGTTTCTACTATTGTTGCTTGACAGCCTCAGTTTTATTTCTGACCTGTTTGTAACTATAAATTCTCCGACATCTAGAGTTACTCACGGCCACTTGACAGTTCAGAACAGATTTACGTTACTTTTGGCTGAAAAATCTTACTCTAATTTCTGTCTGGGTGACCCAGGGTTTACCAGTTCGTTTGGCGCCCGAGGCCCTGAACTCCCTAACCGTTTAAGACATATCCTGGTCGATGAACTTAGGTACTTCCAAATTCCACGACCCACCTCCCATTTTGTGACGCACCAGGCGTTCACACATTCCCCTCCTAACTTTTCGACGGACCCACGTTGAACAAGAAAGATCTATACTCTTGGTGTGTTAGGCAAGGCCCTGTGTAAATCTGGGACTATTTAGATAAACAATAAGTCAGTGGGACTTCATCATTGACCCCAAACCTTTCAGTGTAACTCTGCTACCAGTTATATCCCCTGAACCTGATGCTTTAAGTAACAAATATCAAATATCAGTGACTAAAATTAAATCATCAGTCTCTGCCAAAATATATTACCGTATCCTATGAGTAGCGATGGGGAATATGCAGTCTGCATACAAAATGAACCAGCAACCCTGACATCAAAATCAACACCCAGCTCCATGGATGCATACACAGGGGCACCAAAAATTTAAAAAATTAATGTCATATAGGCATTCACTTAACATGCCACTCCCCTGTAACAGTAAAAACAATCAAATTCACATAGGTGCTACCCACTAGGACATCTGCCAATCAAAGTGCCCAGTCATCCTTGAATCTGAAAAACATTGTAACTATTCATGTGACACCACAGGCAATTGCCCGGTCACACACATAATAAAACAACAACTTCTCCTCTATTCGCAAGGACACATCAGCCTTAAGCTGCAATCTTCACAATCGCCGCCGATGTACACAAAAACAAATCAGCCTCTACTGTAAGTACACAATACTGAGTGGCTATAGAAACAAACCAAACACATATTACGACACAATTCTTTACTAAAACAAATGTGAGTTTCCGGTCCCTGGACATCATGCTCTATTCTCTTGGCACTGAAATAACTCTGAAAAAAGGTGCGCCCCATCGTTGGACATTTTGGCGCTAACATGTATTCTTCGCCCTGCCGCTTCACATTAAAAACAAACATGTACCCATATTAACATCTACTCGGGCAATCTCAGATTATAAACGGTCTCCTTGGCTTCCTGGCACGACGTTGAGCTGTGTGTTGTCACCGTGACACCCAATACTGCAATTTTGTCTGCCCCCGAACACAACAGAGAAAGGCACACACAAAAATAAAAACATTCGCATAGGCATTAAACCCGACTTGACAACTTCCGCTATGGAAACAACAAGGGAGGTAACTACTCCACAACAGGTGATCCCCTCAAGTAGTCATATTCATTTAAACAACAAAATAACATGTTTCTAACTAAATTTATCAACCTTTAAAACAAACAAAGTGTGGCTAGACGTGACTACACATATGGCCCTCCAACAAAAATGTTATTCAATTATGAGCCAGCACCACAAAACAAGTGTTTAACTAATTATTTAACTGCTGATCCGTTCGGTGTCATGCTGAAATATATAACGAATATGTTTCTGTTTGATGGTGCTCTCTGGATGCCGTTTCCCGTCACTGAATTTCTACGATTGTCTTTTTGTAAGTGTCTATTCTATATGCACGGGCAGAAATATAGGGCGTCACTTGTCATTCACTGCCTGCCATGAATTGGATTACGCGACACACAGCAAGCGTAGAAACTACTGACACAGTTGAGAAACACAAGCGAGCAACGCAAACATTAGGGGGCGGAGCTAATGTGGTCAGGTGACGCGGCTAGGCAAGAGGCCGGAAGAGGTTACGCTGAAGTCAGTCTGAGCTGAGGCGTGAGTCGAAGATGGTCAAGTTTGAGGAAGTTCTGCGCTTGAAAGCGTTTACGCTGGTCACAGTTATTGAAGTCACAGACAACAATGAAGAAGTGTTCGTGATTCAGACAACTAGGAGGGAAGGATCAATACACTGAAGTAACAGACGGCCAATGGCCCGGTACAGGTTGGTCGGTTGTGACGAGAGAGCTGACCTAGTTTTCTGAGCACTGTGAATGGCTGCGAGGGAAACACGCCGTGACTCATTGGGCACTTGTGTACTGTAAGTAGAGACTATTCTTAACTGTAGCAGATATGTGTAGATTCCAGAGTGTACAACAAACACAAGAAATAAACACCGATTAGCGGTATGATGGGCACACTGTTGCTAGCCAGTTGGTGGGATGGTCATGTCCAGAACACTGGAAGGCGAGATGCTGGTGGGACATGATGGCGACCACGGTAAGGACTGGGTGTAATAAAGTGTACATATACTCTAAGGACGCGTTATGAACTTGTGTTGTGTGCACGAAAGACTTGTACAGTGATTCTACGAGCCTACTGAGATATGTCTGCTAAATCTTAAAAACCCTGGGCACAAACCCAAGAGGTCGGCCTTGATGAATGAGTTCCGGCTCTTGGCACTTGGGGGGCATTACGTCCGTTTGAGTGAACCCAGATACAATCAAGGGAGAATGTTTCGTCAGTGCAGTGTTTAATAGAGAACATTCCGAAAGAAACTAGTAAGATAATGATCTATAAGTAATAAACAAATAGAAAGTGAACACCAAGTGTTGAAGACAAAGAATGACCTTGTTTAAGGGTACCAAGATGGCTACCATCGACAACAACAAATAAGCTCACTTCTCAGTCAAACATCACATTAGATGAACTGTGTATCGTATTACGGAGGTGTGCAGTGGCAAAGTACACATCACAGAACTTTAATTCAAAATTTCAACTATTCAGTCAAGAAAACAGATTATGGCACTCAGCCACTTAAATCATCAAGCTAGAGCCGTGTTCATGTGCTTCACGCACTATAGTGCTCTATTGAACTAATCTCAGTATTAGATTAAAGAATATATTTCAGATCCGACTTTTCAGTGCCATGAGTAGTATGGGAAGCGCTTTTTGACACCACTTATTTGAGCATCACTATTTTTGAAGAGCAAACTTCTACTGATTCCTGTTCAGCCCTAAAGGCAGTGAAGCTGATCCATACCATCTTTTGAAGAATCCTGAAGTGGAGCCAAGCATCTGGACTAAGCCATCAAGGATACGGGAGCTGAATTTATACAGGTTAAACTATTTTCACTTGATTTGTATACGTGTTCTGCTTAGTATTCCAGAGTCAACAGGCACCCTTCCATCAATATGTTTACTCACCCTCATCTTTAGTGGGAGGTTGGTGAGCCACTTTTGTGGTTATTGCATCATCACCCAAAAGTACGTTCCGTTCGGTTAGCATTCCAAATTGACTTAGAATTTAAGTAAATTTTCGACTGCTAGCGAGAACTTTGTCTTGTTTTGTAACCTAGTCCAATATTTGTTGCTCTTTAATGTTATTAATGTATCTATTATTTGTAATTATTTTGTCCACAGGTGTTATGTCACTTAGCTAAAACTTCTGATAGGTGTTATTGTTTTCCAGTAGTGTTATAAGTCTTGTTCAACAGCATTGCACCAAGTTCATCAGTCAGCTACGCCAGAGCGTGATCAACAGCGACACTGACTGAAGGACAACGGGACGGCAGAAGCTGAACGTAAGTTGCGTAAGACTTAGACCTAATTATTATAATTGTTAGACCGACAATGACCAACATTACTAGAACATTAAAGACTAAACATAATACAACAGCAAAGACTAGATAAACAAGGTAAAAACAATATGCATCAGTCTTTATTTTGTCCAATACTGTACCACATATTCATAACTGTGCGGATGACAAAGTGTGGTTACTTATGGACAAGACAATCAACACTCTACATCACTGACATTCATATAGGCAGTCTGCCGCATATAGCCAGACCTCTGCCTGTTGTGGCCGAGCCTACAGAGTACTCCTAAGACCCTGCTACGATACCTATACAGCCGGCTGACCAGGACTGGACAACAGAGAGACTATTACTTGCAAAATAGAAAGTAACACAACTCAAAATCTGAGTATTAGCCTTACAGTGCGGAGACATGACTCACCATCCTGAGACACACATGGATCCCTGTAGTACGTAGCGGAAAATCAGTGGCTTGAGCTCCAGATATTACCAAACCTCTGTGCCTCAGCCAAATCGAATATTGTGCCTAATGCCACCAGAGGAAGTCATGTCCCCCAAACCGATTGGGATACCTTACCAAAACAGAACCACTACTTCAAAAATAGAGGTATAAACCTAAGTGTGACAATCTCAGTCCAATACTGTACCACATATTCATAACTGTGCGGATGACAAAGTGTGATTACTTATGGACAAGACAATCAACACTCTACATCACTGACATTCATATAGGCAGTCTGCCGCATATAGCCAGACCTCTGCCTGTTGTGGCCGAGCCTACAGAGTACTCCTAAGACCCTGCTACGATACCTATACAGCCGGCTGACCAGGACTGGACAACAGAGAGACTATTACTTGGAAAATAGAAAGTAACACAACTCAAAATCTGAGTATGAGCCTTACAGTGCGGAGACATGACTCACCATCCTGAGACACACATGGATCCCTGTAGTACGCAGCGGAAAATCAGTGGCTTGAGCTCCAGATATTACCAAACCTCTGTGCCTCAGCCAAATCCAATATTGTGCCTAATGCCACCAGAGGAAGTCATGTCCCCAAACCGATTGGGATACCTTACCAAAACAGAACCACTACTTCAAACATAGAGGTATAAACCTAAGTGTGACAATCTCAGATAAGTCGGACCAGAAACTATACTTTTAATCATACAACAACCAACTAAGGTATGGAAAGCTTGACTATGGGATCAGTTGGGAGGGGAGGGGGAAAATGTGAGATAAGGGAAAATGGGAGGCGAGGGAAAATAAGGATAAACAAAAATAGAGGTAACGAGGGATGGGGGTAATCAAGGACCCAGGGTTGTTCCCTTCTACGACAGGAATCACATCCTGCAATAAAAGTAAACAACCAAAAACATATTTAACAACTGTTAAATATTACTACTATATTAACAACAACTTAAAAACTATAAAACAACTGCATGTGAATTACTGGAAGTCAGACATGTGTTGTGCCTGACTCAATGGGATTACAAACACAACACAATTTCCCATTAACACTGGATTCAAATAGCAGCACCAAACCAAACCCACAGATCACATACAGGAATGTATAACACTCCTCTGGATGCTCATAATGTGCTATCTACCTAGCACCAATGCTGCTATCATTTAAGGGTACCAGTGTGACATACATGATGAATTACATGATGTGGGTAACAAATGGCATTTGAAATGCAATTACAACAACATCACAGTAATTTATCGTCTACTTATATTTAACTAACGTTATTATTTCCTATCTCCCAACGCGCCGTCTGCAGCCAACATAAACCTAAAAGTATTTATCCGTTTACCCGTGTAGATTTGAACTCGCTGCCTGTACCCCGCAAGGCCAACTTAACTACACAACAACAGAAACGCGACCCCGGTTCACCTCCGTCTGGTCGGACAAAAGACACGCATTCCATCCCGTGCCGTCGTTCCTGGCCGAGATTGTAATTACCTGTCCTGGCCCGTCCACCTGTTTTGTATGATCTGGTTGACCTGGTGATCGCTTCTCGTCTGCTAGTTTCGATCGTGTTTATATTTTCGCTGCATGGCTTCTGCCTCAACGGTTCATACTATGCTATGCCTAATTAACATTAATTGTTGTGTGATTTATTGCCTGTCTTCTACATATTTAGTTTATCTACACTCTGCACATCTAATCGATTAATTTGACTCCCATAATTCTATTTCAGGCATTTAAATATAGGTCATTTGCAGGACGTCACATTCAGTCCTGATTCTTGCCGGGTCGTGGTTCCTTAGCGGGTTAACGTTCAGTAGTTTGTCAGTGCTTCCTTGCTTAGACTGCTATTATAGTTAGTTAGCTAGTTAGATGTGGGTCAGTCAGTCCTGACATTTGTCGGTCGTTCATGATTACGCGGTGAGTTCGACTACGGTAGTTTGCTATAGGTCTCTAAACTAAGATACCTGATTATAGTCTAACAATTATACTAATTAGGTCTAAGTCTTACGCAACTTACGTTCAGCTTCTGTCGTCCCGTTGTCCTTCTGGGTTCCATAGTTGAACTATAATTGCTCTCTTAAACCTCTCGTTTGTCGTGGACCCCACCAGACGTTTACCATTCATGTTTGACCTTAGCGTCCTGTGTGATTCCGATTGCAGTGTCTCTGGCTAATGGTTGTCCTATCTGACGTTAACCATCATCTGCAACTAATGAGCGGTTTCCTTAGCCAACAGTCCCTCTCAAATGGCTTGCATGTCATTTTGTAATCCTCGGAATTTGCGTCCCACTCCGTAAGACCTAATTTACCTGGAATAAATGGTCCACAGATCCTTGACCATCTGCTTTTCCCGGCGATCCAGACGGAACTGTGATATGTCCATCTTTTCCGTCTTTAATACCGCCTCTCCATCTTCCTGGACACTAAGCAGCCTGGGATAAGGACATCACCATCGCTGAAGTTCAGAATCCCTACCTCCTGGACTGGGCGACAGCCCTGCCCTCAGCCCACTGGGTCCTGTTGCTAAACCGCACTCTTGCTTGTTCCACACTGTCCAAACTGACTGGATCCTAAAGAATATATCGCTTCTACCAGTGCTGTCGCTGCCCCGCGGACTTGTCTTTCCCCAGCGTCGCGCGGGGAAAATCTCCAATCAGCTTACAGCACTCAGCCTGGCCAATCTGCATGTTTAATTTGCATCTTATTATTAACCTAACTCCCTTCACCCTGCTACGACCTTGTTTTTAAGTTCATAGTCCTTGTTTGAGTTCATGCTCCTTGAAGAAGATTTCTCAGCTCAGGGACGTTCCCACTGCCATAAGTATGCCAGCCTTAGTTTCTACTATTGTTGCTTGACAGCCTCAGTTTTATTTCTGACCTGTTTGTAACTATAAATTCTCCGACATCTAGAGTTACTCACGGCCACTTGACAGTTCAGAACAGATTTACGTTACTTTTGGCTGAAAAATCTTACTCTAATTTCTGTCTGGGTGACCCAGGGTTTACCAGTTCGTTTGTCGCCCGAGGCCCTGAACTCCCTAACCGTTTAAGACATATCCTGGTCGATGAACTTAGGTACTTCCAAATTCCACGACCCACCTCCCATTTTGTGACGCACCAGGCGTTCACACATTCCCCTCCTAACTTTTCGACGGACCCACGTTGAACAAGAAAGATCTATACTCTTGGTGTGTTAGGCAAGGCCCTGTGTAAATCTGGGACTATTTAGATAAACAATAAGTCAGTGGGACTTCATCATTGACCCCAAACCTTTCAGTGTAACTCTGCTACCAGTTATATCCCCTGAACCTGATGCTTTAAGTAACAAATATCAAATATCAGTGACTAAAATTAAATCATCAGTCTCTGCCAAAATATATTACCGTATCCTATGAGTAGCGATGGGGAATATGCAGTCTGCATACAAAATGAACCAGCAACCCTGACATCAAAATCAACACCCAGCTCCATGGATGCATACACAGGGGCACCAAAAATTTAAAAAATTAATGTCATATAGGCATTCACTTAACATGCCACTCCCCTGTAACAGTAAAAACAATCAAATTCACATAGGTGCTACCCACTAGGACATCTGCCAATCAAAGTGCCCAGTCATCCTTGAATCTGAAAAACATTGTAACTATTCATGTGACACCACAGGCAATTGCCCGGTCACACACATAATAAAACAACAACTTCTCCTCTATTCGCAAGGACACATCAGCCTTAAGCTGCAATCTTCACAATCGCCGCCGATGTACACAAAAACAAATCAGCCTCTACTGTAAGTACACAATACTGAGTGGCTATAGAAACAAACCAAACACATATTACGACACAATTCTTTACTAAAACAAATGTGAGTTTCCGGTCCCTGGACATCATGCTCTATTCTCTTGGCACTGAAATAACTCTGAAAAAAGGTGCGCCCCATCGTTGGACATTTTGGCGCTAACATGTATTCTTCGCCCTGCCGCTTCACATTAAAAACAAACATGTACCCATATTAACATCTACTCGGGCAATCTCA
Organism: Cepaea hortensis; assembly: GCA_963921405.1. Taxonomy (NCBI): domain Eukaryota; kingdom Metazoa; phylum Mollusca; class Gastropoda; order Stylommatophora; family Helicidae; genus Cepaea; species Cepaea hortensis. The sequence continues at coordinate 65,732,958 of OY992887.1, forward strand.
GATTATAAACGGTCTCCTTGGCTTCCTGGCACGACGTTGAGCTGTGTGTTGTCACCGTGACACCCAATACTGCAATTTTGTCTGCCCCCGAACACAACAGAGAAAGGCACACACAAAAATAAAAACATTCGCATAGGCATTAAACCCGACTTGACAACTTCCGCTATGGAAACAACAAGGGAGGTAACTACTCCACAACAGGTGATCCCCTCAAGTAGTCATATTCATTTAAACAACAAAATAACATGTTTCTAACTAAATTTATCAACCTTTAAAACAAACAAAGTGTGGCTAGACGTGACTACACATATGGCCCTCCAACAAAAATGTTATTCAATTATGAGCCAGCACCACAAAACAAGTGTTTAACTAATTATTTAACTGCTGATCCGTTCGGTGTCATGCTGAAATATATAACGAATATGTTTCTGTTTGATGGTGCTCTCTGGATGCCGTTTCCCGTCACTGAATTTCTACGATTGTCTTTTTGTAAGTGTCTATTCTATATGCACGGGCAGAAATATAGGGCGTCACTTGTCATTCACTGCCTGCCATGAATTGGATTACGCGACACACAGCAAGCGTAGAAACTACTGACACAGTTGAGAAACACAAGCGAGCAACGCAAACATTAGGGGGCGGAGCTAATGTGGTCAGGTGACGCGGCTAGGCAAGAGGCCGGAAGAGGTTACGCTGAAGTCAGTCTGAGCTGAGGCGTGAGTCGAAGATGGTCAAGTTTGAGGAAGTTCTGCGCTTGAAAGCGTTTACGCTGGTCACAGTTATTGAAGTCACAGACAACAATGAAGAAGTGTTCGTGATTCAGACAACTAGGAGGGAAGGATCAATATACTGAAGTAACAGACGGCCAATGGCCCGGTACAGGTTGGTCGGTTGTGACGAGAGAGCTGACCTAGTTTTCTGAGCACTGTGAATGGCTGCGAGGGAAACACGCCGTGACTCATTGGGCACTTGTGTACTGTAAGTAGAGACTATTCTTAACTGTAGCAGATATGTGTAGATTCCAGAGTGTACAACAAACACAAGAAATAAACACCGATTAGCGGTATGATGGGCACACTGTTGCTAGCCAGTTGGTGGGATGGTCATGTCCAGAACACTGGAAGGCGAGATGCTGGTGGGACATGATGGCGACCACGGTAAGGACTGGGTGTAATAAAGTGTACATATACTCTAAGGACGCGTTATGAACTTGTGTTGTGTGCACGAAAGACTTGTACAGTGATTCTACGAGCCTACTGAGATATGTCTGCTAAATCTTAAAAACCCTGGGCACAAACCCAAGAGGTCGGCCTTGATGAATGAGTTCCGGCTCTTGGCACTTGGGGGGCATTACGTCCGTTTGAGTGAACCCAGATACAATTAAGGGAGAATGTTTCGTCAGTGCAGTGTTTAATAGAGAACATTCCGAAAGAAACTAGTAAGATAATGATCTATAAGTAATAAACAAATAGAAAGTGAACACCAAGTGTTGAAGACAAAGAATGACCTTGTTTAAGGGTACCAAGATGGCTACCATCGACAACAACAAATAAGCTCACTTCTCAGTCAAACATCACATTAGATGAACTGTGTATCGTATTACGGAGGTGTGCAGTGGCAAAGTACACATCACATAACTTTAATTCAAAATTTCAACTATTCAGTCAAGAAAACAGATTATGGCACTCAGCCACTTAAATCATCAAGCTAGAGCCGTGTTCATGTGCTTCACGCACTATAGTGCTCTATTGAACTAATCTCAGTATTAGATTAAAGAATATATTTCAGATCCGACTTTTCAGTGCCATGAGTAGTATGGGAAGCGCTTTTTGACACCACTTATTTGAGCATCACTATTTTTGAAGAGCAAACTTCTACTGATTCCTGTTCAGCCCTAAAGGCAGTGAAGCTGATCCATACCATCTTTTGAAGAATCCTGAAGTGGAGCCAAGCATCTGGACTAAGCCATCAAGGATACGGGAGCTGAATTTATACAGGTTAAACTATTTTCACTTGATTTGTATACGTGTTCTGCTTAGTATTCCAGAGTCAACAGGCACCCTTCCATCAATATGTTTACTCACCCTCTACTTTAGTGGGAGGTTGGTGAGCCACTTTTGTGGTTATTGCATCATCACCCAAAAGTACGTTCCGTTCGGTTAGCATTCCAAATTGACTTAGAATTTAAGTAAATTTTCGACTGCTAGCGAGAACTTTGTCTTGTTTTGTAACCTAGTCCAATATTTGTTGCTCTTTAATGTTATTAATGTATCTATTATTTGTAATTATTTTGTCCACAGGTGTTATGTCACTTAGCTAAAACTTCTGATAGGTGTTATTGTTTTCCAGTAGTGTTATAAGTCTTGTTCAACAGCATTGCACCAAGTTCATCAGTCAGCTACGCCAGAGCGTGATCAACAGCGACACTGACTGAAGGACAACGGGACGGCAGAAGCTGAACGTAAGTTGCGTAAGACTTAGACCTAATTATTATAATTGTTAGACCGACAATGACCAACATTACTAGAACATTAAAGACTAAACATAATACAACAGCAAAGACTAGATAAACAAGGTAAAAACAATATGCATCAGTCTTTATTTTGTCCAATACTGTACCACATATTCATAACTGTGCGGATGACAAAGTGTGGTTACTTATGGACAAGACAATCAACACTCTACATCACTGACATTCATATAGGCAGTCTGCCGCATATAGCCAGACCTCTGCCTGTTGTGGCCGAGCCTACAGAGTACTCCTAAGACCCTGCTACGATACCTATACAGCCGGCTGACCAGGACTGGACAACAGAGAGACTATTACTTGCAAAATAGAAAGTAACACAACTCAAAATCTGAGTATTAGCCTTACAGTGCGGAGACATGACTCACCATCCTGAGACACACATGGATCCCTGTAGTACGTAGCGGAAAATCAGTGGCTTGAGCTCCAGATATTACCAAACCTCTGTGCCTCAGCCAAATCGAATATTGTGCCTAATGCCACCAGAGGAAGTCATGTCCCCCAAACCGATTGGGATACCTTACCAAAACAGAACCACTACTTCAAAAATAGAGGTATAAACCTAAGTGTGACAATCTCAGTCCAATACTGTACCACATATTCATAACTGTGCGGATGACAAAGTGTGATTACTTATGGACAAGACAATCAACACTCTACATCACTGACATTCATATAGGCAGTCTGCCGCATATAGCCAGACCTCTGCCTGTTGTGGCCGAGCCTACAGAGTACTCCTAAGACCCTGCTACGATACCTATACAGCCGGCTGACCAGGACTGGACAACAGAGAGACTATTACTTGGAAAATAGAAAGTAACACAACTCAAAATCTGAGTATGAGCCTTACAGTGCGGAGACATGACTCACCATCCTGAGACACACATGGATCCCTGTAGTACGCAGCGGAAAATCAGTGGCTTGAGCTCCAGATATTACCAAACCTCTGTGCCTCAGCCAAATCCAATATTGTGCCTAATGCCACCAGAGGAAGTCATGTCCCCAAACCGATTGGGATACCTTACCAAAACAGAACCACTACTTCAAACATAGAGGTATAAACCTAAGTGTGACAATCTCAGATAAGTCGGACCAGAAACTATACTTTTAATCATACAACAACCAACTAAGGTATGGAAAGCTTGACTATGGGATCAGTTGGGAGGGGAGGGGGAAAATGTGAGATAAGGGAAAATGGGAGGCGAGGGAAAATAAGGATAAACAAAAATAGAGGTAACGAGGGATGGGGGTAATCAAGGACCCAGGGTTGTTCCCTTCTACGACAGGAATCACATCCTGCAATAAAAGTAAACAACCAAAAACATATTTAACAACTGTTAAATATTACTACTATATTAACAACAACTTAAAAACTATAAAACAACTGCATGTGAATTACTGGAAGTCAGACATGTGTTGTGCCTGACTCAATGGGATTACAAACACAACACAATTTCCCATTAACACTGGATTCAAATAGCAGCACCAAACCAAACCCACAGATCACATACAGGAATGTATAACACTCCTCTGGATGCTCATAATGTGCTATCTACCTAGCACCAATGCTGCTATCATTTAAGGGTACCAGTGTGACATACATGATGAATTACATGATGTGGGTAACAAATGGCATTTGAAATGCAATTACAACAACATCACAGTAATTTATCGTCTACTTATATTTAACTAACGTTATTATTTCCTATCTCCCAACGCGCCGTCTGCAGCCAACATAAACCTAAAAGTATTTATCCGTTTACCCGTGTAGATTTGAACTCGCTGCCTGTACCCCGCAAGGCCAACTTAACTACACAACAACAGAAACGCGACCCCGGTTCACCTCCGTCTGGTCGGACAAAAGACACGCATTCCATCCCGTGCCGTCGTTCCTGGCCGAGATTGTAATTACCTGTCCTGGCCCGTCCACCTGTTTTGTATGATCTGGTTGACCTGGTGATCGCTTCTCGTCTGCTAGTTTCGATCGTGTTTATATTTTCGCTGCATGGCTTCTGCCTCAACGGTTCATACTATGCTATGCCTAATTAACATTAATTGTTGTGTGATTTATTGCCTGTCTTCTACATATTTAGTTTATCTACACTCTGCACATCTAATCGATTAATTTGACTCCCATAATTCTATTTCAGGCATTTAAATATAGGTCATTTGCAGGACGTCACATTCAGTCCTGATTCTTGCCGGGTCGTGGTTCCTTAGCGGGTTAACGTTCAGTAGTTTGTCAGTGCTTCCTTGCTTAGACTGCTATTATAGTTAGTTAGCTAGTTAGATGTGGGTCAGTCAGTCCTGACATTTGTCGGTCGTTCATGATTACGCGGTGAGTTCGACTACGGTAGTTTGCTATAGGTCTCTAAACTAAGATACCTGATTATAGTCTAACAATTATACTAATTAGGTCTAAGTCTTACGCAACTTACGTTCAGCTTCTGCCGTCCCGTTGTCCTTCTGGGTTCCATAGTTGAACTATAATTGCTCTCTTAAACCTCTCGTTTGTCGTGGACCCCACCAGACGTTTACCATTCATGTTTGACCTTAGCGTCCTGTGTGATTCCGATTGCAGTGTCTCTGGCTAATGGTTGTCCTATCTGACGTTAACCATCATCTGCAACTAATGAGCGGTTTCCTTAGCCAACAGTCCCTCTCAAATGGCTTGCATGTCATTTTGTAATCCTCGGAATTTGCGTCCCACTCCGTAAGACCTAATTTACCTGGAATAAATGGTCCACAGATCCTTGACCATCTGCTTTTCCCGGCGATCCAGACGGAACTGTGATATGTCCATCTTTTCCGTCTTTAATACCGCCTCTCCATCTTCCTGGACACTAAGCAGCCTGGGATAAGGACATCACCATCGCTGAAGTTCAGAATCCCTACCTCCTGGACTGGGCGACAGCCCTGCCCTCAGCCCACTGGGTCCTGTTGCTAAACCGCACTCTTGCTTGTTCCACACTGTCCAAACTGACTGGATCCTAAAGAATATATCGCTTCTACCAGTGCTGTCGCTGCCCCGCGGACTTGTCTTTCCCCAGCGTCGCGCGGGGAAAATCTCCAATCAGCTTACAGCACTCAGCCTGGCCAATCTGCATGTTTAATTTGCATCTTATTATTAACCTAACTCCCTTCACCCTGCTACGACCTTGTTTTTAAGTTCATAGTCCTTGTTTGAGTTCATGCTCCTTGAAGAAGATTTCTCAGCTCAGGGACGTTCCCACTGCCATAAGTATGCCAGCCTTAGTTTCTACTATTGTTGCTTGACAGCCTCAGTTTTATTTCTGACCTGTTTGTAACTATAAATTCTCCGACATCTAGAGTTACTCACGGCCACTTGACAGTTCAGAACAGATTTACGTTACTTTTGGCTGAAAAATCTTACTCTAATTTCTGTCTGGGTGACCCAGGGTTTACCAGTTCGTTTGGCGCCCGAGGCCCTGAACTCCCTAACCGTTTAAGACATATCCTGGTCGATGAACTTAGGTACTTCCAAATTCCACGACCCACCTCCCATTTTGTGACGCACCAGGCGTTCACACATTCCCCTCCTAACTTTTCGACGGACCCACGTTGAACAAGAAAGATCTATACTCTTGGTGTGTTAGGCAAGGCCCTGTGTAAATCTGGGACTATTTAGATAAACAATAAGTCAGTGGGACTTCATCATTGACCCCAAACCTTTCAGTGTAACTCTGCTACCAGTTATATCCCCTGAACCTGATGCTTTAAGTAACAAATATCAAATATCAGTGACTAAAATTAAATCATCAGTCTCTGCCAAAATATATTACCGTATCCTATGAGTAGCGATGGGGAATATGCAGTCTGCATACAAAATGAACCAGCAACCCTGACATCAAAATCAACACCCAGCTCCATGGATGCATACACAGGGGCACCAAAAATTTAAAAAATTAATGTCATATAGGCATTCACTTAACATGCCACTCCCCTGTAACAGTAAAAACAATCAAATTCACATAGGTGCTACCCACTAGGACATCTGCCAATCAAAGTGCCCAGTCATCCTTGAATCTGAAAAACATTGTAACTATTCATGTGACACCACAGGCAATTGCCCGGTCACACACATAATAAAACAACAACTTCTCCTCTATTCGCAAGGACACATCAGCCTTAAGCTGCAATCTTCACAATCGCCGCCGATGTACACAAAAACAAATCAGCCTCTACTGTAAGTACACAATACTGAGTGGCTATAGAAACAAACCAAACACATATTACGACACAATTCTTTACTAAAACAAATGTGAGTTTCCGGTCCCTGGACATCATGCTCTATTCTCTTGGCACTGAAATAACTCTGAAAAAAGGTGCGCCCCATCGTTGGACATTTTGGCGCTAACATGTATTCTTCGCCCTGCCGCTTCACATTAAAAACAAACATGTACCCATATTAACATCTACTCGGGCAATCTCAGATTATAAACGGTCTCCTTGGCTTCCTGGCACGACGTTGAGCTGTGTGTTGTCACCGTGACACCCAATACTGCAATTTTGTCTGCCCCCGAACACAACAGAGAAAGGCACACACAAAAATAAAAACATTCGCATAGGCATTAAACCCGACTTGACAACTTCCGCTATGGAAACAACAAGGGAGGTAACTACTCCACAACAGGTGATCCCCTCAAGTAGTCATATTCATTTAAACAACAAAATAACATGTTTCTAACTAAATTTATCAACCTTTAAAACAAACAAAGTGTGGCTAGACGTGACTACACATATGGCCCTCCAACAAAAATGTTATTCAATTATGAGCCAGCACCACAAAACAAGTGTTTAACTAATTATTTAACTGCTGATCCGTTCGGTGTCATGCTGAAATATATAACGAATATGTTTCTGTTTGATGGTGCTCTCTGGATGCCGTTTCCCGTCACTGAATTTCTACGATTGTCTTTTTGTAAGTGTCTATTCTATATGCACGGGCAGAAATATAGGGCGTCACTTGTCATTCACTGCCTGCCATGAATTGGATTACGCGACACACAGCAAGCGTAGAAACTACTGACACAGTTGAGAAACACAAGCGAGCAACGCAAACATTAGGGGGCGGAGCTAATGTGGTCAGGTGACGCGGCTAGGCAAGAGGCCGGAAGAGGTTACGCTGAAGTCAGTCTGAGCTGAGGCGTGAGTCGAAGATGGTCAAGTTTGAGGAAGTTCTGCGCTTGAAAGCGTTTACGCTGGTCACAGTTATTGAAGTCACAGACAACAATGAAGAAGTGTTCGTGATTCAGACAACTAGGAGGGAAGGATCAATACACTGAAGTAACAGACGGCCAATGGCCCGGTACAGGTTGGTCGGTTGTGACGAGAGAGCTGACCTAGTTTTCTGAGCACTGTGAATGGCTGCGAGGGAAACACGCCGTGACTCATTGGGCACTTGTGTACTGTAAGTAGAGACTATTCTTAACTGTAGCAGATATGTGTAGATTCCAGAGTGTACAACAAACACAAGAAATAAACACCGATTAGCGGTATGATGGGCACACTGTTGCTAGCCAGTTGGTGGGATGGTCATGTCCAGAACACTGGAAGGCGAGATGCTGGTGGGACATGATGGCGACCACGGTAAGGACTGGGTGTAATAAAGTGTACATATACTCTAAGGACGCGTTATGAACTTGTGTTGTGTGCACGAAAGACTTGTACAGTGATTCTACGAGCCTACTGAGATATGTCTGCTAAATCTTAAAAACCCTGGGCACAAACCCAAGAGGTCGGCCTTGATGAATGAGTTCCGGCTCTTGGCACTTGGGGGGCATTACGTCCGTTTGAGTGAACCCAGATACAATTAAGGGAGAATGTTTCGTCAGTGCAGTGTTTAATAGAGAACATTCCGAAAGAAACTAGTAAGATAATGATCTATAAGTAATAAACAAATAGAAAGTGAACACCAAGTGTTGAAGACAAAGAATGACCTTGTTTAAGGGTACCAAGATGGCTACCATCGACAACAACAAATAAGCTCACTTCTCAGTCAAACATCACATTAGATGAACTGTGTATCGTATTACGGAGGTGTGCAGTGGCAAAGTACACATCACATAACTTTAATTCAAAATTTCAACTATTCAGTCAAGAAAACAGATTATGGCACTCAGCCACTTAAATCATCAAGCTAGAGCCGTGTTCATGTGCTTCACGCACTATAGTGCTCTATTGAACTAATCTCAGTATTAGATTAAAGAATATATTTCAGATCCGACTTTTCAGTGCCATGAGTAGTATGGGAAGCGCTTTTTGACACCACTTATTTGAGCATCACTATTTTTGAAGAGCAAACTTCTACTGATTCCTGTTCAGCCCTAAAGGCAGTGAAGCTGATCCATACCATCTTTTGAAGAATCCTGAAGTGGAGCCAAGCATCTGGACTAAGCCATCAAGGATACGGGAGCTGAATTTATACAGGTTAAACTATTTTCACTTGATTTGTATACGTGTTCTGCTTAGTATTCCAGAGTCAACAGGCACCCTTCCATCAATATGTTTACTCACCCTCATCTTTAGTGGGAGGTTGGTGAGCCACTTTTGTGGTTATTGCATCATCACCCAAAAGTACGTTCCGTTCGGTTAGCATTCCAAATTGACTTAGAATTTAAGTAAATTTTCGACTGCTAGCGAGAACTTTGTCTTGTTTTGTAACCTAGTCCAATATTTGTTGCTCTTTAATGTTATTAATGTATCTATTATTTGTAATTATTTTGTCCACAGGTGTTATGTCACTTAGCTAAAACTTCTGATAGGTGTTATTGTTTTCCAGTAGTGTTATAAGTCTTGTTCAACAGCATTGCACCAAGTTCATCAGTCAGCTACGCCAGAGCGTGATCAACAGCGACACTGACTGAAGGACAACGGGACGGCAGAAGCTGAACGTAAGTTGCGTAAGACTTAGACCTAATTATTATAATTGTTAGACCGACAATGACCAACATTACTAGAACATTAAAGACTAAACATAATACAACAGCAAAGACTAGATAAACAAGGTAAAAACAATATGCATCAGTCTTTATTTTGTCCAATACTGTACCACATATTCATAACTGTGCGGATGACAAAGTGTGGTTACTTATGGACAAGACAATCAACACTCTACATCACTGACATTCATATAGGCAGTCTGCCGCATATAGCCAGACCTCTGCCTGTTGTGGCCGAGCCTACAGAGTACTCCTAAGACCCTGCTACGATACCTATACAGCCGGCTGACCAGGACTGGACAACAGAGAGACTATTACTTGCAAAATAGAAAGTAACACAACTCAAAATCTGAGTATTAGCCTTACAGTGCGGAGACATGACTCACCATCCTGAGACACACATGGATCCCTGTAGTACGTAGCGGAAAATCAGTGGCTTGAGCTCCAGATATTACCAAACCTCTGTGCCTCAGCCAAATCGAATATTGTGCCTAATGCCACCAGAGGAAGTCATGTCCCCCAAACCGATTGGGATACCTTACCAAAACAGAACCACTACTTCAAAAATAGAGGTATAAACCTAAGTGTGACAATCTCAGTCCAATACTGTACCACATATTCATAACTGTGCGGATGACAAAGTGTGATTACTTATGGACAAGACAATCAACACTCTACATCACTGACATTCATATAGGCAGTCTGCCGCATATAGCCAGACCTCTGCCTGTTGTGGCCGAGCCTACAGAGTACTCCTAAGACCCTGCTACGATACCTATACAGCCGGCTGACCAGGACTGGACAACAGAGAGACTATTACTTGGAAAATAGAAAGTAACACAACTCAAAATCTGAGTATGAGCCTTACAGTGCGGAGACATGACTCACCATCCTGAGACACACATGGATCCCTGTAGTACGCAGCGGAAAATCAGTGGCTTGAGCTCCAGATATTACCAAACCTCTGTGCCTCAGCCAAATCCAATATTGTGCCTAATGCCACCAGAGGAAGTCATGTCCCCAAACCGATTGGGATACCTTACCAAAACAGAACCACTACTTCAAACATAGAGGTATAAACCTAAGTGTGACAATCTCAGATAAGTCGGACCAGAAACTATACTTTTAATCATACAACAACCAACTAAGGTATGGAAAGCTTGACTATGGGATCAGTTGGGAGGGGAGGGGGAAAATGTGAGATAAGGGAAAATGGGAGGCGAGGGAAAATAAGGATAAACAAAAATAGAGGTAACGAGGGATGGGGGTAATCAAGGACCCAGGGTTGTTCCCTTCTACGACAGGAATCACATCCTGCAATAAAAGTAAACAACCAAAAACATATTTAACAACTGTTAAATATTACTACTATATTAACAACAACTTAAAAACTATAAAACAACTGCATGTGAATTACTGTAAGTCAGACATGTGCTGTGCCTGACTCAATGGGATTACAAACACAACACAATTTCCCATTAACACAGGATTCAAATAGCAGCACCAAACCAAACCCACAGATCACATACAGGAATGTATAACACTCCTCTGGATGCTCATAATGTGCTATCTACCTAGCACCAATGCTGCTATCATTTAAGGGTACCAGTGGGACATACATGATGAATTACATGATGTGGGTAACAAATGGCATTTGAAATGCAATTACAACAACACAGTTATTTATCGACTACTTATATTTAACTAACGTTATTATTTCCTATCTCCCAACGCGCCGTCTGCAGCCAACATAAACCTAAAAGTATTTAACCATTTACACGTGTAGATTTGAACTCGCTGCCTGTACCCCGCAAGGCCAACATAACTACACAACAACAGAAACGCGACCCCGCTTCACTTCCGTCTGGTCGGACAAAAGACACGCATTCCATCCCGTGCCGTCGTTCCTGGCCGAGGTTGTAATTACCTGTCCTGGCCCGTCCACCTGTTTTGTATGGTCTGGTTGACCTAGTGATCGCTTCTCGTCTGCTAGTGTCGACCGTGTTTATATTTTCGCTGCACGGCTTCTGCCTCAACGGTTCATACTTACTCTCTTTGCTATGCCTAATTAACATTAATTGTTGTGTGATTAATTGCCTGTTTCCTACATATTTAGTTTATCTACACTATGCACATCTAATCGATTAATTTGACTCCCATCATTCAATTTCAGCCATTTAAATATAGGTCATTTACAGGACGTCACATTCAGTCCTGATTCTTGCCGGGTCGTGGTTCCTTAGCGGGTTAACGTTCAGTAGTTTGTCAATGCTTCCTTGCTTAGACTGCTATTATAGTTAGCTAGCTAGTTAGATGTGGGTCCTTTGCAGGACGTCGCAGTCAGTCCTGACATTTGTCGGTCGTTCATGATTACGCGGTGAGTTCGCCTACGGTAGTTTGCTATAGCTCTCTAAACTAAGATACCTGATTATAGTCTAACAATTATAATAATTAGGTCTAAGTCTTACGCAACTTACGTTCAGCTTCTGCCGTCCCGTTGTCCTTCTGGGTTCCATAGTTGAACTATAATTACTCTCTTAAACCTCGCGTTTGTCGTAGATCCCACCAGACGTTTTCCATTCATGTCTCACCTTAGCGTCCTGTGTGATTCCGATTACAGTGTCTCTGGCTAATGGTTGTCCTATCTGACGTTAGCCATCATCTGCAACTAATGAGCGGTTTCCTTAGCCAACATTCCCTCTCAAATGGCTTGCACACCATTTTGTGATCCTCGGAATTTGCGTCCCACTCCGCCAGGCCTAATTTACCTGGAATAAATGGTCCACATATACTTGACCATCTGCTTTTCCCGGCGATCCAGACGGAACTGTGATATGTGCATTTTTTCCGTCTTTAATACCGCCTCTCCATCTTCCTGGACACTAAACAGCCTGGGATATGGACATCACCATCGCCGAAGTTCAGAATCCCTACCTCCTGCACTGGGCGACAGCCCTGCCCTCAGCCCACTGGGCCCTGTTGCTAAACCGTACTCTTGCTTGTTCCACACTGTCCAAACTGACTGGATCCTAAAGTATATATCGCTTCTACCAGTGCTGTCGCTGCCCCGCGGACTTGTCTTTCCCCTACGCCGCGCGGGAAAAATCTCCAATCAGCTTACAGCACACAGCCTGCCCAATCTGCATGTTTAATTTCCATCTTATTATTAACCTAACTCCCTTCACCCTGCTACGACCTTGTTATTGAGTTCATAATCCTTGTTTGAGTTCATGCTCCTTGAAGTAGATTTCTCAGCTCAAGCACGTTCCCACTGCCATAAGTATGCCAGCCTTAGTTTCTACTATTGTTCCTTGACAGCCTCAGTTTTATTTCTGACCTGTTTGTAACTATAAATTCTCCGACATCTAGAGTTACTCACTGCCACTTGACAGTTCAGAACAGATTTACGTTACTTTTGGCTGAAAAAACTTACTCTAATTTCTGTCTGGGTGACCCAGGGTTTACCAGTTCGTTTGTAGCCCGAGGCCCTGAACTCCCTAACCGTTTAAAACATATCCTGGTCGATGAACTTAGGTACTTCCAAATTCCACGACCCACCGGTATTGGTGGCACTACTATCCTGTACCTTATTATCCCATTTTGTGACGCATCAGGCGTTCACACATTCCCCTCTAACTTTTCGACGGACCCACGTTGAACAAGAAAGATCTATACTCTTGGTGTGTTAGGCAAGGCCCTGTGTAAATCTGGGACTATTTAGATAAACAATAAGTTAGTGGGACTTCATCATTGGCCCCAGACCTTTCAGTGTAACTCTGCTACCTGTTATATCCCCTGAACCTGATGCTTTAAGTAACAAATATCAAATATCAGTGGCCAAAAATAAATCATCAGTCTCTGTCAAAATATATTACCGTATCCTATGAGTGGCGATGGGGAATATGCAGTCTGCATACAAAATGAACCAGCAACCCTGACATCAAAATCAACACTCAGCTCCATGGATGCAATACACAGGGGCACCAAAAATAAAATAAAAAATGTCATATAGGCATTCACTTAACATGCCACTCCCCTGTAACAGTAAAAACAATCAAATTCACATAGGTGCTACCCACTAGGACATCTGCCAATCAAAGTGCCCAGTCATCCTTGAATCTGAAAAACATTGTAACTATTCCTGTGACACCACAGGCAATTGCCCGGTCACACACATAATAAAACAACTTCTCCTCTATTCGCAAGGACACATCAGCCCGAAGCTGCAATCTTCACAATCACTGCCGATGTACACAAAAACAAATCAGCCTCTACTGTAAGTACACAATACTGAGTGGCTATAGAAACAAACGAAACACATATTACGACACAATTCTTGACTCAAAAAAAAGTGTGTTTCCGGTCCCTGGACATCATGCTCTATTCTCTTGGCACTGAAATAACTCTGAAAAAAGGTGCGCCCCATCGTTGGACATTTTGGCGCTAACATGTATTCTTCGCCCTGCCGCTTCACATTAAAAACAAACATGTACCCGTATTAACATCTACTCGGGCGATCTCAGATTATAAACGGCCTCCTTGGCTTCCTGGCACGACGTTGAGCTGTGTGTTGTCAGCATGACACCCAATACTGCAATTGTGTCTGCCCCCGAACACAACTGAGAAAGGCACACACAAAAATAAAAACATTCGCATAGGCATTAAACCCGACTTGACAACTTCCGCTATGGAAACAACAGGGGAGGTAACTACTCCACAAAAGGTGATCCCTTCAAGTAGTCATATTCATTTAAACAACAACATAACATTTTTCTAACTAAATTCATCAACCTGTAAAACAAACAAAGGATGGCTAGACGTGACTACACATATGGCCCTCCAACAAAAATGTCATTCAATTATGAGCTAGCACCACAAAACAAGTGTTTAACTAATTATTTAACTGCTGGTCCGTTCGGTATCATGCTGAAATATATAACGAATATGTTTCTGTTTGATGGTGCTCTCTGGATGCCGTTTCCCTTCACTGAATTTCTACGATTGTCTTTTTGTAAGTGTCTATTCTATATGCACGGGCAGAAATATAGGGCGTCACTTGTCATTCACTGCCCAACACTGTTAATATGTCTCATTCTAGTATCATGAACACGCTGGTAGGATGAATTCCACCTCTGTTCCCGCCTCTAAGGAGGGGATTTTCTAACTACCACGAGTGACACTGTCATCTGTCTCTTCACAACAGCCATAATGAAATGACTGCGTAAAACAAAGGGAAACATGCTCTCTTAGTGATCTAATTGTTATCGTTCATGCGTGCATTTCTGTTACGCCACATGTGCCATTGGCAACGTTCGGCACAACCCGTCTCGCGCTGTTCACTTCTGCAGAAAAAAAAAGGGGGGGGGGGACATATTGTCCTGATGGCTTCAGGAGCTGACACTTCCACCAGACGTATTGAGTTCAGCCAGGCAAACTGCTGCCTTCGCGACAAACTAATGTCACATTCGTCCCCGTACAGCCACAGGTTTGGCTTGCTCTGCATATCGGGTGTAGGAATTGTGTTCTTATACTTTGCATGGCTCTGGGTTTCACTTGCCATACCCTGTCATCAATTATGACTCTGACTGCCTGGACGAAAAAGGGGTGACCTTTATATAACGGTGGAGTATTTTCTTATGATACCCTTTAATCAGTGAGTTAGTCTTTAACGTGCAATGACAAGAGGAACTTGTCCTTTAACGATGAAAAGATAAGGCCACCCTTACGTTGACTTGCACTGCTCAATCAGCTCCGGGGATTCTGGAATAGCCACTTTCATCCCCTGACCACACTTCAAAGCTGTCCTCCTGTGATGAACAGGACAAGCACAGCCCTGGTCTCATTCAAACATGGGAGTTCTGCTCCCCTGCTGTTCATTCGTGAAGTCGTCGACTATATCTGTAGCTTTCTGGGCAAAGCTTGGTGACTTCTGTTTAGGTATATACCAGATAAGAAAAATCAGGGCTTGGTGACCCTCATTGGAATTTGCGTAAAAATCGGTAAGTTCAGGTTCGAACGTGTAACATCTGAGAAATTATGGTTCCCATAAATGAATAATAGGGTCAACTGTTGTTTCACGACTTGCGTTGGCATGTTTGTAATTGACTTGTGCTTTGTCTGGCATCTGGGCTCTCTTCAGTGCTGTCCTTGCTATATGGAGACATGGGGGAGGGTGTGCGGATATGGGGAGATGGAAGGAACGAGGATAGGGATGGGGAGACGGAAGGAATGAGGATGGGGTGGGAAAATGGGAGGATGGGATTGGGCAGATGGGAGAATGGGGATGGGCAGATGGGAGGATGGGGGTGGGCAGATGGGAATGAAGATGGGATCTTGGGGGAATGAGGAATAAACCTGGGCCCTACAAATATGAACAATACAGCTGTCCTCATGACCACGAAAGCAAAGGAAACAGAAATATCTACTACCTAAGACAATCATTAAGGAATGGAACAGTTATCATCAGGGTGATCCAGAGGCCGCTTACATCCTAGGCTCAGGCTCGCCATTTTGTAAAAGGAAAAATGAATATCAAGGATAGGAGGACATAGTTTCCTATTCTTAGGTGCTCAAAGACAAAGGAGCGCAACACTGACTTTAAGTGGGCCAGAGAAGAAAAAGATAATAAGAAGAAAGAGAAGAAGAGCATCTTATATATTCCCTCCAGTTAACAAAAGAAAGGGATAGAAAATTAGACAGAAGATTTCCAGGATTTCTTTGAGCGGGGGATATACTGTTGTATACCCAAGACAAAAGATCACACTGTTGGACTGTAACAACATCAATGAATGAGACCGACAATGACCAACATTACTAGAACATTAAAGACTAAACATAATACAACAGCAAAGACTAGATAAACAAGGTAAAAACAATATGCATCAGTCTTTATTTTGTCCAATACTGTACCACATATTCATAACTGTGCGGATGACAAAGTGTGGTTACTTATGGACAAGACAATCAACACTCTACATCACTGACATTCATATAGGCAGTCTGCCGCATATAGCCAGACCTCTGCCTGTTGTGGCCGAGCCTACAGAGTACTCCTAAGACCCTGCTACGATACCTATACAGCCGGCTGACCAGGACTGGACAACAGAGAGACTATTACTTGGAAAATAGAAAGTAACACAACTCAAAATCTGAGTATGAGCTTTACAGTGCGGAGACATGACTCACCATCCTGAGACACACATGGATCCCTGTAGTACGCAGCGGAAAATCAGTGGCTTGAGCTCCAGATTATTACCAAACCTCTGTGCCTCAGCCAAATCCAATATTGTGCCTAATGCCACCAGAGGAAGTCATGTCCCCAAACCGATTGGGATACCTTACCAAAACAGAACCACTACTTCAAACATAGAGGTATAAACCTAAGTGTGACAATCTCAGATAAGTCGGACCAGAAACTATACTTTTAATCATACAACAACCAACTAAGGTATGGAAAGCTTGACTATGGGATCAGTTGGGAGGGGAGGGGGAAAATGTGAGATAAGGGAAAATGGGAGGCGAGGGAAAATAAGGATAAACAAAAATAGAGGTAACGAGGGATGGGGGTAATCAAGTACCCAGGGTTGTTCCCTTCTACGACAGGAATCACATCCTGCAATAAAAGTAAACAACCAAAAACATATTTAACAACTGTTAAATATTACTACTATATTAACAACAACTTAAAAACTATAAAACAACTGCATGTGAATTACTGTAAGTCAGACATGTGCTGTGCCTGACTCAATGGGATTACAAACACAACACAATTTCCCATTAACACAGGATTCAAATAGCAGCACCAAACCAAACCCACAGATCACATACAGGAATGTATAACACTCCTCTGGATGCTCATAATGTGCTATCTACCTAGCACCAATGCTGCTATCATTTAAGGGTACCAGTGGGACATACATGATGAATTACATGATGTGGGTAACAAATGGCATTTGAAATGCAATTACAACAGCACAGTTATTTATCGACTACTTATATTTAACTAACGTTATTATTTCCTATCTCCCAACGCGCCGTCTGCAGCCAACATAAACCTAAAAGTATTTAACCATTTACACGTGTAGATTTGAACTCGCTGCCTGTACCCCGCAAGGCCAACATAACTACACAACAACAGAAACGCGACCCCGCTTCACCTCCGTCTGGTCGGACAAAAGACACGCATTCCATCCCGTGCCGTCGTTCCTGGCCGAGGTTGTAATTACCTGTCCTGGCCCGTCCACCTGTTTTGTATGGTCTGGTTGACCTAGTGATCGCTTCTCGTCTGCTAGTGTCGACCGTGTTTATATTTTCGCTGCACGGCTTCTGCCTCAACGGTTCATACTTACTCTCTTTGCTATGCCTAATTAACATTAATTGTTGTGTGATTAATTGCCTGTTTTCTACATATTTAGTTTATCTACACTATGCACATCTAATCGATTAATTTGACTCCCATCATTCAATTTCAGCCATTTAAATATAGGTCATTTACAGGACGTCACATTCAGTCCTGATTCTTGCCGGGTCGTGGTTCCTTAGCGGGTTAACGTTCAGTAGTTTGTCAATGCTTCCTTGCTTAGACTGCTATTATAGTTAGCTAGCTAGTTAGATGTGGGTCCTTTGCAGGACGTCGCAGTCAGTCCTGACATTTGTCGGTCGTTCATGATTACGCGGTGAGTTCGCCTACGGTAGTTTGCTATAGCTCTCTAAACTAAGATACCTGATTATAGTCTAACAATTATAATAATTAGGTCTAAGTCTTACGCAACTTACGTTCAGCTTCTGCCGTCCCGTTGTCCTTCTGGGTTCCATAGTTGAACTATAATTGCTCTCTTAAACCTCGCGTTTGTCGTAGATCCCACCAGACGTTTTCCATTCATGTCTCACCTTAGCGTCCTGTGTGATTCCGATTGCAGTGTCTCTGGCTAATGGTTGTCCTATCTGATATTATCCATCATCTGCAACTAATGAGTGGTTTCCTTAGCCAACATTCCCTCTCAAATGGCTTGCACGTCATTTTGTGATCCTCGGAATTTGCGTCCCACTCCGTCAGGCCTAATTTACCTGGAATAAATGGTCCACATATCCTTGACCATCTGCTTTTCCCGGCGATCCAGACGGAACTGTGATATGTGCATTTTTTCCGTCTTTAATACCGCCTCTCCATCTTCCTGGACACTAAACAGCCTGGGATATGGACATCACCATCGCCGAAGTTCAGAATCCCTACCTCCTGCACTGGGCGACAGCCCTGCCCTCAGCCCACTGGGCCCTGTTGCTAAACCGTACTCTTGCTTGTTCCACACTGTCCAAACTGACTGGATCCTAAAGTATATATCGCTTCTACCAGTGCTGTCGCTGCCCCGCGGACTTGTCTTTCCCCTACGCCGCGCGGGAAAAATCTCCAATCAGCTTACAGCACACAGCCTGCCCAATCTGCATGTTTAATTTCCATCTTATTATTAACCTAACTCCCTTCACCCTGCTACGACCTTGTTATTGAGTTCATAATCCTTGTTTGAGTTCATGCTCCTTGAAGTAGATTTCTCAGCTCAAGCACGTTCCCACTGCCATAAGTATGCCAGCCTTAGTTTCTACTATTGTTCCTTGACAGCCTCAGTTTTATTTCTGACCTGTTTGTAACTATAAATTCTCCGACATCTAGAGTTACTCACGGCCACTTGACAGTTCAGAACAGATTTACGTTACTTTTGGCTGAAAAACCTTACTCTAATTTCTGTCTGGGTGACCCAGGGTTTACCAGTTCGTTTGGCGCCCGAGGCCCTGAACTCCCTAACCGTTTAAAACATATCCTGGTCGATGAACTTAGGTACTTCCAAATTCCACGACCCACCGGTATTGGTGGCAACACTATCCTGTACCTTATTATCCCATTTTGTGACGCATCAGGCGTTCACACATTCCCCTCTAACTTTTCGACGGACCCACGTTGAACAAGAAAGATCTATACTCTTGGTGTGTTAGGCAAGGCCCTGTGTAAATCTGGGACTATTTAGATAAACAATAAGTCAGTGGGACTTCATCATTGGCCCCAGACCTTTCAGTGTAACTCTGCTACCTGTTATATCCCCTGAACCTGATGCTTTAAGTAACAAATATCAAATATCAGTGGCCAAAAATAAATCATCAGTCTCTGTCAAAATATATTACCGTATCCTATGAGTGGCGATGGGGAATATGCAGTCTGCATACAAAATGAACCAGCAACCCTGACATCAAAATCAACACTCAGCTCCATGGATGCAATACACAGGGGCACCAAAAATAAAATAAAAAAATGTCATATAGGCATTCACTTAACATGCCACTACCCTGTAACAGTAAGAACAATCAAATTCACATAGGTGCTACCCACTAGGACATCTGCCAATCAAAGTGCCCAGTCATCCTTGAATCTGAAAAACATTGTAACTATTCCTGTGACACCACAGGCAATTGCCCGGTCACACACATAATAAAACAACAACTTCTCCTCTATTCGCAAGGACACATCAGCCCGAAGCTGCAATCTTCACAATCACTGCCGATGTACACAAAAACAAATCAGCCTCTACTGTAAGTACACAATACTGAGTGGCTATAGAAACAAACGAAACACATATTACGACACAATTCTTGACTCAAAAAAAAAAAGTGTGTTTCCGGTCCCTGGACATCATGCTCTATTCTCTTGGCACTGAAATAACTCTGAAAAAAGGTGCGCCCCATCGTTGGACATTTGGGCGCTAACATGTATTCTTCGCCCTGCCGCTTCACATTAAAAATAAACATGTACCCGTATTAACATCTAATCGGGCGATCTCAGATTATAAACGGCCTCCTTGGCATCCTGGCACGACGTTGAGCTGTGTGTTGTCAGCATGACACCCAATACTGCAATTGTGTCTGCCCCCGAACACAACTGAGAAAGGCACACACAAAAATAAAAACATTCGCATAGGCATTAAACCCGACTTGACAACTTCCGCTATGGAAACAACAGGGGAGGTAACTACTCCACAAAAGGTGATCCCTTCAAGTAGTCATATTCATTTAAACAACAACATAACATTTTTCTAACTAAATTCATCAACCTGTAAAACAAACAAAGGATGGCTAGACGTGACTACACATATGGCCCTCCAACAAAAATGTCATTCAATTATGAGCTAGCACCACAAAACAAGTGTTTAACTAATTATTTAACTGCTGGTCCGTTCGGTGTCATGCTGAAATATATAACGAATATGTTTCTGTTTGATGGTGCTCTCTGGATGCCGTTTCCCTTCACTGAATTTCTACGATTGTCTTTTTGTAAGTGTCTATTCTATATGCACGGGCAGAAATATAGGGCGTCACTTGTCATTCACTGCCCAACACTGTTAATATGTCTCATTCTAGTATCATGAACACGCTGGTAGGATGAATTCCACCTCTGTTCCCGCCTCTAAGGAGGGGATTTTCTAACTACCACGAGTGACACTGTCATCTGTCTCTTCACAACAGCCATAATGAACTGACTGCGTAAAACAAAGGGAAACATGCTCTCTTAGTGATCTAATTGTTATCGTTCATGCGTGCATTTCTGTTACGCCACATGTGCCATTGGCAACGTTCGGCACAACCCGTCTCGCGCTGTTCACTTCTGCAGAAAAAAAGGGGGGGACATATTGTCCTGATGGCTTCAGGAGCTGACACTTCCACCAGACGTATTGAGTTCAGCCAGGCAAACTGCTGCCTTCGCGACAAACTAATGTCACATTCGTCCCCGTACAGCCACAGGTTTGGCTTGCTCTGCATATCGGGTGTAGGAATTGTGTTCTTATACTTTGCATGGCTCTGGGTTTCACTTTCCATACCCTGTCATCAATTATGACTCTGACTGCCTGGACGAAAAAGGGGTGACCTTTATATAACGGTTGAGTATTTTCTTATGATACCCTTTAATCAGTGAGTTAGTCTTTAACGTGCAATGACAAGAGGAACTTGTCCTTTAACGATGAAAAGATAAGGCCACCCTTACGTTGACTTGCACTGCTCAATCAGCTCCGGGGATTCTGGAATAGCCACTTTCATCCCCTGACCACACTTCAAAGCTGTCCTCCTGTGATGAACAGGACAAGCACAGCCCTGGTCTCATTCAAACATGGGAGTTCTGCTCCCCTGCTGTTCATTCGTGAAGTCGTCGACTATATCTGTAGCTTTCTGGGCAAAGCTTGGTGACTTTTGTTTAGGTATATACCAGATAAGAAAAATCAGGGCTTGGTGACCCTCATTGGAATTTGCGTAAAAATCGGTAAGTTCAGGTTCGAACGTGTAACATCTGAGAAATTATTGTTCCCATAAATGAATAATAGGGTCAAGTGTTGTTTCACGACTTGCGTTGGCATGTTTGTAATTGACTTGTGCTTTGTCTGGCATCTGGGCTCTCTTCAGTGCTGTCCTTGGGATATGGAGACATGGGGGAGGGTGTGCGGATATGGGGAGATGGAAGGAACGAGGATAGGGATGGGGAGACGGAAGGAATGAGGATGGGGTGGGAAAATGGGAGGATGGGGTTGGGCAGATGGGGGATGGGGGTGGGCAGATGGGAGGATGGGGGTGGGCAGATGGGAATGAAGATGGGATCTTGAGGGAATGGGGAACAAACCTGGGCCCTATCAAATATGAACAATCCAGCTGTCCTCATGACCACGAAAGCAAAGGAAACAGAAAGATCTACTACCTAAGACAATCAATAAGGAATGGAACAGTTACCATCCGGGTGATCCAGAGGCCGCTTACATCCTAGGCTTAGGCTCGCCATTTTGTAACAGGAAAATTGAATATCAAGGATAGGAGGTCATAGTTTCCTATTCTTAGGTGCTCAAAGGAGCGCAACACTGACTTTTAGTGGGCCAGAGAAGAAAAAGATAATAAGAAGAAAGAGAAGAAGAGCACCTTATATATTCCCTCCAGTTAACAAAAGAAAGGGATAGACAATTAGACAGAAGATTTCCAGGATTTCTTTGAGCGGGGGATATACTGTTGTATGCCCCAGACAAAAGATCATACTGATGGACTGTAACAACATCATTGAATGAGACCGACAATGACCAACATTACTAGAACAACAAAGAGTAAACATAATACAACAGCAAAGACTAGATAAACTAGGTAAAAACAATACGCATCAGTTTTTATTTTGTCCAATACTGTACCACATATTCATAACTGTGCAGATGACAAAGTGTGGTTACTTATGGACAAGACAATCAACACTCTACATCACTGACATTCATATAGGCAGTCTGCCGCATATAGTCAGACCTCTGCCTGTTGTGGCCGAGCCTACAGAGTACTCCTAAGACCCTGCTACGATACCTATTCAGCCGGCTGACCAGGACTGGAAAATAGAGAGACCATTACTTGGAAAATAGAAAGTAACACAACTCTAAATCTGAGTATGAGCCTTACAGTGCGGAGACAGGACTCACCATCCCGAGACACACATGGATCCCTGTAGTACGCAGCTGAAAATCAGTGGCTTGAGCTCCAGATATTACCAAACCTCTGTGCCTCAGCCAAATCCAATATTGTGCCTAATGCCACCAGAGGAAGTCATGTCCCCAAACCGACTGGGACACCTTACCAAAACATAACCACTACTTCAAAAATAGAGGTATAAACCTAAGTGTGACAATCTCAGATAGTTCGGACCAGAAACTATACTTTTAATCATACAACAACCAACTAAGGTATGGAAAGCTTGACTATGGGATCAGTTGGGAGGGGAGGGGGAAAATGCGAGATAAGGGAAAATGGGAGGCGAGGGAAAATAGGGATAAACAAAAATAGAGGTAACGAGGGATGGGGGGTAATCAAGGACCCAGAGTTGTTCCCTTCTACGACAGTAATCACATCCTGCAATAAAAGTAAACAGCCAAAAACATATTTAACAACTGTTAAATATTACTACCATATTAACACCAACATAAAAACTACAAAACAACTGCATGTGAATTACTGTAAGTCAGACATGTGCTGTGCCTGACTCAATGGGATTACAAACACAACACAATTTTTCAATAACACTGGATTCAAATAGCAGCACCAAACCAAACCCACAGATCACATACAGGAATGTATAACACTCCTCTGGATGCTCATAATGTGCTATCTACCTATAGTATGTCCACATTTGTTTTCCGCAATATAAACATCCATATCTCAGTAACCAACTGAGGGAAAATTATGAGATTTAGTATATAACCTTATCATTATGCCCACCCAACAAAAAAATTTTTGTTCTGGAGATTTTACAGCAGATTTCAAAGTTTGTTTATATGCGGAATATAATTTACGGGTCTGAGATGAAATTCATGTTTTTAAAAGTATTACAGCATAGCCATACAATCAGCGCTTAATGTTTAATATTGTAGTGTTTTGAAGGGATTGGCCTTATGCCAACTACTCGCGTTGTTCAAACAAGGACTGTTCAGAGGTGTCTCAAAATGTGGGTTATTTCATGAAACCTGATTAATATGTATTTTTAAAAAAATCTTACCACTTATCGCTAACATTGAAATGTGTGAATATTTTTCAATGGGATTTAATGCGAAATTGTACACTTCAAGAATCGCTATGAAGTTGTACACATATTTTTTGTCAAGAAGCTGATCGCAGGAAACTGTTTCATACTATTACAAATTCCGAAAAAAAGAACAGTACATGCAGTGGGTTTGAGTCGATGGGTGCAAGAATCTGAAATTAAACCACCATGCAATAACAAAACGGTAGGTAGAAAGATTATTGTAGACAGTTTTGACAAAGATGTCATAAGGCGAGTTATTATAAAAATGCTTTTAAATGTCGACAGGGTCGACTTCATTGCACCGGGTTCTATCCCATATAGCTCGGTCTCTTTCCGCAGCGCAGAAAGCATCGCACAATGTACGAACTCCGCAGCTCTAGCGACGACCCACAGAAGTCTCCGAAAAATTTAACTCGGGAACCGAAGGATGCGGCCCGGAATCGAACCCACGATCTTTGGAGCCCGAGTCAAAAGGCTTGACCACTTCGCCACGGAGACTCCTAAAATTATAAAAATTTAGGATTTTATATCCAGGATTGCCGGTCTCTCTGGCTGTGGGGTTGCAACACTTTCTCCCTGTAATCCCGTTTATCACGCAGAGTCTCATAGCGGAGCGAGAGCTGAGGCGGTTCGACCCCCGCTCGTGACTTGCGGGATACTGAGCCGGCCGCTCAGAAAGCAATGGCAAACTACTGAGCGTAATCTTGCCAAGAGATCAACATACAGCTGAAAGATGCTGGTGTTGACAGCTAAGTCCTGTAAAAGGATATGCTAAAAAAAAAAAAAAAAAAAAAAATCCAGGATTATCCAGCATTATAAAAATGCTGGATGCCAAAGAAACAGTGACTGTAAGAAAACATAGGGTTTGGTTGAGAAAGAACAATAACATAGAGCTATCCAAAACAACTTTGTGGAAAATTATAAGGACATTATCTTCACTTTTTGAAAGTACAATGGCGGTAGAAATATTCTTTGCGCGCAACCGCATTTAGGAGCCTTGAGATGCAGATACCTACTTAAAATAAGGGAAATGCGCAAAGAAAATTATGACATAGTGTATTTGGATGAGACGTGGATCAATGCGCACCACACAAGTGAAAAGGAATGGCAATCAATGGATGGAAAGATAAAGCGTTATGTGCCCAGTAGTAAAGGACAGCGTTTGGTCATAGCCTATGCTGGTAGTACTCATAATGGCTTACTACAGAATGCTGGGCTCGTGTCCGTATCAAAGCATACAGACAATAGGGATTATTATAATGAGATCAATGGTAATGTATTTAGAGATTGGCTCGAGAATACAGTACTTCCATCCCTTGATAGACCGTCTTGTCTATTCATGGACAATGCATCATATCACAATGTTGTTGCCCAAGAAGACAAAATACCTACGGCATCGGGCACAAAGGAAGCAATAAAGATATGGCTCCGAAGGGAAAATATACCATTTCCAGAAACATATTTCAAGCTACAGTAGTTGTCCCTTGTAAAACAGGCGCATAAAAAATCAAGAAATTTCAAATCGACAAGTTGATAGAAGAGCATGGCCATAGGTGCTTGATACTTCCACCGTATCATTCTCATTTAAACCCTATAGAACTTGTGTGGACTAAAATTAAAGGACAAGTGGCAGCTGCCAATACTACATTCAAATTGTCTGACGTCAAGATACTAACCCAGTCCGCGTTATTAAATATTGATAAAAGTTACTGGAAAAAATGTGAGGACCATGTGTTGAAAGAGGAAGAGGATTATTGGAGAAAGGATGGATTGAATTTTATGCAACCGAGAGCAATCATCAACCTACTGGAATCGCCCGACACAGATTAAGGTCTGAGCAGATCGCAGGCCTTAATCTACGTACACACTTACTGGGATATTTTGCTCCAACTATTCAGACGAATTGCAGGCCCTAAACATTACAGCATCAGCATAATGTGAATGGCAACAGTTTGGATTCCACAGTGATGAATTTTCAATTCCGCAAGCCCTCAGCGGTGACAAACAACTGTATTGAAAAACAAAAACAAAAAAAAACAACACACACGCACACACACACACTAAACGCATTGAATACTAACATAAAAGAAGAAATGTGAGAGCAAACACGTTGTCAAATTAGGGGACAACACACGTGCATACGAATCAATCTATAAACTTCAATGAAAAGAGGACCATAATCTTGGTCGTTAAGAAGAAAGCCCACTACAGAGACACTGACAACTATTTTCATAGTGCAAAACAGGTAATCGTGTTCCGTCTCTGAACGATAAACAGAAGAGTAGACAGTCTTTCACGAAGACTCATAGCGGGTCTGTCACCCATGTGTACGTGTCAACAAATTACACAGACAGCTGAACAGATCCTTAAAAATGGAAACATGATGACTAAATTGCGGTATTATTTCTGGTCACTCCATACGCACATTAACGCACAGCTATTTGGAAGCTTTCACGAACTCAATATAAAAAGCTAAATGCATCCTAGTAACATGAATACTTGTGTACAATTATTAACCAGCAGCTGAAGAAACAAGAAGGAAATGAAAAATAAGGTAAGAAATATATTCCTTCTACTTTCCTGTCAATTTGCACATTATTTACCCCATACCCAGGGCCGGATTAAGCCATCTTGGTGCCCTAGGCACAAACCCACATGGGTGCCCCCTACTGCCCCGGGCCCCCGATCCTCCACTGACTGCTGGTATGTTCAATATTATGCAAAAAAACTAACAAAGAAAAACAGTTGTGAAATGTAAACACATATGTTTGTACTACTATCACTCATATAAAACCTACAATAAGGTATTTCTATATTAAAATTAATAGTTAATTAAATTTTTAATAATAGTAGACAAAAATACTGTAACTTTTTTGATAGATAAGAAAGTCATTTTTATCATCCAAACTTGTGGAACCTTTAGACGCAAAAAGTTTACAAACAAAGCAGTACACAGATCCTGTGGATGGTGAATACAATAAACATTCTCTCCTGTACTGCTCACCATTGCTTTTGTGCCATAGAAGAGTTTTTGAGAACAATATCTTGTTATTTTTCCTTCAGCATAAATACGGCAAGATTTATCAAAGGGACCATAATGATGCTGACAGTTAGTGGGTCCACAGTCAACCCAGTAAGCCACATCATCAGACGAGAAGTCAATCCACAGTCCTGGATCTACTGCTTGATTTATTTTATCATCTTCATCTTTATCATCATCTTCAGCAGACTGAAGTGGGTCACCACAAATTTCATTTTCAAGCACTAATGCAGTGTCTGGATTTGCAGAACAGTCTATAGTAGACTTATCAAGAGGGTTGATAGTGTCAGTAAAATCCTGTTCGACCTGTTGCTTAACCAAAACTAAATAATTCTACTTTTTTATTGCACCCACTCCCATACGAATCTGGCTACGCCTTGTACTTGTGTCCTTACCAGAAATAACATGGTTGATAGTGTCAGTAAAATCCTGTTCGACCTGTTGCTTAACCGAAACTAAATAATTCGTTAATTTTCTGCTCTTAGCCTTTACAACTGAAACAGTATGCTCTTTTTGTTTAGCTTAGTTTTCTCTTTTGTGCACCACTTAACTGAACACGTTTCATCTTGGGGTCTGAATCTGAAAAAAAAAAAAAAAAAAGTATGTGAAAAGCTGTAAATGAAAAATGAATAAATAATATAATCAATATAAGTGGGTATGCTAAGGTATCATTTCCCGATTATTCATAATTACATTTTTTAAAACGAAAATGTATTTACATAAATATTAGAAAATTATGCAAAATAAGGCTAAGGAATAATATACTTCGGCCCCTATCAATAATTGCTTTTTCAAAATCGATAAAAGCACATTTAAAGTGCAGTAATGAACTCCTTCAACACTAACTACCAATAGACGTCTGTATATATATATATATATATATATATATATATATATATATATATATATATATATATATATATATATATATATATAAACCCTTAGATGAAAACGAAAGCGAAAGTAAAAAGTGTAACCATTAACCTTACCTTCGTCAAATTAATATCTACATCAGTAAGTAGTTTATACAAATGTTCGAAAATGCAAATAAATGCATAAGCCGTTATGCAAATGTACAGTCATTCAATGACACGTCGACAAATTAGCACTATTCACAATTGTTTTCACTAGCAGACCAAAACGGAAGTGAATTTGTCGCTACGCTACGCTAATGTGCGATTCAATATTACATTTGCGATTTGCTTATGCCATGCAATTACGCTACCGGGACAATATACACATTTTTCTTGAGGACTTGTGGTGCCCCCCAAATGCTTGGTGCCCTAGGCACGTGCCTTGTTTGCCTAATGGTTAATCCATCCCTGCCCATTCCTCTGTACATTCTCTGTCTTTACTAATATTACTCATTGCACCCCTCTCGGGAGTCTCCGTGGTGAAGTGATCAAGCCGTCTGACTCGGGCTCCGAGAGTTGTATGTTCGATTCCTTCATTTCACGAGTGAATTTTTTCGGAGAATCCAGAGCGTCGTCGCTGGAGATACGGAGTTCGTGCTTTGTGCCACGATTTCCGCCATGCGGAAAGAGACTGAGCCATTTGGGATAAAAAAAAACCCGGTGCAATGCTACTTTAAGCTACTTTTTTTTGGCACCCACTCCCATACGAATCTGGCTACGCCTTGTACTTGTGTCCTTACTAGAAATAACGTGGTTTACTTAAGACTAGTTTTTTAGCGTGAATTCACTACATTTCCCCCAAAACATCAAAGAAATGTTGCCGCTTTCAATGATTTAAGTTGCCTTTGGACCTATCAAAGACATATTCCTTGGGTGGGGGTAAATATAAGACGGCTGGAAAAATTTCATAACGATGCAACAGACAGTTTTCAAAATAATTGAACGTGAATGAAGGCATTCTTTGTGGGACATACTATAGCACCAATGCTGCTATCATTTAAGGGTACCAGTGTGACATACACGATGAGTTACATGATGTGGGTAACAAATGGCATTTGAAATGCAATTACAACAACAACACAGTAATTTATCGTCTACTTATATTTAACTAACGTTATTATTTCCTATCTCCCAACGCGCCGTCTGCAGCCAATATAAACCTAAAAGTATTTAATCATTTACCCGTGTAGATTTGAACTCGCTGCCTGTACCCCGCAAGGCCAACTTAACTACACAACAACAGAAACGCGACCCCGCTTCACCTCCGTCTGGTCGGACAAAAGACACGCATTCCATCCCGTGCCGTCGTTCCTGGCCGAGGTTGTAATTACCTATCCTGGCCCGTCCACCTGTTTTGTATGGTCTGGTTGACCTAGTGATCGCTTCTCGTCTGCTAGTTTCAATCGTGTTTATATTCTCGCTGCACGGCTTCTGCCTCAACGGTTCATACTTACTCTTTATGCTATGCCTAATTAATATTAATTGTTGTGTGATTAATTGCCTGTCTTCTACATATTTAGTTTATCTACACATATGAGTAGCCTATCACCTGGTAATTCCCCCAATTCCTTAAACCAGTCCCATTGTTCCTTTCTGACAAAACAGTCCACTGTGGCATATACATTTATGATGTTCCAACTTAGGCCACCAATCTCCATTTGTATACCCTGGACCTATCTTGCACTGTGGTTCCACTGGCTCAAGTCAAGTGCCACATGACCCCTTTCTTCACCAGCAGACCTTGCCCATGTCTCTTCTGCTCAGTGAGGTTTATATAACTGACATATCCAGGACAATGGTATTTGTCTGTATTTAACTCCTGAAGCATGAGGACATCAAAATCATATAATAGCCTCTCCAATACAGGACCTCTCTGCCTGGCACTACGAAAGTTCCAGTATCCCACTCTTACTTGGTTTAAACCTAGTCTCTCCACTTTTCGTCTTGTTCTCCTGGCGCCTGCCCTCCTATTTATAAGCCTTCTTCTCATACCATTTCCTCGCCTTCTCCTCCTCACTCTCTCTCTTCACTAGCCTCTGAAAGGTGTGTCAAGCGCAGAGCACGTGCTTCGTAGCTGTCGCGACGATTCCCATGTTTAATTAAATCCATAAGCAAAATTTGGATATTGCAGAAAAATAAAAACTGTCACCCTAGCATTGCCTGCTTACTGGGGAAGGGGCAGGGGATGTCCCTCAGAAGTCCATACGCCTGGCACCGCCAGGTATTTTTTCTTGTCACTGTTAAGTTGTTTAAATAAACACACCCTAAATATTAATTACTTAGCTGAGAGAGGAGCGGCAGGGAACCACCAAAAGGATATTTTTATTCAGGGAAACTTCTTCTTGGTTTCTTAGAGGAATTCCTTGGTTCTCCAAGACTCTAGTTATGGACACAAGTATTTGAGCCATTGAAAGTTAAGATAATTATAACGGGTAGCATCACGTTTGGAAAGAGGAACTTTAGTAACCTCTATCTCTTTAGGATTGACCCAACGTTATCCGACAAGGATCAGTTACGTTACTTGATCAGGCAAAATTGGCTCTACAAGAAGTAGTTGAGGCACAAACAGAATATGCTTCCACAGCATCATCACGAGTTGACACCCCAAAAGAATTAGAGCAGGGGTGGGCAAACTTTTCGTGTGGTGGGCCGCATTGACAAATGTAAAGCTATTGGCGGGCCGCATATATATATATATATATTTGTACAAAATCACAAATACTGAAGTATTGGAAAGATCAGGTTGTGTGACAGTTTATTCCATGCTCAGTCTTCGTAGACATAGATGGATAGGACATCTTAGGCGGATGGATGATGGTAGAATACCAAAGGATATCTTTTTTGGTGAATTACAGATGGGTAAGAGATCTCAGGGTCGGCCTCTACTACGATACAAGGATGTGTGTAAGCGGGACATGATTGATACAGGCATTGATAATGCACATTGGGAGCAAGTCGCCGCTGAACGTGTTGCATGGAGGGCAAATATCAGAAATGGAATAAAGTCAAAGGAGAAAATTATTGCAGAAAAGTCACACACCAAGCGTTTGAGACGTAAGATGGTGCATGATGGTGGAAATGACCACGTGTTCACATGCACCCACTGTGAACGGACATTTACAGCGCAAATTGGCCTTATCAGCCACACTCGCTACCGCCATAGTTAAAAGTTATTATGCCTTTTTAAAGCACAAACTATCGTCTGTCAAGACGGCAAGGTGCCAATGTAATATATATATATATATCCATTTTGTTTACAGCAACCTATCACAATAAATAATTATTAATTATTTATAGGTTATTAAGCTGTATAAATAAATAATTATTGCAATTTTATTTTACTTATACACTTATACATTATATATGACAATAGCCTATGGACAAAAACTTTTACTAATTTGTTAACACGATTTTACGACTTGTTATTTTAACAAATATTCTTTATTATCTATCAATGGCTTTAATTTAGACACAATAAAGACCTATTTTTAGATTTGTTGATCTTCAAGCAAGAGAATGCTTATTCGCAAATGTATGTTGATCCAAATAATGATAAAAGTTTAGCTGCAAAGTTTTTCAAGTTGGGAAATGATTCTTGTGATAAAGATCCATTGAAATCCAGCAAACCATCTGTCTTGAATTTCTTTTTCATGTCATGATCTGCTTGTAAGTCAAGCAGCTCCAACTATATGTCCTCTGCGGGTGTATCAGCCTCTGCACTAAAAGGTGAACTTAGAATATTGAACTATGGCTCTAATTTCTTGAAATCTTGGAATCTCCATCCAAATTCTTCAATCAATGCATCTAATTGGGCTTTGTACTTTTCAGTCATTTCACCAGAAATGGTTTCTTGTTTCAGCAAAGGGAAGTGACAAAATCTTTTTTCACTTGCTTGTCTGGAGAACAGTGAGAGTTTTGCCTGAAATGATTTTACATATACATACAATTCAAATGCAAACACACCATTACCCTGAAGTTTGACATTCAGTTCATTTAACTTTTCCATAATTTGATTGGCAAACATAAAGTCAAACTGCCACTCTTTATTGACAATGTTAGTATTAAAGTCACATGCAAAGCCCTTCATCTCTAGGAACATCACTATTTCTTCTCTGAGTTTCCACACTCGCCTCAACACCTTGCCGAGACTCAGCCATCGAACCATTGGTTCAGGACATCGGAATGTTCTGTTTCCAAATCGTCAAGTAATGACTTGAACTGTCTGTGATTAAGTCCTCTTGATCTAATGAGGTTGATGACACTGACAACTGGGTCAATAACATGCTTGATATTCAAAACAGTTTTACACATACAGTGAAGTGGTAATAATGTGTGGTCTGGATATTCTGCTTTAATCTTATCACTTATCAACTTTACCAGACCTACATTTTTTCCAAACAAAGCACGAGCTCCGTAAGTTGTAACACTTGTCATCTTGTTCCAAACCAACCCAGTTCTTTCAACACAGTTAGTAACAGCATTGAATATATCATGGCCTGTGGTTGTGTCTTTGAGTGACTCAACAATCAGTAACTCTTCAGTGAGTTTGAAAGAAGTGTTTATTCCACTTATAAATATCAATAATTGGGCAGTATCGTGTACATCGGTACTCTCATCCAATGCAAGAGAGTACCACAACAATTGTTTACTTGCTTCTTGAAGTTTATGCATCGAATTGTCGCTGATCTTGTCAACACGTCTGACCACAGTTCTCCTTGATAAAGTTATGTTGTCAAATCTGTTTTTTTTTTGTTCTGGACACATAATATTTGCTGCATCTAGCAAACATTCCTTGATGAACTCGCCATCAGAAAATGGCTTGTTCTGTTTTACAATTCTGTGTGACAGCATAAGACTAGCTTCAGTTGCTGCATCTTGAATTGAAGACTGTTTAGCGAAAACAGTTTGCTGTTTCTCCAAATTTTTTACCAAATCAAAGCATTTCCTCTCCTTCTCTTCGGTCGTTAAATTGTATCCGAAATCGGAATGTTTTGTTTGATAATGTCTTTTTAAATTGTACTCCTTGAAGACAGCCACTGACTCACGACACAACAAGTAAACTGATTTGCTACCAACTTTTATAAAACAGTACTTAGTTGTCCATTCATCATTAAAAACATGGTATTCATCTTCAATCTTACGTTTGTTATTGTCACTCATCATAACGGTACATGAAATTCTGTAAAATTCAACGAAATAACTTAAAAGCTAATTAAACATTTTTATTTCTAAATGCCCTCGCGGGCCGCATAAAATCACTTGGCGGGCCGCATGCGGCCCGCGGGCCGTAGTTT
Organism: Cepaea hortensis; assembly: GCA_963921405.1. Taxonomy (NCBI): domain Eukaryota; kingdom Metazoa; phylum Mollusca; class Gastropoda; order Stylommatophora; family Helicidae; genus Cepaea; species Cepaea hortensis. Next base: position 65,766,270 of record OY992887.1, read on the forward strand.
GCCCTCCCCTGAATTAGAGGAACAAGATAACATGATCAGTAACACCACTTTATCGATCAGGCATAACTGGCTCTAGAAGAAGGAGTTGAGGCACAGACAGTGGTTTCTTCCACAGGATCAGCATGATCTGAAACTCCAACAACAGGAATAAAAAATAACACAATGGTGAACTCGAGTCCAACTTTCTACCTCCTCCCGCCCGCCTCTTTCCTCCTATTCTTCTTCCTCCTGCTTTCTTCTTAATCCTCCCCCTTTCTTTTATCCTGTATTCTCCTATTTCCTCCTCCCACCCGAGCTGAAGTTACACGATCAGTTACGTAACTTGATCCTGGAGATTTGGCTCTCGAAGGAGCAGTTGAGAAACAAACAGAAGATGCTTCTGTAGGATGAACACAAGTTGACATCTTCTAGAGTCAAACCTCCTGGATCAAGTTACGTAATTGATCGTGTTAACTGAGTTATTCAGCTTAAACAGGCAAAATTGTCTCTAAAAGAAACAGTAGAGGTACAAACAGAATATGCTTTCACATGATCAGCACGAGCTGGAACCTAAACAGAACTAGCAGAGACACGTCTAACACGACACGTAACTACGCAGCTTGATCCAAGAGATTTGGCTCTTGAAGAATATGCACAAATGCAAGATTCTTCCAAAGGATCAGCACGAGTACAAGTTGAAACATAAAACTAGCTCAAAGAAGCCTAACACGATCAGTTACGCAACTTGATCAAGGAGATTTGGCCTCTAGAAGAAGTGGTCGATGCACAAACAGAGGATACTTCCATGGGATCAGCAAGAGCTTTAACCACAAAAGAACTAGCAGAAACAAGTCTGACACGATCACTTACGCAGTGTCTTGCCATTTAATCTTCAATAGCTTCCTAAGGCAGACTGTGTGGAAGTGGTTTAATGTTCTAGCATGTCGCTGATAAACAGTCCATCTTTTACAAGCATATAGCAGTGTGGATAATACAACTGCTTCATAGACTTTCAGATTTATTTGTAGGCTTATTCCATTTCTGTCCCATAAATTCTTGTACAGTCTGCCAAAGGCCACACTGGCCTTGGAGGTCCTTGCATTCACTTCGTTATCAATTGAGGCAGCTTGTGACACAGTGCTGCCAAGATAGGTGAATTTGTCCACAACACTTAGTCTTTGACCGTGCACCTTGATATTCGGCACGGTGTGATTATTCCCTGGCTGGTACATAACTACGGTATTCTAGAAGTTGATATTGAGCCCAAAGTTGGCACAGGCATATGAGAAAGCTGAAACATTGTATTGCATGTCTGCCTCTGAGTTGGCATATAGAGCGCAATCATCAGCAAACAGCAGTTCTCTGACGGTGCCGCTGTTAGTTTTGGTTTTGGCTTTCAGTCTTCTGAGATTGAACAACTTTCCCTCCACGCGGTAGTTGATGACTATTTTAAAGTCATTGTTCTCGAAGGCATTAGTCATCATAGCGGAAAACATGAGACTGAACAGTGTTGGTGCCAGGACACATCCCTGTTTCACTCCACTGGTGACAGAAAGGGGCTTAGACAGTTCACCATTTTCCTGTACTCTTGCCTCATGCCATCATAAAATAGCCGCACTAAAGTTCTGTTCCTGACATTTCTCTTGCAGCTGCCTTACAGCGAAAATCATGAGAATAGTTCTTCGCTCTTTTCTGAAGCCACATTGACTCTCAGGATGAAGACCTTGATCGAGATGGGCCGTGAGGCGATTGAGAAGAATTCTGGCGAGTATCTTCCCTGCGATTGAGAGCAATGAGATGCCTCGGTGGTTGTCACAGGATTGGCGGTTTCCTTTACGTTTGTAAGGGTGGACTATTGACGCGTCCTTGAGATCTTGTGCATGGTCTCGTTCACCCATATGTTTGTAAATACTAGGTGAAGCTGCTCTATTAGGACCGGCCCGGCCCACCTGCCTTGTATATCTCTGCTGAGATGGAGTCAGGACCAGGCGCCTTTCCACTGGAATGTTTCTGGATGGCTTTGATTAGTTCCACTAGGGTTGGCAGGTCATCAAGTGTATCATTAGTGGGAACTTGAGGAAGGCAGTTGATGGTTTCATCATCGAAGAAGGAAGTTGCATTGAAGATGTTGCTGAAATGCTCTGCCCAGCGTTGAAGGATTTCTTTCTTATCGGTGACCAATGTTCCCCCATCTGTACTGAGGAGGGGTACTGGACCAGGACTTTCATAGCCGTGTTGTAAATTATGTCTTTAGGGCTCTCCACTCTTTGTTTCCGCATCCTGTTTAGCTGCAGCTTAAGGTGGTCTTCAAGCATGTTTTCAAACGACAGTTGCATTTTTTTTTTTTGCTGTTTAGGCGGGTGAAATTTAATTGTTGTTGTTTTTTTTTTTTTTTTTTTTTGTGCACTTGTAACCCTTTAGGACGCCGTGGTGGTTTGATGTGAAAGTTTATTTTCGAGATAATGAGTCTGTCCAACATTCAGCACCAGACATGGATTTTGCCACCCGAACGTCTTGTCTGTCACTCCTCCTGACGATGACATAGTCAATAAAGTGCCAGTGTTTCGAGCTAGATTGCATCCATGATGTCCTATTTCTCGTAGGATGACGGAAAATTGTGTTGGTGATCAGGAGATCGTATTCGGCACAGGTCTGAAGGAGGAGGAACCCATTGCTGCTACAATTTCCGACTCCGTACTTTCCAATGATGCTATTCCAAGAGGCGGTGTTCTTGCCTACTTTGGCATTGAAGTCCCCACGGAGTATAAGTTTGTCTCCCATGGGAACAGATGTTAATACGGTGTGCAAGTCTTCATAGAACTTGTTTTTGACGTCATCTTCATTTGTCATGGTTGGTGCGCAGACACTCACGATGGCTGCATGCTTCTTTCCATAATACCAGACGACAGAACCATTTATACAGGAGGATCACAATAAAAACATATATTCGAAGAAGCCATATATCATGTGTAAATATCAAGAAGGAAAGAATCAATCTAAAATCAATAATATACACAGATCTGACGAGAGACAACACGGCATAGGGTATTTTTCCGGACAAACAAATGCAAAAGCATAACCATGCAAACCCGTTGGCTATGTCCTTTTGAGTTTCAGGTCGTGCTGATCCTGTGGAGTCATCTTCTGTTTGTGCCTCAACTAGAGCCAAATCTCTTTTATCAACTTGCGTAGTTGATCGTGGTAGACTTGTTTCTGCTATGTCCTTTTGGAGTTTCAGGTCGTGATGATCCTGTGCAGGTATCTTCTGTTTGTGCCTCAACTAGAGCCACATCTCGTTTATAAATTTGCGTAGTTGATCGTGGTAGACTTGTTTCTGTTATGTCTTTTATGCTATGTCCTTTTGAGTTTCAGGTCGTGCTGATCCTGTGGAGGCATCTTCTGTTTGTGCCTCAACTAGAGCCAAATCACTGTTATCAACTTGCATAGGTGATCGTGGTTGACGTGTTTCTGCTATGTCTTTTGGGGTTTCAGGTACTGCTGATCCTGTTGAGGCATCTTCTGTTTGTGCCTCAACTAGAGCCAAATCTCTTTTATCAATATGCGTAGTTGATCGTGGTAGACTTGTTTCTGCTATGTCATTTGGGGTTTCAGGTCGTTATGATCCTGTGGAGGCATCTCTTGTTTGTGCCTCAACTAGAGCCAAATCTGTTTTATTATCTTGCGTAGGTGATCGTGGTAGACTTGTTTCTGTTATGTCTTTTGGAGTTTCAGGTCGTGCTGATCCTGTGGAGGCATCTTCTGATTGTGCCTCAACTAGGGCCAAATCTCTTTTATCAACTTGCGTAGTTGATCGTGGTAGACTTGTTTCTGCTATGTCATTTGGGGTTTCAGGTCGTTATGATCCTGTGGAGGCATCTCTTGTTTGTGCCTCAACTAGAGCCAAATCTGTTTTATTATCTTGCGTAGGTGATCGTGGTAGACTTGTTTCTGTTATGTCTTTTGGAGTTTCAGGTCGTGCTGATCCTGTGGAGGCATCTTCTGGTTGTGCCTCAACTAGAGCCAAATCTCTTTTATTATCTTGCGTAAGTTATAGTGTTAGACTTGTTTCTGTTATTTCTTTTATGCTATGTCCTAAGGAGTTTCAAGTCGTGCTGATCCTGTGGAGGCATCTTCTGATTGTGCCTCAACTAGAGCCAAATCTCTTTTATTACCTTGCGTAGTTAATCGTGGTAGTCTTGTTTCTGCTATGTCTTTTGGGGTTTCAGGTCGTGATGATCCTGTGAAGGCATCTTCTGATTGTGCCTCAACTAGAGCCAAATCTCTTTTATCAACTTGCGTAGTTGATCTTTGTAGACTTGTTTCCGCAAGTTATCTTTTAATTTCATCACGCGCGGATCCAATGGAAGCATCTTCTATGTCTTGTATGCTATGTCCTTTGGAGTTTCAGGTCGTGCTGGTCCCGTGGAGGCATCTTCTGTTTGTGCCTCAACTAGAACCAAATGTCTTTTATCAACTTGCGTAGTTGATCGTGGTAGACTTGTTTCTGCTATGTCCTTTTGAGTTTCAGGTCGTGCTGATCCTGTGGAGGCATCTTCTGTTTGTGCCTCAACTAGAGCCAAATCACTTTTATTATCTTGCGTAGGTTATCGTGTTAGAATAGTTTCTGTTATGTCTTTTATGCTATGTCCTAAGGAGTTTCAAGTCGTGCTGATCCTGTGGAGGCATCTTCTGATTGTGCCTCAACTAGAGCCAAATCTCTTTTATTACCTTGCGTAGTTAATCGTGGTAGACTTGTTTCCGCAAGTTATCTTTTAATTTCATCACGCGCGGATCCCATGGAAGCATCTTCTATGTCTTTTATGCTATGTCCTTTGGAGTTTCAGGTTGTGCTGGTCCCGTGGAGGCATCTTCTGTTTGTGCCTCAACTAGAACCAAATGTCTTTTATCAACTTTCGTAGGCGATCGTGGTAGACTTGTTTCTGCTATTTCTTTTGGAGTTTCAGGTCATGATGATCCTGTGAAGGCATCTTCTGATTGTGCCTCAACTAGAGCCAAATCTCTTTTATCACATTGTGTAGTTGATCGTGGTAGACTTATTTCTGTTATGTCTTGTGGAGTTTTAGCTTGTGCTGATCCTGTTGTTGTGCTTCAACCACATCTTTTACAGCCATTTCTGCCTGATCAAGTTGCGTAACTAATCGTGTTAGACTTATTTATGCTAGATCTTTTGGAGTTTCAGGTACTGCTGATCCTGTTGAGGCATCTTCTGTTTGTGCCTCAACTAGAGCCAAATCTCTTTTATCAACTTGCGTAGTTGATCGTGGTAGACTTGTTTCTGCTATGTCATTTGGGGTTTTAGGTCGTTATGATCCTGTGGAGGCATCTCTTGTTTGTGCCTCAACTAGAGCCAAATCTGTTTGATTATCTTGCGTAGGTGATCGTGGTAGACTTGTTTCTTTTATGTCTTTTGGAGTTTCAGGTCGTGCTGATCCTGTGGAGGCATCTTCTGGTTGTGCCTCAACTAGAGCCAAATCTCTTTTATTATCTTGCGTAGGTTATCGTGTTAGACTTGTTTCTGTTATGTCTTTTATGCTATGTCCTAAGGAGTTTCAAGTCGTGCTGATCCTGTGGAGGCATCTTCTGATTGTGCCTCAACTAGAGCCAAATCTCTTTTATTACCTTGCGTAGTTAATCGTGGTAGTCTTGTTTCTGCTATGTCTTTTGGGGTTTCAGGTCGTGATGATCCTGTGGAGGCATCTTCTGATTGTGCCTCAACTAGAGCCAAATCTCTTTTATTACCTTGCGTAGTTAATCGTGGTAGACTTGTTTCCGCAAGTTATCTTTTAATTTCATCACGCGCGGATCCCATGGAAGCATCTTCTATGTCTTTTATGCTATGTCCTTTGGAGTTTCAGGTTGTGCTGGTCCCGTGGAGGCATCTTCTGTTTGTGCCTCAACTAGAACCAAATGTCTTTTATCAACTTTCGTAGGCGATCGTGGTAGACTTGTTTCTGCTATTTCTTTTGGAGTTTCAGGTCATGATGATCCTGTGAAGGCATCTTCTGATTGTGCCTCAACTAGAGCCAAATCTCTTTTATCATATTGTGTAGTTGATCGTGGTAGACTTATTTCTGTTATGTCTTGTGGAGTTTTAGCTTGTGCTGATCCTGTTGTTGTGCTTCAACCACATCTTTTACAGCCATTTCTGCCTGATCAAGTTGCGTAACTAATCGTGTTAGACTTATTTATGCTAGATCTTTTGGAGTTTCAGGTACTGCTGATCCTGTTGAGGCATCTTCTGTTTGTGCCTCAACTAGAGCCAAATCTCTTTTATCAACTTGCGTAGTTGATCGTGGTAGACTTGTTTCTGCTATGTCATTTGGGGTTTTAGGTCGTTATGATCCTGTGGAGGCATCTCTTGTTTGTGCCTCAACTAGAGCCAAATCTGTTTGATTATCTTGCGTAGGTGATCGTGGTAGACTTGTTTCTTTTATGTCTTTTGGAGTTTCAGGTCGTGCTGATCCTGTGGAGGCATCTTCTGGTTGTGCCTCAACTAGAGCCAAATCTCTTTTATTATCTTGCGTAGGTTATCGTGTTAGACTTGTTTCTGTTATGTCTTTTATGCTATGTCCTAAGGAGTTTCAAGTCGTGCTGATCCTGTGGAGGCATCTTCTGATTGTGCCTCAACTAGAGCCAAATCTCTTTTATTACCTTGCGTAGTTAATCGTGGTAGTCTTGTTTCTGCTATGTCTTTTGGGGTTTCAGGTCGTGATGATCCTGTGAAGGCATCTTCTGATTGTGCCTCAACTAGAGCCAAACCTCTTTTATCAACTTGCGTAGTTGATCTTTGTAGACTTGTTTCCGCAAGTTATCTTTTAATTTCATCACGCGCGGATCCCATGGAAGCATCTTCTATGTCTTTTATGCTATGTCCTTTGGAGTTTCAGGTCGTGCTGGTCCCGTGGAGGCATCTTCTGTTTGTGCCTCAACTAGAACCAAATGTCTTTTATCAACTTTCGTAGGCGATCGTGGTAGACTTGTTTCTGCTATTTCTTTTGGAGTTTCAGGTCATGATGATCCTGAGAAGGCATCTTCTGATTGTGCCTCAACTAGAGCCAAATCTCTTTTATCACATTGTGTAGTTGATCGTGGTAGACTTATTTCTGTTATGTCTTGTGGAGTTTTAGCTTGTGCTAATCCTGTTGTTGTGCTTCAACCACATCTTTTACAGCCATTTCTGCCTGATCAAGTTGCGTAACTAATCGCTAGATCTTTTGGAGTTTCAGGTACTGCTGATCCTGTTGAGGCATCTTCTGTTTGTGCCTCAACTAGAGCCAAATCTCTTTTATCAACTTGCGTAGTTGATCGTGGTAGACTTGTTTCTGCTATGTCATTTGGGGTTTCAGGTCGTTATGATCCTGTGGAGGCATCTCTTGTTTGTGCCTCAACTAGAGCCAAATCTGTTTTATTATCTTGCGTAGGTGATCGTGGTAGACTTGTTTCTGTTATGTCTTTTGGAGTTTCAGGTCGTGCTGATCCTGTGGAGGCATCTTCTGTTTGTGCCTCAACTAGAGCCAAATCTCTTTTATTATCTTGCGTAGGTTATCGTGTTAGAATAGTTTCTGTTATGTCTTTTATGCTATGTCCTAAGGAGTTTCAAGTCGTGCTGATCCTGTGGAGGAATCTTCTGATTGTGCCTCAACTAGAGCCAAATCACTGTTATCAACTTGCATAGGTGATCGTGGTTGACGTGTTTCTGCTATGTCTTTTGGGGTTTCAGGTACTGCTGATCCTGTTGAGGCATCTTCTGTTTGTGCCTCAACTAGAGCCAAATCTCTTTTATCAACTTGCGTAGTTGATCGTGGTAGACTTGTTTCTGCTATGTCATTTGGGGTTTCAGGTCGTTATGATCCTGTGGAGGCATCTCTTGTTTGTGCCTCAACTAGAGCCAAATCTGTTTTATTATCTTGCGTAGGTCATCGTGGTAGACTTGTTTCTGTTATGTCTTTTGGAGTTTCAGGTCGTGCTGATCCTGTGGAGGCATCTTCTGATTGTGCCTCAACTAGAGCCAAATCTCTTTTATTACCTTGCGTAGTTAATCGTGGTAGTCTTGTTTCTGCTATGTCTTTTGGGGTTTCAGGTCGTGATGATCCTGTGAAGGCATCTTCTGATTGTGCCTCAACTAGAGCCAAATCTCTTTTATCAACTTGCGTAGTTGATCTTTGTAGACTTGTTTCCGCAAGTTATCTTTTAATTTCATCACGCGCGGATCCAATGGAAGCATCTTCTATGTCTTGTATGCTATGTCCTTTGGAGTTTCAGGTCGTGCTGGTCCCGTGGAGGCATCTTCTGTTTGTGCCTCAACTAGAACCAAATGTCTTTTATCAACTTTCGTAGGCGATCGTGGTAGACTTGTTTCTGTTATGTCTTTTGGAGTTTCAGGTCGTGCTGATCCTGTGGAGGCATCTTCTGATTGTGCCTCAACTAGAGCCAAATCTCTTTTATTACCTTGCGTAGTTAATCGTGGTAGACTTGTTTCTGCTATGTCTTTTGTGGTTTCAGGTCGTGATGATCCTGTGAAGGCATCTTCTGATTGTGCCTCAACTAGAGCCAAATCGATTTTATCAACTTGCGTAGTTGATCGTTGTAGACTTGTTTCCGCAAGTTATCTTTTAATTTCATCACGCGCGGATCCCATGGAAGCATCTTATATTTGTGCTCTAACTTCTTCTTCAGAGTCAGTATTGCCTGATCAAGTTGCGTATCATGTTAGACTTGGTTTTGAAAGTATTTTTGGAGTTTGAGCTAGTGCTGATCACGAGGAAAAAACTTCTGTTTAATCCTCAACGGCAACTTATAGAGATATCTCTAATACATGAAGTTGTGCAACTTATAATTGTTTCTACTAGTTCTTTTGAAGTTTCAGCTCGTGCTGATGGAAGCACCTTCTGTTTGTGCATATTCATCTAGAGCGAAATCTCTTGTTGTTAGACTTGTTTCTGCTAGGTCTTTTTGGAGTTTTGTTAAAGCGTCTTCTGTGTGTTCTTCAACTACATTTTCTAGAGCCAAATGTCATTCATCATGTTTCGCAACTGATCGTGTTAGACTTCCTTATTTTGGATTTTCATCTCTTGCTGATCCTATGGTTGTGCCTCAACCGCTGCTTTTACAGCAAATTCTGCCTGATCAAGTTACGTAACTTATCCTATTAGACTTGTTTCTGCTAGGTCTTTTGGAGTTTCAGCTCGTGCTGATCTTGTTTTTGTGCTACAAACCCTTCTTTTACACCACATTCTGCCTGATCAAGTTGCGTAACTAATCGTGTTAGACTTATTTATGCTAGATCTTTTGGAGTTTCAAGTACTGCTGATCCTGAGCAGGCATCTTCTGTTTGTGCCTCAACTAGAGCCAAATCTCGTTTATCAGCTTGCGTAGTTGATCGTGGTTAACTTATTTATGCTATGTCCTTTTGGAGTTTCAGGTCGTGATGATCCTGTGCAGGTATCTTCTGTTTGTGCCTCAACTAGAGCCACATCTCGTTTATAAATTTGCGTAGTTGATCGTGGTAGACTTGTTTCTGTTATGTCTTTTATGCTATGTCCTTTTGAGTTTCAGGTCGTGCTGATCCTGTGGAGGCATCTTCTGTTTGTGCCTCAACTAGAGCCAAATCACTGTTATCAACTTGCATAGGTGATCGTGGTTGACGTGTTTCTGCTATGTCTTTTGGGGTTTCAGGTACTGCTGATCCTGTTGAGGCATCTTCTGTTTGTGCCTCAACTAGAGCCAAATCTCTTTTATCAATATGCGTAGTTGATCGTGGTAGACTTGTTTCTGCTATGTCATTTGGGGTTTCAGGTCGTTATGATCCTGTGGAGGCATCTCTTGTTTGTGCCTCAACTAGAGCCAAATCTGTTTTATTATCTTGCGTAGGTGATCGTGGTAGACTTGTTTCTGTTATGTCTTTTGGAGTTTCAGGTCGTGCTGATCCTGTGGAGGCATCTTCTGATTGTGCCTCAACTAGAGCCAAATCTCTTTTATCAACTTGCGTAGTTGATCGTGGTAGACTTGTTTCTGCTATGTCATTTGGGGTTTCAGGTCGTTATGATCCTGTGGAGGCATCTCTTGTTTGTGCCTCAACTAGAGCCAAATCTGTTTTATTATCTTGCGTAGGTGATCGTGGTAGACTTGTTTCTGTTATGTCTTTTGGAGTTTCAGGTCGTGCTGATCCTGTGGAGGCATCTTCTGGTTGTGCCTCAACTAGAGCCAAATCTCTTTTATTATCTTGCGTAAGTTATCGTGTTAGACTTGTTTCTGTTATTTCTTTTATGCTATGTCCTAAGGAGTTTCAAGTCGTGCTGATCCTGTGGAGGCATCTTCTGATTGTGCCTCAACTAGAGCCAAATCTCTTTTATTACCTTGCGTAGTTAATCGTGGTAGTCTTGTTTCTGCTATGTCTTTTGGGGTTTCAGGTCGTGATGATCCTGTGAAGGCATCTTCTGATTGTGCCTCAACTAGAGCCAAATCTCTTTTATCAACTTGCGTAGTTGATCTTTGTAGACTTGTTTCCGCAAGTTATCTTTTAATTTCATCACGCGCGGATCCAATGGAAGCATCTTCTATGTCTTGTATGCTATGTCCTTTGGAGTTTCAGGTCGTGCTGGTCCCGTGGAGGCATCTTCTGTTTGTGCCTCAACTAGAACCAAATGTCTTTTATCAACTTTCGTAGGCGATCGTGGTAGACTTGTTTCTGCTATTTCTTTTGGAGTTTCAGGTCATGATGATCCTGTGAAGGCATCTTCTGATTGTGCCTCAACTAGAGCCAAATCTCTTTTATCACATTGTGTAGTTGATCGTGGTAGACTTATTTCTGTTATGTCTTGTGGAGTTTTAGCTTGTGCTGATCCTGTTGTTGTGCTTCAACCACATCTTTTACAGCCATTTCTGCCTGATCAAGTTGCGTAACTAATCGTGTTAGACTTATTTATGCTAGATCTTTTGGAGTTTCAGGTACTGCTGATCCTGTTGAGGCATCTTCTGTTTGTGCCTCAACTAGAGCCAAATCTCTTTTATCAACTTGCGTAGTTGATCGTGGTAGACTTGTTTCTGCTATGTCATTTGGGGTTTCAGGTCGTTATGATCCTGTGGAGGCATCTCTTGTTTGTGCCTCAACTAGAGCCAAATCTGTTTTATTATCTTGCGTAGGTGATCGTGGTAGACTTGTTTCTTTTATGTCTTTTGGAGTTTCAGGTCGTGCTGATCCTGTGGAGGCATCTTCTGGTTTTACCTCAACTAGAGCCAAATCTCTTTTATTATCTTGCGTAGGTTATCGTGTTAGACTTGTTTCTGTTATGTCTTTTATGCTATGTCCTAAGGAGTTTCAAGTCGTGCTGATCCTGTGGAGGCATCTTCTGATTGTGCCTCAACTAGAGCCAAATCTCTTTTATTACCTTGCGTAGTTAATCGTGGTAGTCTTGTTTCTGCTATGTCTTTTGGGGTTTCAGGTCGTGATGATCCTGTGAAGGCATCTTCTGATTGTGCCTCAACTAGAGCCAAATCTCTTTTATCAACTTGCGTAGTTGATCTTTGTAGACTTGTTTCCGCAAGTTATCTTTTAATTTCATCACGCGCGGATCCCATGGAAGCATCTTCTATGTCTTTTATGCTATGTCCTTTGGAGTTTCAGGTCGTGCTGGTCCCGTGGAGGCATCTTCTGTTTGTGCCTCAACTAGAACCAAATGTCTTTTATCAACTTTCGTAGGCGATCGTGGTAGACTTGTTTCTGCTATTTCTTTTGGAGTTTCAGGTCATGATGATCCTGTGAAGGCATCTTCTGATTGTGCCTCAACTAGAGCCAAATCTCTTTTATCACATTGTGTAGTTGATCGTGGTAGACTTATTTCTGTTATGTCTTGTGGAGTTTTAGCTTGTGCTGATCCTGTTGTTGTGCTTCAACCACATCTTTTACAGCCATTTCTGCCTGATCAAGTTGCGTAACTAATCGTGTTAGACTTATTTATGCTGAATCTTTTGGAGTTTCAGGTACTGCTGATCCTGTTGAGGCATCTTCTGTTTGTGCCTCAACTAGAGCCAAATCTCTTTTATCAACTTGCGTAGTTGATCGTTGTAGACTTGTTTCTGCTATGTCATTTGGGGTTTCAGGTCCTTATGATCCTGTGGAGGCATCTCTTGTTTGTGCCTCAACTAGAGCCAAATCTGTTTTATTATCTTGCGTAGGTGATCGTGGTAGACTTGTTTCTTTTATGTCTTTTGGAGTTTCAGGTCGTGCTGATCCTGTGGAGGCATCTTCTGGTTGTGCCTCAACTAGAGCCAAATCTCTTTTATTATCTTGCGTAGGTTATCGTGTTAGACTTGTTTCTGTTATGTCTTTTATGCTATGTCCTAAGGAGTTTCAAGTCGTGCTGATCCTGTGGAGGCATCTTCTGATTGTGCCTCAACTAGAGCCAAATCTCTTTTATTACCTTGCGTAGTTAATCGTGGTAGTCTTGTTTCTGCTATGTCTTTTGGGGTTTCAGGTCGTGATGATCCTGTGAAGGCATCTTCTGATTGTGCCTCAACTAGAGCCAAATCTCTTTTATCAACTTGCGTAGTTGATCGTTGTAGCCTTTGTTTCCGCAAGATATCTTTTAATTTCATCACGCGCGGATCCCATGGAAGCATCTTATATTTTTGCTCTAACTTCTTCTTCAGAGCCAGTATTGCCTGATCAAGTTGCGTATCTCGTTAGACTTGGTTTTGAAAGTATTTTTGGAGTTTGAGCTAGTGCTGATCACGAGGAAAAAACTTCTGTTTAATCCTCAACGGCAACTTATAGAGATATCTCTAATAGATGAAGTTGTGCAACTTATAATTGTTTCTACTAGTTCTTTTGAAGTTTCAGCTCGTGCTGATGGAAGCACCTTCTGTTTGTGCATATTCATCTAGAGCGAAATCTCTTGTTGTTAGACTTGTTTCTGCTAGGTCTTTTTGGAGTTTTGTTAAAGCGTCTTCTGTGTGTTCTTCAACTACATTTTCTAGAGCCAAATGTCATTCATCATGTTTCGCAACTGATCGTGTTAGACTTCCTTATTTTGGATTTTCATCTCTTGCTGATCCTATGGTTGTGCCTCAACCGCTGCTTTTACAGCAAATTCTGCCTGATCAAGTTACGTAACTTATCCTGTTAGACTTGTTTCTGCTAGGTCTTTTGGAGTTTCAGCTCGTGCTGATCTTGTTTTTGTGCTACAAACCCTTCTTTTACACCACATTCTGCCTGATCAAGTTGCGTAACTAATCGTGTTAGACTTATTTATGCTAGATCTTTTGGAGTTTCAAGTACTGCTGATCCTGAGCAGGCATCTTCTGTTTGTGCCTCAACTAGAGCCAAATCTCGTTTATCAGCTTGCGTAGTTGATCGTGGTTAACTTATTTATGCTATGTCCTTTTGGAGTTTCAGGTCGTGATGATCCTGTGGAGGCATCTTCTGGTTGTGCCTCAACTAGAGCCAAATCTCTTTTATTATCTTGCGTAAGTTATCGTGTTAGACTTGTTTCTGTTATTTCTTTTATGCTATGTCCTAAGGAGTTTCAAGTCGTGCTGATCCTGTGGAGGCATCTTCTGATTGTGCCTCAACTAGAGCCAAATCTCTTTTATTACCTTGCGTAGTTAATCGTGGTAGTCTTGTTTCTGCTATGTCTTTTGGGGTTTCAGGTCGTGATGATCCTGTGAAGGCATCTTCTGATTGTGCCTCAACTAGAGCCAAATCTCTTTTATCAACTTGCGTAGTTGATCTTTGTAGACTTGTTTCCGCAAGTTATCTTTTAATTTCATCACGCGCGGATCCAATGGAAGCATCTTCTATGTCTTGTATGCTATGTCCTTTGGAGTTTCAGGTCGTGCTGGTCCCGTGGAGGCATCTTCTGTTTGTGCCTCAACTAGAACCAAATGTCTTTTATCAACTTTCGTAGGCGATCGTGGTAGACTTGTTTCTGCTATTTCTTTTGGAGTTTCAGGTCATGATGATCCTGTGAAGGCATCTTCTGATTGTGCCTCAACTAGAGCCAAATCTCTTTTATCACATTGTGTAGTTGATCGTGGTAGACTTATTTCTGTTATGTCTTGTGGAGTTTTAGCTTGTGCTGATCCTGTTGTTGTGCTTCAACCACATCTTTTACAGCCATTTCTGCCTGATCAAGTTGCGTAACTAATCGTGTTAGACTTATTTATGCTAGATCTTTTGGAGTTTCAGGTACTGCTGATCCTGTTGAGGCATCTTCTGTTTGTGCCTCAACTAGAGCCAAATCTCTTTTATCAACTTGCGTAGTTGATCGTGGTAGACTTGTTTCTGCTATGTCATTTGGGGTTTCAGGTCGTTATGATCCTGTGGAGGCATCTCTTGTTTGTGCCTCAACTAGAGCCAAATCTGTTTTATTATCTTGCGTAGGTGATCGTGGTAGACTTGTTTCTTTTATGTCTTTTGGAGTTTCAGGTCGTGCTGATCCTGTGGAGGCATCTTCTGGTTTTACCTCAACTAGAGCCAAATCTCTTTTATTATCTTGCGTAGGTTATCGTGTTAGACTTGTTTCTGTTATGTCTTTTATGCTATGTCCTAAGGAGTTTCAAGTCGTGCTGATCCTGTGGAGGCATCTTCTGATTGTGCCTCAACTAGAGCCAAATCTCTTTTATTACCTTGCGTAGTTAATCGTGGTAGACTTGTTTCTGCTATGTCTTTTGGGGTTTCAGGTCGTGATCATCCTGTGAAGGCATCTTCTGATTGTGCCTCAACTAGAGCCAAATCTCTTTTATCAACTTGCGTAGTTGATCGTTGTAGACTTGTTTCCGCAAGTTATCTTTTAATTTCATCACGCGCGGATCCCATGGAAGCATCTTCTATGTCTTGTATGCTATGTCCTTTGGAGTTTCAGGTCGTGCTGGTCCCGTGGAGGCATCTTCTGTTTGTGCCTCAACTAGAACCAAATGTCTTTTATCAACTTTCGTAGGCGATCGTGGTAGACTTGTTTCTGCTATTTCTTTTGGAGTTTCAGGTCATGATGATCCTGTGAAGGCATCTTCTGATTGTGCCTCAACTAGAGCCAAATCTCTTTTATCACATTGTGTAGTTGATCGTGGTAGACTTATTTCTGTTATGTCTTGTGGAGTTTTAGCTTGTGCTGATCCTGTTGTTGTGCTTCAACCACATCTTTTACAGCCATTTCTGCCTGATCAAGTTGCGTAACTAATCGTGTTAGACTTATTTATGCTAGATCTTTTGGAGTTTCAGGTACTGCTGATCCTGTTGAGGCATCTTCTGTTTGTGCCTCAACTAGAGCCAAATCTCTTTTATCAACTTGCGTAGTTGATCGTGGTAGACTTGTTTCTGCTATGTCATTTGGGGTTTCAGGTCGTTATGATCCTGTGGAGGCATCTCTTGTTTGTGCCTCAACTAGAGCCAAATCTGTTTGATTATCTTGCGTAGGTGATCGTGGTAGACTTGTTTCTTTTATGTCTTTTGGAGTTTCAGGTCGTGCTGATCCTGTGGAGGCATCTTCTGGTTGTGCCTCAACTAGAGCCAAATCTCTTTTATTATCTTGCGTAGGTTATCGTGTTAGACTTGTTTCTGTTATGTCTTTTATGCTATGTCCTAAGGAGTTTCAAGTCGTGCTGATCCTGTGGAGGCATCTTCTGATTGTGCCTCAACTAGAGCCAAATCTCTTTTATTACCTTGAGTAGTTAATCGTGGTAGTCTTGTTTCTGCTATGTCTTTTGGGGTTTCAGGTCGTGATGATCCTGTGAAGGCATCTTCTGATTGTGCCTCAACTAGAGCCAAATCTCTTTTATCAACTTGCGTAGTTGATCTTTGTAGACTTGTTTCCGCAAGTTATCTTTTAATTTCATCACGCGCGGATCCCATGGAAGCATCTTCTATGTCTTTTATGCTATGTCCTTTGGAGTTTCAGGTCGTGCTGGTCCCGTGGAGGCATCTTCTGTTTGTGCCTCAACTAGAACCAAATGTCTTTTATCAACTTTCGTAGGCGATCGTGGTAGACTTGTTTCTGCTATTTCTTTTGGAGTTTCAGGTCATGATGATCCTGTGAAGGCATCTTCTGATTGTGCCTCAACTAGAGCCAAATCTCTTTTATCACATTGTGTAGTTGATCGTGGTAGACTTATTTCTGTTATGTCTTGTGGAGTTTTAGCTTGTGCTGATCCTGTTGTTGTGCTTCAACCACATCTTTTACAGCCATTTCTGCCTGATCAAGTTGCGTAACTAATCGTGTTAGACTTATTTATGCTGAATCTTTTGGAGTTTCAGGTACTGCTGATCCTGTTGAGGCATCTTCTGTTTGTGCCTCAACTAGAGCCAAATCTCTTTTATCAACTTGCGTAGTTGATCGTTGTAGACTTGTTTCTGCTATGTCATTTGGGGTTTCAGGTCCTTATGATCCTGTGGAGGCATCTCTTGTTTGTGCCTCAACTAGAGCCAAATCTGTTTTATTATCTTGCGTAGGTGATCGTGGTAGACTTGTTTCTTTTATGTCTTTTGGAGTTTCAGGTCGTGCTGATCCTGTGGAGGCATCTTCTGGTTGTGCCTCAACTAGAGCCAAATCTCTTTTATTATCTTGCGTAGGTTATCGTGTTAGACTTGTTTCTGTTATGTCTTTTATGCTATGTCCTAAGGAGTTTCAAGTCGTGCTGATCCTGTGGAGGCATCTTCTGATTGTGCCTCAACTAGAGCCAAATCTCTTTTATTACCTTGCGTAGTTAATCGTGGTAGTCTTGTTTCTGCTATGTCTTTTGGGGTTTCAGGTCGTGATGATCCTGTGAAGGCATCTTCTGATTGTGCCTCAACTAGAGCCAAATCTCTTTTATCAACTTGCGTAGTTGATCGTTGTAGCCTTTGTTTCCGCAAGATATCTTTTAATTTCATCACGCGCGGATCCCATGGAAGCATCTTATATTTTTGCTCTAACTTCTTCTTCAGAGCCAGTATTGCCTGATCAAGTTGCGTATCTCGTTAGACTTGGTTTTGAAAGTATTTTTGGAGTTTGAGCTAGTGCTGATCACGAGGAAAAAACTTCTGTTTAATCCTCAACGGCAACTTATAGAGATATCTCTAATAGATGAAGTTGTGCAACTTATAATTGTTTCTACTAGTTCTTTTGAAGTTTCAGCTCGTGCTGATGGAAGCACCTTCTGTTTGTGCATATTCATCTAGAGCGAAATCTCTTGTTGTTAGACTTGTTTCTGCTAGGTCTTTTTGGAGTTTTGTTAAAGCGTCTTCTGTGTGTTCTTCAACTACATTTTCTAGAGCCAAATGTCATTCATCATGTTTCGCAACTGATCGTGTTAGACTTCCTTATTTTGGATTTTCATCTCTTGCTGATCCTATGGTTGTGCCTCAACCGCTGCTTTTACAGCAAATTCTGCCTGATCAAGTTACGTAACTTATCCTGTTAGACTTGTTTCTGCTAGGTCTTTTGGAGTTTCAGCTCGTGCTGATCTTGTTTTTGTGCTACAAACCCTTCTTTTACACCACATTCTGCCTGATCAAGTTGCGTAACTAATCGTGTTAGACTTATTTATGCTAGATCTTTTGGAGTTTCAAGTACTGCTGATCCTGAGCAGGCATCTTCTGTTTGTGCCTCAACTAGAGCCAAATCTCGTTTATCAGCTTGCGTAGTTGATCGTGGTTAACTTATTTATGCTATGTCCTTTTGGAGTTTCAGGTCGTGATGATCCTGTGCAGGTATCTTCTGTTTGTGCCTCAACTAGAGCCACATCTCGTTTATAAATTTGCGTAGTTGATCGTGGTAGACTTGTTTCTGTTATGTCTTTTATGCTATGTCCTTTTGAGTTTCAGGTCGTGCTGATCCTGTGGAGGCATCTTCTGTTTGTGCCTCAACTAGAGCCAAATCACTGTTATCAACTTGCATAGGTGATCGTGGTTGACGTGTTTCTGCTATGACTTTTGGGGTTTCAGGTACTGCTGATCCTGTTGAGGCATCTTCTGTTTGTGCCTCAACTAGAGCCAAATCTCTTTTATCAACATGCGTAGTTGATCGTGGTAGACTTGTTTCTGCTATGTCATTTGGGGTTTCAGGTCGTTATGATCCTGTGGAGGCATCTCTTGTTTGTGCCTCAACTAGAGCCAAATCTGTTTTATTATCTTGCGTAGGTGATCGTGGTAGACTTGTTTCTGTTATGTCTTTTGGAGTTTCAGGTCGTGCTGATCCTGTGTAGGCATCTTCTGGTTGTGCCTCAACTAGAGCCAAATCTCTTTTATTATCTTGCGTAGGTTATCGTGTTAGACTTGTTTCTGTTATGTCTTTTATGCTATGTCCTAAGGAGTTTCAAGTCGTGCTGATCCTGTGGAGGCATCTTCTGATTGTGCCTCAACTAGAGCCAAATCTCTTTTATTACCTTGCGTAGTTAATCGTGGTAGACTTGTTTCTGCTATGTCTTTTGGGGTTTCAGGTCGTGATCATCCTGTGAAGGCATCTTCTGATTGTGCCTCAACTAGAGCCAAATCTCTTTTATCAACTTGCGTAGTTGATCGTGGTAGACTTGTTTCTGCTATGTCATTTGGGGTTTCAGGTCGTTATGATCCTGTGGAGGCATCTCTTGTTTGTGCCTCAACTAGAGCCAAATCTGTTTTATTATCTTGCGTAGGTGATCGTGGTAGACTTGTTTCTGTTATGTCTTTTATGCTATGTCCTTTTGAGTTTCAGGTCGTGCTGATCCTGTGGAGTCATCTTCTGTTTGTGCCTCAACTAGAGCCAAATCACTTTTATCAACTTGCATAGGTGATCGTGGTTGACGTGTTTCTGCTATGTCTTTTGGGGTTTCAGGTACTGCTGATCCTGTTGAGGCATCTTCTGTTTGTGCCTCAACTAGAGCCAAATCTCTTTTATCAACTTGCGTAGTTGATCGTGGTAGACTTGTTTCTGCTATGTCATTTGGGGTTTCAGGTCGTTATGATCCTGTGGAGGCATCTCTTGTTTGTGCCTCAACTAGAGCCAAATCTGTTTTATTATCTTGCGTAGGTGATCGTGGTAGACTTGTTTCTGTTATGTCTTTTGGAGTTTCAGGTCGTGCTGATCCTGTGGAGGCATCTTCTGGTTGTGCCTCAACTAGAGCCAAATCTCTTTTATTATCTTGCGTAAGTTATCGTGTTAGACTTGTTTCTGTTATTTCTTTTATGCTATGTCCTAAGGAGTTTCAAGTCGTGCTGATCCTGTGGAGGCATCTTCTGATTGTGCCTCAACTAGAGCCAAATCTCTTTTATTACCTTGCGTAGTTAATCGTGGTAGACTTGTTTCTGCTATGTCTTTTGGGGTTTCAGGTCGTGATGATCCTGTGAAGGCATCTTCTGATTGTGCCTCAACTAGAGCCAAATCTCTTTTATCAACTTGCGTAGTTGATCGTTGTAGACTTGTTTCCGCAAGTTATCTTTTAATTTCATCACGCGCGGATCCCATGGAAGCATCTTCTATGTCTTGTATGCTATGTCCTTTGGAGTTTCAGGTCGTGCTGGTCCCGTGGAGGCATCTTCTGTTTGTGCCTCAACTAGAACCAAAGTCTTTTATCAACTTTCGTAGGCGATCGTGGTAGACTTGTTTCTGCTATTTCTTTTGGAGTTTCAGGTCATGATGATCCTGTGAAGGCATCTTCTGATTGTGCCTCAACTAGAGCCAAATCTCTTTTATCACATTGTGTAGTTGATCGTGGTAGACTTATTTCTGTTATGTCTTGTGGAGTTTTAGCTTGTGCTGATCCTGTTGTTGTGCTTCAACCACATCTTTTACAGCCATTTCTGCCTGATCAAGTTGCGTAACTAATCGTGTTAGACTTATTTATGCTAGATCTTTTGGAGTTTCAGGTACTGCTGATCCTGTTGAGGCATCTTCTGTTTGTGCCTCAACTAGAGCCAAATCTCTTTTATCAACTTGCGTAGTTGATCGTGGTAGACTTGTTTCTGCTATGTCATTTGGGGTTTCAGGTCGTTATGATCCTGTGGAGGCATCTCTTGTTTGTGCCTCAACTAGAGCCAAATCTGTTTGATTATCTTGCGTAGGTGATCGTGGTAGACTTGTTTCTTTTATGTCTTTTGGAGTTTCAGGTCGTGCTGATCCTGTGGAGGCATCTTCTGGTTGTGCCTCAACTAGAGCCAAATCTCTTTTATTATCTTGCGTAGGTTATCGTGTTAGACTTGTTTCTGTTATGTCTTTTATGCTATGTCCTAAGGAGTTTCAAGTCGTGCTGATCCTGTGGAGGCATCTTCTGATTGTGCCTCAACTAGAGCCAAATCGCTTTTATTACCTTGCGTAGTTAATCGTGGTAGTCTTGTTTCTGCTATGTCTTTTGGGGTTTCAGGTCGTGATGATCCTGTGAAGGCATCTTCTGATTGTGCCTCAACTAGAGCCAAATCTCTTTTATCAACTTGCGTAGTTGATCTTTGTAGACTTGTTTCCGCAAGTTATCTTTTAATTTCATCACGCGCGGATCCCATGGAAGCATCTTCTATGTCTTTTATGCTATGTCCTTTGGAGTTTCAGGTCGTGCTGGTCCCGTGGAGGCATCTTCTGTTTGTGCCTCAACTAGAACCAAATGTCTTTTATCAACTTTCGTAGGCGATCGTGGTAGACTTGTTTCTGCTATTTCTTTTGGAGTTTCAGGTCATGATGATCCTGTGAAGGCATCTTCTGATTGTGCCTCAACTAGAGCCAAATCTCTTTTATCACATTGTGTAGTTGATCGTGGTAGACTTATTTCTGTTATGTCTTGTGGAGTTTTAGCTTGTGCTGATCCTGTTGTTGTGCTTCAACCACATCTTTTACAGCCATTTCTGCCTGATCAAGTTGCGTAACTAATCGTGTTAGACTTATTTATGCTGAATCTTTTGGAGTTTCAGGTACTGCTGATCCTGTTGAGGCATCTTCTGTTTGTGCCTCAACTAGAGCCAAATCTCTTTTATCAACTTGCGTAGTTGATCGTGGTAGACTTGTTTCTGCTATGTCATTTGGGGTTTCAGGTCCTTATGATCCTGTGGAGGCATCTCTTGTTTGTGCCTCAACTAGAGCCAAATCTGTTTTATTATCTTGCGTAGTTGATCGTTGTAGACTTGTTTCCGCAAGTTATCTTTTAATTTCATCACGCGCGGATCCCATGGAAGCATCTTATATTTGTGCTCTAACTTCTTCTTCAGAGCCAGTATTGCCTGATCAAGTTGCGTATCATGTTAGACTTGGTTTTGAAAGTATTTTTGGAGTTTGAGCTAGTGCTGATCACGAGGAAAAAACTTCTGTTTAATCCTCAACGGCAACTTATAGAGATATCTCTAATAGATGAAGTTGTGCAACTTATAATTGTTTCTACTAGTTCTTTTGAAGTTTCAGCTCGTGCTGATGGAAGCACCTTCTGTTTGTGCATATTCATCTAGAGCGAAATCTCTTGTTGTTAGACTTGTTTCTGCTAGGTCTTTTTGGAGTTTTGTTAAAGCGTCTTCTGTGTGTTCTTCAACTACATTTTCTAGAGCCAAATGTCATTCATCATGTTTCGCAACTGATCGTGTTAGACTTCCTTATTTTGGATTTTCATCTCTTGCTGATCCTATGGTTGTGCCTCAACCGCTGCTTTTACAGCAAATTCTGCCTGATCAAGTTACGTAACTTATCCTGTTAGACTTGTTTCTGCTAGGTCTTTTGGAGTTTCAACTCGTGCTGATCTTGTTTTTGTGCTTCAAACCCTTCTTTTACACCACATTCTGCCTGATCAAGTTGCGTAACTAATCGTGTTAGACTTATTTATGCTAGATCTTTTGGAGTTTCAAGTACTGCTGATCCTGAGCAGGCATCTTCTGTTTGTGCCTCAACTAGAGCCAAATCTCTTTTATCAGCTTGCGTAGTTGATCGTGGTTAACTTATTTATGCTATGTCCTTTTGGAGTTTCAGGTCGTGATGATCCTGTGCAGGTATCTTCTGTTTGTGCCTCAACTAGAGCCACATCTCGTTTATAAATTTGCGTAGTTGATCGTGGTAGACTTGTTTCTGTTATGTCTTTTATGCTATGTCCTTTTGAGTTTCAGGTCGTGCTGATCCTGTGGAGGCATCTTCTGTTTGTGCCTCAACTAGAGCCAAATCACTTTTATCAACTTGCATAGGTGATCGTGGTTGACGAGTTTCTGCTATGTCTTTTGGGGTTTCAGGTACTGCTGATCCTGTTGAGGCATCTTCTGTTTGTGCCTCAACTAGAGCCAAATCTCTTTTATCAACTTGCGTAGTTGATCGTGGTAGACTTGTTTCTGCTATGTCATTTGGGGTTTCAGGTCGTTATGATCCTGTGGAGGCATCTCTTGTTTGAGCCTCAACTAGAGCCAAATCTGTTTTATTATCTTGCGTAGGTGATCGTGGTAGACTTGTTTCTGTTATGTCTTTTATGCTATGTCCTTTTGAGTTTCAGGTCGTGCTGATCCTGTGGAGTCATCTTCTGTTTGTGCCTCAACTAGAGCCAAATCACTTTTATCAACTTGCATAGGTGATCGTGGTTGACGTGTTTCTGCTATGTCTTTTGGGGTTTCAGGTACTGCTGATCCTGTTGAGGCATCTTCTGTTTGTGCCTCAACTAGAGCCAAATCTCTTTTATCAACTTGCGTAGTTGATCGTGGTAGACTTGTTTCTGCTATGTCATTTGGGGTTTCAGGTCGTTATGATCCTGTGGAGGCATCTCTTGTTTGTGCCTCAACTAGAGCCAAATCTCTTTTATTATCTTGCGTAGGTTATCGTGTTAGACTTGTTTCTGTTATGTCTTTTATGCTATGTCCTAAGGAGTTTCAAGTCGTGCTGATCCTGTGGAGGCATCTTCTGATTGTGCCTCAACTAGAGCCAAATCTCTTTTATTACCTTGCGTAGTTAATCGTGGTAGTCTTGTTTCTGCTATGTCTTTTGGGGTTTCATGTCGTGATGATCCTGTGAAGGCATCTTCTGATTGTGCCTCAACTAGAGCCAAATCTCTTTTATCAACTTGCGTAGTTGATCGTTGTAGCCTTTGTTTCCGCAAGATATCTTTTAATTTCATCACGCGCGGATCCCATGGAAGCATCTTATATTTGTGCTCTAACTTCTTCTTCAGAGCCAGTATTGCCTGATCAAGTTGCGTATCATGTTAGACTTGGTTTTGAAAGTATTTTTGGAGTTTGAGCTAGTGCTGATCACGAGGAAAAAACTTCTGTTTAATCCTCAACGGCAACTTATAGAGATATCTCTAATAGATGAAGTTGTGCAACTTATAATTGTTTCTACTAGTTCTTTTGAAGTTTCAGCTCGTGCTGATGGAAGCACCTTCTGTTTGTGCATATTCATCTAGAGCGAAATCTCTTGTTGTTAGACTTGTTTCTGCTAGGTCTTTTTGGAGTTTTGTTAAAGCGTCTTCTGTGTGTTCTTCAACTACATTTTCTAGAGCCAAATGTCATTCATCATGTTTCGCAACTGATCGTGTTAGACTTCCTTATTTTGGATTTTCATCTCTTGCTGATCCTATGGTTGTGCCTCAACCGCTGCTTTTACAGCAAATTCTGCCTGATCAAGTTACGTAACTTATCCTGTTAGACTTGTTTCTGCTAGGTCTTTTGGAGTTTCAACTCGTGCTGATCTTGTTTTTGTGCTTCAAACCCTTCTTTTACACCACATTCTGCCTGATCAAGTTGCGTAACTAATCGTGTTAGACTTATTTATGCTAGATCTTTTGGAGTTTCAAGTACTGCTGATCCTGAGCAGGCATCTTCTGTTTGTGCCTCAACTAGAGCCAAATCTCTTTTATCAGCTTGCGTAGTTGATCGTGGTTAACTTATTTATGCTATGTCCTTTTGGAGTTTCAGGTCGTGATGATCCTGTGCAGGTATCTTCTGTTTGTGCCTCAACTAGAGCCACATCTCGTTTATAAATTTGCGTAGTTGATCGTGGTAGACTTGTTTCTGTTATGTCTTTTATGCTATGTCCTTTTGAGTTTCAGGTCGTGCTGATCCTGTGGAGGCATCTTCTGTTTGTGCCTCAACTAGAGCCAAATCACTTTTATCAACTTGCATAGGTGATCGTGGTTGACGAGTTTCTGCTATGTCTTTTGGGGTTTCAGGTACTGCTGATCCTGTTGAGGCATCTTCTGTTTGTGCCTCAACTAGAGCCAAATCTCTTTTATCAACTTGCGTAGTTGATCGTGGTAGACTTGTTTCTGCTATGTCATTTGGGGTTTCAGGTCGTTATGATCCTGTGGAGGCATCTCTTGTTTGAGCCTCAACTAGAGCCAAATCTGTTTTATTATCTTGCGTAGGTGATCGTGGTAGACTTGTTTCTGTTATGTCTTTTATGCTATGTCCTTTTGAGTTTCAGGTCGTGCTGATCCTGTGGAGTCATCTTCTGTTTGTGCCTCAACTAGAGCCAAATCACTTTTATCAACTTGCATAGGTGATCGTGGTTGACGTGTTTCTGCTATGTCTTTTGGGGTTTCAGGTACTGCTGATCCTGTTGAGGCATCTTCTGTTTGTGCCTCAACTAGAGCCAAATCTCTTTTATCAACTTGCGTAGTTGATCGTGGTAGACTTGTTTCTGCTATGTCATTTGGGGTTTCAGGTCGTTATGATCCTGTGGAGGCATCTCTTGTTTGTGCCTCAACTAGAGCCAAATCTGTTTGATTATCTTGCGTAGGTGATCGTGGTAGACTTGTTTCTTTTATGTCTTTTGGAGTTTCAGGTCGTGCTGATCCTGTGGGGGCATCTTCTGGTTGTGCCTCAACTAGAGCCAAATCTCTTTTATTATCTTGCGTAGGTTATCGTGTTAGACTTGTTTCTGTTATGTCTTTTATGCTATGTCCTAAGGAGTTTCAAGTCGTGCTGATCCTGTGGAGGCATCTTCTGATTGTGCCTCAACTAGAGCCAAATCTCTTTTATTACCTTGCGTAGTTAATCGTGGTAGTCTTGTTTCTGCTATGTCTTTTGGGGTTTCAGGTCGTGATGATCCTGTGAAGGCATCTTCTGATTGTGCCTCAACTAGAGCCAAATCTCTTTTATCAACTTGCGTAGTTGATCTTTGTAGACTTGTTTCCGCAAGTTATCTTTTAATTTCATCACGCGCGGATCCCATGGAAGCATCTTCTATGTCTTTTATGCTATGTCCTTTGGAGTTTCAGGTCGTGCTGGTCCCGTGGATGCATCTTCTGTTTGTGCCTCAACTAGAACCAAATGTCTTTTATCAACTTTCGTAGGCGATCGTGGTAGACTTGTTTCTGCTATTTCTTTTGGAGTTTCAGGTCATGATGATCCTGTGAAGGCATCTTCTGATTGTGCCTCAACTAGAGCCAAATCTCTTTTATCACATTGTGTAGTTGATCGTGGTAGACTTATTTCTGTTATGTCTTGTGGAGTTTTAGCTTGTGCTGATCCTGTTGTTGTGCTTCAACCACATCTTTTACAGCCATTTCTGCCTGATCAAGTTGCGTAACTAATCGTGTTAGACTTATTTATGCTGAATCTTTTGGAGTTTCAGGTACTGCTGATCCTGTTGAGGCATCTTCTGTTTGTGCCTCAACTAGAGCCAAATCTCTTTTATCAACTTGCGTAGTTGATCGTGGTAGACTTGTTTCTGCTATGTCATTTGGGGTTTCAGGTCCTTATGATCCTGTGGAGGCATCTCTTGTTTGTGCCTCAACTAGAGCCAAATCTGTTTTATTATCTTGCGTAGTTGATCGTTGTAGACTTGTTTCCGCAAGTTATCTTTTAATTTCATCACGCGCGGATCCCATGGAAGCATCTTATATTTGTGCTCTAACTTCTTCTTCAGAGCCAGTATTGCCTGATCAAGTTGCGTATCATGTTAGACTTGGTTTTGAAAGTATTTTTGGAGTTTGAGCTAGTGCTGATCACGAGGAAAAAACTTCTGTTTAATCCTCAACGGCAACTTATAGAGATATCTCTAATAGATGAAGTTGTGCAACTTATAATTGTTTCTACTAGTTCTTTTGAAGTTTCAGCTCGTGCTGATGGAAGCACCTTCTGTTTGTGCATATTCATCTAGAGCGAAATCTCTTGTTGTTAGACTTGTTTCTGCTAGGTCTTTTTGGAGTTTTGTTAAAGCGTCTTCTGTGTGTTCTTCAACTACATTTTCTAGAGCCAAATGTCATTCATCATGTTTCGCAACTGATCGTGTTAGACTTCCTTATTTTGGATTTTCATCTCTTGCTGATCCTATGGTTGTGCCTCAACCGCTGCTTTTACAGCAAATTCTGCCTGATCAAGTTACGTAACTTATCCTGTTAGACTTGTTTCTGCTAGGTCTTTTGGAGTTTCAACTCGTGCTGATCTTGTTTTTGTGCTTCAAACCCTTCTTTTACACCACATTCTGCCTGATCAAGTTGCGTAACTAATCGTGTTAGACTTATTTATGCTAGATCTTTTGGAGTTTCAAGTACTGCTGATCCTGAGCAGGCATCTTCTGTTTGTGCCTCAACTAGAGCCAAATCTCTTTTATCAGCTTGCGTAGTTGATCGTGGTTAACTTATTTATGCTATGTCCTTTTGGAGTTTCAGGTCGTGATGATCCTGTGCAGGTATCTTCTGTTTGTGCCTCAACTAGAGCCACATCTCGTTTATAAATTTGCGTAGTTGATCGTGGTAGACTTGTTTCTGTTATGTCTTTTATGCTATGTCCTTTTGAGTTTCAGGTCGTGCTGATCCTGTGGAGGCATCTTCTGTTTGTGCCTCAACTAGAGCCAAATCACTTTTATCAACTTGCATAGGTGATCGTGGTTGACGAGTTTCTGCTATGTCTTTTGGGGTTTCAGGTACTGCTGATCCTGTTGAGGCATCTTCTGTTTGTGCCTCAACTAGAGCCAAATCTCTTTTATCAACTTGCGTAGTTGATCGTGGTAGACTTGTTTCTGCTATGTCATTTGGGGTTTCAGGTCGTTATGATCCTGTGGAGGCATCTCTTGTTTGAGCCTCAACTAGAGCCAAATCTGTTTTATTATCTTGCGTAGGTGATCGTGGTAGACTTGTTTCTGTTATGTCTTTTATGCTATGTCCTTTTGAGTTTCAGGTCGTGCTGATCCTGTTGAGTCATCTTCTGTTTGTGCCTCAACTAGAGCCAAATCACTTTTATCAACTTGCATAGGTGATCGTGGTTGACTTGTTTCTGCTATGTCATTTGGGGTTTCAGGTCGTTATGATCCTGTGGAGGCATCTCTTGTTTGTGCCTCAACTAGAGCCAAATCTCTTTTATTATCTTGCGTAGGTTATCGTGTTAGACTTGTTTCTGTTATGTCTTTTATGCTATGTCCTAAGGAGTTTCAAGTCGTGCTGATCCTGTGGAGGCATCTTCTGATTGTGCCTCAACTAGAGCCAAATCTCTTTTATTACCTTGCGTAGTTAATCGTGGTAGTCTTGTTTCTGCTATGTCTTTTGGGGTTTCATGTCGTGATGATCCTGTGAAGGCATCTTCTGATTGTGCCTCAACTAGAGCCAAATCTCTTTTATCAACTTGCGTAGTTGATCGTTGTAGCCTTTGTTTCCGCAAGATATCTTTTAATTTCATCACGCGCGGATCCCATGGAAGCATCTTATATTTGTGCTCTAACTTCTTCTTCAGAGCCAGTATTGCCTGATCAAGTTGCGTATCATGTTAGACTTGGTTTTGAAAGTATTTTTGGAGTTTGAGCTAGTGCTGATCACGAGGAAAAAACTTCTGTTTAATCCTCAACGGCAACTTATAGAGATATCTCTAATAGATGAAGTTGTGCAACTTATAATTGTTTCTACTAGTTCTTTTGAAGTTTCAGCTCGTGCTGATGGAAGCACCTTCTGTTTGTGCATATTCATCTAGAGCGAAATCTCTTGTTGTTAGACTTGTTTCTGCTAGGTCTTTTTGGAGTTTTGTTAAAGCGTCTTCTGTGTGTTCTTCAACTACATTTTCTAGAGCCAAATGTCATTCATCATGTTTCGCAACTGATCGTGTTAGACTTCCTTATTTTGGATTTTCATCTCTTGCTGATCCTATGGTTGTGCCTCAACCGCTGCTTTTACAGCAAATTCTGCCTGATCAAGTTACGTAACTTATCCTGTTAGACTTGTTTCTGCTAGGTCTTTTGGAGTTTCAACTCGTGCTGATCTTGTTTTTGTGCTTCAAACCCTTCTTTTACACCACATTCTGCCTGATCAAGTTGCGTAACTAATCGTGTTAGACTTATTTATGCTAGATCTTTTGGAGTTTCAAGTACTGCTGATCCTGAGCAGGCATCTTCTGTTTGTGCCTCAACTAGAGCCAAATCTCTTTTATCAGCTTGCGTAGTTGATCGTGGTTAACTTATTTATGCTATGTCCTTTTGGAGTTTCAGGTCGTGATGATCCTGTGCAGGTATCTTCTGTTTGTGCCTCAACTAGAGCCACATCTCGTTTATAAATTTGCGTAGTTGATCGTGGTAGACTTGTTTCTGTTATGTCTTTTATGCTATGTCCTTTTGAGTTTCAGGTCGTGCTGATCCTGTGGAGGCATCTTCTGTTTGTGCCTCAACTAGAGCCAAATCACTTTTATCAACTTGCATAGGTGATCGTGGTTGACGAGTTTCTGCTATGTCTTTTGGGGTTTCAGGTACTGCTGATCCTGTTGAGGCATCTTCTGTTTGTGCCTCAACTAGAGCCAAATCTCTTTTATCAACTTGCGTAGTTGATCGTGGTAGACTTGTTTCTGCTATGTCATTTGGGGTTTCAGGTCGTTATGATCCTGTGGAGGCATCTCTTGTTTGAGCCTCAACTAGAGCCAAATCTGTTTTATTATCTTGCGTAGGTGATCGTGGTAGACTTGTTTCTGTTATGTCTTTTATGCTATGTCCTTTTGAGTTTCAGGTCGTGCTGATCCTGTGGAGTCATCTTCTGTTTGTGCCTCAACTAGAGCCAAATCACTTTTATCAACTTGCATAGGTGATCGTGGTTGACGTGTTTCTGCTATGTCTTTTGGGGTTTCAGGTACTGCTGATCCTGTTGAGGCATCTTCTGTTTGTGCCTCAACTAGAGCCAAATCTCTTTTATCAACTATCGTAGTTGATCGTGGTAGACTTGTTTCTGCTATGTCATTTGGGGTTTCAGGTCGTTATGATCCTGTGGAGGCATCTCTTGTTTGTGCCTCAACTAGAGCCAAATCTGTTTTATTATCTTGCGTAGGTGATCGTGGTAGACTTGTTTCTGTTATGTCTTTTGGAGTTTCAGGTCGTGCTGATCCTGTGGAGTCATCTTCTGTTTGTGCCTCAACTAGAGCCAAATCACTTTTATCAACTTGCATAGGTGATCGTGGTTGACGTGTTTCTGCTATGTCTTTTGGGGTTTCAGGTACTGCTGATCCTGTTGAGGCATCTTCTGTTTGTGCCTCAACTAGAGCCAAATCTCTTTTATCAACTTGCGTAGTTGATCGTGGTAGACTTGTTTCTGCTATGTCATTTGGGGTTTCAGGTCGTTATGATCCTGTGGAGGCATCTCTTGTTTGTGCCTCAACTAGAGCCAAATCTCTTTTATCAACTTGCGTAGTTGATCGTTGTAGACTTGTTTTCGCAAGTTATCTTTTAATTTCATCACGCGCGGATCCCATGGAAGAATCTTCTATGTCTTTTATGCTATGTCCTTTGGAGTTTCAGGTCGTGCTGGTCCCGTGGAGGCATCATCTGTTTGTGCCTCAACTAGAACCAAATGTCTTTTATCAACTTTCGCAGGCGATCGTGGTAGACTTGTTTCTGCTATTTCTTTTGGAGTTTCAGGTCATGATGATCCTGTGAAGGCATCTTCTGATTGTGCCTCAACTAGAGCCAAATCTCTTTTATCACATTGTGTAGTTGATCGTGGTAGATTTATTTCTGTTATGTCTTGTGGAGTTTTAGCTTGTGCTGATCCTGTTGTTGTGCTTCAACCACATCTTTTACAGCCATTTCTGCCTGATCAAGTTGCGTAACTAATCGTGTTAGACTTATTTATGCTAGATCTTTTGGAGTTTCAGGTACTGCTGATCCTGTTGAGGCATCTTCTGTTTGTGCCTCAACTAGAGCCAAATCTCTTTTATCAACTTGCGTAGTTGATCGTGGTAGACTTGTTTCTGCTATGTCATTTGGGGTTTCAGGTCGTTATGATCCTGTGGAGGCATCTCTTGTTTGTGCCTCAACTAGAGCCAAATCTGTTTTATTATCTTGCGTAGGTGATCGTGGTAGACTTGTTTCTTTTATGTCTTTTGGAGTTTCAGGTCGTGCTGATCCTGTGGAGGCATCTTCTGGTTGTGCCTCAACTAGAGCCAAATCTCTTTTATCAACTTGCGTAGTTGATCTTTGTAGACTTGTTTCCGCAAGTTATCTTTTAATTTCATCACGCGCGGATCCCATGGAAGCATCTTCTATTTGTTCTCTAACTTCTTCTTCAGAGCCAGTATTGCCTTATCAAGTTGCGTATCATGTTAGACTTGGTTTTGAAAGTATTTTTGGAGTTTTAGCTAGTGCTGATCACGAGGAAAAAACTTCTGTTTAATCCTCAACGGCAACTTATAGAGATATCTCTAATACATGAAGTTGTGCAACTTATAATTGTTTCTACTAGTTCTTTTGAAGTTTCAGCTCGTGCTGATGGAAGCACCATCTGTTTGTGCATATTCATCTAGAGCGAAATCTCTTGTTGTTAGACTTGTTTCTGCTAGGTCTTTTTGGAGTTTTGTTAAAGCGTCTTCTGTGTGTTCTTCAACTACATTTTCTAGAGCCAAATGTCATTCATCATGTTTCGCAACTGATCGTGTTAGACTTCCTTATTTTGGATTTTCATCTCTTGCTGATCCTATGGTTGTGCCTCAACCGCTGCTTTTACAGCAAATTCTGCCTGATCAAGTTACGTAACTTATCCTGTTAGACTTGTTTCTGCTAGGTCTTTTGGAGTTTCAGCTCGTGCTGATCTTGTTTTTGTGCTTCAAACCCTTCTTTTACACCACATTCTGCCTGATCAAGTTGCGTAACTAATCGTGTTAGACTTATTTATGCTAGATCTTTTTGAGTTTCAGGTACTGCTGATCCTGAGCAGGCATCTTCTGTTTGTGCCTCAACTAGAGCCAAATCTCTTTTATCAGCTTGCGTAGTTGATCGTGGTTAACTTATTTATGCTATGTCCTTTTGGAGTTTCAGGTCGTGATGATCCTGTGCAGGTATCTTCTGTTTGTGCCTCAACTAGAGCCACATCTCTTTTATAAATTTGCGTAGTTGATCGTGGTAGACTTGTTTCTGTTATGTCTTTTATGCTATGTCCTTTTGAGTTTCAGGTCGTGCTGATCCGTGGAGGCATCTTCTGTTTGTGCCTCAACTAGAGCCAAATCACTGTTATCAACTTGCATAGGTGATCGTGGTTGACGTGTTTCTGCTATGTCTTTTGGGGTTTCAGGTCGTTATGATCCTGTGGAGGCATCTCTTGTTTGTGCCTCAACTAGAGCCAAATCTATTTTATTATCTTGCGTAGGTGATCGTGGTAGACTTGTTTCTGTTATGTCTTTTGGAGTTTCAGGTCGTGCTGATCCTGTGGAGGCATCTTCTGATTGTGCCTCAACTAGAGCCAAATCTCTTTTATTACCTTGCGTAGTTAATCGTGGTAGACTTGTTTCTGCTATGTCTTTTGTGGTTTCAGGTCGTGATGATCCTGTGAAGGCATCTTCTGATTGTGCCTCAACTAGAGCCAAATCTCTTTTATCAACTTGCGTAGTTGATCGTTGTAGACTTGTTTCCGCAAGTTATCTTTTAATTTCATCACGCGCGGATCCCATGGAAGCATCTTATATTTGTGCTCTAACTTCTTCTTCAGAGTCAGTATTGCCTGATCAAGTTGCGTATCATGTTAGACTTGGTTTTGAAAGTATTTTTGGAGTTTGAGCTAGTGCTGATCACGAGGAAAAAACTTCTGTTTAATCCTCAACGGCAACTTATAGAGATATCTCTAATAGATGAAGTTGTGCAACTTATAATTGTTTCTACTAGTTCTTTTGAAGTTTCAGCTCGTGCTGATGGAAGCACCTTCTGTTTGTGCATATTCATCTAGAGCGAAATCTCTTGTTGTTAGACTTGTTTCTGCTAGGTCTTTTTGGAGTTTTGTTAAAGCGTCTTCTGTGTGTTCTTCAACTACATTTTCTAGAGCCAAATGTCATTCATCATGTTTCGCAACTGATCGTGTTAGACTTCCTTATTTTGGATTTTCATCTCTTGCTGATCCTATGGTTGTGCCTCAACCGCTGCTTTTACAGCAAATTCTGCCTGATCAAGTTACGTAACTTATCCTGTTAGACTTGTTTCTGCTAGGTCTTTTGGAGTTTCAGCTCGTGCTGATCTTGTTTTTGTGCTTCAAACCCTTCTTTTACACCAAATTCTGCCTGATCATGTTGCGTAACTAATCGTGTTAGACTTATTTATGCTAGATCTTTTGGAGTTTCAAGTACTGCTGATCCTGAGCAGGCATCTTCTGTTTGTGCCTCAACTAGAGCCAAATCTCGTTTATCAGCTTGCGTAGTTGATCGTGGTTAACTTATTTATGCTATGTCCTTTTGGAGTTTCAGGTCGTGATGATCCTGTGCAGGTATCTTCTGTTTGTGCCTCAACTAGAGCCACATCTCGTTTATAAATTTGCGTAGTTGATCGTGGTAGACTTCTTTCTGTTATGTCTTTTATGCTATGTCCTTTTGAGTTTCAGGTCGTGCTGATCCTGTGGAGGCATCTTCTGTTTGTGCCTCAACTAGAGCCAAATCACTGTTATCAACTTGCATAGGTGATCGTGGTTGACGTGTTTCTGCTATGTCTTTTGGGGTTTCAGGTACTGCTGATCCTGTTGAGGCATCTTCTGTTTGTGCCTCAACTAGAGCCAAATCTCTTTTATCAACATGCGTAGTTGATCGTGGTAGACTTGTTTCTGCTATGTCATTTGGGGTTTCAGGTCGTTATGATCCTGTGGAGGCATCTCTTGTTTGTGCCTCAACTAGAGCCAAATCTGTTTTATTATCTTGCGTAGGTGATCGTGGTAGACTTGTTTCTGTTATGTCTTTTGGAGTTTCAGGTCGTGCTGATCCTGTGGAGGCATCTTCTGGTTGTGCCTCAACTAGAGCCAAATCTCTTTTATTATCTTGCGTAGGTTATCGTGTTAGACTTGTTTCTGTTATGTCTTTTATGCTATGTCCTAAGGAGTTTCAAGTCGTGCTGATCCTGTGGAGGCATCTTCTGATTGTGCCTCAACTAGAGCCAAATCTCTTTTATCAACTTGCGTAGTTGATCGTGGTAGACTTGTTTCTGCTATGTCATTTGGGGTTTCAGGTCGTTATGATCCTGTGGAGGCATCTCTTGTTTGTGCCTCAACTAGAGCCAAATCTGTTTTATTATCTTGCATAGGTGATCGTGGTAGACTTGTTTCTGTTATGTCTTTTATGCTATGTCCTTTTGAGTTTCAGGTCGTGCTGATCCTGTGGAGTCATCTTCTGTTTGTGCCTCAACTAGAGCCAAATCACTTTTATCAACTTGCATAGGTGATCGTGGTTGACGTGTTTCTGCTATGTCTTTTGGGGTTTCAGGTACTGCTGATCCTGTTGAGGCATCTTCTGTTTGTGCCTCAACTAGAGCCAAATCTCTTTTATCAACTTGCGTAGTTGATCGTGGTAGACTTGTTTCTGCTATGTCATTTGGGGTTTCAGGTCGTTATGATCCTGTGGAGGCATCTTCTGGTTGTGCCTCAACTAGAGCCAAATCTCTTTTATTATCTTGCGTAGTTAATCGTGGTAGACTTGTTTCTGTTATTTCTTTTATGCTATGTCCTAAGGAGTTTCAAGTCGTGCTGATCCTGTGGAGGCATCTTCTGATTGTGCCTCAACTAGAGCCAAATCTCTTTTATTACCTTGCGTAGTTAATCGTGGTAGACTTGTTTCTGCTATGTCTTTTGGGGTTTCAGGTCGTGATGATCCTGTGAAGGCATCTTCTGATTGTGCCTCAACTAGAGCCAAATCTCTTTTATCAACTTGCGTAGTTGATCGTTGTAGACTTGTTTCCGCAAGTTATCTTTTAATTTCATCACGCGCGGATCTCACGGAAGCATCTTCTATGTCTTTTATGCTATGTCCTTTGGAGTTTCAGGTCGTGCTGGTCCCGTGGAGGCATCTTCTGTTTGTGCCTCAACTAGAACCATATGTCTTTTATCAACTTTCGTAGGCGATCGTGGTAGACTTGTTTCTGCTATTTCTTTTGGAGTTTCAGGTCATGATGATCCTGTGAAGGCATCTTCTGATTGTGCCTCAACTAGAGCCAAATCTCTTTTATCACATTGTGTAGTTGATCGTGGTAGACTTATTTCTGTTATGTCTTGTGGAGTTTTAGCTTGTGCTGATCCTGTTGTTGTGCTTCAACCACATCTTTTACAGCCATTTCTGCCTGATCAAGTTGCGTAACTAATCGTGTTAGACTTATTTATGCTAGATCTTTTGGAGTTTCAGGTACTGCTGATCCTGTTGAGGCATCTTCTGTTTGTGCCTCAACTAGATCCAAATCTCTTTTATCAACTTGCGTAGTTGATCGTGGTAGACTTGTTTCTGCTATGTCATTTGGGGTTTCAGGTCGTTATGATCCTGTGGAGGCATCTCTTGTTTGTGCCTCAACTAGAGCCAAATCTGTTTTATTATCTTGCGTAGGTGATCGTGGTAGACTTGTTTCTTTTATGTCTTTTGGAGTTTCAGGTCGTGCTGATCCTGTGGAGGCATCTTCTGGTTGTGCCTCAACTAGAGCCAAATCTCTTTATTATCTTCCGTAGGTTATCGTGTTAGACTTGTTTCTGTTATGTCTTTTATGCTATGTCCTAAGGAGTTTCAAGTCGTGCTGATCCTGTGGAGGCATCTTCTGATTGTGCCTCAACTAGAGCCAAATCTCTTTTATTACCTTGCGTAGTTAATCCTGGTAGACTTGTTTCTGCTATGTCTTTTGGGGTTTCAGGTCGTGATCATCCTGTGAAGGCATCTTCTGATTGTGCCTCAACTAGAGCCAAATCTCTTTTATCAACTTGCGTAGTTGATCGTGGTAGACTTGTTTCTGCTATGTCATTTGGGGTTTCAGGTCGTTATGATCCTGTGGAGGCATCTCTTGTTTGTGCCTCAACTAGAGCCAAATCTGTTTTATTATCTTGCGTAAGTTATCGTGTTAGACTTGTTTCTGTTATTTCTTTTATGCTATGTCCTAAGGAGTTTCAAGTCGTGCTGATCCTGTGGAGGCATCTTCTGATTGTGCCTCAACTAGAGCCAAATCTCTTTTATTACCTTGCGTAGTTAATCGTGGTAGACTTGTTTCTGCTATGTCTTTTGGGGTTTCAGGTCGTGATGATCCTGTGAAGGCATCTTCTGATTGTGCCTCAACTAGAGCCAAATCTCTTTTATTACCTTGCGTAGTTAATCGTGGTAGTCTTGTTTCTGCTATGTCTTTTGGGGTTTCAGGTCGTGATGATCCTGTGAAGGCATCTTCTGATTGTGCCTCAACTAGAGCCAAATCTCTTTTATCAACTTGCGTAGTTGATCTTTGTAGACTTGTTTCCGCAAGTTATCTTTTAATTTCATCACGCGCGGATCCCATGGAAGCATCTTCTATGTCTTTTATGCTATGTCCTTTGGAGTTTCAGGTCGTGCTGGTCCCGTGGAGGCATCTTCTGTTTGTGCCTCAACTAGAACCAAATGTCTTTTATCAACTTTCGTAGGCGATCGTGGTAGACTTGTTTCTGCTATTTCTTTTGGAGTTTCAGGTCATGATGATCCTGTGAAGGCATCTTCTGATTGTGCCTCAACTAGAGCCAAATCTCTTTTATCACATTGTGTAGTTGATCGTGGTAGACTTATTTCTGTTATGTCTTGTGGAGTTTTAGCTTGTGCTGATCCTGTTGTTGTGCTTCAACCACATCTTTTACAGCCATTTCTGCCTGATCAAGTTGCGTAACTAATCG
The DNA here is from genome assembly GCA_963921405.1 of Cepaea hortensis. NCBI lineage: Eukaryota > Metazoa > Mollusca > Gastropoda > Stylommatophora > Helicidae > Cepaea > Cepaea hortensis. The sequence continues at coordinate 65,802,198 of OY992887.1, forward strand.
TGTTAGACTTATTTATGCTAGATCTTTTGGAGTTTCAGGTACTGCTGATCCTGTTGAGGCATCTTCTGTTTGTGCCTCAACTAGAGCCAAATCTCTTTTATCAACTTGCGTAGTTGATCGTGGTAGACTTGTTTCTGCTATGTCATTTGGGGTTTCAGGTCGTTATGATCCTGTGGAGGCATCTTCTGATTGTGCCTCAACTAGAGCCAAATCTCTTTTATTACCTTGCGTAGTTAATCGTGGTAGACTTGTTTCTGCTATGTCTTTTGTGGTTTCAGGTCGTGATCATCCTGTGAAGGCATCTTCTGATTGTGCCTCAACTAGAGCCAAATCTCTTTTATCAACTTGCGTAGTTGATCGTTGTAGACTTGTTTCCGCAAGTTATCTTTTAATTTCATCACGCGCGGATCCCATGGAAGCATCTTATATTTGTGCTCTAACTTCTTCTTCAGAGTCAGTATTGCCTGATCAAGTTGCGTATCATGTTAGACTTGGTTTTGAAAGTATTTTTGGAGTTTGAGCTAGTGCTGATCACGAGGAAAAAACTTCTGTTTAATCCTCAACGGCAACTTATAGAGATATCTCTAATACATGAAGTTGTGCAACTTATAATTGTTTCTACTAGTTATTTTGAAGTTTCAGCTCGTGCTGATGGAAGCACCTTCTGTTTGTGCATATTCATCTAGAGCGAAATCTCTTGTTGTTAGACTTGTTTCTGCTAGGTCTTTTTGGAGTTTTGTTAAAGCGTCTTCTGTGTGTTCTTCAACTACATTTTCTAGAGCCAAATGTCATTCATCATGTTTCGCAACTGATCGTGTTAGACTTCCTTATTTTGGATTTTCATCTCTTGCTGATCCTATGGTTGTGCCTCAACCGCTGCTTTTACAACAAATTCTGCCTGATCAAGTTACGTAACTTATCCTGTTAGACTTGTTTCTGCTAGGTCTTTTGGAGTTTCAGCTCGTGCTGATCTTGTTTTTGTGCTTCAAACCCTTCTTTTACACCACATTCTGCCTGATCAAGTTGCTTAACTAATCGTGTTAGACTTATTTATGCTAGATCTTTTGGAGTTTCAAGTACTGCTGATCCTGAGCAGGCATCTTCTGTTTGTGCCTCAACTAGAGCCAAATCTCTTTTATCAGCTTGCGTAGTTGATCGTGGTTAACTTATTTATGCTATGTCCTTTTGGAGTTTCAGGTCGTGATGATCCTGTGCAGGTATCTTCTGTTTGTGCCTCAACTAGAGCCACATCTCGTTTATAAATTTGCGTAGTTGATCGTGGTAGACTTGTTTCTGTTATGTCTTTTATGCTATGTCCTTTTGAGTTTCAGGTCGTGCTGATCCTGTGGAGGCATCTTCTGTTTGTGCCTCAACTAGAGCCAAATCACTGTTATCAACTTGCATAGGTGATCGTGGTTGACGTGTTTCTGCTATGTCTTTTGGGGTTTCAGGTACTGCTGATCCTGTTGAGGCATCTTCTGTTTGTGCCTCAACTAGAGCCAAATCTCTTTTATCAACATGCGTAGTTGATCGTGGTAGACTTGTTTCTGCTATGTCATTTGGGGTTTCAGGTCGTTATGATCCTGTGGAGGCATCTCTTGTTTGTGCCTCAACTAGAGCCAAATCTGTTTTATTATCTTGCGTAGGTGATCGTGGTAGACTTGTTTCTGTTATGTCTTTTGGAGTTTCAGGTCGTGCTGATCCCGTGGAGGCATCTTCTGGTTGTGCCTCAACTAGAGCCAAATCTCTTTTATTATCTTGCGTAGGTTATCTTGTTAGACTTGTTTCTGTTATGTCTTTTATGCTATGTCCTAAGGAGTTTCAAGTCGTGCTGATCCTGTGGAGGCATCTTCTGATTGTGCCTCAACTAGAGCCAAATCTCTTTTATTACCTTGCGTAGTTAATCGTGGTAGACTTGTTTCTGCTATGTCTTGTGGGGTTTCAGGTCGTGATCATCCTGTGAAGGCATCTTCTGATTGTGCCTCAACTAGAGCCAAATCTCTTTTATCAACTTGCGTAGTTGATCGTTGTAGCCTTTGTTTCCGCAAGATATCTTTTAATTTCATCACGCGCGGATCCCATGGAAGCATCTTATATTTGTGCTCTAACTTCTTCTTCAGAGCCAGTATTGCCTGATCAAGTTGCGTATCATGTTAGACTTGGTTTTGAAAGTATTTTTGGAGTTTGAGCTAGTGCTGATCACGAGGAAAAAACTTCTGTTTAATCCTCAACGGCAACTTATAGAGATATCTCTAATAGATGAAGTTGTGCAACTTATAATTGTTTCTACTAGTTCTTTTGAAGTTTCAGCTCGTGCTGATGGAAGCACCTTCTGTTTGTGCATATTCATCTAGAGCGAAATCTCTTGTTGTTAGACTTGTTTCTGCTAGGTCTTTTTGGAGTTTTGTTAAAGCGTCTTCTGTGTGTTCTTCAACTACATTTTCTAGAGCCAAATGTCATTCATCATGTTTCGCAACTGATCGTGTTAGACTTCCTTATTTTGGATTTTCATCTCTTGCTGATCCTATGGTTGTGCCTCAACCGCTGCTTTTACAGCAAATTCTGCCTGATCAAGTTACGTAACTTATCCTGTTAGACTTGTTTCTGCTAGGTCTTTTGGAGTTTCAACTCGTGCTGATCTTGTTTTTGTGCTTCAAACCCTTCTTTTACACCACATTCTGCCTGATCAAGTTGCGTAACTAATCGTGTTAGACTTATTTATGCTAGATCTTTTGGAGTTTCAAGTACTGCTGATCCTGAGCAGGCATCTTCTGTTTGTGCCTCAACTAGAGCCAAATCTCTTTTATCAGCTTGCGTAGTTGATCGTGGTTAACTTATTTATGCTATGTCCTTTTGGAGTTTCAGGTCGTGATGATCCTGTGCAGGTATCTTCTGTTTGTGCCTCAACTAGAGCCAAATCTGTTTTATTATCTTGCGTAGGTGATCGTGGTAGACTTGTTTCTGTTATGTCTTTTGGAGTTTCAGGTCGTGCTGATCCTGTGGAGGCATCTTCTGGTTGTGCCTCAACTAGAGCAAAATCTCTTTTATTATCTTGCGTAAGTTATCGTGTTAGACTTGGTTCTGTTATTTCTTTTATGCTATGTCCTAAGGAGTTTCAAGTCGTGCTGATCCTGTGGAGGCATCTTCTGATTGTGCCTCAACTAGAGCCAAATCTCTTTTATTACCTTGCGTAGTTAATCGTGGTAGACTTGTTTCTGCTATGTCTTTTGGGGTTTCAGGTCGTGATGATCCTGTGAAGGCATCTTCTGATTGTGCCTCAACTAGAGCCAAATCTCTTTTATCAACTTGCGTAGTTGATCGTTGTAGACTTGTTTCCGCAAGTTATCTTTTAATTTCATCACGCGCGGATCCCATGGAAGAATCTTCTATGTCTTTTATGCTATGTCCTTTGGAGTTTCAGGTCGTGCTGGTCCCGTGGAGGCATCTTCTGTTTGTGCCTCAACTAGAACCAAATGTCTTTTATCAACTTTCGTAGGCGATCGTGGTAGACTTGTTTCTGCTATTTCTTTTGGAGTTTCAGGTCATGATGATCCTGTGAAGGCATCTTCTGATTGTGCCTCAACTAGAGCCAAATCTCTTTTATCACATTGTGTAGTTGATCGTGGTAGATTTATTTCTGTTATGTCTTGTGGAGTTTTAGCTTGTGCTGATCCTGTTGTTGTGCTTCAACCACATCTTTTACAGCCATTTCTGCCTGATCAAGTTGCGTAACTAATCGTGTTAGACTTATTTATGCTAGATCTTTTGGAGTTTCAGGTACTGCTGATCCTGTTGAGGCATCTTCTGTTTGTGCCTCAACTAGAGCCAAATCTCTTTTATCAACTTGCGTAGTTGATCGTGGTAGACTTGTTTCTGCTATGTCATTTGGGGTTTCAGGTCGTTATGATCCTATGGAGGCATCTCTTGTTTGTGCCTCAACTAGAGCCAAATCTGTTTTATTATCTTGCGTAGGTGATCGTGGTAGACTTGTTTCTTTTATGTCTTTTGGAGTTTCAGGTCGTGCTGATCCTGTGGAGGCATCTTCTGGTTGTGCCTCAACTAGAGCCAAATCTCTTTTATTATCTTGCGTAGGTTATCGTGTTTCTGTTATGTCTTTTATGCTATGTCCTAAGGAGTTTCAAGTCGTGCTGATCCTGTGGAGGCATCTTCTGATTGTGCCTCAACTAGAGCCAAATCTCTTTTATTACCTTGCGTAGTTAATCGTGGTAGTCTTGTTTCTGCTATGTCTTTTGGGGTTTCAGGTCGTGATGATCCTGTGAAGGCATCTTCTGATTGTGCCTCAACTAGAGCCAAATCTCTTTTATCAACTTGCGTAGTTGATCTTTGTAGACTTGTTTCCGCAAGTTATCTTTTAATTTCATCACGCGCGGATCCCATGGAAGCATCTTCTATTTGTTCTCTAACTTCTTCTTCAGAGCCAGTATTGCCTTATCAAGTTGCGTATCATGTTAGACTTGGTTTTGAAAGTATTTTTGGAGTTTGAGCTAGTGCTGATCACGAGGAAAAAACTTCTGTTTAATCCTCAACGGCAACTTATAGAGATATCTCTAATACATGAAGTTGTGCAACTTATAATTGTTTCTACTAGTTCTTTTGAAGTTTCAGCTCGTGCTGATGGAAGCACCATCTGTTTGTGCATATTCATCTAGAGCGAAATCTCTTGTTGTTAGACTTGTTTCTGCTAGGTCTTTTTGGAGTGTTGTTAAAGCGTCTTTTGTGTGTTCTTCAACTACATTTTCTAGAGCCAAATGTCATTCATCATGTTTCGCAACTGATCGTGTTAGACTTCCTTATTTTGGATTTTCATCTCTTGCTGATCCTATGGTTGTGCCTCAACCGCTGCTTTTACAGCAAATTCTGCCTGATCAAGTTACGTAACTTATCCTGTTAGACTTGTTTCTGCTAGGTCTTTTGGAGTTTCAGCTCGTGCTGATCTTGTTTTTGTGCTTCAAACCCTTCTTTTACACCACATTCTGCCTGATCAAGTTGCGTAACTAATCGTGTTAGACTTATTTATGCAAGGTCTTTTTGAGTTTCAGGTACTGCTGATCCTGAGCAGGCATCTTCTGTTTGTGCCTCAACTAGAGCCAAATCTCTTTTATCAACTTGCGTAGTTGATCGTGGTAGACTTGTTTCTGCTATGTCATTTGGGGTTTCAGGTCGTTATGATCCTGTGGAGGCATCTCTTGTTTGTGCCTCAACTAGAGCCAAATCTGTTTTATTATCTTGCGTAGGTGATCGTGGTAGACTTGTTTCTGTTATTTCTTTTATGCTATGTCCTAAGGAGTTTCAAGTCGTGCTGATCCTTTGGAGGCATCTTCTGATTGTGCCTCAACTAGAGCCAAATCTCTTTTATTACCTTGCGTAGTTAATCGTGGTAGACTTGTTTCTTCTATGTCTTTTGGGGTTTCAGGTCGTGATGATCCTGTGAAGGCATCTTCTGATTGTGCCTCAACTAGAGCCAAATCTCTTTTATCAACTTGCGTAGTTGATCGTTGTAGACTTGTTTCCGCAAGTTATCTTTTAATTTCATCACGCGCGGATCCCATGGAAGAATCTTCTATGTCTTTTATGCTATGTCCTTTGGAGTTTCAGGTCGTGCTGGTCCCGTGGAGGCATCTTCTGTTTGTGCCTCAACTAGAACCAAATGTCTTTTATCAACTTTCGTAGGCGATCGTGGTAGACTTGTTTCTGCTATTTCTTTTGGAGTTTCAGGTCATGATGATCCTGTGAAGGCATCTTCTGATTGTGCCTCAACTAGAGCCATATCTCTTTTATCACATTGTGTAGTTGATCGTGGTAGACTTATTTCTGTTATGTCTTGTGGAGTTTTAGCTTGTGCTGATCCTGTTGTTCTGCTTCAACCACATCTTTTACAGCCATTTCTGCCTGATCAAGTTGCGTAACTAATCGTGTTAGACTTATTTATGCTAGATCTTTTGGAGTTTCAGGTACTGCTGATCCTGTTGAGGCATCTTCTGTTTGTGCCTCAACTAGAGCCAAATCTCTTTTATCAACTTGCGTAGTTGATCGTGGTAGACTTGTTTCTGCTATGTCATTTGGGGTTTCAGGTCGTTATGATCCTGTGGAGGCATCTCTTGTTTGTGCCTCAACTAGAGCCAAATCTGTTTTATTATCTTGCGTAGGTGATCGTGGTAGACTTGTTTCTTTTATGTCTTTTGGAGTTTCAGGTCGTGCTGATCCTGTGGAGGCATCTTCTGGTTGTGCCTCAACTAGAGCCAAATCTCTTTTATTATCTTGCGTAGGTTATCGTGTTTCTGTTATGTCTTTTATGCTATGTCCTAAGGAGTTTCAAGTCGTGCTGATCCTGTGGAGGCATCTTCTGATTGTGCCTCAACTAGAGCCAAATCTCTTTTATTACCTTGCGTAGTTAATCGTGGTAGTCTTGTTTCTGCTATGTCTTTTGGGGTTTCAGGTCGTGATGATCCTGTGAAGGCATCTTCTGATTGTGCCTCAACTAGAGCCAAATCTCTTTTATCAACTTGCGTAGTTGATCGTTGTAGACTTGTTTCCGCAAGTTATCTTTTAATTTCATCACGCGCGGATCCCATGGAAGCATCTTATATTTGTTCTCTAACTTCTTCTTCAGAGCCAGTATTGCCTGATCAAGTTGCGTATCATGTTAGACTTGGTTTTGAAAGTATTTTTGGAGTTTGAGCTAGTGCTGATCACGAGGAAAAAACTTCTGTTTAATCCTCAACGGCAACTTATAGAGATATCTCTAATACATGAAGTTGTGCAACTTATAATTGTTTCTACTAGTTCTTTTGAAGTTTCAGCTCGTGCTGATGGAAGCACCTTCTGTTTGTGCATATTCATCTAGAGCGAAATCTCTTGTTGTTAGACTTGTTTCTGCTAGGTCTTTTTGGAGTTTTGTTAAAGCGTCTTCTGTGTGTTTTTCAACTACATTTTCTAGAGCCAAATGTCATTCATCATGTTTCGCAACTGATCGTGTTAGACTTCCTTATTTTGGATTTTCATCTCTTGCTGATCCTATGGTTGTGCCTCAACCGCTGCTTTTACAGCAAATTCTGCCTGATCAAGTTACGTAACTTATCCTGTTAGACTTGTTTCTGCTAGGTCTTTTGGAGTTTCAGCTCGTGCTGATCTTGTTTTTGTGCTTCAAACCCTTCTTTTACACCACATTCTGCCTGATCAAGTTGCTTAACTAATCGTGTTAGACTTATTTATGCTAGATCTTTTGGAGTTTCAGGTACTGCTGATCCTGAGCAGGCATCTTCTGTTTGTGCCTCAACTAGAGCTAAATCTCTTTTATCAGCTTGCGTAGTTGATCGTGGTTAACTTATTTATGCTATGTCCTTTTGGAGTTTCAGGTCGTGATGATCCTGTGCAGGTATCTTCTGTTTGTGCCTCAACTAGAGCCACATCTCTTTTATAAATTTGCGTAGTTGATCGTGGTAGACTTGTTTCTGTTATGTCTTTTATGCTATGTCCTTTTGAGTTTCAGGTCGTGCTGATCCTGTGGAGGCATCTTCTGTTTGTGCCTCAACTAGAGCCAAATCACTGTTATCAACTTGCATAGGTGATCGTGGTTGACGTGTTTCTGCTATGTCTTTTGGGGTTTCAGGTACTGCTGATCCTGTTGAGGCATCTTCTGTTTGTGCCTCAACTAGAGCCAAATCTCTTTTATCAACTTGCGTAGTTGATCGTGGTAGACTTGTTTCTGCTATGTCATTTGGGGTTTCAGGTCGTTATGATCCTGTGGAGGCATCTCTTGTTTGAGCCTCAACTAGAGCCAAATCTGTTTTATTATCTTGCGTAGGTGATCGTGGTAGACTTGTTTCTGTTATTTCTTTTATGCTATGTCCTAAGGAGTTTCAAGTCGTGCTGATCCTGTGGAGGCATCTTCTGATTGTGCCTCAACTAGAGCCAAATCTCTTTTATTACCTTGCGTAGTTAATCGTGGTAGACTTGTTTCTGCTATGTCTTTTGGGGTTTCAGGTCGTGATGATCCTGTGAAGGCATCTTCTGATTGTGCCTCAACTAGAGCCAAATCTCTTTTAACAACTTGCGTAGTTGATCGTTGTAGACTTGTTTCCGCAAGTTATCTTTTAATTTCATCACGCGCGGATCCCATGGAAGAATCTTCTATGTCTTTTATGCTATGTCCTTTGGAGTTTCAGGTCGTTCTGGTCCCGTGGAGGCATCTTCTGTTTGTGCCTCAACTAGAACCAAATGTCTTTTATCAACTTTCGTAGGCGATCGTGGTAGACTTGTTTCTGCTATTTCTTTTGGAGTTTCAGGTCATGATGATCCTGTGAAGGCATCTTCTGATTGTGCCTCAACTAGAGCCAAATCTCTTTTATCACATTGTGTAGTTGATCGTGGTAGACTTATTTCTGTTATGTCTTGTGGAGTTTTAGCTTGTGCTGATCCTGTTGTTGTTCTTCAACCACATCTTTTACAGCCATTTCTGCCTGATCAAGTTGCGTAACTAATCGTGTTAGACTTATTTATGCTAGATCTTTTGGAGTTTCAGGTACTGCTGATCCTGTTGAGGCATCTTCTGTTTGTGCCTCAACTAGAGCCAAATCTCTTTTATCAACTTGCGTAGTTGATCGTGGTAGACTTGTTTCTGCTATGTCATTTGGGGTTTCAGGTCGTTATGATCCTGTGGAGGCATCTCTTGTTTGTGCCTCAACTAGAGCCAAATCTGTTTTATTATCTTGCGTAGGTGATCGTGGTAGACTTGTTTCTTTTATGTCTTTTGGAGTTTCAGGTCGTGCTGATCCTGTGGAGGCATCTTCTGGTTGTGCCTCAACTAGAGCCAAATCTCTTTTATCAACTTGCGTAGTTGATCGTTGTAGACTTGTTTCCGCAAGTTATCTTTTAATTTCATCACGCGCGGATCCCATGGAAGCATCTTATATTTGTGCTCTAACTTCTTCTTCAGAGCCAGTATTGCCTGATCAAGTTGCGTATCATGTTAGACTTGGTTTTGAAAGTATTTTTGGAGTTTGAGCTAGTGCTGATCACGAGGAAAAAACTTCTGTTTAATCCTCAACGGCAACTTATAGAGATATCTCTAATACATGAAGTTGTGCAACTTATAATTGTTTCTACTAGTTCTTTTGAAGTTTCAGCTCGTGCTGATGGAAGCACCATCTGTTTGTGCATATTCATCTAGAGCGAAATCTCTTGTTGTTAGACTTGTTTCTGCTAGGTCTTTTTGGAGTTTTGTTAAAGCGTCTTCTGTGTGTTCTTCAACTACATTTTCTAGAGCCAAATGTCATTCATCATGTTTCGCAACTGATCGTGTTAGACTTCCTTATTTTGGATTTTCATCTCTTGCTGATCCTATGGTTGTGCCTCAACCGCTGCTTTTACAGCAAAATCTGCCTGATCAAGTTACGTAACTTATCCTGTTAGACTTGTTTCTGCTAGGTCTTTTGGAGTTTCAGCTCGTGCTGATCTTGTTTTTGTGCTTCAAACCCTTCTTTTACACCACATTCTGCCTGATCAAGTTGCGTAACTAATCGTGTTAGACTTATTTATGCTAGATCTTTTTGAGTTTCAGGTACTGCTGATCCTGAGCAGGCATCTTCTGTTTGTGCCTCAACTAGAGCTAAATCTCTTTTATCAGCTTGCGTAGTTGATCGTGGTTAACTTATTTATGCTATGTCCTTTTGGAGTTTCAGGTCGTGATGATCCTGTGCAGGTATCTTCTGTTTGTGCCTCAACTAGAGCCACATCTCTTTTATAAATTTGCGTAGTTGATCGTGGTAGACTTATGCTATGTCCTTTTGAGTTTCAGGTCGTGCTGATCCTGTGGAGGCATCTTCTGTTTGTGCCTCAACTAGAGCCAAATCACTTTTATCAACTTGCATAGGTGATCGTGGTTGACGAGTTTCTGCTATGTCTTTTGGGGTTTCAGGTACTGCTGATCCTGTTGAGGCATCTTCTGTTTGTGCCTCAACTAGAGCCAAATCTCTTTTATCAACTTGCGTAGTTGATCGTGGTAGACTTGTTTCTGCTATGTCATTTGGGGTTTCAGGTCGTTATGATCCTGTGGAGGCATCTCTTGTTTGAGCCTCAACTAGAGCCAAATCTGTTTTATTATCTTGCGTAGGTGATCGTGGTAGACTTGTTTCTGTTATGTCTTTTATGCTATGTCCTTTTGAGTTTCAGGTCGTGCTGATCCTGTGGAGTCATCTTCTGTTTGTGCCTCAACTAGAGCCAAATCACTTTTATCAACTTGCATAGGTGATCGTGGTTGACGTGTTTCTGCTATGTCTTTTGGGGTTTCAGGTACTGCTGATCCTGTTGAGGCATCTTCTGTTTGTGCCTCAACTAGAGCCAAATCTCTTTTATCAACTTGCGTAGTTGATCGTGGTAGACTTGTTTCTGCTATGTCATTTGGGGTTTCAGGTCGTTATGATCCTGTGGAGGCATCTCTTGTTTGTGCCTCAACTAGAGCCAAATCTGTTTGATTATCTTGCGTAGGTGATCGTGGTAGACTTGTTTCTTTTATGTCTTTTGGAGTTTCAGGTCGTGCTGATCCTGTGGGGGCATCTTCTGGTTGTGCCTCAACTAGAGCCAAATCTCTTTTATTATCTTGCGTAGGTTATCGTGTTAGACTTGTTTCTGTTATGTCTTTTATGCTATGTCCTAAGGAGTTTCAAGTCGTGCTGATCCTGTGGAGGCATCTTCTGATTGTGCCTCAACTAGAGCCAAATCTCTTTTATTACCTTGCGTAGTTAATCGTGGTAGTCTTGTTTCTGCTATGTCTTTTGGGGTTTCAGGTCGTGATGATCCTGTGAAGGCATCTTCTGATTGTGCCTCAACTAGAGCCAAATCTCTTTTATCAACTTGCGTAGTTGATCTTTGTAGACTTGTTTCCGCAAGTTATCTTTTAATTTCATCACGCGCGGATCCCATGGAAGCATCTTCTATGTCTTTTATGCTATGTCCTTTGGAGTTTCAGGTCGTGCTGGTCCCGTGGAGGCATCTTCTGTTTGTGCCTCAACTAGAACCAAATGTCTTTTATCAACTTTCGTAGGCGATCGTGGTAGACTTGTTTCTGCTATTTCTTTTGGAGTTTCAGGTCATGATGATCCTGTGAAGGCATCTTCTGATTGTGCCTCAACTAGAGCCAAATCTCTTTTATCACATTGTGTAGTTGATCGTGGTAGACTTATTTCTGTTATGTCTTGTGGAGTTTTAGCTTGTGCTGATCCTGTTGTTGTGCTTCAACCACATCTTTTACAGCCATTTCTGCCTGATCAAGTTGCGTAACTAATCGTGTTAGACTTATTTATGCTGAATCTTTTGGAGTTTCAGGTACTGCTGATCCTGTTGAGGCATCTTCTGTTTGTGCCTCAACTAGAGCCAAATCTCTTTTATCAACTTGCGTAGTTGATCGTGGTAGACTTGTTTCTGCTATGTCATTTGGGGTTTCAGGTCCTTATGATCCTGTGGAGGCATCTCTTGTTTGTGCCTCAACTAGAGCCAAATCTGTTTTATTATCTTGCGTAGTTGATCGTTGTAGACTTGTTTCCGCAAGTTATCTTTTAATTTCATCACGCGCGGATCCCATGGAAGCATCTTATATTTGTGCTCTAACTTCTTCTTCAGAGCCAGTATTGCCTGATCAAGTTGCGTATCATGTTAGACTTGGTTTTGAAAGTATTTTTGGAGTTTGAGCTAGTGCTGATCACGAGGAAAAAACTTCTGTTTAATCCTCAACGGCAACTTATAGAGATATCTCTAATAGATGAAGTTGTGCAACTTATAATTGTTTCTACTAGTTCTTTTGAAGTTTCAGCTCGTGCTGATGGAAGCACCTTCTGTTTGTGCATATTCATCTAGAGCGAAATCTCTTGTTGTTAGACTTGTTTCTGCTAGGTCTTTTTGGAGTTTTGTTAAAGCGTCTTCTGTGTGTTCTTCAACTACATTTTCTAGAGCCAAATGTCATTCATCATGTTTCGCAACTGATCGTGTTAGACTTCCTTATTTTGGATTTTCATCTCTTGCTGATCCTATGGTTGTGCCTCAACCGCTGCTTTTACAGCAAATTCTGCCTGATCAAGTTACGTAACTTATCCTGTTAGACTTGTTTCTGCTAGGTCTTTTGGAGTTTCAACTCGTGCTGATCTTGTTTTTGTGCTTCAAACCCTTCTTTTACACCACATTCTGCCTGATCAAGTTGCGTAACTAATCGTGTTAGACTTATTTATGCTAGATCTTTTGGAGTTTCAAGTACTGCTGATCCTGAGCAGGCATCTTCTGTTTGTGCCTCAACTAGAGCCAAATCTCTTTTATCAGCTTGCGTAGTTGATCGTGGTTAACTTATTTATGCTATGTCCTTTTGGAGTTTCAGGTCGTGATGATCCTGTGCAGGTATCTTCTGTTTGTGCCTCAACTAGAGCCACATCTCGTTTATAAATTTGCGTAGTTGATCGTGGTAGACTTGTTTCTGTTATGTCTTTTATGCTATGTCCTTTTGAGTTTCAGGTCGTGCTGATCCTGTGGAGGCATCTTCTGTTTGTGCCTCAACTAGAGCCAAATCACTTTTATCAACTTGCATAGGTGATCGTGGTTGACGAGTTTCTGCTATGTCTTTTGGGGTTTCAGGTACTGCTGATCCTGTTGAGGCATCTTCTGTTTGTGCCTCAACTAGAGCCAAATCTCTTTTATCAACTTGCGTAGTTGATCGTGGTAGACTTGTTTCTGCTATGTCATTTGGGGTTTCAGGTCGTTATGATCCTGTGGAGGCATCTCTTGTTTGAGCCTCAACTAGAGCCAAATCTGTTTTATTATCTTGCGTAGGTGATCGTGGTAGACTTGTTTCTGTTATGTCTTTTATGCTATGTCCTTTTGAGTTTCAGGTCGTGCTGATCCTGTTGAGTCATCTTCTGTTTGTGCCTCAACTAGAGCCAAATCACTTTTATCAACTTGCATAGGTGATCGTGGTTGACTTGTTTCTGCTATGTCATTTGGGGTTTCAGGTCGTTATGATCCTGTGGAGGCATCTCTTGTTTGTGCCTCAACTAGAGCCAAATCTCTTTTATTATCTTGCGTAGGTTATCGTGTTAGACTTGTTTCTGTTATGTCTTTTATGCTATGTCCTAAGGAGTTTCAAGTCGTGCTGATCCTGTGGAGGCATCTTCTGATTGTGCCTCAACTAGAGCCAAATCTCTTTTATTACCTTGCGTAGTTAATCGTGGTAGTCTTGTTTCTGCTATGTCTTTTGGGGTTTCATGTCGTGATGATCCTGTGAAGGCATCTTCTGATTGTGCCTCAACTAGAGCCAAATCTCTTTTATCAACTTGCGTAGTTGATCGTTGTAGCCTTTGTTTCCGCAAGATATCTTTTAATTTCATCACGCGCGGATCCCATGGAAGCATCTTATATTTGTGCTCTAACTTCTTCTTCAGAGCCAGTATTGCCTGATCAAGTTGCGTATCATGTTAGACTTGGTTTTGAAAGTATTTTTGGAGTTTGAGCTAGTGCTGATCACGAGGAAAAAACTTCTGTTTAATCCTCAACGGCAACTTATAGAGATATCTCTAATAGATGAAGTTGTGCAACTTATAATTGTTTCTACTAGTTCTTTTGAAGTTTCAGCTCGTGCTGATGGAAGCACCTTCTGTTTGTGCATATTCATCTAGAGCGAAATCTCTTGTTGTTAGACTTGTTTCTGCTAGGTCTTTTTGGAGTTTTGTTAAAGCGTCTTCTGTGTGTTCTTCAACTACATTTTCTAGAGCCAAATGTCATTCATCATGTTTCGCAACTGATCGTGTTAGACTTCCTTATTTTGGATTTTCATCTCTTGCTGATCCTATGGTTGTGCCTCAACCGCTGCTTTTACAGCAAATTCTGCCTGATCAAGTTACGTAACTTATCCTGTTAGACTTGTTTCTGCTAGGTCTTTTGGAGTTTCAACTCGTGCTGATCTTGTTTTTGTGCTTCAAACCCTTCTTTTACACCACATTCTGCCTGATCAAGTTGCGTAACTAATCGTGTTAGACTTATTTATGCTAGATCTTTTGGAGTTTCAAGTACTGCTGATCCTGAGCAGGCATCTTCTGTTTGTGCCTCAACTAGAGCCAAATCTCTTTTATCAGCTTGCGTAGTTGATCGTGGTTAACTTATTTATGCTATGTCCTTTTGGAGTTTCAGGTCGTGATGATCCTGTGCAGGTATCTTCTGTTTGTGCCTCAACTAGAGCCACATCTCGTTTATAAATTTGCGTAGTTGATCGTGGTAGACTTGTTTCTGTTATGTCTTTTATGCTATGTCCTTTTGAGTTTCAGGTCGTGCTGATCCTGTGGAGGCATCTTCTGTTTGTGCCTCAACTAGAGCCAAATCACTTTTATCAACTTGCATAGGTGATCGTGGTTGACGAGTTTCTGCTATGTCTTTTGGGGTTTCAGGTACTGCTGATCCTGTTGAGGCATCTTCTGTTTGTGCCTCAACTAGAGCCAAATCTCTTTTATCAACTTGCGTAGTTGATCGTGGTAGACTTGTTTCTGCTATGTCATTTGGGGTTTCAGGTCGTTATGATCCTGTGGAGGCATCTCTTGTTTGAGCCTCAACTAGAGCCAAATCTGTTTTATTATCTTGCGTAGGTGATCGTGGTAGACTTGTTTCTGTTATGTCTTTTATGCTATGTCCTTTTGAGTTTCAGGTCGTGCTGATCCTGTGGAGTCATCTTCTGTTTGTGCCTCAACTAGAGCCAAATCACTTTTATCAACTTGCATAGGTGATCGTGGTTGACGTGTTTCTGCTATGTCTTTTGGGGTTTCAGGTACTGCTGATCCTGTTGAGGCATCTTCTGTTTGTGCCTCAACTAGAGCCAAATCTCTTTTATCAACTATCGTAGTTGATCGTGGTAGACTTGTTTCTGCTATGTCATTTGGGGTTTCAGGTCGTTATGATCCTGTGGAGGCATCTCTTGTTTGTGCCTCAACTAGAGCCAAATCTGTTTTATTATCTTGCGTAGGTGATCGTGGTAGACTTGTTTCTGTTATGTCTTTTGGAGTTTCAGGTCGTGCTGATCCTGTGGAGTCATCTTCTGTTTGTGCCTCAACTAGAGCCAAATCACTTTTATCAACTTGCATAGGTGATCGTGGTTGACGTGTTTCTGCTATGTCTTTTGGGGTTTCAGGTACTGCTGATCCTGTTGAGGCATCTTCTGTTTGTGCCTCAACTAGAGCCAAATCTCTTTTATCAACTTGCGTAGTTGATCGTGGTAGACTTGTTTCTGCTATGTCATTTGGGGTTTCAGGTCGTTATGATCCTGTGGAGGCATCTCTTGTTTGTGCCTCAACTAGAGCCAAATCTCTTTTATCAACTTGCGTAGTTGATCGTTGTAGACTTGTTTTCGCAAGTTATCTTTTAATTTCATCACGCGCGGATCCCATGGAAGAATCTTCTATGTCTTTTATGCTATGTCCTTTGGAGTTTCAGGTCGTGCTGGTCCCGTGGAGGCATCATCTGTTTGTGCCTCAACTAGAACCAAATGTCTTTTATCAACTTTCGCAGGCGATCGTGGTAGACTTGTTTCTGCTATTTCTTTTGGAGTTTCAGGTCATGATGATCCTGTGAAGGCATCTTCTGATTGTGCCTCAACTAGAGCCAAATCTCTTTTATCACATTGTGTAGTTGATCGTGGTAGATTTATTTCTGTTATGTCTTGTGGAGTTTTAGCTTGTGCTGATCCTGTTGTTGTGCTTCAACCACATCTTTTACAGCCATTTCTGCCTGATCAAGTTGCGTAACTAATCGTGTTAGACTTATTTATGCTAGATCTTTTGGAGTTTCAGGTACTGCTGATCCTGTTGAGGCATCTTCTGTTTGTGCCTCAACTAGAGCCAAATCTCTTTTATCAACTTGCGTAGTTGATCGTGGTAAACTTGTTTCTGCTATGTCATTTGGGGTTTCAGGTCGTTATGATCCTGTGGAGGCATCTCTTGTTTGTGCCTCAACTAGAGCCAAATCTGTTTTATTATCTTGCGTAGGTGATCGTGGTAGACTTGTTTCTTTTATGTCTTTTGGAGTTTCAGGTCGTGCTGATCCTGTGGAGGCATCTTCTGGTTGTGCCTCAACTAGAGCCAAATCTCTTTTATCAACTTGCGTAGTTGATCTTTGTAGACTTGTTTCCGCAAGTTATCTTTTAATTTCATCACGCGCGGATCCCATGGAAGCATCTTCTATTTGTTCTCTAACTTCTTCTTCAGAGCCAGTATTGCCTTATCAAGTTGCGTATCATGTTAGACTTGGTTTTGAAAGTATTTTTGGAGTTTTAGCTAGTGCTGATCACGAGGAAAAAACTTCTGTTTAATCCTCAACGGCAACTTATAGAGATATCTCTAATACATGAAGTTGTGCAACTTATAATTGTTTCTACTAGTTCTTTTGAAGTTTCAGCTCGTGCTGATGGAAGCACCATCTGTTTGTGCATATTCATCTAGAGCGAAATCTCTTGTTGTTAGACTTGTTTCTGCTAGGTCTTTTTGGAGTTTTGTTAAAGCGTCTTCTGTGTGTTCTTCAACTACATTTTCTAGAGCCAAATGTCATTCATCATGTTTCGCAACTGATCGTGTTAGACTTCCTTATTTTGGATTTTCATCTCTTGCTGATCCTATGGTTGTGCCTCAACCGCTGCTTTTACAGCAAATTCTGCCTGATCAAGTTACGTAACTTATCCTGTTAGACTTGTTTCTGCTAGGTCTTTTGGAGTTTCAGCTCGTGCTGATCTTGTTTTTGTGCTTCAAACCCTTCTTTTACACCACATTCTGCCTGATCAAGTTGCGTAACTAATCGTGTTAGACTTATTTATGCTAGATCTTTTTGAGTTTCAGGTACTGCTGATCCTGAGCAGGCATCTTCTGTTTGTGCCTCAACTAGAGCCAAATCTCTTTTATCAGCTTGCGTAGTTGATCGTGGTTAACTTATTTATGCTATGTCCTTTTGGAGTTTCAGGTCGTGATGATCCTGTGCAGGTATCTTCTGTTTGTGCCTCAACTAGAGCCACATCTCTTTTATAAATTTGCGTAGTTGATCGTGGTAGACTTGTTTCTGTTATGTCTTTTATGCTATGTCCTTTTGAGTTTCAGGTCGTGCTGATCCGTGGAGGCATCTTCTGTTTGTGCCTCAACTAGAGCCAAATCACTGTTATCAACTTGCATAGGTGATCGTGGTTGACGTGTTTCTGCTATGTCTTTTGGGGTTTCAGGTCGTTATGATCCTGTGGAGGCATCTCTTGTTTGTGCCTCAACTAGAGCCAAATCTATTTTATTATCTTGCGTAGGTGATCGTGGTAGACTTGTTTCTGTTATGTCTTTTGGAGTTTCAGGTCGTGCTGATCCTGTGGAGGCATCTTCTGATTGTGCCTCAACTAGAGCCAAATCTCTTTTATTACCTTGCGTAGTTAATCGTGGTAGACTTGTTTCTGCTATGTCTTTTGTGGTTTCAGGTCGTGATGATCCTGTGAAGGCATCTTCTGATTGTGCCTCAACTAGAGCCAAATCTCTTTTATCAACTTGCGTAGTTGATCGTTGTAGACTTGTTTCCGCAAGTTATCTTTTAATTTCATCACGCGCGGATCCCATGGAAGCATCTTATATTTGTGCTCTAACTTCTTCTTCAGAGTCAGTATTGCCTGATCAAGTTGCGTATCATGTTAGACTTGGTTTTGAAAGTATTTTTGGAGTTTGAGCTAGTGCTGATCACGAGGAAAAAACTTCTGTTTAATCCTCAACGGCAACTTATAGAGATATCTCTAATAGATGAAGTTGTGCAACTTATAATTGTTTCTACTAGTTCTTTTGAAGTTTCAGCTCGTGCTGATGGAAGCACCTTCTGTTTGTGCATATTCATCTAGAGCGAAATCTCTTGTTGTTAGACTTGTTTCTGCTAGGTCTTTTTGGAGTTTTGTTAAAGCGTCTTCTGTGTGTTCTTCAACTACATTTTCTAGAGCCAAATGTCATTCATCATGTTTCGCAACTGATCGTGTTAGACTTCCTTATTTTGGATTTTCATCTCTTGCTGATCCTATGGTTGTGCCTCAACCGCTGCTTTTACAGCAAATTCTGCCTGATCAAGTTACGTAACTTATCCTGTTAGACTTGTTTCTGCTAGGTCTTTTGGAGTTTCAGCTCGTGCTGATCTTGTTTTTGTGCTTCAAACCCTTCTTTTACACCAAATTCTGCCTGATCATGTTGCGTAACTAATCGTGTTAGACTTATTTATGCTAGATCTTTTGGAGTTTCAAGTACTGCTGATCCTGAGCAGGCATCTTCTGTTTGTGCCTCAACTAGAGCCAAATCTCGTTTATCAGCTTGCGTAGTTGATCGTGGTTAACTTATTTATGCTATGTCCTTTTGGAGTTTCAGGTCGTGATGATCCTGTGCAGGTATCTTCTGTTTGTGCCTCAACTAGAGCCACATCTCGTTTATAAATTTGCGTAGTTGATCGTGGTAGACTTCTTTCTGTTATGTCTTTTATGCTATGTCCTTTTGAGTTTCAGGTCGTGCTGATCCTGTGGAGGCATCTTCTGTTTGTGCCTCAACTAGAGCCAAATCACTGTTATCAACTTGCATAGGTGATCGTGGTTGACGTGTTTCTGCTATGTCTTTTGGGGTTTCAGGTACTGCTGATCCTGTTGAGGCATCTTCTGTTTGTGCCTCAACTAGAGCCAAATCTCTTTTATCAACATGCGTAGTTGATCGTGGTAGACTTGTTTCTGCTATGTCATTTGGGGTTTCAGGTCGTTATGATCCTGTGGAGGCATCTCTTGTTTGTGCCTCAACTAGAGCCAAATCTGTTTTATTATCTTGCGTAGGTGATCGTGGTAGACTTGTTTCTGTTATGTCTTTTGGAGTTTCAGGTCGTGCTGATCCTGTGGAGGCATCTTCTGGTTGTGCCTCAACTAGAGCCAAATCTCTTTTATTATCTTGCGTAGGTTATCGTGTTAGACTTGTTTCTGTTATGTCTTTTATGCTATGTCCTAAGGAGTTTCAAGTCGTGCTGATCCTGTGGAGGCATCTTCTGATTGTGCCTCAACTAGAGCCAAATCTCTTTTATCAACTTGCGTAGTTGATCGTGGTAGACTTGTTTCTGCTATGTCATTTGGGGTTTCAGGTCGTTATGATCCTGTGGAGGCATCTCTTGTTTGTGCCTCAACTAGAGCCAAATCTGTTTTATTATCTTGCATAGGTGATCGTGGTAGACTTGTTTCTGTTATGTCTTTTATGCTATGTCCTTTTGAGTTTCAGGTCGTGCTGATCCTGTGGAGTCATCTTCTGTTTGTGCCTCAACTAGAGCCAAATCACTTTTATCAACTTGCATAGGTGATCGTGGTTGACGTGTTTCTGCTATGTCTTTTGGGGTTTCAGGTACTGCTGATCCTGTTGAGGCATCTTCTGTTTGTGCCTCAACTAGAGCCAAATCTCTTTTATCAACTTGCGTAGTTGATCGTGGTAGACTTGTTTCTGCTATGTCATTTGGGGTTTCAGGTCGTTATGATCCTGTGGAGGCATCTTCTGGTTGTGCCTCAACTAGAGCCAAATCTCTTTTATTATCTTGCGTAGTTAATCGTGGTAGACTTGTTTCTGTTATTTCTTTTATGCTATGTCCTAAGGAGTTTCAAGTCGTGCTGATCCTGTGGAGGCATCTTCTGATTGTGCCTCAACTAGAGCCAAATCTCTTTTATTACCTTGCGTAGTTAATCGTGGTAGACTTGTTTCTGCTATGTCTTTTGGGGTTTCAGGTCGTGATGATCCTGTGAAGGCATCTTCTGATTGTGCCTCAACTAGAGCCAAATCTCTTTTATCAACTTGCGTAGTTGATCGTTGTAGACTTGTTTCCGCAAGTTATCTTTTAATTTCATCACGCGCGGATCTCACGGAAGCATCTTCTATGTCTTTTATGCTATGTCCTTTGGAGTTTCAGGTCGTGCTGGTCCCGTGGAGGCATCTTCTGTTTGTGCCTCAACTAGAACCATATGTCTTTTATCAACTTTCGTAGGCGATCGTGGTAGACTTGTTTCTGCTATTTCTTTTGGAGTTTCAGGTCATGATGATCCTGTGAAGGCATCTTCTGATTGTGCCTCAACTAGAGCCAAATCTCTTTTATCACATTGTGTAGTTGATCGTGGTAGACTTATTTCTGTTATGTCTTGTGGAGTTTTAGCTTGTGCTGATCCTGTTGTTGTGCTTCAACCACATCTTTTACAGCCATTTCTGCCTGATCAAGTTGCGTAACTAATCGTGTTAGACTTATTTATGCTAGATCTTTTGGAGTTTCAGGTACTGCTGATCCTGTTGAGGCATCTTCTGTTTGTGCCTCAACTAGATCCAAATCTCTTTTATCAACTTGCGTAGTTGATCGTGGTAGACTTGTTTCTGCTATGTCATTTGGGGTTTCAGGTCGTTATGATCCTGTGGAGGCATCTCTTGTTTGTGCCTCAACTAGAGCCAAATCTGTTTTATTATCTTGCGTAGGTGATCGTGGTAGACTTGTTTCTTTTATGTCTTTTGGAGTTTCAGGTCGTGCTGATCCTGTGGAGGCATCTTCTGGTTGTGCCTCAACTAGAGCCAAATCTCTTTATTATCTTCCGTAGGTTATCGTGTTAGACTTGTTTCTGTTATGTCTTTTATGCTAT
Organism: Cepaea hortensis; assembly: GCA_963921405.1. Taxonomy (NCBI): domain Eukaryota; kingdom Metazoa; phylum Mollusca; class Gastropoda; order Stylommatophora; family Helicidae; genus Cepaea; species Cepaea hortensis. Next base: position 65,822,869 of record OY992887.1, read on the forward strand.
GTCCTAAGGAGTTTCAAGTCGTGCTGATCCTGTGGAGGCATCTTCTGATTGTGCCTCAACTAGAGCCAAATCTCTTTTATTACCTTGCGTAGTTAATCCTGGTAGACTTGTTTCTGCTATGTCTTTTGGGGTTTCAGGTCGTGATCATCCTGTGAAGGCATCTTCTGATTGTGCCTCAACTAGAGCCAAATCTCTTTTATCAACTTGCGTAGTTGATCGTGGTAGACTTGTTTCTGCTATGTCATTTGGGGTTTCAGGTCGTTATGATCCTGTGGAGGCATCTCTTGTTTGTGCCTCAACTAGAGCCAAATCTGTTTTATTATCTTGCGTAAGTTATCGTGTTAGACTTGTTTCTGTTATTTCTTTTATGCTATGTCCTAAGGAGTTTCAAGTCGTGCTGATCCTGTGGAGGCATCTTCTGATTGTGCCTCAACTAGAGCCAAATCTCTTTTATTACCTTGCGTAGTTAATCGTGGTAGACTTGTTTCTGCTATGTCTTTTGGGGTTTCAGGTCGTGATGATCCTGTGAAGGCATCTTCTGATTGTGCCTCAACTAGAGCCAAATCTCTTTTATTACCTTGCGTAGTTAATCGTGGTAGTCTTGTTTCTGCTATGTCTTTTGGGGTTTCAGGTCGTGATGATCCTGTGAAGGCATCTTCTGATTGTGCCTCAACTAGAGCCAAATCTCTTTTATCAACTTGCGTAGTTGATCTTTGTAGACTTGTTTCCGCAAGTTATCTTTTAATTTCATCACGCGCGGATCCCATGGAAGCATCTTCTATGTCTTTTATGCTATGTCCTTTGGAGTTTCAGGTCGTGCTGGTCCCGTGGAGGCATCTTCTGTTTGTGCCTCAACTAGAACCAAATGTCTTTTATCAACTTTCGTAGGCGATCGTGGTAGACTTGTTTCTGCTATTTCTTTTGGAGTTTCAGGTCATGATGATCCTGTGAAGGCATCTTCTGATTGTGCCTCAACTAGAGCCAAATCTCTTTTATCACATTGTGTAGTTGATCGTGGTAGACTTATTTCTGTTATGTCTTGTGGAGTTTTAGCTTGTGCTGATCCTGTTGTTGTGCTTCAACCACATCTTTTACAGCCATTTCTGCCTGATCAAGTTGCGTAACTAATCGTGTTAGACTTATTTATGCTAGATCTTTTGGAGTTTCAGGTACTGCTGATCCTGTTGAGGCATCTTCTGTTTGTGCCTCAACTAGAGCCAAATCTCTTTTATCAACTTGCGTAGTTGATCGTGGTAGACTTGTTTCTGCTATGTCATTTGGGGTTTCAGGTCGTTATGATCCTGTGGAGGCATCTTCTGATTGTGCCTCAACTAGAGCCAAATCTCTTTTATTACCTTGCGTAGTTAATCGTGGTAGACTTGTTTCTGCTATGTCTTTTGTGGTTTCAGGTCGTGATCATCCTGTGAAGGCATCTTCTGATTGTGCCTCAACTAGAGCCAAATCTCTTTTATCAACTTGCGTAGTTGATCGTTGTAGACTTGTTTCCGCAAGTTATCTTTTAATTTCATCACGCGCGGATCCCATGGAAGCATCTTATATTTGTGCTCTAACTTCTTCTTCAGAGTCAGTATTGCCTGATCAAGTTGCGTATCATGTTAGACTTGGTTTTGAAAGTATTTTTGGAGTTTGAGCTAGTGCTGATCACGAGGAAAAAACTTCTGTTTAATCCTCAACGGCAACTTATAGAGATATCTCTAATACATGAAGTTGTGCAACTTATAATTGTTTCTACTAGTTATTTTGAAGTTTCAGCTCGTGCTGATGGAAGCACCTTCTGTTTGTGCATATTCATCTAGAGCGAAATCTCTTGTTGTTAGACTTGTTTCTGCTAGGTCTTTTTGGAGTTTTGTTAAAGCGTCTTCTGTGTGTTCTTCAACTACATTTTCTAGAGCCAAATGTCATTCATCATGTTTCGCAACTGATCGTGTTAGACTTCCTTATTTTGGATTTTCATCTCTTGCTGATCCTATGGTTGTGCCTCAACCGCTGCTTTTACAACAAATTCTGCCTGATCAAGTTACGTAACTTATCCTGTTAGACTTGTTTCTGCTAGGTCTTTTGGAGTTTCAGCTCGTGCTGATCTTGTTTTTGTGCTTCAAACCCTTCTTTTACACCACATTCTGCCTGATCAAGTTGCTTAACTAATCGTGTTAGACTTATTTATGCTAGATCTTTTGGAGTTTCAAGTACTGCTGATCCTGAGCAGGCATCTTCTGTTTGTGCCTCAACTAGAGCCAAATCTCTTTTATCAGCTTGCGTAGTTGATCGTGGTTAACTTATTTATGCTATGTCCTTTTGGAGTTTCAGGTCGTGATGATCCTGTGCAGGTATCTTCTGTTTGTGCCTCAACTAGAGCCACATCTCGTTTATAAATTTGCGTAGTTGATCGTGGTAGACTTGTTTCTGTTATGTCTTTTATGCTATGTCCTTTTGAGTTTCAGGTCGTGCTGATCCTGTGGAGGCATCTTCTGTTTGTGCCTCAACTAGAGCCAAATCACTGTTATCAACTTGCATAGGTGATCGTGGTTGACGTGTTTCTGCTATGTCTTTTGGGGTTTCAGGTACTGCTGATCCTGTTGAGGCATCTTCTGTTTGTGCCTCAACTAGAGCCAAATCTCTTTTATCAACATGCGTAGTTGATCGTGGTAGACTTGTTTCTGCTATGTCATTTGGGGTTTCAGGTCGTTATGATCCTGTGGAGGCATCTCTTGTTTGTGCCTCAACTAGAGCCAAATCTGTTTTATTATCTTGCGTAGGTGATCGTGGTAGACTTGTTTCTGTTATGTCTTTTGGAGTTTCAGGTCGTGCTGATCCCGTGGAGGCATCTTCTGGTTGTGCCTCAACTAGAGCCAAATCTCTTTTATTATCTTGCGTAGGTTATCTTGTTAGACTTGTTTCTGTTATGTCTTTTATGCTATGTCCTAAGGAGTTTCAAGTCGTGCTGATCCTGTGGAGGCATCTTCTGATTGTGCCTCAACTAGAGCCAAATCTCTTTTATTACCTTGCGTAGTTAATCGTGGTAGACTTGTTTCTGCTATGTCTTGTGGGGTTTCAGGTCGTGATCATCCTGTGAAGGCATCTTCTGATTGTGCCTCAACTAGAGCCAAATCTCTTTTATCAACTTGCGTAGTTGATCGTTGTAGCCTTTGTTTCCGCAAGATATCTTTTAATTTCATCACGCGCGGATCCCATGGAAGCATCTTATATTTGTGCTCTAACTTCTTCTTCAGAGCCAGTATTGCCTGATCAAGTTGCGTATCATGTTAGACTTGGTTTTGAAAGTATTTTTGGAGTTTGAGCTAGTGCTGATCACGAGGAAAAAACTTCTGTTTAATCCTCAACGGCAACTTATAGAGATATCTCTAATAGATGAAGTTGTGCAACTTATAATTGTTTCTACTAGTTCTTTTGAAGTTTCAGCTCGTGCTGATGGAAGCACCTTCTGTTTGTGCATATTCATCTAGAGCGAAATCTCTTGTTGTTAGACTTGTTTCTGCTAGGTCTTTTTGGAGTTTTGTTAAAGCGTCTTCTGTGTGTTCTTCAACTACATTTTCTAGAGCCAAATGTCATTCATCATGTTTCGCAACTGATCGTGTTAGACTTCCTTATTTTGGATTTTCATCTCTTGCTGATCCTATGGTTGTGCCTCAACCGCTGCTTTTACAGCAAATTCTGCCTGATCAAGTTACGTAACTTATCCTGTTAGACTTGTTTCTGCTAGGTCTTTTGGAGTTTCAACTCGTGCTGATCTTGTTTTTGTGCTTCAAACCCTTCTTTTACACCACATTCTGCCTGATCAAGTTGCGTAACTAATCGTGTTAGACTTATTTATGCTAGATCTTTTGGAGTTTCAAGTACTGCTGATCCTGAGCAGGCATCTTCTGTTTGTGCCTCAACTAGAGCCAAATCTCTTTTATCAGCTTGCGTAGTTGATCGTGGTTAACTTATTTATGCTATGTCCTTTTGGAGTTTCAGGTCGTGATGATCCTGTGCAGGTATCTTCTGTTTGTGCCTCAACTAGAGCCAAATCTGTTTTATTATCTTGCGTAGGTGATCGTGGTAGACTTGTTTCTGTTATGTCTTTTGGAGTTTCAGGTCGTGCTGATCCTGTGGAGGCATCTTCTGGTTGTGCCTCAACTAGAGCAAAATCTCTTTTATTATCTTGCGTAAGTTATCGTGTTAGACTTGGTTCTGTTATTTCTTTTATGCTATGTCCTAAGGAGTTTCAAGTCGTGCTGATCCTGTGGAGGCATCTTCTGATTGTGCCTCAACTAGAGCCAAATCTCTTTTATTACCTTGCGTAGTTAATCGTGGTAGACTTGTTTCTGCTATGTCTTTTGGGGTTTCAGGTCGTGATGATCCTGTGAAGGCATCTTCTGATTGTGCCTCAACTAGAGCCAAATCTCTTTTATCAACTTGCGTAGTTGATCGTTGTAGACTTGTTTCCGCAAGTTATCTTTTAATTTCATCACGCGCGGATCCCATGGAAGAATCTTCTATGTCTTTTATGCTATGTCCTTTGGAGTTTCAGGTCGTGCTGGTCCCGTGGAGGCATCTTCTGTTTGTGCCTCAACTAGAACCAAATGTCTTTTATCAACTTTCGTAGGCGATCGTGGTAGACTTGTTTCTGCTATTTCTTTTGGAGTTTCAGGTCATGATGATCCTGTGAAGGCATCTTCTGATTGTGCCTCAACTAGAGCCAAATCTCTTTTATCACATTGTGTAGTTGATCGTGGTAGATTTATTTCTGTTATGTCTTGTGGAGTTTTAGCTTGTGCTGATCCTGTTGTTGTGCTTCAACCACATCTTTTACAGCCATTTCTGCCTGATCAAGTTGCGTAACTAATCGTGTTAGACTTATTTATGCTAGATCTTTTGGAGTTTCAGGTACTGCTGATCCTGTTGAGGCATCTTCTGTTTGTGCCTCAACTAGAGCCAAATCTCTTTTATCAACTTGCGTAGTTGATCGTGGTAGACTTGTTTCTGCTATGTCATTTGGGGTTTCAGGTCGTTATGATCCTATGGAGGCATCTCTTGTTTGTGCCTCAACTAGAGCCAAATCTGTTTTATTATCTTGCGTAGGTGATCGTGGTAGACTTGTTTCTTTTATGTCTTTTGGAGTTTCAGGTCGTGCTGATCCTGTGGAGGCATCTTCTGGTTGTGCCTCAACTAGAGCCAAATCTCTTTTATTATCTTGCGTAGGTTATCGTGTTTCTGTTATGTCTTTTATGCTATGTCCTAAGGAGTTTCAAGTCGTGCTGATCCTGTGGAGGCATCTTCTGATTGTGCCTCAACTAGAGCCAAATCTCTTTTATTACCTTGCGTAGTTAATCGTGGTAGTCTTGTTTCTGCTATGTCTTTTGGGGTTTCAGGTCGTGATGATCCTGTGAAGGCATCTTCTGATTGTGCCTCAACTAGAGCCAAATCTCTTTTATCAACTTGCGTAGTTGATCTTTGTAGACTTGTTTCCGCAAGTTATCTTTTAATTTCATCACGCGCGGATCCCATGGAAGCATCTTCTATTTGTTCTCTAACTTCTTCTTCAGAGCCAGTATTGCCTTATCAAGTTGCGTATCATGTTAGACTTGGTTTTGAAAGTATTTTTGGAGTTTGAGCTAGTGCTGATCACGAGGAAAAAACTTCTGTTTAATCCTCAACGGCAACTTATAGAGATATCTCTAATACATGAAGTTGTGCAACTTATAATTGTTTCTACTAGTTCTTTTGAAGTTTCAGCTCGTGCTGATGGAAGCACCATCTGTTTGTGCATATTCATCTAGAGCGAAATCTCTTGTTGTTAGACTTGTTTCTGCTAGGTCTTTTTGGAGTGTTGTTAAAGCGTCTTTTGTGTGTTCTTCAACTACATTTTCTAGAGCCAAATGTCATTCATCATGTTTCGCAACTGATCGTGTTAGACTTCCTTATTTTGGATTTTCATCTCTTGCTGATCCTATGGTTGTGCCTCAACCGCTGCTTTTACAGCAAATTCTGCCTGATCAAGTTACGTAACTTATCCTGTTAGACTTGTTTCTGCTAGGTCTTTTGGAGTTTCAGCTCGTGCTGATCTTGTTTTTGTGCTTCAAACCCTTCTTTTACACCACATTCTGCCTGATCAAGTTGCGTAACTAATCGTGTTAGACTTATTTATGCAAGGTCTTTTTGAGTTTCAGGTACTGCTGATCCTGAGCAGGCATCTTCTGTTTGTGCCTCAACTAGAGCCAAATCTCTTTTATCAACTTGCGTAGTTGATCGTGGTAGACTTGTTTCTGCTATGTCATTTGGGGTTTCAGGTCGTTATGATCCTGTGGAGGCATCTCTTGTTTGTGCCTCAACTAGAGCCAAATCTGTTTTATTATCTTGCGTAGGTGATCGTGGTAGACTTGTTTCTGTTATTTCTTTTATGCTATGTCCTAAGGAGTTTCAAGTCGTGCTGATCCTGTGGAGGCATCTTCTGATTGTGCCTCAACTAGAGCCAAATCTCTTTTATTACCTTGCGTAGTTAATCGTGGTAGACTTGTTTCTTCTATGTCTTTTGGGGTTTCAGGTCGTGATGATCCTGTGAAGGCATCTTCTGATTGTGCCTCAACTAGAGCCAAATCTCTTTTATCAACTTGCGTAGTTGATCGTTGTAGACTTGTTTCCGCAAGTTATCTTTTAATTTCATCACGCGCGGATCCCATGGAAGAATCTTCTATGTCTTTTATGCTATGTCCTTTGGAGTTTCAGGTCGTGCTGGTCCCGTGGAGGCATCTTCTGTTTGTGCCTCAACTAGAACCAAATGTCTTTTATCAACTTTCGTAGGCGATCGTGGTAGACTTGTTTCTGCTATTTCTTTTGGAGTTTCAGGTCATGATGATCCTGTGAAGGCATCTTCTGATTGTGCCTCAACTAGAGCCATATCTCTTTTATCACATTGTGTAGTTGATCGTGGTAGACTTATTTCTGTTATGTCTTGTGGAGTTTTAGCTTGTGCTGATCCTGTTGTTCTGCTTCAACCACATCTTTTACAGCCATTTCTGCCTGATCAAGTTGCGTAACTAATCGTGTTAGACTTATTTATGCTAGATCTTTTGGAGTTTCAGGTACTGCTGATCCTGTTGAGGCATCTTCTGTTTGTGCCTCAACTAGAGCCAAATCTCTTTTATCAACTTGCGTAGTTGATCGTGGTAGACTTGTTTCTGCTATGTCATTTGGGGTTTCAGGTCGTTATGATCCTGTGGAGGCATCTCTTGTTTGTGCCTCAACTAGAGCCAAATCTGTTTTATTATCTTGCGTAGGTGATCGTGGTAGACTTGTTTCTTTTATGTCTTTTGGAGTTTCAGGTCGTGCTGATCCTGTGGAGGCATCTTCTGGTTGTGCCTCAACTAGAGCCAAATCTCTTTTATTATCTTGCGTAGGTTATCGTGTTTCTGTTATGTCTTTTATGCTATGTCCTAAGGAGTTTCAAGTCGTGCTGATCCTGTGGAGGCATCTTCTGATTGTGCCTCAACTAGAGCCAAATCTCTTTTATTACCTTGCGTAGTTAATCGTGGTAGTCTTGTTTCTGCTATGTCTTTTGGGGTTTCAGGTCGTGATGATCCTGTGAAGGCATCTTCTGATTGTGCCTCAACTAGAGCCAAATCTCTTTTATCAACTTGCGTAGTTGATCGTTGTAGACTTGTTTCCGCAAGTTATCTTTTAATTTCATCACGCGCGGATCCCATGGAAGCATCTTATATTTGTGCTCTAACTTCTTCTTCAGAGTCAGTATTGCCTGATCAAATTGCGTATCATGTTAGACTTGGTTTTGAAAGTATTTTTGGAGTTTGAGCTAGTGCTGATCACGAGGAAAAAACTTCTGTTTAATCCTCAACGGCAACTTATAGAGATATCTCTAATACATGAAGTTGTGCAACTTATAATTGTTTCTACTAGTTCTTTTGAAGTTTCAGCTCGTGCTGATGGAAGCACCTTCTGTTTGTGCATATTCATCTAGAGCGAAATCTCTTGTTGTTAGACTTGTTTCTGCTAGGTCTTTTTGGAGTTTTGTTAAAGCGTCTTCTGTGTGTTTTTCAACTACATTTTCTAGAGCCAAATGTCATTCATCATGTTTCGCAACTGATCGTGTTAGACTTCCTTATTTTGGATTTTCATCTCTTGCTGATCCTATGGTTGTGCCTCAACCGCTGCTTTTACAGCAAATTCTGCCTGATCAAGTTACGTAACTTATCCTGTTAGACTTGTTTCTGCTAGGTCTTTTGGAGTTTCAGCTCGTGCTGATCTTGTTTTTGTGCTTCAAACCCTTCTTTTACACCACATTCTGCCTGATCAAGTTGCTTAACTAATCGTGTTAGACTTATTTATGCTAGATCTTTTGGAGTTTCAAGTACTGCTGATCCTGAGCAGGCATCTTCTGTTTGTGCCTCAACTAGAGCCAAATCTCTTTTATCAGCTTGCGTAGTTGATCGTGGTTAACTTATTTATGCTATGTCCTTTTGGAGTTTCAGGTCGTGATGATCCTGTGCAGGTATCTTCTGTTTGTGCCTCAACTAGAGCCACATCTCGTTTATAAATTTGCGTAGTTGATCGTGGTAGACTTGTTTCTGTTATGTCTTTTATGCTATGTCCTAAGGAGTTTCAAGTCGTGCTGATCCTGTGGAGGCATCTTCTGATTGTGCCTCAACTAGAGCCAAATCTCTTTTATTACCTTGCGTAGTTAATCGTGGTAGTCTTGTTTCTGCTATGTCTTTTGGGGTTTCAGGTCGTGATGATCCTGTGAAGGCATCTTCTGATTGTGCCTCAACTAGAGCCAAATCTCTTTTATCAACTTGCGTAGTTGATCGTTGTAGACTTGTTTCCGCAAGTTATCTTTTAATTTCATCACGCGCGGATCCCATGGAAGCATCTTATATTTGTGCTCTAACTTCTTCTTCAGAGTCAGTATTGCCTGATCAAATTGCGTATCATGTTAGACTTGGTTTTGAAAGTATTTTTGGAGTTTGAGCTAGTGCTGATCACGAGGAAAAAACTTCTGTTTAATCCTCAACGGCAACTTATAGAGATATCTCTAATACATGAAGTTGTGCAACTTATAATTGTTTCTACTAGTTCTTTTGAAGTTTCAGCTCGTGCTGATGGAAGCACCTTCTGTTTGTGCATATTCATCTAGAGCGAAATCTCTTGTTGTTAGACTTGTTTCTGCTAGGTCTTTTTGGAGTTTTGTTAAAGCGTCTTCTGTGTGTTTTTCAACTACATTTTCTAGAGCCAAATGTCATTCATCATGTTTCGCAACTGATCGTGTTAGACTTCCTTATTTTGGATTTTCATCTCTTGCTGATCCTATGGTTGTGCCTCAACCGCTGCTTTTACAGCAAATTCTGCCTGATCAAGTTACGTAACTTATCCTGTTAGACTTGTTTCTGCTAGGTCTTTTGGAGTTTCAGCTCGTGCTGATCTTGTTTTTGTGCTTCAAACCCTTCTTTTACACCACATTCTGCCTGATCAAGTTGCTTAACTAATCGTGTTAGACTTATTTATGCTAGATCTTTTGGAGTTTCAAGTACTGCTGATCCTGAGCAGGCATCTTCTGTTTGTGCCTCAACTAGAGCCAAATCTCTTTTATCAGCTTGCGTAGTTGATCGTGGTTAACTTATTTATGCTATGTCCTTTTGGAGTTTCAGGTCGTGATGATCCTGTGCAGGTATCTTCTGTTTGTGCCTCAACTAGAGCCACATCTCGTTTATAAATTTGCGTAGTTGATCGTGGTAGACTTGTTTCTGTTATGTCTTTTATGCTATGTCCTAAGGAGTTTCAAGTCGTGCTGATCCTGTGGAGGCATCTTCTGATTGTGCCTCAACTAGAGCCAAATCTCTTTTATTACCTTGCGTAGTTAATCGTGGTAGTCTTGTTTCTGCTATGTCTTTTGGGGTTTCAGGTCGTGATGATCCTGTGAAGGCATCTTCTGATTGTGCCTCAACTAGAGCCAAATCTCTTTTATCAACTTGCGTAGTTGATCGTTGTAGACTTGTTTCCGCAAGTTATCTTTTAATTTCATCACGCGCGGATCCCATGGAAGCATCTTATATTTGTGCTCTAACTTCTTCTTCAGAGTCAGTATTGCCTGATCAAATTGCGTATCATGTTAGACTTGGTTTTGAAAGTATTTTTGGAGTTTGAGCTAGTGCTGATCACGAGGAAAAAACTTCTGTTTAATCCTCAACGGCAACTTATAGAGATATCTCTAATACATGAAGTTGTGCAACTTATAATTGTTTCTACTAGTTCTTTTGAAGTTTCAGCTCGTGCTGATGGAAGCACCTTCTGTTTGTGCATATTCATCTAGAGCGAAATCTCTTGTTGTTAGACTTGTTTCTGCTAGGTCTTTTTGGAGTTTTGTTAAAGCGTCTTCTGTGTGTTTTTCAACTACATTTTCTAGAGCCAAATGTCATTCATCATGTTTCGCAACTGATCGTGTTAGACTTCCTTATTTTGGATTTTCATCTCTTGCTGATCCTATGGTTGTGCCTCAACCGCTGCTTTTACAGCAAATTCTGCCTGATCAAGTTACGTAACTTATCCTGTTAGACTTGTTTCTGCTAGGTCTTTTGGAGTTTCAGCTCGTGCTGATCTTGTTTTTGTGCTTCAAACCCTTCTTTTACACCACATTCTGCCTGATCAAGTTGCTTAACTAATCGTGTTAGACTTATTTATGCTAGATCTTTTGGAGTTTCAAGTACTGCTGATCCTGAGCAGGCATCTTCTGTTTGTGCCTCAACTAGAGCCAAATCTCTTTTATCAGCTTGCGTAGTTGATCGTGGTTAACTTATTTATGCTATGTCCTTTTGGAGTTTCAGGTCGTGATGATCCTGTGCAGGTATCTTCTGTTTGTGCCTCAACTAGAGCCACATCTCGTTTATAAATTTGCGTAGTTGATCGTGGTAGACTTGTTTCTGTTATGTCTTTTATGCTATGTCCTAAGGAGTTTCAAGTCGTGCTGATCCTGTGGAGGCATCTTCTGATTGTGCCTCAACTAGAGCCAAATCTCTTTTATTACCTTGCGTAGTTAATCGTGGTAGTCTTGTTTCTGCTATGTCTTTTGGGGTTTCAGGTCGTGATGATCCTGTGAAGGCATCTTCTGATTGTGCCTCAACTAGAGCCAAATCTCTTTTATCAACTTGCGTAGTTGATCGTGGTAGACTTGTTTCTGCTATGTCATTTGGGGTTTCAGGTCGTTATGATCCTGTGGAGGCATCTCTTGTTTGAGCCTCAACTAGAGCCAAATCTGTTTTATTATCTTGCGTAGGTGATCGTGGTAGTCTTGTTTCTGTTATGTCTTTTATGCTATGTCCTTTTGAGTTTCAGGTCGTGCTGATCCTGTGGAGTCATCTTCTGTTTGTGCCTCAACTAGAGCCAAATCACTTTTATCAACTTGCATAGGTGATCGTGGTTGACGTGTTTCTGCTATGTCTTTTGGGGTTTCAGGTACTGCTGATCCTGTTGAGGCATCTTCTGTTTGTGCCTCAACTAGAGCCAAATCTCTTTTATCAATTTGCGTAGTTGATCGTGGTAGACTTGTTTCTGCTATGTCATTTGGGGTTTCAGGTCGTTATGATCCTGTGGAGGCATCTCTTGTTTGTGCCTCAACTAGAGCCAAATCTGTTTTATTATCTTGCGTAGGTGATCGTGGTAGACTTGTTTCTGTTATGTCTTTTGGAGTTTCAGGTCGTGCTGATCCTGTGGAGGCATCTTCTGGTTGTGCCTCAACTAGAGCCAAATCTCTTTTATTATCTTGCGTAGGTTATCGTGTTTCTGTTATGTCTTTTATGCTATATCCTAAGGAGTTTCAAGTCGTGCTGATCCTGTGGAGGCATCTTCTGATTGTGCCTCAACTAGAGCCAAATCTCTTTTATTACCTTGCGTAGTTAATCGTGGTAGTCTTGTTTCTGCTATGTCTTTTGGGGTTTCAGGTCGTGATGATCCTGTGAAGGCATCTTCTGATTGTGCCTCAACTAGAGCCAAATCTCTTTTATCAACTTGCGTAGTTGATCTTTGTAGACTTGTTTCCGCAAGTTATCTTTTAATTTCATCACGCGCGGATCCCATGGAAGCATCTTCTATTTGTTCTCTAACTTCTTCTTCAGAGCCAGTATTGCCTTATCAAGTTGCGTATCATGTTAGACTTGGTTTTGAAAGTATTTTTGGAGTTTGAGCTAGTGCTGATCACGAGGAAAAAACTTCTGTTTAATCCTCAACGGCAACTTATAGAGATATCTCTAATACATGAAGTTGTGCAACTTATAATTGTTTCTACTAGTTCTTTTGAAGTTTCAGCTCGTGCTGATGGAAGCACCATCTGTTTGTGCATATTCATCTAGAGCGAAATCTCTTGTTGTTAGACTTGTTTCTGCTAGGTCTTTTTGGAGTTTTGTTAAAGCGTCTTCTGTGTGTTCTTCAACTACATTTTCTAGAGCCAAATGTCATTCATCATGTTTCGCAACTGATCGTGTTAGACTTCCTTATTTTGGATTTTCATCTCTTGCTGATCCTATGGTTGTGCCTCAACCGCTGCTTTTACAGCAAATTCTGCCTGATCAAGTTACGTAACCTATCCTGTTAGACTTGTTTCTGCTAGGTCTTTTGGAGTTTCAGCTCGTGCTGATCTTGTTTTTGTGCTTCAAACCCTTCTTTTACACCACATTCTGCCTGATCAAGTTGCGTAACTAATCGTGTTAGACTTATTTATGCAAGATCTTTTTGAGTTTCAGGTACTGCTGATCCTGAGCAGGCATCTTCTGTTTGTGCCTCAACTAGAGCTAAATCTCTTTTATCAGCTTGCGTAGTTGATCGTGGTTAACTTATTTATGCTATGTCCTTTTGGAGTTTCAGGTCGTGATGATCCTGTGCAGGTATCTTCTGTTTGTGCCTCAACTAGAGCCACATCTCTTTTATAAATTTGCGTAGTTGATCGTGGTAGACTTGTTTCTGTTATGTCTTTTATGCTATGTCCTTTTGAGTTTCAGGTCGTGCTGATCCTGTGGAGGCATCTTCTGTTTGTGCCTCAACTAGAGCCAAATCACTGTTATCAACTTGCATAGGTGATCGTGGTTGACGTGTTTCTGCTATGTCTTTTGGGGTTTCAGGTACTGCTGATCCTGTTGAGGCATCTTCTGTTTGTGCCTCAACTAGAGCCAAATCTCTTTTATCAACTTGCGTAGTTGATCGTGGTAGACTTGTTTCTGCTATGTCATTTGGGGTTTCAGGTCGTTATGATCCTGTGGAGGCATCTCTTGTTTGAGCCTCAACTAGAGCCAAATCTGTTTTATTATCTTGCGTAGGTGATCGTGGTAGACTTGTTTCTGTTATTTCTTTTATGCTATGTCCTAAGGAGTTTCAAGTCGTGCTGATCCTGTGGAGGCATCTTCTGATTGTGCCTCAACTAGAGCCAAATCTCTTTTATTACCTTGCGTAGTTAATCGTGGTAGACTTGTTTCTGCTATGTCTTTTGGGGTTTCAGGTCGTGATGATCCTGTGAAGGCATCTTCTGATTGTGCCTCAACTAGAGCCAAATCTCTTTTAACAACTTGCGTAGTTGATCGTTGTAGACTTGTTTCCGCAAGTTATCTTTTAATTTCATCACGCGCGGATCCCATGGAAGAATCTTCTATGTCTTTTATGCTATGTCCTTTGGAGTTTCAGGTCGTTCTGGTCCCGTGGAGGCATCTTCTGTTTGTGCCTCAACTAGAACCAAATGTCTTTTATCAACTTTCGTAGGCGATCGTGGTAGACTTGTTTCTGCTATTTCTTTTGGAGTTTCAGGTCATGATGATCCTGTGAAGGCATCTTCTGATTGTGCCTCAACTAGAGCCAAATCTCTTTTATCACATTGTGTAGTTGATCGTGGTAGACTTATTTCTGTTATGTCTTGTGGAGTTTTAGCTTGTGCTGATCCTGTTGTTGTTCTTCAACCACATCTTTTACAGCCATTTCTGCCTGATCAAGTTGCGTAACTAATCGTGTTAGACTTATTTATGCTAGATCTTTTGGAGTTTCAGGTACTGCTGATCCTGTTGAGGCATCTTCTGTTTGTGCCTCAACTAGAGCCAAATCTCTTTTATCAACTTGCGTAGTTGATCGTGGTAGACTTGTTTCTGCTATGTCATTTGGGGTTTCAGGTCGTTATGATCCTGTGGAGGCATCTCTTGTTTGTGCCTCAACTAGAGCCAAATCTGTTTTATTATCTTGCGTAGGTGATCGTGGTAGACTTGTTTCTTTTATGTCTTTTGGAGTTTCAGGTCGTGCTGATCCTGTGGAGGCATCTTCTGGTTGTGCCTCAACTAGAGCCAAATCTCTTTTATCAACTTGCGTAGTTGATCGTTGTAGACTTGTTTCCGCAAGTTATCTTTTAATTTCATCACGCGCGGATCCCATGGAAGCATCTTATATTTGTGCTCTAACTTCTTCTTCAGAGCCAGTATTGCCTGATCAAGTTGCGTATCATGTTAGACTTGGTTTTGAAAGTATTTTTGGAGTTTGAGCTAGTGCTGATCACGAGGAAAAAACTTCTGTTTAATCCTCAACGGCAACTTATAGAGATATCTCTAATACATGAAGTTGTGCAACTTATAATTGTTTCTACTAGTTCTTTTGAAGTTTCAGCTCGTGCTGATGGAAGCACCATCTGTTTGTGCATATTCATCTAGAGCGAAATCTCTTGTTGTTAGACTTGTTTCTGCTAGGTCTTTTTGGAGTTTTGTTAAAGCGTCTTCTGTGTGTTCTTCAACTACATTTTCTAGAGCCAAATGTCATTCATCATGTTTCGCAACTGATCGTGTTAGACTTCCTTATTTTGGATTTTCATCTCTTGCTGATCCTATGGTTGTGCCTCAACCGCTGCTTTTACAGCAAAATCTGCCTGATCAAGTTACGTAACTTATCCTGTTAGACTTGTTTCTGCTAGGTCTTTTGGAGTTTCAGCTCGTGCTGATCTTGTTTTTGTGCTTCAAACCCTTCTTTTACACCACATTCTGCCTGATCAAGTTGCGTAACTAATCGTGTTAGACTTATTTATGCTAGATCTTTTTGAGTTTCAGGTACTGCTGATCCTGAGCAGGCATCTTCTGTTTGTGCCTCAACTAGAGCTAAATCTCTTTTATCAGCTTGCGTAGTTGATCGTGGTTAACTTATTTATGCTATGTCCTTTTGGAGTTTCAGGTCGTGATGATCCTGTGCAGGTATCTTCTGTTTGTGCCTCAACTAGAGCCACATCTCTTTTATAAATTTGCGTAGTTGATCGTGGTAGACTTATGCTATGTCCTTTTGAGTTTCAGGTCGTGATGATCCTGTGGAGGCATCTTCTGTTTGTGCCTCAACTAGAGCCAAATCACTGTTATCAACTTGCATAGGTGATCGTGGTTGACGTGTTTCTGCTATGTCTTTTGGGGTTTCAGGTACTGCTGATCCTGTTGAGGCATCTTCTGTTTGTGCCTCAACTAGAGCCAAATCTCTTTTATCAACATGCGTAGTTGATCGTGGTAGACTTGTTTCTGCTATGTCATTTGGGGTTTCAGGTCGTTATGATCCTGTGGAGGCATCTCTTGTTTGTGCCTCAACTAGAGCCAAATCTGTTTTATTATCTTGCGTAGGTGATCGTGGTAGACTTGTTTCTGTTATGTCTTTTGGAGTTTCAGGTCGTGCTGATCCTGTGGAGGCATCTTCTGGTTGTGCCTCAACTAGAGCCAAATCTCTTTTATTATCTTGCGTAGTTAATCGTGGTAGACTTGTTTCTGCTATGTCTTTTATGCTATGTCCTAAGGAGTTTCAAGTCGTGCTGATCCTGTGAAGGCATCTTCTGATTGTGCCTCAACTAGAGCCAAATCTCTTTTATTACCTTGCGTAGTTAATCGTGGTAGACTTGTTTCTGCTATGTCTTTTGGGGTTTCAGGTCGTGATCATCCTGTGAAGGCATCTTCTGATTGTGCCTCAACTAGAGCCAAATCTCTTTTATCAACTTGCGTAGTTGATCGTTGTAGCCTTTGTTTCCGCAAGATATCTTTTAATTTCATCACGCGCGGATCCCATGGAAGCATCTTATATTTGTGCTCTAACTTCTTCTTCAGAGCCAGTATTGCCTGATCAAGTTGCGTATCATGTTAGACTTGGTTTTGAAAGTATTTTTGGAGTTTGAGCTAGTGCTGATCACGAGGAAAAAACTTCTGTTTAATCCTCAACGGCAACTTATAGAGATATCTCTAATAGATGAAGTTGTGCAACTTATAATTGTTTCTACTAGTTCTTTTGAAGTTTCAGCTCGTGCTGATGGAAGCACCTTCTGTTTGTGCATATTCATCTAGAGCGAAATCTCTTGTTGTTAGACTTGTTTCTGCTAGGTCTTTTTGGAGTTTTGTTAAAGCGTCTTCTGTGTGTTCTTCAACTACATTTTCTAGAGCCAAATGTCATTCATCATGTTTCGCAACTGATCGTGTTAGACTTCCTTATTTTGGATTTTCATCTCTTGCTGATCCTATGGTTGTGCCTCAACCGCTGCTTTTACAGCAAATTCTGCCTGATCAAGTTACGTAACTTATCCTGTTAGACTTGTTTCTGCTAGGTCTTTTGGAGTTTCAACTCGTGCTGATCTTGTTTTTGTGCTTCAAACCCTTCTTTTACACCACATTCTGCCTGATCAAGTTGCGTAACTAATCGTGTTAGACTTATTTATGCTAGATCTTTTGGAGTTTCAAGTACTGCTGATCCTGAGCAGGCATCTTCTGTTTGTGCCTCAACTAGAGCCAAATCTCTTTTATCAGCTTGCGTAGTTGATCGTGGTTAACTTATTTATGCTATGTCCTTTTGGAGTTTCAGGTCGTGATGATCCTGTGCAGGTATCTTCTGTTTGTGCCTCAACTAGAGCCACATCTCGTTTATAAATTTGCGTAGTTGATCGTGGTAGACTTGTTTCTGTTATGTCTTTTATGCTATGTCCTTTTGAGTTTCAGGTCGTGCTGATCCTGTGGAGGCATCTTCTGTTTGTGCCTCAACTAGAGCCAAATCACTTTTATCAACTTGCATAGGTGATCGTGGTTGACGAGTTTCTGCTATGTCTTTTGGGGTTTCAGGTACTGCTGATCCTGTTGAGGCATCTTCTGTTTGTGCCTCAACTAGAGCCAAATCTCTTTTATCAACTTGCGTAGTTGATCGTGGTAGACTTGTTTCTGCTATGTCATTTGGGGTTTCAGGTCGTTATGATCCTGTGGAGGCATCTCTTGTTTGAGCCTCAACTAGAGCCAAATCTGTTTTATTATCTTGCGTAGGTGATCGTGGTAGTCTTGTTTCTTTTATGTCTTTTATGCTATGTCCTTTTGAGTTTCAGGTCGTGCTGATCCTGTGGAGTCATCTTCTGTTTGTGCCTCAACTAGAGCCAAATCACTTTTATCAACTTGCATAGGTGATCGTGGTTGACGTGTTTCTGCTATGTCTTTTGGGGTTTCAGGTACTGCTGATCCTGTTGAGGCATCTTCTGTTTGTGCCTCAACTAGAGCCAAATCTCTTTTATCAACTTGCGTAGTTGATCGTGGTAGACTTGTTTCTGCTATGTCATTTGGGGTTTCAGGTCGTTATGATCCTGTGGAGGCATCTCTTGTTTGTGCCTCAACTAGAGCCAAATCTGTTTTATTATCTTGCGTAGGTGATCGTGGTAGACATGTTTCTGCTATGTCTTTTGGGGTTTCAGGTCATGATGATCCTGTGAAGGCATCTTCTGATTGTGCCTCAACTAGAACCAAATCTCTTTTATCACATTGTGTAGTTGATCGTGGTAGATTTATTTCTGTTATGTCTTGTGGAGTTTTAGCTTGTGCTGATCCTGTTGTTGTGCTTCAACCACATCTTTTACAGCCATTTCTGCCTGATCAAGTTGCGTAACTAATCGTGTTAGACTTATTTATGCTAGATCTTTTGGAGTTTCAGGTACTGCTGATCCTGTTGAGGCATCTTCTGTTTGTGCCTCAACTAAAGCCAAATCTCTTTTATCAACTTGCGTAGTTGATCGTGGTAGACTTGTTTCTGCTATGTCATTTGGGGTTTCAGGTCGTTATGATCCTGTGGAGGCATCTCTTGTTTGTGCCTCAACTAGAGCCAAATCTGTTTTATTATCTTGCGTAGGTGATCGTGGTAGACTTGTTTCTTTTATGTCTTTTGGAGTTTCAGGTCGTGCTGATCCTGTGGAGGCATCTTCTGGTTGTGCCTCAACTAGAGCCAAATCTCTTTTATTATCTTGCGTAGGTTATCGTGTTTCCGTTATGTCTTTTATGCTATGTCCTAAGGAGTTTCAAGTCGTGCTGATCCTGTGGAGGCATCTTCTGATTGTGCCTCAACTAGAGCCAAATCTCTTTTATTACCTTGCGTAGTTAATCGTGGTAGTCTTGTTTCTGCTATGTCTTTTGGGGTTTCAGGTCGTGATGATCCTGTGAAGGCATCTTCTGATTGTGCCTCAACTAGAGCCAAATCTCTTTTATCAACTTGCGTAGTTGATCGTTGTAGACTTGTTTCCGCAAGTTATCTTTTAATTTCATCACGCGCGGATCCCATGGAAGCATCTTATATTTGTGCTCTAACTTCTTCTTCAGAGCCAGTATTGCCTGATCAAGTTGCGTATCATGTTAGACTTGGTTTTGAAAGTATTTTTGGAGTTTGAGCTAGTGCTGATCACGAGGAAAAAACTTCTGTTTAATCCTCAACGGCAACTTATAGAGATATCTCTAATACATGAAGTTGTGCAACTTATAATTGTTTCTACTAGTTCTTTTGAAGTTTCAGCTCGTGCTGATGGAAGCACCATCTGTTTGTGCATATTCATCTAGAGCGAAATCTCTTGTTGTTAGACTTGTTTCTGCTAGGTCTTTTTGGAGTTTTGTTAAAGCGTCTTCTGTGTGTTCTTCAACTACATTTTCTAGAGCCAAATGTCATTCATCATGTTTCGCAACTGATCGTGTTAGACTTCCTTATTTTGGATTTTCATCTCTTGCTGATCCTATGGTTGTGCCTCAACCGCTGCTTTTACAGCAAATTCTGCCTGATCAAGTTACGTAACTTATCCTGTTAGACTTGTTTCTGCTAGGTCTTTTGGAGTTTCAGCTCGTGCTGATCTTGTTTTTGTGCTTCAAACCCTTCTTTTACACCACATTCTGCCTGATCAAGTTGCGTAACTAATCGTGTTAGACTTATTTATGCTAGATCTTTTTGAGTTTCAGGTACTGCTGATCCTGAGCAGGCATCTTCTGTTTGTGCCTCAACTAGAGCTAAATCTCTTTTATCAGCTTGCGTAGTTGATCGTAGTTAACTTATTTATGCTATGTCCTTTTGGAGTTTCAGGTCGTGATGATCCTGTGCAGGTATCTTCTGTTTGTGCCTCAACTAGAGCCACATCTCTTTTATAAATTTGCGTAGTTGATCGTGGTAGACTTATGCTATGTCCTTTTGAGTTTCAGGTCGTGCTGATCCTGTGGAGGCATCTTCTGTTTGTGCCTCAACTAGAGCCAAATCACTGTTATCAACTTGCATAGGTGATCGTGGTTGACGTGTTTCTGCTATGTCTTTTGGGGTTTCAGGTACTGCTGATCCTGTTGAGGCATCTTCTGTTTGTGCCTCAACTAGAGCCAAATCTCTTTTATCAACTTGCGTAGTTGATCGTGGTAGACTTGTTTCTGCTATGTCATTTGGGGTTTCAGGTCGTTATGATCCTGTGGATGCATCTCTTGTTTGTGCCTCAACTAGAGCCAAATCTCTTTTATTATCTTGCGTAAGTTATCGTGTTAGACTTGTTTCTGTTATTTCTTTTATGCTATGTCCTAAGGAGTTTCAAGTCGTGCTGATCCTGTGGAGGCATCTTCTGATTGTGCCTCAACTAGAGCCAAATCTCTTTTATTACCTTGCGTAGTTAATCGTGGTAGACTTGTTTCTGCTATGTCTTTTGGGGTTTCAGGTCATGATGATCCTGTGAAGGCATCTTCTGATTGTGCCTCAACTAGAGCCAAATCTCTTTTATCACATTGTGTAGTTGATCGTGGTAGACTTATTTCTGTTATGTCTTGTGGAGTTTTAGCTTGTGCTGATCCTGTTGTTGTGCTTCAACCACATCTTTTACAGCCATTTCTGCCTGATCAAGTTGCGTAACTAATTTGTGTTAGACTTATTTATGCTAGATCTTTTGGAGTTTCAGGTACTGCTGATCCTGTTGAGGCATCTTCTGTTTGTGCCTCAACTAGAGCCAAATCTCTTTTATCAACTTGCGTAGTTGATCGTGGTAGACTTGTTTCTGCTATGTCATTTGGGGTTTCAGGTCGTTATGATCCTGTGGAGGCATCTCTTGTTTGTGCCTCAACTAGAGCCAAATCTGTTTTATTATCTTGCGTAGGTGATCGTGGTAGACTTGTTTCTTTTATGTCTTTTGGAGTTTCAGGTCGTGCTGATCCTGTGGAGGCATCTTCTGGTTGTGCCTCAACTAGAGCCAAATCTCTTTTATTATCTTGCGTAGGTTATCGTGTTTCTGTTATGTCTTTTATGCTATATCCTAAGGAGTTTCAAGTCGTGCTGATCCTGTGGAGGCATTTTCTGATTGTGCCTCAACTAGAGCCAAATCTCTTTTATTACCTTGCGTAGTTAATCGTGGTAGTCTTGTTTCTGCTATGTCTTTTGGGGTTTCAGGTCGTGATGATCCTGTGAAGGCATCTTCTGATTGTGCCTCAACTAGAGCCAAATCTCTTTTATCAACTTGCGTAGTTGATCTTTGTAGACTTGTTTCCGCAAGTTATCTTTTAATTTCATCACGCGCGGATCCCATGGAAGCATCTTCTATTTGTTCTCTAACTTCTTCTTCAGAGCCAGTATTGCCTTATCAAGTTGCGTATCATGTTAGACTTGGTTTTGAAAGTATTTTTGGAGTTTGAGCTAGTGCTGATCACGAGGAAAAAACTTCTGTTTAATCCTCAACGGCAACTTATAGAGATATCTCTAATAGATGAAGTTGTGCAACTTATAATTGTTTCTACTAGTTCTTTTGAAGTTTCAGCTCGTGCTGATGGAAGCACCTTCTGTTTGTGCATATTCATCTAGAGCGAAATCTCTTGTTGTTAGACTTGTTTCTGCTAGGTCTTTTTGGAGTTTTGTTAAAGCGTCTTCTGTGTGTTCTTCAACTACATTTTCTAGAGCCAAATGTCATTCATCATGTTTCGCAACTGATCGTGTTAGACTTCCTTATTTTGGATTTTCATCTCTTGCTGATCCTATGGTTGTGCCTCAACCGCTGCTTTTACAGCAAATTCTGCCTGATCAAGTTACGTAACTTATCCTGTTAGACTTGTTTCTGCTAGGTCTTTTGGAGTTTCAGCTCGTGCTGATCTTGTTTTTGTGCTTCAAACCCTTCTTTTACACCACATTCTGCCTGATCAAGTTGCGTAACTAATCGTGTTAGACTTATTTATGCTAGATCTTTTTGAGTTTCAGGTACTGCTGATCCTGAGCAGGCATCTTCTGTTTGTGCCTCAACTAGAGCTAAATCTCTTTTATCAGCTTGCGTAGTTGATCGTGGTTAACTTATTTATGCTATGTCCTTTTGGAGTTTCAGGTCGTGATGATCCTGTGCAGGTATCTTCTGTTTGTGCCTCAACTAGAGCCACATCTCTTTTATAAATTTGCGTAGTTGATCGTGGTAGACTTATGCTATGTCCTTTTGAGTTTCAGGTCGTGCTGATCCTGTGGAGGCATCTTCTGTTTGTGCCTCAACTAGAGCCAAATCACTGTTATCAACTTGCATAGGTGATCGTGGTTGACGTGTTTCTGCTATGTCTTTTGGGGTTTCAGGTACTGCTGATCCTGTTGAGGCATCTTCTGTTTGTGCCTCAACTAGAGCCAAATCTCTTTTATCAACTTGCGTAGTTGATCGTGGTAGACTTGTTTCTGCTATGTCATTTGGGGTTTCAGGTCGTTATGATCCTGTGGATGCATCTCTTGTTTGTGCCTCAACTAGAGCCAAATCTCTTTTATTATCTTGCGTAAGTTATCGTGTTAGACTTGTTTCTGTTATTTCTTTTATGCTATGTCCTAAGGAGTTTCAAGTCGTGCTGATCCTGTGGAGGCATCTTCTGATTGTGCCTCAACTAGAGCCAAATCTCTTTTATTACCTTGCGTAGTTAATCGTGGTAGACTTGTTTCTGCTATGTCTTTTGGGGTTTCAGGTCATGATGATCCTGTGAAGGCATCTTCTGATTGTGCCTCAACTAGAGCCAAATCTCTTTTATCACATTGTGTAGTTGATCGTGGTAGACTTATTTCTGTTATGTCTTGTGGAGTTTTAGCTTGTGCTGATCCTGTTGTTGTGCTTCAACCACATCTTTTACAGCCATTTCTGCCTGATCAAGTTGCGTAACTAATTTGTGTTAGACTTATTTATGCTAGATCTTTTGGAGTTTCAGGTACTGCTGATCCTGTTGAGGCATCTTCTGTTTGTGCCTCAACTAGAGCCAAATCTCTTTTATCAACTTGCGTAGTTGATCGTGGTAGACTTGTTTCTGCTATGTCATTTGGGGTTTCAGGTCGTTATGATCCTGTGGAGGCATCTCTTGTTTGTGCCTCAACTAGAGCCAAATCTGTTTTATTATCTTGCGTAGGTGATCGTGGTAGACTTGTTTCTTTTATGTCTTTTGGAGTTTCAGGTCGTGCTGATCCTGTGGAGGCATCTTCTGGTTGTGCCTCAACTAGAGCCAAATCTCTTTTATTATCTTGCGTAGGTTATCGTGTTTCTGTTATGTCTTTTATGCTATATCCTAAGGAGTTTCAAGTCGTGCTGATCCTGTGGAGGCATCTTCTGATTGTGCCTCAACTAGAGCCAAATCTCTTTTATTACCTTGCGTAGTTAATCGTGGTAGTCTTGTTTCTGCTATGTCTTTTGGGGTTTCAGGTCGTGATGATCCTGTGAAGGCATCTTCTGATTGTGCCTCAACTAGAGCCAAATCTCTTTTATCAACTTGCGTAGTTGATCTTTGTAGACTTGTTTCCGCAAGTTATCTTTTAATTTCATCACGCGCGGATCCCATGGAAGCATCTTCTATTTGTTCTCTAACTTCTTCTTCAGAGCCAGTATTGCCTTATCAAGTTGCGTATCATGTTAGACTTGGTTTTGAAAGTATTTTTGGAGTTTGAGCTAGTGCTGATCACGAGGAAAAAACTTCTGTTTAATCCTCAACGGCAACTTATAGAGATATCTCTAATAGATGAAGTTGTGCAACTTATAATTGTTTCTACTAGTTCTTTTGAAGTTTCAGCTCGTGCTGATGGAAGCACCTTCTGTTTGTGCATATTCATCTAGAGCGAAATCTCTTGTTGTTAGACTTGTTTCTGCTAGGTCTTTTTGGAGTTTTGTTAAAGCGTCTTCTGTGTGTTCTTCAACTACATTTTCTAGAGCCAAATGTCATTCATCATGTTTCGCAACTGATCGTGTTAGACTTCCTTATTTTGGATTTTCATCTCTTGCTGATCCTATGGTTGTGCCTCAACCGCTGCTTTTACAGCAAATTCTGCCTGATCAAGTTACGTAACTTATCCTGTTAGACTTGTTTCTGCTAGGTCTTTTGGAGTTTCAGCTCGTGCTGATCTTGTTTTTGTGCTTCAAACCCTTCTTTTACACCACATTCTGCCTGATCAAGTTGCGTAACTAATCGTGTTAGACTTATTTATGCTAGATCTTTTTGAGTTTCAGGTACTGCTGATCCTGAGCAGGCATCTTCTGTTTGTGCCTCAACTAGAGCTAAATCTCTTTTATCAGCTTGCGTAGTTGATCGTGGTTAACTTATTTATGCTATGTCCTTTTGGAGTTTCAGGTCGTGATGATCCTGTGCAGGTATCTTCTGTTTGTGCCTCAACTAGAGCCACATCTCTTTTATAAATTTGCGTAGTTGATCGTGGTAGACTTATGCTATGTCCTTTTGAGTTTCAGGTCGTGCTGATCCTGTGGAGGCATCTTCTGTTTGTGCCTCAACTAGAGCCAAATCACTGTTATCAACTTGCATAGGTGATCGTGGTTGACGTGTTTCTGCTATGTCTTTTGGGGTTTCAGGTACTGCTGATCCTGTTGAGGCATCTTCTGTTTGTGCCTCAACTAGAGCCAAATCTCTTTTATCAACTTGCGTAGTTGATCGTGGTAGACTTGTTTCTGCTATGTCATTTGGGGTTTCAGGTCGTTATGATCCTGTGGATGCATCTCTTGTTTGTGCCTCAACTAGAGCCAAATCTCTTTTATTATCTTGCGTAAGTTATCGTGTTAGACTTGTTTCTGTTATTTCTTTTATGCTATGTCCTAAGGAGTTTCAAGTCGTGCTGATCCTGTGGAGGCATCTTCTGATTGTGCCTCAACTAGAGCCAAATCACTTTTATCAACTTGCATAGGTGATCGTGGTTGACGTGTTTCTGCTATGTCTTTTGGGGTTTCAGGTCATGATGATCCTGTTGAGGCATCTTCTGTTTGTGCCTCAACTAGAGCCAAATCTCTTTTATCAACTTGCGTAGTTGATCGTGGTAGACTTGTTTCTGCTATGTCATTTGGGGTTTCAGGTCGTTATGATCCTGTGGAGGCATCTCTTGTTTGTGCCTCAACTAGAGCCAAATCTGTTTTATTATCTTGCGTAGGTGATCGTGGTAGACTTGTTTCTGTTATGTCTTTTGGAGTTTCAGGTCGTGCTGAGCCTGTGGAGGCATCTTCTGGTTGTGCCTCAACTAGAGCCAAATCTCTTTTATTATCTTGCGTAAGTTATCGTGTTAGACTTGGTTCTGTTATTTCTTTTATGCTATATCCTAAGGAGTTTCAAGTCGTGCTGATCCTGTGGAGGCATCTTCTGATTGTGCCTCAACTAGAGCCAAATCTCTTTTATTACCTTGCGTAGTTAATCGTGGTAGTCTTGTTTCTGCTATGTCTTTTGGGGTTTCAGGTCGTGATGATCCTGTGAAGGCATCTTCTGATTGTGCCTCAACTAGAGCCAAATCTCTTTTATCAACTTGCGTAGTTGATCGTTGTAGACTTGTTTCCGCAAGTTATCTTTTAATTTCATCACGCGCGGATCCCATGGAAGAATCTTCTATGTCTTTTATGCTATGTCCTTTGGAGTTTCAGGTCGTGCTGGTCCCGTGGAGGCATCTTCTGTTTGTGCCTCAACTAGAGCCAAATGTCTTTTATCAACTTTCGTAGGCGATCGTGGTAGACTTGTTTCTGCTATTTCTTTTGGAGTTTCAGGTCATGATGATCCTGTGAAGGCATCTTCTGATTGTGCCTCAACTAGAGCCAAATCTCTTTTATCACATTGTGTAGTTGATCGTGGTAGATTTATTTCTGTTATGTCTTGTGGAGTTTTAGCTTGTGCTGATCCTGTTGTTGTGCTTCAACCACATCTTTTACAGCCATTTCTGCCTGATCAAGTTGCGTAACTAATCGTGTTAGACTTATTTATGCTAGATCTTTTGGAGTTTCAGGTACTGCTGATCCTGTTGAGGCATCTTCTGTTTGTGCCTCAACTAGAGCCAAATCTGTTTTATTATCTTGCGTAGGTGATCGTGGTAGACTTGTTTCTTTTATGTCTTTTGGAGTTTCAGGTCGTGCTGATCCTGTGGAGGCATCTTCTGGTTGTGCCTCAACTAGAGCCAAATCTCTTTTATTATCTTGCGTAGGTTATCGTGTTTCTGTTATGTCTTTTATGCTATGTCCTAAGGAGTTTCAAGTCGTGCTGATCCTGTGGAGGCATCTTCTGATTGTGCCTCAACTAGAGCCAAATCTCTTTTATTACCTTGCGTAGTTAATCGTGGTAGTCTTGTTTCTGCTATGTCTTTTGGGGTTTCAGGTCGTGATGATCCTGTGAAGGCATCTTCTGATTGTGCCTCAACTAGAGCCAAATCTCTTTTATCAACTTGCGTAGTTGATCGTTGTAGACTTGTTTCCGCAAGTTATCTTTTAATTTCATCACGCGCGGATCCCATGGAAGCATCTTATATTTGTGCTCTAACTTCTTCTTCAGAGCCAGTATTGCCTGATCAAGTTGCGTATCATGTTAGACTTGGTTTTGAAAGTATTTTTGGAGTTTGAGCTAGTGCTGATCACGAGGAAAAAACTTCTCTTTAATCCTCAACGGCAACTTATAGAGATATCTCTAATAGATGAAGTTGTGCAACTTATAATTGTTTCTACTAGTTCTTTTGAAGTTTCAGCTCGTGCTGATGGAAGCACCTTCTGTTTGTGCATATTCATCTAGAGCGAAATCTCTTGTTGTTAGACTTGTTTCTGCTAGGTCTTTTTGGAGTTTTGTTAAAGCGTCTTCTGTGTGTTCTTCAACTACATTTTCTAGAGCCAAATGTCATTCATCATGTTTCGCAACTGATCGTGTTAGACTTCCTTATTTTGGATTTTCATCTCTTGCTGATCCTATGGTTGTGCCTCAACCGCTGCTTTTACAGCAAATTCTGCCTGATCAAGTTACGTAACTTATCCTGTTAGACTTGTTTCTGCTAGGTCTTTTGGAGTTTCAGCTCGTGCTGATCTTGTTTTTGTGCTTCAAACCCTTCTTTTACACCACATTCTGCCTGATCAAGTTGCGTAACTAATCGTGTTAGACTTATTTATGCTAGATCTTTTTGAGTTTCAGGTACTGCTGATCCTGAGCAGGCATCTTCTGTTTGTGCCTCAACTAGAGCTAAATCTCTTTTATCAGCTTGCGTAGTTGATCGTGGTTAACTTATTTATGCTATGTCCTTTTGGAGTTTCAGGTCGTGATGATCCTGTGCAGGTATCTTCTGTTTGTGCCTCAACTAGAGCCACATCTCTTTTATAAATTTGCGTAGTTGATCGTGGTAGACTTATGCTATGTCCTTTTGAGTTTCAGGTCGTGCTGATCCTGTGGAGGCATCTTCTGTTTGTGCCTCAACTAGAGCCAAATCACTGTTATCAACTTGCATAGGTGATCGTGGTTGACGTGTTTCTGCTATGTCTTTTGGGGTTTCAGGTACTGCTGATCCTGTTGAGGCATCTTCTGTTTGTGCCTCAACTAGAGCCAAATCTCTTTTATCAACTTGCGTAGTTGATCGTGGTAGACTTGTTTCTGCTATGTCATTTGGGGTTTCAGGTCGTTATGATCCTGTGGATGCATCTTCTGGTTGTGCCTCAACTAGAGCCAAATCTCTTTTATTATCTTGCGTAAGTTATCGTGTTAGACTTGTTTCTGTTATTTCTTTTATGCTATGTCCTAAGGAGTTTCAAGTCGTGCTGATCCTGTGGAGGCATCTTCTGATTGTGCCTCAACTAGAGCCAAATCTCTTTTATTACCTTGCGTAGTTAATCGTGGTAGACTTGTTTCTGCTATGTCTTTTGGGGTTTCAGGTCATGATGATCCTGTGAAGGCATCTTCTGATTGTGCCTCAACTAGAGCCAAATCTCTTTTATCACATTGTGTAGTTGATCGTGGTAGACTTATTTCTGTTATGTCTTGTGGAGTTTTAGCTTGTGCTGATCCTGTTGTTGTGCTTCAACCACATCTTTTACAGCCATTTCTGCCTGATCAAGTTGCGTAACTAATCGTGTTAGACTTATTTATGCTAGATCTTTTGGAGTTTCAGGTACTGCTGATCCTGTTGAGGCATCTTCTGTTTGTGCCTCAACTAGAGCCAAATCTCTTTTATCAACTTGCGTAGTTGATCGTGGTAGACTTGTTTCTGCTATGTCATTTGGGGTTTCAGGTCGTTATGATCCTGTGGAGGCATCTCTTGTTTGTGCCTCAACTAGAGCCAAATCTGTTTTATTATCTTGCGTAGGTGATCGTGGTAGACTTGTTTCTTTTATGTCTTTTGGAGTTTCAGGTCGTGCTGATCCTGTGGAGGCATCTTCTGGTTGTGCCTCAACTAGAGCCAAATCTCTTTTATTACCTTGCGTAGTTAATCGTGGTAGTCTTGTTTCTGCTATGTCTTTTGGGGTTTCAGGTCGTGATGATCCTGTGAAGGCATCTTCTGATTGTGCCTCAACTAGAGCCAAATCTCTTTTATCAACTTGCGTAGTTGATCTTTGTAGACT
The DNA here is from genome assembly GCA_963921405.1 of Cepaea hortensis. Lineage (NCBI taxonomy): Eukaryota > Metazoa > Mollusca > Gastropoda > Stylommatophora > Helicidae > Cepaea > Cepaea hortensis. The sequence continues at coordinate 65,850,962 of OY992887.1, forward strand.
TGTTTCCGCAAGTTATCTTTTAATTTCATCACGCGCGGATCCCATGGAAGCATCTTCTATTTGTTCTCTAACTTCTTCTTCAGAGCCAGTATTGCCTGATCAAGTTGCGTATCATGTTAGACTTGGTTTTGAAAGTATTTTTGGAGTTTGAGCTAGTGCTGATCACGAGGAAAAAACTTCTGTTTAATCCTCAACGGCAACTTATAGAGATATCTCTAATACATGAAGTTGTGCAACTTATAATTGTTTCTACTAGTTCTTTTGAAGTTTCAGCTCGTGCTGATGGAAGCACCTTCTGTTTGTGCATATTCATCTAGAGCGAAATCTCTTGTTGTTAGACTTGTTTCTGCTAGGTCTTTTTGGAGTTTTGTTAAAGCGTCTTCTGTGTGTTCTTCAACTACATTTTCTAGAGCCAAATGTCATTCATCATGTTTCGCAACTGATCGTGTTAGACTTCCTTATTTTGGATTTTCATCTCTTGCTGATCCTATGGTTGTGCCTCAACCGCTGCTTTTACAGCAAATTCTGCCTGATCAAGTTACGTAACTTATCCTGTTAGACTTGTTTCTGCTAGGTCTTTTGGAGTTTCAGCTCGTGCTGATCTTGTTTTTGTGCTTCAAACCCTTCTTTTACACCACATTCTGCCTGATCAAGTTGCGTAACTAATCGTGTTAGACTTATTTTTGCTAGATCTTTTGGAGTTTCAAGTACTGCTGATCCTGAGCAGGCATCTTCTGTTTGTGCCTCAACTAGAGCCAAATCTCTTTTATCAGCTTGCGTAGTTGATCGTGGTTAACTTATTTATGCTATGTCCTTTTGGAGTTTCAGGTCGTGATGATCCTGTGCAGGTATCTTCTGTTTGTGCATCAACTAGAGCCACATCTCTTTTATAAATTTGCGTAGTTGATCGTGGTAGACTTGTTTCTGTTATGTCTTTTATGCTATGTCCTTTTGAGTTTCAGGTCGTGCTGATCCTGTGGAGGCATCTTCTGTTTGGGCCTCAACTAGAGCCAAATCACTTTTATAAACTTGCATAGGTGATCGTGGTTGACGTGTTTCTGCTATGTCTTTTGGGGTTTCAGGTACTGCTGATCCTGTTGAGGCATCTTCTGTTTGTCCCTCAACTAGAGCCAAATCTCTTTTATCAACTTGCGTAGTTGATCGTGGTAGACTTGTTTCTGCTATGTCATTTGGGGTTTCAGGTCGTTATGATCCTGTGGAGGCATCTCTTGTTTGTGCCTCAACTAGAGCAAATCTGTTTTATTATCTTGCGTAGGTGATCGTGGTAGACGTGTTTCTGTTATGTCTTTCGGAGTTTCAGGTCGTGCTGATCCTGTGAAGGCATCTTCTGATTGTGCCTCAACTAGAGCCAAATCTCTTTTATCAACTTGCGTAGTTGATCGTTGTAGACTTGTTTCCGCAAGTTATCTTTTAATTTCATCACGCGCGGATCCCATGGAAGCATCTTATATTTGTGCTCTAACTTCTTCTTCAGAGCCAGTATTGCCTGATCAAGTTGCGTATCATGTTAGACTTGGTTTTGAAAGTATTTTTGGAGTTTGAGCTAGTGCTGATCACGAGGAAAAAACTTCTGTTTAATCCTCAACGGCAACTTATAGAGATATCTCTAATAGATGAAGTTGTGCAACTTATAATTGTTTCTACTAGTTCTTTTGAAGTTTCAGCTCGTGCTGATGGAAGAACCTTCTGTTTGTGCATATTCATCTAGAGCGAAATCTCTTGTTGTTAGACTTGTTTCTGCTAGGTCTTTTTGGAGTTTTGTTAAAGCGTCTTCTGTGTGTTCTTCAACTACATTTTCTAGAGCCAAATGTCATTCATCATGTTTCGCAACTGATCGTGTATACATTTGCGTAGTTGATCGTGGTAGACTTGTTTCTGTTATGTCTTTTATGATATGTCCTTTGGAGTTTCAGGTCGTGCTGGTCCCGTGGAGGCATCTTCTGTTTGTGCCTCAACTAGACCCAAATGTCTTTTATCAACTTGCGTAGTTGATCGTGGTAGACTTGTTTCTGCTATTTCTTTTGGAGTTTCAAGTCGTGATGATCCTGGTAAGGCATCTTCTGAGTGTTTCTGTTATGTCTTTTATGCTATGTCTTTTGGAGTTTCAGGTCGTGATGATCCGATGAAGGCATCTTCTGTTTGTGCCTCAACTAGAGCCAAATCTCTTTTATCATATGCGTATTTAGTTGATCGTGGTAGACTTGTTTCTGTTATGTATTTTATGCTATGTCCTTTTGAGGTTCAGGTCGTGCTGATCCTGTGGAGGCATCTTCTGTTTGTGCCTCAACTAGAGCCAAATCTCTTTTATCAACTTGCGTAGTTGTTCGTGGTGGACTTGTTTCTGTTATGTCTTTTGGAGTTTCAGGTCGTGCTGATCCTGTGGAGGCATCTTCTGTTTGTGCCTCAACTAGAGCCAAATCTCTCTTATTATCTTGCTTAGTTGATCGTGGTAGACTTGTTTCTGCTATTTCTTTTGGAGTTTCAGGTCGTGATGATCCGGTGAAGGCATCTTCTGATTGTGCTTCAACTAGAGCCAAATCTCTTTTATTATCTTGCGTAGTTAATCTCGGTAGATTTTTTCTGTTATGTCTTTTATGCTATGTCCTTTTGAAGTTCAGGTCGTGCTGATCCTGTGGAGGCATATTCTGTTTATGCCTCAACTAGAGCCAAATCTCTTTGATCAACTTCCGTAGTTGATAGTGGTAGACTTGTTTCTGCTATGTCTTTTGGAGTTTCAGGTCGTGATGATCCTGTGAAGGCATCTTCTGATTGTACCTCAACTAGAGCCAAATCTCTTTTATAAATTTGCGTAGTTGATCGTGGTAGACTTGTTTCTGTTATTTCTTTTGCAGTTTCAGCTCGTGCTGATCCTGTGGAGGCATCTTCTGTTTGTGCCTCAACTAGAGCCAAATCTCTTTTATCAACTTGCATAGTTAATCGTGGTAGACTTGTTTCTGCTATTTCTTTTGGAGTTTCAGGTCGTGATGATCCTGCGTAGTTGATCGTGGTAGACTTGTTTCTGTTATGTCTTTTGGAGTTTCAGGTCGTGCTGATACTGTGAAGGCATCTTCTGATTGTGCCTCAACTAGAGCCAAATCTCTTTTATTACCTTGCGTAGTTGATCGTGGTAGACGTGTTTCTGTTATGTCTTTTGGAGTTACAGCTCGTGCAGATCCTGTTTTTGTGCTTCAACCACTTCTTTTACAGCCATTTCTGCTGGATCAAGTTGCGTAACCAAACGTGTTAGACTTATTTATGCTAGATCTTTTGGAGTTTCAGGTACTGCTGGTCCTGTGCAGGCATTGTCTGTTTAAGCCTCAACTAGAGCCAAATCTCTTTTATCAGCTTGCGTAGTTGATCGTGGTTGACTTATTTATGCTGTCTTTTGGAGTTTCAGGTCGTGATGATCCTGTGAAGGCATCATCTGATTCTGCCTCAAGTAGAGCCAAATCTCTTTTATCAACTTGCGTAGTTGATCGTGATAGACTTGTTTCTGCTATGTCTTTTGGAGTTTCAGGTCGTGATGATCCGGTGAAGGCATCTTCTGTTTGTGCCTCAACTAGAGCCAAATCTCTTTTATCATATGCGTAGTTAGTTGATCGTGGTAGACTTGTTTCTGTTATGTCTTTTATGCTACGTCCTTTTGAGGTTCAGGTCGTGCTGATCCTGTGGAGGCATCTTCTGTTTGTGCCTCAACTAGAGCCAAATTTCTTTTATCAACTTGCGTAGTTGATCGTGGTAGACTTGTTTCTGCTATGTCTTTTGGAGTTTCAGGTCGTGATGATCCTGTGAAGGCATCTTCTGTTTGTGCCTCAACTAGAGCCAAATCTCTTTTATCAACTTGCGTAGTTGATCGTGGTAGATTTGTTTCTGTGATGTCTTTTGGAGTTTCAGGTCGTGATGATCCTGTGGAGGCATCTTCTGTTTGTGCCTCAACTAGAGCCAAATCTCTTTTATTATCTTGCTTAGTTGATCGTGGTAGACTTGTTTCTGTTATGTCTTTTATGCTATGTCCTTTTGAGGTTCAGGTCGTGCTGATCCTGTGGAGGCATCTTCTGTTTGTGTCTCAACTAGAGCCAAATCTCTTTTATCAACTTGCGTAGTTGATCGTGCTAGACATGTTTCTGCTGTCTTTTGGGGTTTCATGTCGTTATGATCCTGTGAAGGCATTTATGCGTCAATTAGAACCAAATCTCTTTTATAAATTTGCGTAGTTGATCGTGGTAGACTTGTTTCTGTTATGTCTTTTATGCTATGTCCTTTGCAGTTTCAGGTCATGCTGGTCCCGTGGAGGCATCTTCTGTTTGTGCCTCAACTAGACCCAAATGTCTTTTATCAACTTGCGTAGTTGATCGTGGTAGACTTGTTTCTGCTATTTCTTTTGGAGTTTCAAGTCGTTATGATCCTGGTAAGGCATCTTCTGATTGTTTCTGTTATGTCGTTTATGCTATGTCCTTTGGAGTTTCAGGTCGTGCTGTTCCCGTGGAGGCATCTTCTGTTTGTGTCTCAACTAGACCCAAATGTCTTTTATCAACTTGCGTAGTTTATCGTGGTAGACTTGTTTCTGCTATTTCTTTTGGAGTTTCAGGTCGTGATGATCCTGTGAAGGCATCTTCTGATTGTGTCTCAACTAGAGCCAAATCTCTGTTATTACCTTGCGTAGTTGATCGTAGTAGACTTGTTTCTGTTATGTATTTTGGAGTTTCAGCTCTTGCTGATCCTGTTTTTGTGCTTCAACCACTTTTTTACAGCCATTTCTGCTGGATCAAGTTGCGTAACCAAACGTGTTAGACTTATTTATGCTAGATCTTTTGGAGTTTCAGGTACTGCTGATCCTATGCAGGCATCTTCTGTTTAAGCCTCAACTAGAGCCAAATCTCTTTTATCAGCTTGCGTAGTTGATAGTGGTTGCTATGTCTTTTGGATTTTCAGGTCGTGTTGATCCTGTGGAGGCATCTTCTGTTTGTGCCTCAACTAGAGCCAAACCTCTTTTATCAACTTGCGTAGTTGATCGTGGTGGACTTGTTTCTGTTATGTCTTTTGGAGTTTCAGGTCGTGCTGATCCTGTGGAGGCAATTTCTGGTTGTGTCTCAACTAGAGCCAAATATCTTTTATTATCTTGCGTAGTTGATCGTGGTAGATTTGTTTCTGTGATGTCTTTTGGAGTTTCAGGTCGTGCTGATCCTGTGGAGGCATCTTCTGATTGTGTCTCAACTAGAGCCAAATCTCTTTTATTATCTTGCGTAGTTGATCTTGGTAGACTTAATTTTGTGATGTATTTTGGAGTTTCAGGTAGTGATGATCCTGTGGAGGCATCTTCTGTTTGTGCCTCAACTAGAGCCAAATCTGTTTTATTATCTTGCGTAGGTGATCGTGGTAGACTTGTTTCTGTTATGTCTTTTGGAGTTTCAGGTCGTGCTGATCCTGTGGAGGCAATTTCTGGTTGTGTCTCAACTAGAGCCAAATCTCTTTTATTATCTTGCGTAGTTGATCTTGGTAGACTTAATTTTGTGATGTATTTTGGAGTTTCAGGTAGTGATGATCCTGTGGAGGCATCTTCTGTTTGTGCCTCAACTAGAGCCAAATCTCTTTTATTATCTTGCTTAGTTGATCGTGGTAGACTTGTTTCTGTTATTTCTTTTGCATTTTCAGCTCGTGCTGATCCTGTGGAGGCATCTTCTGTTTGTGCCTCAAATAGAGCAAAATCTCTTTTATCAACTTGCATAGTTGATCGTGGTAGACTTGTTTCTGCTGTCTTTTGGGGTTTCAGGTCGTTATGATCCTGTGAAGGCATTTATGCCTCAATTAGAGCCAAATCTCTTTTATAAATTTGCGTAGATAGTTGATCGTGGTAGACTTGTTTCTGTTATGTCTTTTATGATATGTCCTTTGGAGTTTCAGGTCGTGCTGGTCCCGTGGAGGCATCTTCTGTTTGTGCCTCAACTAGACCCAAATGTCTTTTATCAACTTGCGTAGTTGATCGTGGTAGACTTGTTTCTACTATTTCTTTTGGAGTTTCAAGTCGTGATGATCCTGGTAAGGCATCTTCTGATTGTTTCTGTTATGTCTTTTATGCTATGTCCTTTGGAGTTTCAGGTCGTGCTGTTCCCGTGGAGGCATCTTCTGTTTGTGCCTCAACTAGACCCATATGTCTTTTATCAACTTGCGTAGTTGATCGTGGTAGACTTGTTTCTGCTATTTCTTTTTGAGTTTCAGGTCGTGATGATCCTGCGTAGTTGATCGTGGTAGACTTGTTTCTGTTATGTCTTTTGGAATTTCAGGTCGTGCTGATCCTGTGAAGGCATCTTCTGATTGTGCCTCAACTAGAGCCAAATCTCTTTTATTATCTTGCGTAGTTGATCGTAGTAGACGTGTTTCTGTTATGTCTTTTGGAGGTTCAGCTCGTGCTGATCCTGTTTTTGTGCTTCAACCACTTCTTTTACAGCTGGATCCAGTTGCGTAACCAAACGTGTTAGACTTATTTATGCTAGATCTTTTGGAGTTTCAGGTACTGCTGATCCTATGCAGGCATCTTCTGTTTGTGCCTCAACTAGAGCCAAATCTCTTTTTTTATCTTGCGTAGTTGATCGTGGTAGACTTGTCTCTGCTATTTCTTTTGGAGTTTCAGGTCGTGATGATCCGGTGAAGGCATCTTCTGATTGTGCCTCAACTAGAGCCACATCTCTTTTATTATCTTGCGTAGTTGATCGTGGTAGACTTGTTTCTGTTATGTCTTTTGGAGTTTCAGGTCGTGCTGATCCTGTGGAGGCATTTTCTGTTTGTGCCTCAACTAGAGCCAAATCTCTTTCATTATCTTGCGTAGTTGATCGTGATAGACTTGTTTCTGCTATGTCTTTTGGAGTTTCAGGTCATGATGATCCGGTGAAGGCATCTTCTGTTTGTGACTCAACTAGAGCCACATCTCTTTTTTAAACTTGCGTAGTTGATCGTGGTAGACTTGATTCTGTTATGTCTTTTATGCTATGTCCTTTTGAGTTTCAGGTCGTGCTGATCCTGTGGAGGCATCTTCTGTTTGTGCCTCAACTAGAGCCAAATCTCTTTTATTATCTTGCGTAGTTGATCTTGGTAGACTTAATTTTGTGATGTATTTTGGAGTTTCAGGTAGTGATGATCCTGTGGAGGCATCTTCTGTTTGTGCCTCAACTAGAGCCAAATCTCTTTTATTATCTTGCTTAGTTGATCGTGGTAGACTTGTTTCTGTTATGTCTTTTATGCTATGTCCTTTTGAGGTTCAGGTCGTGCTGATCCTGTGGAGGCATCTTCTGTTTGTGTCTCAACTAGAGCCAAATCTCTTTTATCAACTTGCGTAGTTGATCGTGCTAGACTTGTTTCTGCTGTCTTTTGGGGTTTCATGTCGTTATGATCCTGTGAAGGCATTTATGCGTCAATTAGAACCAAATCTCTTTTATAAATTTGCGTAGTTGATCGTGGTAGACTTGTTTCTGTTATGTCTTTTATGCTATGTCCTTTGCAGTTTCAGGTCATGCTGGTCCCGTGGAGGCATCTTCTGTTTGTGCCTCAACTAGACCCAAATGTCTTTTATCAACTTGCGTAGTTGATCGTGGTAGACTTGTTTCTGCTATTTCTTTTGGAGTTTCAAGTCGTTATGATCCTGGTAAGGCATCTTCTGATTGTTTCTGTTATGTCGTTTATGCTATGTCCTTTGGAGTTTCAGGTCGTGCTGTTCCCGTGGAGGCATCTTCTGTTTGTGTCTCAACTAGACCCAAATGTCTTTTATCAACTTGCGTAGTTTATCGTGGTAGACTTGTTTCTGCTATTTCTTTTGGAGTTTCAGGTCGTGATGATCCTGTGAAGGCATCTTCTGATTGTGTCTCAACTAGAGCCAAATCTCTGTTATTACCTTGCGTAGTTGATCGTAGTAGACTTGTTTCTGTTATGTATTTTGGAGTTTCAGCTCTTGCTGATCCTGTTTTTGTGCTTCAACCACTTTTTTACAGCCATTTCTGCTGGATCAAGTTGCGTAACCAAACGTGTTAGACTTATTTATGCTAGATCTTTTGGAGTTTCAGGTACTGCTGATCCTATGCAGGCATCTTCTGTTTAAGCCTCAACTAGAGCCAAATCTCTTTTATCAGCTTGCGTAGTTGATAGTGGTTGCTATGTCTTTTGGATTTTCAGGTCGTGTTGATCCTGTGGAGGCATCTTCTGTTTGTGCCTCAACTAGAGCCAAACCTCTTTTATCAACTTGCGTAGTTGATCGTGGTGGACTTGTTTCTGTTATGTCTTTTGGAGTTTCAGGTCGTGCTGATCCTGTGGAGGCAATTTCTGGTTGTGTCTCAACTAGAGCCAAATCTCTTTTATTATCTTGCGTAGTTGATCGTGGTAGATTTGTTTCTGTGATGTCTTTTGGAGTTTCAGGTCGTGCTGATCCTGTGGAGGCATCTTCTGATTGTGTCTCAACTAGAGCCAAATCTCTTTTATTATCTTGCGTAGTTGATCTTGGTAGACTTAATTTTGTGATGTATTTTGGAGTTTCAGGTAGTGATGATCCTGTGGAGGCATCTTCTGTTTGTGCCTCAACTAGAGCCAAATCTCTTTTATTATCTTGCTTAGTTGATCGTGGTAGACTTGTTTCTGTTATTTCTTTTGCATTTTCAGCTCGTGCTGATCCTGTGGAGGCATCTTCTGTTTGTGCCTCAAATAGAGCAAAATCTCTTTTATCAACTTGCATAGTTGATCGTGGTAGACTTGTTTCTGCTGTCTTTTGGGGTTTCAGGTCGTTATGATCCTGTGAAGGCATTTATGCCTCAATTAGAGCCAAATCTCTTTTATAAATTTGCGTAGATAGTTGATCGTGGTAGACTTGTTTCTGTTATGTCTTTTATGATATGTCCTTTGGAGTTTCAGGTCGTGCTGGTCCCGTGGAGGCATCTTCTGTTTGTGCCTCAACTAGACCCAAATGTCTTTTATCAACTTGCGTAGTTGATCGTGGTAGACTTGTTTCTACTATTTCTTTTGGAGTTTCAAGTCGTGATGATCCTGGTAAGGCATCTTCTGATTGTTTCTGTTATGTCTTTTATGCTATGTCATTTGGAGTTTCAGGTCGTGCTGTTCCCGTGGAGGCATCTTCTGTTTGTGCCTCAACTAGACCCATATGTCTTTTATCAACTTGCGTAGTTGATCGTGGTAGACTTGTTTCTGCTATTTCTTTTTGAGTTTCAGGTCGTGATGATCCTGCGTAGTTGATCGTGGTAGACTTGTTTCTGTTATGTCTTTTGGAATTTCAGGTCGTGCTGATCCTGTGAAGGCATCTTCTGATTGTGCCTCAACTAGAGCCAAATCTCTTTTATTACCTTGCGTAGTTGATCGTAGTAGACGTGTTTCTGTTATGTCTTTTGGAGGTTCAGCTCGTGCTGATCCTGTTTTTGTGCTTCAACCACTTCTTTTACAGCTGGATCCAGTTGCGTAACCAAACGTGTTAGACTTATTTATGCTAGATCTTTTGGAGTTTCAGGTACTGCTGATCCTATGCAGGCATCTTCTGTTTGTGCCTCAACTAGAGCCAAATCTCTTTTTTTATCTTGCGTAGTTGATCGTGGTAGACTTGTCTCTGCTATTTCTTTTGGAGTTTCAGGTCGTGATGATCCGGTGAAGGCATCTTCTGATTGTGCCTCAACTAGAGCCACATCTCTTTTATTATCTTGCGTAGTTGATCGTGGTAGACTTGTTTCTGTTATGTCTTTTATGCTATGTCCTTTTGAGTTTCAGGTCGTGCTGATCCTGTGGAGGCATCTTCTGTTTGTGCCTCAACTAGAGCCAAATCTCTTTTATTATCTTGCGTAGTTGATCTTGGTAGACTTAATTTTGTGATGTATTTTGGAGTTTCAGGTAGTGATGATCCTGTGGAGGCATCTTCTGTTTGTGCCTCAACTAGAGCCAAATCTCTTTTATTATCTTGCTTAGTTGATCGTGGTAGACTTGTTTCTGTTATGTCTTTTATGCTATGTCCTTTTGAGGTTCAGGTCGTGCTGATCCTGTGGAGGCATCTTCTGTTTGTGTCTCAACTAGAGCCAAATCTCTTTTATCAACTTGCGTAGTTGATCGTGCTAGACTTGTTTCTGCTATTTCTTTTGGAGTTTCAGGTCGTGATGATCCGGTGAAGGCATCTTCTGATTGTGCCTCAACTAGAGCCAAATCTCTTTTATTATCTTGCGTAGTTGATCGTGGTAGACTTGTTTCTGTTATGTCTTTTATGCTATGTCCTTTTGAAGTTCAGGTCGTGCTGATAATGTGGAGGCATCTTCTGTTTGTGCCTCAACTAGAGCCAAATCTCTTTTATTATCTTGCGTAGTTGATCGTGATAGACTTGTTTCTGCTATGTCTTTTGGAGTTTCAGGTCTCGATGATCCGGTGAAGGCATCTTCTGTTTGTGCCTCAACTAGAGCCAAATCTCTTTTATCATATGCGTAGTTAGTTGATCGTGGTAGACTTGTTTCTGTTATGTCTTTTATGCTATGTCGTTTTGAGGTTCAGGTCGTGCTGATCCTGTGGAGGCATCTTCTGTTTGTGCCTCAACTAGAGCCAAATCTCTTTTATCAACTTGCGTAGTTGATCGTGGTGGACTTGTTTCTGTTATGTCTTTTGGAGTTTCAGGTCGTGCTGATCTCACAGGCATCTTCTGTTTGTGCCTCAACTAGAGCCAAATCTCTCTGATTATCTTGCTTAGTTGATCGTGGTAGACTTGTTTCTGCTATTTCTTTTGGAGTTTCAGGTCGTGATGATCCGGTGAAGGCATCTTCTGTTTGTGCCTCAACTAGAGCCAAATCTCTTTTATCAACTTGCTTAGTTGATCGTGGTAGACTTGTTTCTGCTATTTCTTTTGGAGTTTCAGGTCGTGCTGATCCTGTGGAGGCATATTCTGTTTGTGCCTGAACTAGAGCCAAATCTCTTTTATCAACTTGCGTAGTTGATCGTGGTAGACTTCTGCTATGTCTTTTGGAGTTTCAGGTCGTGATGATCTTGTGAAGGCATCTTCTGATTGTACCTCAACTAGAGCCAAATCTCTTTTATAAATTTGCGTAGTTGATCGTGGTAGACTTGTTTCTGTTATTTCTTTTGCAGTTTCAGCTCGTGCTGATAGTGTGGAGGCATCTTCTGTTTGTGCCTCAACTAGAGCCAAATCTCTTTTATCAACTTGCATAGTTGATCGTGGTAGACTTGTTTCTGCTATTTCTTTTGGAGTTTCAGGTCGTGATGATCCTGCGTAGTTGATCGTGGTAGACTTTCTGTTATGTCTTTTGGAGTTTCAGGTCGTGCTGATCCTGTGAAGGCATCTTCTGATTGTTCCTCAACTAGTGCCAAATCTCTTTTATTACCTTGCGTAGTTGATCGTGGTAGACGTGTTTCTGTTATGTCGTTTGGAGTTTCAGCTCGTGCTGATCCTGTTTTTGTGCTTCAACCACTTCTTTTACAGCCATTTCTGCTGGATCAAGTTGCGTAACCAAACGTGTTAGACTTATTTATGCTAGATCTTTTGGAGTTTCAGGTACTGCTGGTCCTGTACAGGCATCGTCTGTTTAAGCCTCAACTAGAGCCAAATCTTTTTTATCAGCTTGCGTAGTTGATCGTGGTTGACTTATTTATGCTATGTCTTTTGGAGTTTCAGGTCGTGATGATCCTGTGAAGGCATCATCTGATTCTGCCTCAACTAGAGCCAAATCTCTTTTATCAACTTGCATAGTTGATCGTGGTTGACTTGTTTCTGATGTCTTTTGGGGTTTCAGGTCGTTGTGATCCTGTGAAGGCATTTATGCCTCAACTAGAGCCAAATCTCTTTTATTATATTGCGTAGTTGATCGTGATAGACTTGTTTCTGCTATGTCTTTTGGAGTTTCAGGTCGTGATGATCCGGTGAAGGCATCTTCTGTTTGTGCCTCAACTAGAGCCAAATCTCTTTTATCAACTTCCGTAGTTGATCGTGGTAGACTTGTTTCTGTTATGTCTTTTATGCTATGTCCTTTTGAGGTTCAGGTCGTGCTGATCCTGTGGATGCATCTTCTGTTTGTCCCTCAACTAGAGCCAAATCTCTCTTATTATCTTGCTTAGTTGATCGTGGTAGACTTGTTTCTGCTATTTCTTTTGGAGTTTCAGGTCGTGATGATCCGGTGAAGGCATCTTCTGATTGTGCTTCAACTAGAGCCAAATCTCTTTTATTATCTTGCGTAGTTGATCTTGGTAGATTTTTTCTGTTATGTCTTTTATGCTATGTCCTTTTGAAGTTCAGGTCGTGCTGATCCTGTGGTGGCATATTCTGTTTGTGCCTCAACTAGAGCCAAATCTCTTTTATCAACTTGCGTAGTTGATCGTGGTAGACTTGTTTCTGTTATTTCTTTTGCAGTTTCAGCTCGTGCTGATCCTGTGGAGGCATCTTCTGTTTGTGCCTCAACTAGAGCCAAATCTCTTTTATCAACTTGAATAGTTGATCGTGGTAGACTTGTTTCTGCTATTTCTTTTGGAGTTTCAAGTCGTGATGATCCTGGTAAGGCATCTTCTGAGTGTTTCTGTTATGTCTTTTATGCTATGTCCTTTGGAGTTTCAGGTCGTGCTGTTCCCGTGGAGGCATCTTCTGTTTGTGCCTCAACTAGACCCAAATGTCTTTTATCAACTTGCGTACTTGATCGTGGTAGACTTGTTTCTGCTATTTCTTTTTGAGTTTCAGGTCGTGATGATCCTGCGTAGTTGATCGTGGTAGACTTGTTTCTGTTATGTCTTTTGGAGTTTCAGGTCGTGCTGATCCTGTGGAGGCATCTTCTGTTTGTGCCTCAACTAGAGCCAAATCTCTTTTATTATCTTGCGTAGTTGATCGTGATAGACTTGTTTCTGCTATGTCTTTTGGAGTTTCAGGAACCAAGATAAGACAGAATATATGGTAATTTCAAGAGACGGAATGGCTAGAAACTCTGGCCACATACAAATAGATAATATGACCATTAAAAGAACGGAAACATACAAATACCTGGGTACGATCTTCAACTGCTCCAACATCATAAGGGAAGAAATACAAACTAGAATCAACTCTGGAAATAAGATATACTATGCACTACAACATCTACTAAAATCAAAGGCGCTATCTCATAACACCAAAATCACAATATACAAATCACTGATCAGACCAGTTGTGCTGTATGGCTCTGAAACCTGGAGTACAACGAAAGGAGACGAAGCCTTGTTACAAACCTCTGAGAACAAAATTTTAAGACGCATCTTTGGACCCATTAGGGATACACAAAGTGGAGAGTGGAAAAGAAGAAGTAACAAAGACATTTATGATCTGTTTAAGTCCCCGCTAATCACTGGTATCATGAAGGCTAATAGACTACAATGGCTGGGGCATATAGAAAGAATGGAAGATAATAGGGAAACAAAACTCGCTTACACTCAGGAAATAAATGACCGTAGACCCCGAGGTAGACCAAGAAGGCGGTGGAGAGATAATACATGTACAGACCTACAAGCACTTGGAATCAACGACTGGCAAGAGAAGGTCCACCAGAGAGACGAATGGAGACGGATTGTATTTGCAGCAAAGAACCTCAATGGCTCGGAACGCTGAAGAAGAAGAAGTAGGTGATCGCGGTAGACTTGTTTCTGTTATGTCTTTTGGAGTTTCAGGTCGTGCTGATCCTGTGGAGGCATCTTCTTTTTGTGCCTCAACTAGAGCCAAATCTCTTTTATTATCTTGCGTAGTTGATCGTGGTAGACTTGTTTCTGCTATTTCTTTTGGAGTTTCAGGTCGTGATGATCCGGTGAAGGCATCTTCTGATTGTGCCTCAACTAGAACCAAATCTCTTTTATTATCTTGCGTAGTTGATCTTGGTAGACTTGTTTTTGTGATGTCTTTTGGAGTTTCAGGTCGTGCTGATCCTGTGAAGGCATCTTCTGTTTGTGCCTCAACTAGAGCCAAATCTGTTTTATTATCTTGCGTAGTTGATCTTATTAGATTTTTTCTGTTATGTCTTTTATGCTATGTCCTTTTGAAGTTCAGTTCGTGCTGATCCTGTGGAGGCATATTCTGTTTGTGCCTCAACTTGAGCCAAATCTCTTTTATCAACTTGCGTAGTTGATCGTGGTAGACTTGTTTCTGTTATTTCTTTTGCAGTTTCAGCTCGTGCTGATCCTGTGGAGGCATCTTCTGTTTGTGCCTCAACTAGAGCCAAATCTCTTTTATCAACTTGCGTAGTTGATCGTGGTGGACTTGTTTCTGCTATGTCTTTTGGGGTTTCAGGTCGTTATGATCCTGTGAAGGCATTTATGCCTCAATTAGAGCCAAATCTCTTTTATAAATTTGCGTAGTTGATCGTGGTAGACTTGTTTCTGTTATGTCTTTTATGCTATGTCCTTTGGAGTTTCAGGTCGTGCTGGTCCCGTGGAGGCATCTTCTGTTTGTGCCTCAACTAGACCCAAATGTCTTTTATCAACTTGCGTAGTTGATCGTGGTAGACTTGTTTCTGCTATTTCTTTTGGAGTTTCAGGTCGTGATGATCCTGCGTAGTTGATCGTGGTAGACTTGTTTCTGTTATGTCTTTTGGAATTTCAGGTCGTGCTGATCCTGTGAAGGCATCTTCTGATTGTGCCTCAACTAGAGCCAAATCTCTTTTATTACCTTGCGTAGTTGATCGTGGTAGACGTGTTTCTGTTATGTCTTTTGGAGTTTCAGCTCGTGATGATCCTGTTTTTGTGCTTCAGCCACTTCTTTTATAGCCATTTCTGCTGGATCAAGTTGCGTAACCAAACGTGTTAGACTTATTTATGCTAGATCTTTTGGAGTTTCAGGTACTGCTGGTCCTGTGCAGGCATCGTCTGTTTAAGCCTCAACTAGAGCCAAATCTCTTTTATCAGTTTGCGTAGTTGATCGTGGTTGACTTATTTATGCTATGTATTTTGGAGTTTCAGGTCGTGATGATCCTGTGAAGGCATCATCTGATTCTGCCTCAACTAGTGCCAAATCTCTTTTATCAACTTGCATAGTTGATCGTGGTTGACTTGTTTCTGCTGTCTTTTGGGGTTTTCAGGTCGTTATGATCCTGTGAAGGCATTTATGCCTCAACTAGAGCCAAATCTCTTTTATAAATTTGCGTAGTTGATCGTGGTAGACTTGTCTTTGTTATGTCTTTTATGCTATGTCCTTTGGAGTTTCAGGTCGTGCTGATCCCGTGGAGGCATCTTCTGTTTGTGCCTCAACTAGAACCAAATGTCTTTTATCAACTTGCGTAGGTGATCGTGGCTGACTTATTTATGCTATTTCTTTTGGAGTTTCAGGTCGTGATGATCCGGTGAAGGCATCTTTTGATTGTGCCTCAACCAGAGCCAAATCTCTTTTATTATCTTGCGTAGTTGATCTTGGTAGACTTGTTTTTGTGATGTCTTTTGGAGTTTCAGGTCGTGCTGATCCTGTGAATGCATCTTCTGTTTGTGCCTCAACTAGAGCCAAATCTGTTTTATTATCTTGCGTAGGTGATCGTGGTAGACTTGTTTCTGTTATGTCTTTTGGAGTTTCAGGTCGTGCTGATCCTGTGGAGGCAACATCTGTTTGTGCCTCAACTAGAGCCAAATCTCTTTTATCAACTTGCATAGTTGATCGTGGTAGACTTGTTTCTGCTATGTCTTTTGGAGTTTCAGGTCGTGATGATCCTGTGAAGGCATTTATGCCTCAATTAGAGCCAAATCTTTTTTATAAATTTGCGTAGCTGATCGTGGTAGACTTGTTTCTGTTGTGTCTTTTATGCTATGTCCTTTGGAGTTTCAGGTCGTGCTGGTCCCGTGGAGGCATCTTCTGTTTGTGCCTCAACTAGACCCAAATGTCTTTTATCAACTTGCGTAGTTGATCGTGGTAGACTTGTTTCTGCTATTTCTTTTGGAGTTTCAGGTCGTGATGATCCTGCGTAGTTGATCGTGGTAGACTTGTTTCTGTGATGTCTTTTGGAGTTTCAGGTCGTTCTGATCCTGTGAAGGCATCGTCTGATTGTGCCTCAACTAGAGCCAAATCTCTTTTATTACCTTGCGTAGTTAATCGTGGTAGACTTGTTTCTGTTATGTCTTTTATGCTATGTCCTTTGGAGTTTCAGGTCGTGTTGATCCTGTGGAGGCATCTTCTGTTTGTGCCTCAACTAGAACCAAATGTCTTTTATCAACTTGCGTAGGTGATCGTGATTGACTTATTTATGCTATTTCTTTTGGAGTCTCAGGTCGTGATGATCCTGTGAAGGCATCTTCTGATTGTGCCTCAACCTAGAGCCAAATCTCTTTTATCAACTTGCATAGTTGATCGTGGTTGACTTGTTTCTGCTGTCTTTTGGGGTTTCAGGTCGTTATGATCCTGTGGAGACATCTTCTGTTTGTGCCTCAACTAGTGCCAAATCTGTTTTATTATCTTGCGTAGGTGATCGTGGTAGACTTGTTTCTGTTATGTCTTTTGGAGTTTCAGGTCGTGCTGATCCTGTGGAGGCATCTTCTGTTTGTGCCTAAACTAGAGCCACATCTCTTTTATTAGCTTGCGTAGTTGATCGTGGTAGACTTGTTTCTGCTATTTCTTTTGGAGTTTCAGGTCGTGATGATCCGGTGAAGGCATCTTCTGATTGTGCCTCAACTAGAGCCAAATCTCTTTTATTATCTTGCGTAGTTGATCTTGGTAGACTTTTTTCTGTTATGTCTTTTATGCTATGTCCTTTTGAAGTTCAGGTCATGCTGATACTGTGGAGGCATCTTCTGTTTGTGCCTCAACTAGCGCCAAATCTCTTTTATCAACTTGCGTAGTTGATCGTGGTGGACTTGTTTCTGCTATGTCTTTTGGGGTTTCAGGTCGTTATGATCCTGTGGAGGCATCTTCTGTTTGTGCCTCAACAAGTGCCAAATCTGTTTTATTATCTTGCGTAGGTGATCGTGGTAGACTTTTTTCTGCTATTTCTTTTGGAGTTTCAGGTCGTGATGATCCGGTGAAGGCATCTTCTGATTGTGCCTCAACTAGAGCCAAATCTCTTTTATTATCTTGCGTAGGTGATCGTGGTAGACTTGTTTCTGTTATGTCCTTTGGAGATTCAGGTCGTGCTGTTCCCGTGGAGGCATCTTCTGTTTGTGACTCAACTAGACCCAAATATCTTTTATCAACTTGCGTAGTTGATCGTGGTAGATTTGTTTCTGCTATTTCTTTTGGAGTTTCAGGTCGTGATGATCCTGCGTAGTTGATCGTGGTAGACTTGTTTCTGTTATGTCTTTTGGAGTTTCAGGTCGTGCTGATCCTGTGAAGGCATCTTCTGATTGTGCCTCAACTAGAGCCAAATCTCTTTTATTACCTTGCGTAGTTGATCGTGGTAGACTTGTTTCTGTTATGTCTTTTGGAGTTTCAGCTCTTGCTGATCCTGTTTTTGTGCTTCAACCACTTCTTTTACAGCCATTTCTGCTGGATCAAGTTGCGTAACCAAACGTGTTAGACTTATTTATGCTAGATCTTTTGGAGTTTCAGGTACTGCTGATCCTATGCAGGCATCTTCTGTTTAAGCCTCAACTAGAGCCAAATCTCTTTTATCAGCTTGCGTAGTTGATCGTGGTTGACTTATTTAAGCTATGTCTTTTGGAGTTTCAGGTCGTGTTGATCCTGTGGAGGCATCTTGTGTTTGTGCCTCAACTAGAACCAAATGTCTTTTATCAACTTGCGTAGGTGATCGTGGTTGACATATTTATGCTATTTCTTTTGGAGTTTCAGGTCGTGATGATCCTGTGAAGGCATCTTCTGTTTGTGCCTCAACTAGAGCCAAATCTCTTTTATCAACTTGCGTAGTTGATCGTGGTGGACTTGTTTCTGTTATGTCTTTTGGAGTTTCAGGTCGTGCTGATCCTGTGAAATCATTTTCTTTTTGTGCCTCAACTAGAGCCAAATCTCTTTTATTATCTTGCGTAGTTGATCGTGGTAGACTTGTTTTTGCTATTTCTGCTTCTTCTGTTTGTGCCTCAACTAGTGCCAAATCTGCCAAATCTTATTATCTTGCGTAGGTGATCGTGTTTCTTGTTTCCTGTTTCTGTTATGTCTTTTATGCTATGTCCTTTTGAGTTTCAGGTCGTTCTGATCCTGAGGAGGCATCTTCTGTTTGTGCCTCAACTAGAGCCAAATCTCTTTTCTCAACTTGCGTATTTGATCGTGGTAAACTTGTTTCAGCTATGTCTTTTGGAGTTTCAGGTCGTAATAATCCTGTTTTTGTGCTTCAACCACTTCTTTTACAGCCATTTCTGCATGATCAAGTTGCGTAACTAATTGTGTTAGATTTATTTCTGCTAGATCTTTTGGAGTTTCAGGTACTGCTGATCCTGTGCAGGCATCTTCTGTTTGTTCATCAAATAGAGCCAAATCTCTTTTATCACCTTGCATAGTTGATCGTGGTTGACTTGTTTCTGCTGTCTTTTGGGGTTTCAGGTCGTTATGATGCTATGAAGGCATCTTCTATTTGTGCCTCAACTTGAGCCAAATCTCTTTTATTATCTTGCGTAGGTGATCGTGTTAGACTTGTTTCTGTTATGTCTTTTATGCTATGTCCTTTGGAGTTTCAGGTCGTGCTGATCATGTGGAGGCATCTTCTGTTTGTGCCTCAACTAGAGCCAAATCTCTTTTATAAATATGCGTAGTTGATCGTGGTAGACTTGTTTCTGTTATGTCTTTTGGAGTTTCAGGTCGTGCTGATCCTGTGAAGGCATCTTCTGTTTGTGCCTCAACTAGAGCAAAATCTCTTTTATAAACTTGCGTAGTTGATCGTGATAGACTTGTTTCTGTTATGTCTTTTATGCTATGTCCTTTTGAGGTTCAGGTGGTTATGATCCTGTGGAGGCATCTTCTGTTTGTGCCTCAAATAGAGCCAAATCTCTTTATTATCTTGCGTAGTTGAACTTGGTAGACTTGTTTCTGTGATGTCTTTTGGAGTTTCAGGTCTTGCTGATCCTGTGGAGGCATCTTCTGTTTGTGCCTCAACTAGAGCCAAATCTCTTTTATCAACTTGCTTAGTTGATCGTGGTAGACTTGTTTCTGTTATGTCTTTTATGCTATGTCCTTTTAAGGTTCAGGTCGTGCTGATCCTGTGGAAGCATCTTCTGTTTGTGCCTCAACTAGAGCCAAATCTCTTTTATCGACTTGCATAGTTGATCGTGGTTGACTTGTTTCTGCTGTCTTTTGGGGTTTCAGGTCGTTATGATCCTGTGAAGGCATTTATGCCTCAACTAGAGCCAAATCTCTTTTATTATCTTGCGTAGTTGATCGTGATAGACTTGTTTCTGCTATGTCTTTTGGAGTTTCAGGTCGTGATGATCCGGTGAAGGCATCTTCTGTTTGTGCCTCAACTAGAACCAAATCTCTTTTATCAACTTGCGTAGTTGATCGTGGTAGACTTGTTTCTGTTATGTCTTTTATGCTATATAGTTTTGAGGTTCAGGTCGTGCTGATCCTGTGGAGGCATCTTCTGTTTGTGCCTCAACTAAAGCCAAATCTCTTTTATCAACTTGCGTAGTTGATCGTGGTGGACTTGTTTCTGTTATGTCTTTTGGGGTTTCAGGTCGTTATGATCCTGTGGATGCATCTTCTTTTTGTGCCTCAACTAGAGCAATATCTCTTTTATTATCTTGCGTAGTTGATCGTGGTAGACTTGTTTCTGCTATTTCTTTTGGAGTTTCAGGTCGTGATGATCCGGTGAAGGCATCTTCTGATTGTGCCTCAACTAGAGCCAAATCTCTTTTATTATCTTGCGTAGTTGATCTTGGTAGACTTGTTTTTGTGATGTCTTTTGGAGTTTCAGGTCGTGATGATCCGGTGAAGTCATCTTCTGATTGTGCCTCAACTAGAGCCAAATCTCTTTTATTATCTTGCGTAGTTGATCTTGGTAGATTTTTTCTGTTATGTCTTTTATGCTATGTCCTTTTGAAGTTCAGGTCGTGCTGATCCTGTGGAGGCATATTCTGTTTAAGCCTCAACTAGAGCCAAATCTCTTTTATCAGCTTGCGTAGTTGATCGTGGTTGACTTGTTTCTGCTGTCTTTTGGGGTTTCAGGTCGTTATGATCCTGTGAAGGCATTTATGCTTCAACTAGAGCCAAATCTCTTTTATAAATTTGCGTAGTTGATCGTGGTATACTTGTGTTTGTTATGTCTTTTATGCTATGTCCTTTGGAGTTTCAGGTCGTGCTGATCCCGTGGAGGCATCTTCTGTTTGTGCCTCAACTAGAACCAAATGTCTTTTATCAACTTGCGTAGGTGATCGTTGTTGACTTATTTATGCTATTTCTTTTGGAGTTTCAGGTCGTGATGATCCTGTCAAGGCATCTTCTTTTTGTGCCTCAACTAGAGCCAAATCTCTTTTATTATCTTGCGTAGTTGATCGTGGTAGACTTGTTTCTGCTATTTCTTTTGGAGTTTTAGGTCGTGATGATCCGGTGAAGGCATCTTTTGATTGTGCCTCAACTAGAGCCAAATCTCTTTTATTATCTTGCGTAGTTGATCTTGGTAGACTTGTTTTTGTGATGTCTTTTGGAGTTTCAGGTCGTGCTGATCCTGTGAATGCATCTTCTGTTTGTGCCTCAACTAGTGCCAAATCTGTTTTATTATCTTGCGTAGGTGATCGTGGTAGACTTGTTTCTGTTATGTCTTTTGGAGTTTCAGGTCGTGCTGATCCTGTGAATGCATCTTCTGTTTGTGCCTCAACTAGTGCCAAATCTGTTTTATTATCTTGCGTAGGTGATCGTGGTAGACTTGTTTCTGTTATGTCCTTTGGAGTTTCAGGTCGTGCAGGTCCCGTGGAGGCATCTTCTGTTTGTGCCTCAACTAGACCCAAATGTCTTTTATCAACTTGCGTAGTTGATCGTGGAAGACTTGTTTCTGCTATTTCTTTTGGAGTTTCAAGTCGTGATGATCCTGGTAAGGCATCTTCTGATTGTTTCTGTTATGTATTTTATGCTATTTCCTTTGGAGATTCAGGTCGTGCTGTTCCCGTGGAGGCATCTTCTGTTTGTGACTCAACTAGACCCAAATATCTTTTATCAACTTGCGTAGTTGATCGTGGTAGATTTGTTTCTGCTATTTCTTTTGGAGTTTCAGGTCGTGATGATCCTGCGTAGTTGATCGTGGTAGACTTGTTTCTGTTATGTCTTTTGGAGTTTCAGGTCGTGCTGATCCTGTGAAGGCATCTTCTGATTGTGCCTCAACTAGAGCCAAATCTCTTTTATTACCTTGCGTAGTTGATCGTGGTAGACTTGTTTCTGTTATGTCTTTTGGAGTTTCAGCTCTTGCTGATCCTGTTTTTGTGCTTCAACCACTTCTTTTACAGCCATTTCTGCTGGATCAAGTTGCGTAACCAAACGTGTTAGACTTATTTATGCTAGATCTTTTGGAGTTTCAGGTACTGCTGATCCTATGCAGGCATCTTCTGTTTAAGCCTCAACTAGAGCCAAATCTCTTTTATCAGCTTGCGTAGTTGATCGTGGTTGACTTATTTAAGCTATGTCTTTTGGAGTTTCAGGTCGTGTTGATCCTGTGGAGGCATCTTCTGCTTGTGCCTCAACTAGAGCCAAACCTCTTTTATCAACTTGCGTAGTTGATCGTGGTAGACTTGTTTCTGTTGTCTTTTATGCTATGTCCTTTGGAGTTTCAGGTCGTGTTGATCCTGTGGAGGCATCTTGTGTTTGTGCCTCAACTAGAACCAAATGTCTTTTATCAACTTGCGTAGGTGATCGTGGTTGACATATTTATGCTATTTCTTTTGGAGTTTCAGGTCGTGATGATCCTGTGAAGGCATCTTCTGTTTGTGCCTCAACTAGAGCCAAATCTCTTTTATCAACTTGCGTAGTTGATCGTGGTGGACTTGTTTCTGTTATGTCTTTTGGAGTTTCAGGTCGTGCTGATCCTGTGAAATCATTTTCTTTTTGTGCCTCAACTAGAGCCAAATCTCTTTTATTATCTTGCGTAGTTGATCGTGGTAGACTTGTTTTTGCTATTTCTGCTTCTTCTGTTTGTGCCTCAACTAGTGCCAAATCTGCCAAATCTTATTATCTTGCGTAGGTGAACGTGTTTCTTGTTTCCTGTTTCTGTTATGTCTTTTATGCTATGTCCTTTTGAGTTTCAGGTCGTTCTGATCCTGAGGAGGCATCTTCTGTTTGTTCATCAAATAGAGCCAAATCTCTTTTATCACCTTGCATAGTTGATCGTGGTTGACTTGTTTCTGCTGTCTTTTGGGGTTTCAGGTCGTTATGATGCTGTGAAGGCATCTTCTATTTGTGCCTCAACTAGAGCCAAATCTCTTTTATTATCTTGCGTAGGTGATCGTGTTAGACTTGTTTCTGTTATGTCTTTTATGCTATGTCCTTTGGAGTTTCAGGTCGTGCTGATCATGTGGAGGCATCTTCTGTTTGTGCCTCAACTAGAGCCAAATCTCTTTTATAAATATGCGTAGTTGATCGTGGTAGACTTGTTTCTGTTATGTCTTTTGGAGTTTCAGGTCGTGCTGATCCTGTGAAGGCATCTTCTGTTTGTGCCTCAACTAGAGCCAAATCTCTTTTATAAACTTGCGTAGTTGATCGTGATAGACTTGTTTCTGTTATGTCTTTTATGCTATGTCCTTTTGAGGTTCAGGTCGTTATGATCCTGTGGAGGCATCTTCTGTTTGTGCCTCAAATAGAGCCAAATCTCTTTATTATCTTGCGTAGTTGATCTTGGTAGACTTGTTTCTGTGATGTCTTTTGGAGTTTCAGGTCTTGCTGATCCTGTGGAGGCATCTTCTGTTTGTGCCTCAACTAGAGCCAAATCTCTTTTATCAACTTGCGTAGTTGATCGTGGTAGACTTGTTTCTGTTATGTCTTTTATGCTATGTCCTTTTAAGGTTCAGGTCGTGCTGATCCTGTGGAGGCATCTTCTGTTTGTGCCTCAACTAGAGCCAAATCTCTTTTATCGACTTGCATAGTTGATCGTGGTTGACTTGTTTCTGCTGTCTTTTGGGGTTTCAGGTCGTTATGATCATGTGAAGGCATTTATGCCTCAACTAGAGCCAAATCTCTTTTATTATCTTGCGTAGTTGATCGTGATAGACTTGTTTCTGCTATGTCTTTTGGAGTTTCAGGTCGTGATGATCCGGTGAAGGCATCTTCTGTTTGTGCCTCAACTAGAACCAAATCTCTTTTATCAACTTGCGTAGTTGATCGTGGTAGACTTGTTTCTGTTATGTCTTTTATGCTATGTAGTTTTGAGGTTCAGGTCGTGCTGATCCTGTGGAGGCATCTTCTGTTTGTGCCTCAACTAGAGCCAAATCTCTTTTATCAACTTGCGTAGTTGATCGTGGTGGACTTGTTTCTGTTATGTCTTTTGGGGTTTCAGGTCGTTATGATCCTGTGGATGCATCTTCTTTTTGTGCCTCAACTAGAGCAATATCTCTTTTATTATCTTGCGTAGTTGATCGTGGTAGACTTGTTTCTGCTATTTCTTTTGGAGTTTCAGGTCGTGATGATCCGGTGAAGGCATCTTCTGATTGTGCCTCAACTAGAGCCAAATCTCTTTTATTATCTTGCGTAGTTGATCTTGGTAGACTTGTTTTTGTGATGTCTTTTGGAGTTTCAGGTCGTGATGATCCGGTGAAGTCATCTTCTGATTGTGCCTCAACTAGAGCCAAATCTCTTTTATTATCTTACGTAGTTGATCTTGGTAGATTTTTTCTGTTATGTCTTTTATGCTATGTCCTTTTGAAGTTCAGGTCGTGCTGATCCTGTGGAGGCATATTCTGTTTAAGCCTCAACTAGAGCCAAATCTCTTTTATCAGCTTGCGTAGTTGATCGTGGTTGACTTGTTTCTGCTGTCTTTTGGGGTTTCAGGTCGTTATGATCCTGTGAAGGCATTTATGCTTCAACTAGAGCCAAATCTCTTTTATAAATTTGCGTAGTTGATCGTGGTAGACTTGTGTTTGTTATGTCTTTTATGCTATGTCCTTTGGAGTTTCAGGTCGTGCTGATCCCGTGGAGGCATCTTCTGTTTGTGCCTCAACTAGAACCAAATGTCTTTTATCAACTTGCGTAGGTGATCGTGATTGACTTATTTATGCTATTTCTTTTGGAGTTTCAGGTCGTGATGATCCTGTCAAGGCATCTTCTTTTTGTGCCTCAACTAGAGCCAAATCTCTTTTATTATCTTGCGTAGTTGATCGTGGTAGACTTGTTTCTGCTATTTCTTTTGGAGTTTTAGGTCGTGATGATCCGGTGAAGGCATCTTTTGATTGTGCCTCAACTAGAGCCAAATCTCTTTTATTATCTTGCGTAGTTGATCTTGGTAGACTTGTTTTTGTGATGTCTTTTGGAGTTTCAGGTCTTGCTGATCCTGTGGAGGCATCTTCTGTTTGTGCCTCAACTAGAGCCAAATCTCTTTTATCAACTTGCGTAGTTGATCGTGGTAGACTTGTTTCTGTTATGTCTTTTATGCTATGTCCTTTTAAGGTTCAGGTCGTGCTGATCCTGTGGAGGCATCTTCTGTTTGTGCCTCAACTAGAGCCAAATCTCTTTTATCGACTTGCATAGTTGATCGTGGTTGACTTGTTTCTGCTGTCTTTTGGGGTTTCAGGTCGTTATGATCCTGTGAAGGCATTTATGCCTCAACTAGAGCCAAATCTCTTTTATTATCTTGCGTAGTTGATCGTGATAGACTTGTTTCTGCTATGTCTTTTGGAGTTTCAGGTCGTGATGATCCGGTGAAGGCATCTTCTGTTTGTGCCTCAACTAGAACCAAATCTCTTTTATCAACTTGCGTAGTTGATCGTGGTAGACTTGTTTCTGTTATGTCTTTTATGCTATGTAGTTTTGAGGTTCAGGTCGTGCTGATCCTGTGGAGGCATCTTCTGTTTGTGCCTCAACTAGAGCCAAATCTCTTTTATCAACTTGCGTAGTTGATCGTGGTGGACTTGTTTCTGTTATGTCTTTTGGGGTTTCAGGTCGTTATGATCCTGTGGATGCATCTTCTTTTTGTGCCTCAACTAGAGCAATATCTCTTTTATTATCTTGCGTAGTTGATCGTGGTAGACTTGTTTCTGCTATTTCTTTTGGAGTTTCAGGTCGTGATGATCCGGTGAAGGCATCTTCTGATTGTGCCTCAACTAGAGCCAAATCTCTTTTATTATCTTGCGTAGTTGATCTTGGTAGACTTGTTTTTGTGATGTCTTTTGGAGTTTCAGGTCGTGATGATCCGGTGAAGTCATCTTCTGATTGTGCCTCAACTAGAGCCAAATCTCTTTTATTATCTTACGTAGTTGATCTTGGTAGATTTTTTCTGTTATGTCTTTTATGCTATGTCCTTTTGAAGTTCAGGTCGTGCTGATCCTGTGGAGGCATATTCTGTTTAAGCCTCAACTAGAGCCAAATCTCTTTTATCAGCTTGCGTAGTTGATCGTGGTTGACTTGTTTCTGCTGTCTTTTGGGGTTTCAGGTCGTTATGATCCTGTGAAGGCATTTATGCTTCAACTAGAGCCAAATCTCTTTTATAAATTTGCGTAGTTGATCGTGGTAGACTTGTGTTTGTTATGTCTTTTATGCTATGTCCTTTGGAGTTTCAGGTCGTGCTGATCCCGTGGAGGCATCTTCTGTTTGTGCCTCAACTAGAACCAAATGTCTTTTATCAACTTGCGTAGGTGATCGTGGTTGACTTATTTATGCTATTTCTTTTGGAGTTTCAGGTCGTGATGATCCTGTCAAGGCATCTTCTTTTTGTGCCTCAACTAGAGCCAAATCTCTTTTATTATCTTGCGTAGTTGATCGTGGTAGACTTGTTTCTGCTATTTCTTTTGGAGTTTTAGGTCGTGATGATCCGGTGAAGGCATCTTTTGATTGTGCCTCAACTAGAGCCAAATCTCTTTTATTATCTTGCGTAGTTGATCTTGGTAGACTTGTTTTTGTGATGTCTTTTGGAGTTTCAGGTCGTGCTGACCCTGTGAATGCATCTTCTGTTTGTGCCTCAACTAGTGCCAAATCTGTTTTATTATCTTGCGTAGGTGATCGTGGTAGACTTGTTTCTGTTATGTCTTTTGGAGTTTCAGGTCGTGCTGATCCTGTGAATGCATCTTCTGTTTGTGCCTCAACTAGTGCCAAATCTGTTTTATTATCTTGCGTAGGTGATCGTGGTAGACTTGTTTCTGTTATGTCCTTTGGAGTTTCAGGTCGTGCAGGTCCCGTGGAGGCATCTTCTGTTTGTGCCTCAACTAGACCCAAATGTCTTTTATCAACTTGCGTAGTTGATCGTGGAAGACTTGTTTCTGCTATTTCTTTTGGAGTTTCAAGTCGTGATGATCCTGGTAAGGCATCTTCTGATTGTTTCTGTTATGTATTTTATGCTATGTCCTTTGGAGATTCAGGTCGTGCTGTTCCCGTGGAGGCATCTTCTGTTTGTGACTCAACTAGACCCAAATATCTTTTATCAACTTGCGTAGTTGATCGTGGTAGATTTGTTTCTGCTATTTCTTTTGGAGTTTCAGGTCGTGATGATCCTGCGTAGTTGATCGTGGTAGACTTGTTTCAGTTATGTCTTTTGGAGTTTCAGGTCGTGCTGATCCTGTGAAGGCATCTTCTGATTGTGCCTCAACTAGAGCCAAATCTCTTTTATTACCTTGCGTAGTTGATCGTGGTAGACTTGTTTCTGTTATGTCTTTTGGAGTTTCAGCTCTTGCTGATCCTGTTTTTGTGCTTCAACCACTTCTTTTACAGCCATTTCTGCTGGATCAAGTTGCGTAACCAAACGTGTTAGACTTATTTATGCTAGATCTTTTGGAGTTTCAGGTACTGCTGATCCTATGCAGGCATCTTCTGTTTAAGCCTCAACTAGAGCCAAATCTCTTTTATCAGCTTGCGTAGTTTATCGTGGTTGACTTATTTAAGCTATGTCTTTTGGAGTTTCAGGTCGTGTTGATCCTGTGGAGGCATCTTCTGCTTGTGCCCCAACTAGAGCCAAACCTCTTTTATCAACTTGCGTAGTTGATCGTGGTAGACTTGTTTCTGTTGTCTTTTATGCTATGTCCTTTGGAGTTTCAGGTCGTGTTGATCCTGTGGAGGCATCTTGTGTTTGTGCCTCAACTAGAACCAAATGTCTTTTATCAACTTGCGTAGGTGATCGTGGTTGACATATTTATGCTATTTCTTTTGGAGTTTCAGGTCGTGATGATCCTGTGAAGGCATCTTCTGTTTGTGCCTCAACTAGAGCCAAATCTCTTTTATCAACTTGCGTAGTTGATCGTGGTGGACATGTTTCTGTTATGTCTTTTGGAGTTTCAGGTCGTGCTGATCCTGTGAAATCATTTTCTTTTTGTGCCTCAACTAGAGCCAAATCTCTTTTATTATCTTGCGTAGGTGATCGTGTTTCTTGTTTCCTGTTTCTGTTATGTCTTTTATGCTATGTCCTTTTGAGTTTCAGGTCGTTCTGATCCTGAGGAGGCATCTTCTGTTTGTGCCTCAACTAGAGCCAAATCTCTTTTCTCAACTTGCGTATTTGATCGTGGTAAACTTGTTTCAGCTATGTCTTTTGGAGTTTCAGGTCGTGATAATCCTGTTTTTGTGCTTCAACCACTTCTTTTACAGCCATTTCTGCCTGATCAAGTTGCGTAACTAATTGTGTTAGATTTATTTCTGCTAGATCTTTTGGAGTTTCAGGTACTGCTGATCCTGTGCAGGCATCTTCTGTTTGTTCATCAAATAGAGCCAAATCTCTTTTATCACCTTGCATAGTTGATCGTGGTTGACTTGTTTCTGCTGTCTTTTGGGGTTTCAGGTCGTTATGATGCTGTGAAGGCATCTTCTATTTGTGCCTCAACTAGAGCCAAATCTCTTTTATTATCTTGCGTAGGTGATCGTGTTAGACTTGTTTCTGTTATGTCTTTTATGCTATGTCCTTTGGAGTTTCAGGTCGTGCTGATCATGTGGAGGCATCTTCTGTTTGTGCCTCAACTAGAGCCAAATCTCTTTTATAAATATGCGTAGTTGATCGTGGTAGACTTGTTTCTGTTATGTCTTTTGGAGTTTCAGGTCGTGCTGATCCTGTGGAGGCATCTTCTGTTTGTGCCTCAACTAGAGCTAAATCTCTTTTATTAACTTCCGTATTTGATCGTGGTAGACTTGTTTCTGCTATGTATTTTGGGGTTTCAGGTCGTTATGATCCTGTGAAGGCATCTTCTGTTTGTGCCTTAACTAGTGCCAATTCTTTTTTATTATCTTGCGTAGTTGATCTTTTTAGACTTGTTTCTGTGATGTCTTTTGGAGTTTCAGGTGTTGATGATCCAGTGAAGGCATCTTCTCTTTGTGCCTCAACTTGAGCCAAATCTCTTTTATCAACTTGCATAGTTGATCGTGGTGGACTTGTTTCTGCTCTATTTTGGGGTTTCAGGTCGTTATGATCCTGTGAAGGCATCTTCTATTTTTATTATCTTGCGTAGGTGATCGTGTTAGACTTGTTTCTGTTGTCTTTTATGCTATGTCCTTTGGAGTTTCAGGTCGTGTTGATCCTGTGGAGGCATCTTGTGTTTGTGCCTCAACTAGAACCAAATGTCTTTTATCAACTTGCGTAGGTGATCGTGGTTAACATATTTATGCTATTTCTTTTGGAGTTTCAGGTCGTGATGATCCTGTGAAGGCATCTTCTGTTTGTGCCTCAACTAGAGCCAAATCTCTTTCATCAACTTGCGTAGTTGATCGTGGTGGACTTGTTTCTGTTATGTCTTTTGGAGTTTCAGGTCGTGCTGGTCCTGTGAAATCATTTTCTTTTTGTGCCTCAACTAGAGCCAAATCTCTTTTATTATCTTGCGTAGTTGATCGTGGTAGACTTGTTTTTGCTATTTCTGCTTCTTCTGTTTGTGCCTCAACTAGTGCCAAATCTCTTTTATTATCTTGCGTAGGTGATCGTGTTTCTTGTTTCCTGTTTCTGTTATGTCTTTTATGCTATGTCCTTTGGAGTTTCAGGTCGTGCTGATCCCGTGGAGGCATCTTCTGTTTGTGCCTCAACTAGAGCCAAATCTCTTTTATCAACTTGCGTAGTTGATCGTGGTGGACTTGTTTCTGCTATGTCTTTTGGGGTTTCAGGTCGTTATGATTCTGTGGAGGCATCTTCTGTTTGTGCCTCAACTAGTGCCAAATCTGTTTTATTATCTTGCGTAGGTGATCAATAACATCCAAAAGGAAGAGCATTATAGAAATGAATGTAAAGAGGCTACAAAAATAGTCAGACAGCAGAAGCGAGAATATATGAGTAATATAATCAAAGATATGGAAACTAATCACCAAAAAAATGAATCCAGAAAATTTTTTAAAGAACTGAAGTCAATGAAACGAGGGCACCAACAAAACACATATGGTTTAAAAGACAAAAATGGGAATATGATAAATACCAATGAGGAAATGTGCAACACATGGAAAGAATATTTTATTGAATTAGTAAATTGTGAAGCTCCAAGTAACATTTTCTCACAAGAAGAGGTTCTAACATGCGAACCACAAATTGAAGAACCTACATTTGAAGAAATCCTATATGTAATCACACAACTTAAAAACAATAAGGCAACTGGGACTGATGGAATTGCTGCTGAATTTATAAAGGCAGGTGGCCATGCATTACATCTAAAGCTATACGAACTAATAATAAAAACCTGGAGGACAGAAGAATTACCCCATGACTGGAAAGAGTCATTATTGATACCTATCTTTAAGAAAGGAGACAAGTTCCAATGTGGAAATTATAGAGGAATATCACTACTGTCCACAAGCTATAAGATACTATCCGCAGTATTACTAAATAGACTAAAACCATATTCAGAAGACATATTAGGTGACTACCAGGCGGGTTTTAGACAAAACAGATCAACAATAGATCAGATATTTATCTTACGACAAATAGTCGAGAAACATTGGGAATATAAAAGAGATCTCCATAACATTTTTGTGGATTTTAAAAAGGCTTATGATAGTGTCCATAGGAATAGTCTATGGAATGCTATGCAGGAATTTGGAATACCAAGGAAGTTAATCAACATGACCAGACTATGCATGGAAGATACTTATAATATAGTAACATATAAAGGCAGGAAATCAGACCCCTTCCAAATAACATCTGGCTTGAAACAGGGTGATGCACTATCGCCGCTACTCTTCAATCTGGCTCTAGAGAAAGTTGTAAGGAAGGTAAAGGAGGAATGTGATATTGGAGGAACATCCAAGCTGCTTGGTTATGCAGATGATATAGATATTATAGGGCAAAGTGAACAAAAGACATTGGAAATATTGACTCACTTAAAGGGAAAAGCCCAACAGATGGGGCTGGTTATCAACCAAGATAAGACAGAATATATGGTAATTTCAAGAGACGGAATGGCCACATACTAATAGATAATATGACCATTAAAAGAACGGAAACATACAAATACCTGGGTACGATCTTCAACTGCTCCAACATCATAAGGGAAGAAATACAAACTAGAATCAACTCTGGAAATAAGATATACTATGCACTACAACATCTACTAAAATCAAAGGCGCTATCTCGTAACACCAAAATCACAATATACTTGCGTATACAGAAACAAAATTTTAAGACGCATCTTTGGACCCATTAGGGATACACAAAGTGGAGAGTGGAAAAGAAGAAGTAACAAAGACATTTATGATCTGTTTAAGTTCCCGCTAATCACTGGTATCATGAAGACTAATAGACTACAATGGCTGTGGCATATAGAAAGAATGGAAGATAATAGGGAAACAAAACTCGCTTACACTCAGGAAATAAATGACCGTAGACCCCGAGGTAGACCAAGAAGGCGGTGGAGAGATAATACATGTACAGACCTACAAGCACTTGGAATCAACGACTGGCAAGAGAAGGTCCACCAGAGAGACGAATGGAGACGGATTGTATTTGCAGCAAAGAACCTCAATGGCTCGGAACGCTGAAGAAGAAGAAGTAGGTGATCGTGGTAGACTTGTTTCTGTTATGTCTTTTGGAGTTACAGGTCGTGATGATCCTGCGTAGTTGATCGTGGTAGACTTGTTTCTGTTATGTCTTTTAGAGTTTCAGGTCGTGCTGATCCTGTGAAGGCATCTTCTGATTGTGCCTCAACTAGAGCCAAATCTCTTTTATTACCTTGCGTAGTTGATCGTGGTAGACTTGTTTCTGTTATGTCTTTTGGAGTTTCGGCTCTTGCTGATCCTGTTTTTGTGCTTCAACCACTTCTTTTACAGCCATTTCTGCTGGATCAAGTTGCGTAACCAAACGTGTTAGACTTATTTATGCTAGATCTTTTGGAGTTTCAGGTACTGCTGATCCTATGCAGGCATCTTCTGTTTAAGCCTCAACTAGAGCCAAATCTCTTTTATTATCTTGCGTAGTTGATCGTGGTAGACTTCGTTCTGCTATTTCTTTTGGAGTTTCAGGTCGTGATGATCCTGTGAAGGCATCTTCTGATTGTGCCTCAACTAGAGCCAAATCTCTTTTATTATTTTGCGTAGTTGATCTTGGTAGACTTGTTTTTGTGATGTCCTTTGGAGTTTCAGGTCGTGCTTACCCTGTGGAGGCATCTTCTGTTTGTTCCTCAACTAGAGCCACATCTCTTTTATCAACTTGCGTAGTTGATCGTGGTTGACTTATTTATGCTATGTCTTTTGGAGTTTCAGGTCGTGATGATCCTGTGAAGGCATCTTCTGTTTGTGCCTCAACTAGAGCCACATCTCTTTTATAAACTTGCGTAGTTGATCGTGGTAGACTTGTTTCTGCTATGTCTTTTGGGGTTTCAGGTCGTTATGATCCTGTGGAGGCATCTTCTGTTTGTGCCTCAACTAGAGCCAAATCTCTTTTATTATCTTGCGTAGGTGATCGTGGTAGACTTGTTTCTGTTATGTCTTTTGGAGTTTCAGGTCGTGCTGATCCTGTGGAGGCATCTTCTGTTTGTGCCTCAACTAGAGCCAAATCTCTTTTATTATCTTGCGTAGTTGATCGTGGTAGACTTCTTTCTGCTATTTCTTTTGGAGTTTCAGGTCGTGATGATCCGGTGAAGGCATCTTCTGATTGCGCCTCAACTAGAGCCAAATCTCTTTTATTATCTTGCGTAGTTGATCTTGGTAGACTTGTTTTTGTGATGTCTTTTGGAGTTTCAGGTCGAGCTGATCCTGTGAAGGCATCTTCTGTTTGTGCCTCAACTAGAGCCAAATCTGTTTTATTATCTTGCGTAGGTGATCGTGGTAAACTTGTTTCTGTTATGTCTTTTATGCTATGTCCTTTTGAAGTTCAGGTCGTGCTGATCCTGTGGAGGCAACTTCTGGTTGTGTCCCAACTAGAGCCAAATCTATTTTATTATCTTGCGTAGTTGATCTTGGTAGACTTGTTTTTGTGATGTCTTTTGGAGTTTCAGGTCGTGCTGATCCTGTGGAGGCATCATCTGTATGTGCCTCAACTAGAGCCACATCTTTTATCAACTTACGTAGTTGATAGTGGTTGACTTATTTATGCTATGTCTTTTGGAGTTTCAGGTCGTGATGATCCTGTGAAGGCATCTTCTTTTTGTGCCTCAACTAGAGCCACATCTCTTTTATAAACTTGCGTAGTTGATCGTGGTAGACTTGTTTCTGTTATGTCTTTTATGCTATGTTCTTTTGAGTTTCAGGTCGTGCTGATCCTGTGGAGGCATCTTCTATTTGTACCTCAAATAGAGCCAAATGTCTTTTATCAACTTGCGTAGTTGATCGTGGTGGACTTATTCTGCTATGTCTTTTGGGGTTTCAGGTCGTTATGATCCTGTGGAGGCATCTTCTGTTTGTGCCTCAACTAGAGACAAATGTCTTTTATCAACTTGCGTAGTTGATCGTTGTAGACTTGTTTCTGCTATGTCTTTTGAGGTTTCAGGTCGTTATGATCCTGTGGAGGCATCTTCTATTTGTGCCTCAACTAGAGCCAAATCTCTTTTATTATCTTGCGTGGTTGATCGTGGTAGATTTGTTTCTGTGATGTTTTTTTGGAGTTTCAGGTAGTGATGATCCTGTGAAGGCAACTTCTGATTGTGCATCAACTAGAGCCAAATCTCTTTTATCAGCTTGCGTAGTTGATATTGGTTGACTCATTTATGCTATGTCTTTTGGAGTTTCAGGTGTTGATGATCCAGTGAAGGCATCTTCT
Source organism: Cepaea hortensis (assembly GCA_963921405.1). Classification (NCBI taxonomy): domain Eukaryota; kingdom Metazoa; phylum Mollusca; class Gastropoda; order Stylommatophora; family Helicidae; genus Cepaea; species Cepaea hortensis. Next base: position 65,884,150 of record OY992887.1, read on the forward strand.
CTTTGTGCCTCAACTTGAGCCAAATCTCTTTTATCAACTTGCATAGTTGATCGTGGTGGACTTGTTTCTGCTCTATTTTGGGGTTTCAGGTCGTTATGATCCTGTGAAGGCATCTTCTATTTTTATTATCTTGCGTAGGTGATCGTGTTAGACTTGTTTCTGTTGTCTTTTATGCTATGTCCTTTGGAGTTTCAGGTCGTGTTGATCCTGTGGAGGCATCTTGTGTTTGTGCCTCAACTAGAACCAAATGTCTTTTATCAACTTGCGTAGGTGATCGTGGTTGACATATTTATGCTATTTCTTTTGGAGTTTCAGGTCGTGATGATCCTGTGAAGGCATCTTCTGTTTGTGCCTCAACTAGAGCCAAATCTCTTTTATCAACTTGCGTAGTTGATCGTGGTGGACTTGTTTCTGTTATGTCTTTTGGAGTTTCAGGTCGTGCTGATCCTGTGAAATCATTTTCTTTTTGTGCCTCAACTAGAGCCAAATCTCTTTTATTATCTTGCGTAGTTGATCGTGGTAGACTTGTTTTTGCTATTTCTGCTTCTTCTGTTTGTGCCTCAACTAGTGCCAAATCTCTTTTATTATCTTGCGTAGGTGATCGTGTTTCTTGTTTCCTGTTTCTTTTATGTCTTTTATGCTATGTCCTTTGGAGTTTCAGGTCGTGCTGATCCCGTGGAGGCATCTTCTGTTTGTGCCTCAACTAGAGCCAAATCTCTTTTATCAACTTGCGTAGTTGATCGTGGTGGACTTGTTTCTGCTATGTCTTTTGGGGTTTCAGGTCGTTATGATTCTGTGGAGGCATCTTCTGTTTGTGCCTCAACTAGTGCCAAATCTGTTTTATTATCTTGCGTAGGTGATCAATAACATCCAAAAGGAAGAGCATTATAGAAATGAATGTAAAGAGGCTACAAAAATAGTCAGACAGCAGAAGCGAGAATATATGAGTAATATAATCAAAGATATGGAAACTAATCACCAAAAAAATGAATCCAGAAAATTTTTTAAAGAACTGAAGTCAATGAAACGAGGGCACCAACAAAACACATATGGTTTAAAAGACAAAAATGGGAATATGATAAATACCAATGAGGAAATGTGCAACACATGGAAAGAATATTTTATTGAATTACTAAATTGTGAAGCTCCAAGTAACATTTTCTCACAAGAAGAGGTTCTAACATGCGAACCACAAATTGAAGAACCTACATTTGAAGAAATCCTATATGTAATCACACAACTTAAAAACAATAAGGCAACTGGGACTGATGGAATTGCTGCTGAATTTATAAAGGCAGGTGGCCATGCATTACATCTAAAGCTATACGAACTAATAATAAAAACCTGGAGGACAGAAGAATTACCCCATGACTGGAAAGAGTCATTATTGATACCTATCTTTAAGAAAGGAGACAAGTTCCAATGTGGAAATTATAGAGGAATATCACTACTGTCCACAAGCTATAAGATACTATCCGCAGTATTACTAAATAGACTAAAACCATATTCAGAAGACATATTAGGTGACTACCAGGCGGGTTTTAGACAAAACAGATCAACAATAGATCAGATATTTATCTTACGACAAATAGTCGAGAAACATTGGGAATATAAAAGAGATCTCCATAACATTTTTGTGGATTTTAAAAAAGGCTTATGATAGTGTCCATAGGAATAGTCTATGGAATGCTATGCAGGAATTTGGAATACCAAGGAAGTTAATCAACATGACCAGACTATGCATGGAAGATACTTATAATATAGTAACATATAAAGGCAGGAAATCAGACCCCTTCCAAATAACATCTGGCTTGAAACAGGGTGATGCACTATCGCCGCTACTCTTCAATCTGGCTCTAGAGAAAGTTGTAAGGAAGGTAAAGGAGGAATGTGATATTGGAGGAACATCCAAGCTGCTTGGTTATGCAGATGATATAGATATTATAGGGCAAAGTGAACAAAAGACATTGGAAATATTGACTCACTTAAAGGGAAAAGCCCAACAGATGGGGCTGGTTATCAACCAAGATAAGACAGAATATATGGTAATTTCAAGAGACGGAATGGCCACATACAAATAGATAATATGACCATTAAAAGAACGGAAACATACAAATACCTGGGTACGATCTTCAACTGCTCCAACATCATAAGGGAAGAAATACAAACTAGAATCAACTCTGGAAATAAGATATACTATGCACTACAACATCTACTAAAATCAAAGGCGCTATCTCGTAACACCAAAATCACAATATACTTGCGTATACAGAAACAAAATTTTAAGACGCATCTTTGGACCCATTAGGGATACACAAAGTGGAGAGTGGAAAAGAAGAAGTAACAAAGACATTTATGATCTGTTTAAGTCCCCGCTAATCACTGGTATCATGAAGACTAATAGACTACAATGGCTGGGGCATATAGAAAGAATGGAAGATAATAGGGAAACAAAACTCGCTTACACTCAGGAAATAAATGACCGTAGACCCCGAGGTAGACCAAGAAGGCGGTGGAGAGATAATACATGTACAGACCTACAAGCACTTGGAATCAACGACTGGCAAGAGAAGGTCCACCAGAGAGACGAATGGAGACGGATTGTATTTGCAGCAAAGAACCTCAATGGCTCGGAACGCTGAAGAAGAAGAAGTAGGTGATCGTGGTAGACTTGTTTCTGTTATGTCTTTTGGAGTTTCAGGTCGTGATGATCCTGCGTAGTTGATCGTGGTAGACTTGTTTCTGTTATGTCTTTTGGAGTTTCAGCTCTTGCTGATCCTGTTTTTGTGCTTCAACCACTTCTTTTACAGCCATTTCTGCTGGATCAAGTTGCGTAACCAAACGTGTTAGACTTATTTATGCTAGATCTTTTGGAGTTTCAGGTACTGCTGATCCTATGCAGGCATCTTCTGTTTAAGCCTCAACTAGAGCCAAATCTCTTTTATTATCTTGCGTAGTTGATCGTGGTAGACTTCGTTCTGCTATTTCTTTTGGAGTTTCAGGTCGTGATGATCCTGTGAAGGCATCTTCTGATTGTGCCTCAACTAGAGCCAAATCTCTTTTATTATTTTGCGTAGTTGATCTTGGTAGACTTGTTTTTGTGATGTCTTTTGGAGTTTCAGGTCGTGCTTACCCTGTGGAGGCATCTTCTGTTTGTTCCTCAACTAGAGCCACATCTCTTTTATCAACTTGCGTAGTTGATCGTGGTTGACTTATTTATGCTATGTCTTTTGGAGTTTCAGGTCGTGATGATCCTGTGAAGGCATCTTCTGTTTGTGCCTCAACTAGAGCCACATCTCTTTTATAAACTTGCGTAGTTGATCGTGGTAGACTTGTTTCTGTTATGTCTTTTATGCTATGTTCTTTTGAGTTTCAGGTCGTGCTGATTCTGTGGAGGCATCTTCTATTTGTACCTCAACTAGAGCCAAATGTCTTTTATCAACTTGCTTAGTTGATCGTGTTAGTCTTGTTTCTGCTATGTCTTTTGGGGTTTCAGGTCGTTATGATCCTGTGGAGGCATCTTCTGTTTGTGCCTCAACTAGAGCCAAATCTCTTTTATTATCTTGCGTAGGTGATCGTGGTAGACTTGTTTCTGTTATGTCTTTTGGAGTTTCAGGTCGTGCTGATCCTGTGGAGGCATCTTCTGTTTGTGCCTCAACTAGAGCCAAATCTCTTTTATTATCTTGCGTAGTTGATCGTGGTAGACTTCTTTCTGCTATTTCTTTTGGAGTTTCAGGTCGTGATGATCCGGTGAAGGCATCTTCTGATTGCGCCTCAACTAGAGCCAAATCTCTTTTATTATCTTGCGTAGTTGATCTTGGTAGACTTGTTTTTGTGATGTCTTTTGGAGTTTCAGGTCGAGCTGATCCTGTGAAGGCATCTTCTGTTTGTGCCTCAACTAGAGCCAAATCTGTTTTATTATCTTGCGTAGGTGATCGTGGTAAACTTGTTTCTGTTATGTCTTTTGGAGTTTCAGGTCGTGCTGATCCTGTGGAGGCAACTTCTGGTTGTGTCCCAACTAGAGCCAAATCTCTTTTATTATCTTGCGTAGTTGATCTTGGTAGACTTTTTTCTGTTATGTCTTTTATGCTATGTCCTTTTGAAGTTCAGGTCGTGCTGATCCTGTGGAGGCAACTTCTGGTTGTGTCCCAACTAGAGCCAAATCTCTTTTATAAATTTGCGTAGTTGATCGTTGTAGACTTGTTTCTGTTATGTCTTTTGGAGTTTCAGGTCGTGCTGATCCTGTGGAGGCATCATCTGTTTGTGCCTCAACTAGAGCCACATCTCTTTTATCAACTTACGTAGTTGATAGTGGTTGACTTATTTATGCTATGTCTTTTGGAGTTTCAGGTCGTGATGATCCTGTGAAGGCATCTTCTGTTTGTGCCTCAACTAGAGCCACATCTCTTTTATAAACTTGCGTAGTTGATCGTGGTAGACTTGTTTCTGTTATATCTTTTGGAGTTTCAGGTCGTGATGATCCAGTGAAGGCATGTTCTGTTTGTGCCTCAACTAGAGCCAAATCTCTTTTATCAGCTTGCGTAGTTCATCATGGTTGACTTATTTATGCTATGTCTTTTGGAGTTTCAGCTCGTGCTGATCCTGTTTTTGTGCTTCAACCTCTACTTTTACAGCCATTTCTGCCTGATCATGTTGCGTAACTAATCGTGTTAGACTTATTTATGCTAGATATTTTGGAGTTTCAGGTAATGCTGATCCTGTACAGGCATCTTCTGTTTCTGCCTCAACTAGAGCCAAATCTCATTTATCAGCGTGCGTAGTTGATCGTGGTTGAATTATTTATGATATGTCTTTTGGAGTTTCAGGTGTTGATGATCCAATGAAGGCATCTTCTCTTTGTGCCTCAACTTGAGCCAAATCTCTTTTATCAACTTGCATAGTTGATCGTGGTGGACTTGTTTCTGCTCTCTTTTGGGGTTTCATGTCGTTATGATCCTGTGAAGGCATCTTCTATTTTTATTATCTTGCGTAGGTGATCGTGTTAGACTTGTTTCTGTTATGTCTTTTATGCTATGTCCTTTGGAGTTTCAGGTCGTGCTGATCATTTTGAGGCATCTTCTGATTGTGCCTCAACTAGAGCCAAATCTCTTTTATCAGCTTGCGTATCGTGGTTGACTTATTTATGCTATGTCCTTTTGAGTTTCAGGTCGTTCTGATCCTGAGGAGGCATCTTCTGTTTGTGCCTCAACTAGAGCCAAATCTCTTTTCTCAACTTGCGTATTTGATCGTGGTAAACTTGTTTCAGCTATGTCTTTTGGAGTTTCAGGTCGTGATAATCCTGTTTTTGTGCTTCAACCACTTCTTTTACAGCCATTTCTGTCTGATCAAGTTGCGTAACTAATTGTGTTAGATTTATTTCTGCTAGATCTTTTGGAGTTTCAGGTACTGCTGATCCTGTGCTTCTGTTTGTTCATCAAATAGAGCCAAATCTCTTTTATCACCTTGCATAGTTGATCGTGGTTGACTTGTATCTGTTGTCTTTTGGGGTTTCAGGTCGTTATGATGCTGTGATGGCATCTTCTATTTGCGCCTCAAATAGAGCCAAATCTCTTTTATTATCTTGCGTAGGTGATCGTGTTAGACTTGTTTCTGTTATGTCTTTTATGCTATGTCCTTTGGAGTTTCAGGTCGTGCTGATCATGTGGAGGCATCTTCTGTTTGTGCCTCAACTAGAGCCAAATCTCTTTTATAAATATGCGTAGTTGATCGTGGTAGACTTGTTTCTGTTATGTCTTTTGGAGTTTCAGGTCGTGCTGATCCTGTGGAGGCATCTTCTGTTTGTGCCTCAACTAGAGCCAAATCTCTTTTATCAGCTTGCGTAGGTGATCGTGTTAGACTTGTTTCTGTTATGTCTTTTATGCTATGTCCTTTAGAGTTTCAGGTCGTGCTGATCATGTGGAGGCATCTTCTGTTTGTACCTCAACTAGAGCCAAATCTCTTTTATAAATTTGCGTAGTTGATCGTTGTAGACTTGTTTCTGTTATGTCTTTTGGAGTTTCAGGTCGTGCTGATCCTGTGGAGGCATCTTCTGTTTGTGCCTCAACTAGAGCCAAATCTCTTTTATCAGCTTGCGTAGGTGATCGTGTTAGACTTGTTTCTGTTATGTCTTTTATGCTATGTCCTTTATAGTTTCAGGTCCTGCTGATCCTGTGGAGGCATCTTCTGTTTGTGCCTCAACTAGAGCTAAATCTCTTTTATTAACTTCCATAATTTATCGTGGTTGACTCATTTATGCTATGTCTTTTGGAGTTTCAGCTCGTGCTGATCCTGTTTTTGTGCTTCAACCACTTCTTTTACAGCCATTTCTGCCTGATCAAGTTGCGTAACTAATCGTGTTAGACTTATTTATGCTAGATCTTTTGGAGTTTAAAGTACTGCTGATCCTGTGCAGGCATTTTCTGTTTGTGCCTCAACTAGAGCCAAATCTCTTTTATCAGCTTGCGTAGTTGATCGTGGTAGACGATCTGCTCTCTTTTGTTGTTTCAGGTCGTTATGATGCTGTGAAGGCATCTTCTATTTTTATTATCTTGCGTAGGTGATCGTGTTAGACTTGTTTCTGTTATGTCTTTTATGCTATGTCCTTTGGAGTTTCAGGTCGTGCTGATCATGTGGAGGCATCTTCTGTGTGTGCCTCAACTAGAGCTAAATCTCTTTTATCAGCTTGCGTAGTTGATCGTGGTTGAATTATTTATGCTATGTCTTTTGGAGTTTCAGGTGTTGATGATCCAGTGAAGGCATCTTCTCTTTGTGCCTCAACTTGAGCCAAATCTCTTTTATCAACTTGCATAGTTGATCGTGGTGGACTTGTTTCTGCTCTATTTTGGGGTTTCAGGTCGTTATGATCCTGTGAAGGCATCTTCTATTTTTATTATCTTGCGTAGGTGATCGTGTTAGACTTGTTTCTGTTGTCTTTTATGCTATGTCCTTTGGAGTTTCAGGTCGTGTTGATCCTGTGGAGGCATCTTCTGTTTGTGCCTCAACTAGTGCCAAATATCTTTTATCAACTTGCGTAGTTGATCGTGGTAGACTTGTTTCTGTTATGTCTTTTGGAGTTTCAGGTCGTGATGATCCAGTGAAGGCATCTTCTGTTTGTGCCTCAACTAGAGCCAAATCTCTTTTATCAGCTTGCGTAGTTCATCATGGTTGACTTATTTATGCTATGTCTTTTGGAGTTTCAGCTCGTGCTGATCCTGTTTTTGTGCTTCAACCTCTACTTTTACAGCCATTTCTGCCTGATCATGTTGCGTAACTAATCGTGTTAGACTTATTTATGCTAGATCTTTTGGAGTTTCAGGTACTGCTGATCCTGTACAGGCATCTTCTGTTTCTGCCTCAACTAGAGCCAAATCTCATTTATCAGCGTGCGTAGTTGATCGTGGTTGAATTATTATGCTATGTCTTTTGGAGTTTCAGGTCATGATGATCCAGTGAAGGCATCTTCTCTTTGTGCCCCAACTTGAGCCAAATCTCTTTTATCAACTTGCATAGTTGATCGTGGTGGACTTGTTTCTGCTCTCTTTTGGGGTTTCATGTCGTTATGATCCTGTGAAGGCATCTTCTATTTTTATTATCTTGCGTAGGTGATCGTGTTAGATTTGTTTCTGTTATGTCTTTTATGCTATGTCCTTTGGAGTTTCAGGTCGTGCTGATCATTTTGAGGCATCTTCTGATTGTGCCTCAACTAGAGCCAAATCTCTTTTATCAGCTTGCGTAGATGATCGTGGTTGACTTATTTATGCTATGTCCTTTTGAGTTTCAGGTAGTTCTGATCCTGAGGAGGCATCTTCTGTTTGTGCCTCAACTAGAGCCAAATCTCTTTTCTCAACTTGCGTATTTGATCGTGGTAAACTTGTTTCAGCTATGTCTTTTGGAGTTTCAGGTCGTGATAATCCTGTTTTTGTGCTTCAACCACTTCTTTTACAGCCATTTCTGCCTGATCAAGTTGCGTAACTAATTGTGTTAGATTTATTTCTGCTAGATCTTTTGGAGTTTCAGGTCGTGCTGATCCTGTGGAGGCATCTTCTGTTTGTGCCTCAACTAGAGCCAAATCTCTTTTATCAGCTTGCGTAGGTGATCGTGTTAGACTTGTTTCTGTTATGTCTTTTATGCTATGTCCTTTAGAGTTTCAGGTCGTGCTGATCATGTGGAGGCATCTTCTGTTTGTGCCTCAACTAGAGCCAAATCTCTTTTATAAATTTGCGTAGTTGATCGTTGTAGACTTGTTTCTGTTATGTCTTTTGGAGTTTCAGGTCGTGCTGATCCTGTGGAGGCATCTTCTCTTTGTGCCTCAACTAGAGCCAAATCTCTTTTATCAGCTTGCGTAGTTGATCGTGGTAGACTTGTTTCTGCTCTCTTTTGGGGTTTCAGGTCGTTATGATCCTGTGAAGGCATCTTCTATTTTTATTATCTTGCGTAAGTGATCGTGGTAGACTTGTTTCTGTTATGTCTTTTATGCTATGTCTTTTAGAGTTTCAGGTCGTGATGATCCTGTGCAGGCATCTTCTGTTTGTGCCTCAACTAGAGCCAAATCTCTTTTATCAGCTTGCGTAGTTGATCGTGGTAGACTTATTTATGCTAGATCTTTTGGAGTTTCAGGTATTGCTGATCCTGTGCAGGCATCTTCTGTTTGTGCCTCAAATAGTGCCAAATCTCTTGTATCACCTTGCGTAGTTGATCGTGTTAGACTTGTTTCTGTTATGTCTTTTGGAGTTTCAGCTCGTGCTGATCCTGTTTTTGTGCTTCAACCACATCTTTTAAAGCCATTTCTGCCTGATCAAGTTGCGTAACTAATCGTTTTAGACTTATTTATGCTATATCTTGTGGAGTTTCAGGTCGTGATGATCCTGTGAAGGCATCTTCTGTTTTTGCCTCAACTAGAGCCAAATCTCTTTTATAAGCTTGCGTATAGTTGATCGTGGTAGACTTGTTTCTGCTCTCTTTTGTTGTTTCAGGTCGTTATGATCCTGTGAAGGCATCTTCTATTTTTATTATCTTGCGTAGGTGATGATCATGTGGAGGCATCTTCTGTGTGTGCCTCAACTAGAGCTAAATCTCTTTTATCAGCTTGCGTAGTTGATCGTGGTTGAATTATTTATGCTATGTCTTTTGGAGTTTCAGGTGTTGATGATCCAGTGAAGGCATCTTCTCTTTGTGCCTCAACTTGAGCCAAATCTCTTTTATCAACTTGCATAGTTGATCGTGGTGGACTTGTTTCTGCTCTATTTTGGGGTTTCAGGTCGTTATGATCCTGTGAAGGCATCTTCTATTTTTATTATCTTGCGTAGGTGATCGTGTTAGACTTGTTTCTGTTGTCTTTTATGCTATGTCCTTTGGAGTTTCAGGTCGTGTTGATCCTGTGGAGGCATCTTCTGTTTGTGCCTCAACTAGTGCCAAATATCTTTTATCAACTTGCGTAGTTGATCGTGGTAGACTTGTTTCTGTTATGTCTTTTGGAGTTTCAGGTCGTGATGATCCAGTGAAGGCATCTTCTGTTTGTGCCTCAACTAGAGCCAAATCTCTTTTATCAGCTTGCGTAGTTCATCATGGTTGACTTATTTATGCTATGTCTTTTGGAGTTTCAGCTCGTGCTGATCCTGTTTTTGTGCTTCAACCTCTACTTTTACAGCCATTTCTGCCTGATCATGTTGCGTAACTAATCGTGTTAGACTTATTTATGCTAGATCTTTTGGAGTTTCAGGTACTGCTGATCCTGTACAGGCATCTTCTGTTTCTGCCTCAACTAGAGCCAAATCTCATTTATCAGCGTGCGTAGTTGATCGTGGTTGAATTATTATGCTATGTCTTTTGGAGTTTCAGGTCATGATGATCCAGTGAAGGCATCTTCTCTTTGTGCCCCAACTTGAGCCAAATCTCTTTTATCAACTTGCATAGTTGATCGTGGTGGACTTGTTTCTGCTCTCTTTTGGGGTTTCATGTCGTTATGATCCTGTGAAGGCATCTTCTATTTTTATTATCTTGCGTAGGTGATCGTGTTAGATTTGTTTCTGTTATGTCTTTTATGCTATGTCCTTTGGAGTTTCAGGTCGTGCTGATCATTTTGAGGCATCTTCTGATTGTGCAAGAGCCAAATCTCTTTTATCAGCTTGCGTAGATGATCGTGGTTGACTTATTTATGCTATGTCCTTTTGAGTTTCAGGTAGTTCTGATCCTGAGGAGGCATCTTCTGTTTGTGCCTCAACTAGAGCCAAATCTCTTTTCTCAACTTGCGTATTTGATCGTGGTAAACTTGTTTCAGCTATGTCTTTTGGAGTTTCAGGTCGTGATAATCCTGTTTTTGTGCTTCAACCACTTCTTTTACAGCCATTTCTGCCTGATCAAGTTGCGTAACTAATTGTGTTAGATTTATTTCTGCTAGATCTTTTGGAGTTTCAGGTCGTGCTGATCCTGTGGAGGCATCTTCTGTTTGTGCCTCAACTAGAGCCAAATCTCTTTTATCAGCTTGCGTAGGTGATCGTGTTAGACTTGTTTCTGTTATGTCTTTTATGCTATGTCCTTTAGAGTTTCAGGTCGTGCTGATCATGTGGAGGCATCTTCTGTTTGTGCCTCAACTAGAGCCAAATCTCTTTTATAAATTTGCGTAGTTGATCGTTGTAGACTTGTTTCTGTTATGTCTTTTGGAGTTTCAGGTCGTGCTGATCCTGTGGAGGCATCTTCTCTTTGTGCCTCAACTAGAGCCAAATCTCTTTTATCAGCTTGCGTAGTTGATCGTGGTAGACTTGTTTCTGCTCTCTTTTGGGGTTTCAGGTCGTTATGATCCTGTGAAGGCATCTTCTATTTTTATTATCTTGCGTAAGTGATCGTGGTAGACTTGTTTCTGTTATGTCTTTTATGCTATGTCTTTTAGAGTTTCAGGTCGTGATGATCCTGTGCAGGCATCTTCTGTTTGTGCCTCAACTAGAGCCAAATCTCTTTTATCAGCTTGCGTAGTTGATCGTGGTAGACTTATTTATGCTAGATCTTTTGGAGTTTCAGGTATTGCTGATCCTGTGCAGGCATCTTCTGTTTGTGCCTCAACTAGTGCCAAATCTCTTGTATCACCTTGCGTAGTTGATCGTGTTAGACTTGTTTCTGTTATGTCTTTTGGAGTTTCAGCTCGTGCTGATCCTGTTTTTGTGCTTCAACCACATCTTTTAAAGCCATTTCTGCCTGATCAAGTTGCGTAACTAATCGTTTTAGACTTATTTATGCTATATCTTGTGGAGTTTCAGGTCGTGATGATCCTGTGAAGGCATCTTCTGTTTTTGCCTCAACTAGAGCCAAATCTCTTTTATAAGCTTGCGTATAGTTGATCGTGGTAGACTTGTTTCTGCTCTCTTTTGTTGTTTCAGGTCGTTATGATCCTGTGAAGGCATCTTCTATTTTTATTATCTTGCGTAGGTGATGATCATGTGGAGGCATCTTCTGTTTGTGCCTCAACTAGAGCCAAATCTCTTTTATCAACTTGCGTAGTTGATCGTGGTAGACTTATTTATGCTAGATCTTTTGGAGTTTCAGGTATTGCTGATCCTGTGCAGGCATCTTCTGATTGTGCCTCAACTAGAGCCAAATCTCTTTTATAAATTTGCGTAGTTGATCGTGGTAGACTTGTTTCTGTTATGTCTTTTATGCTATGTCATTTTAGTTTCAGGTCGTGCTGATCCTGTGGAGACATCTTCTGTTTGTGCCTCAACTAGAGCCAAATCTCTTTTATCAGCTTGCGTAGTTGATCGTGGTAGACTTATTTATGCTAGATCTTTTGGAGTTTCAGGTATTGCTGATCCTGTGCAGGCATCTTCTGTTTGTGCCTCAACTAGTGCCAAATCTCTTGTATTACCTTGCTATCTCAATTTTGTTAACAAAACTGTCCCAGGAGTGCAAATTATTACTTTTATGATCATGTCTAGTGTCAGAACATTAAATAGACTAATTTCTTAGTGATCCAGAAACATTTATATTTTGGGGGAAATCCATGACCGGCCGCCTGTTGAAATTTCTCAATATTGAGCTATCTCAATTTTGTCAAAATAACTGTCCCAAGAGTGCAAATTATTACTTTTATGGTCATGTCTAGTGTCGGCACATTGTTTTAGACAAATTTCTTAGTGATCCAGAAACTTTTATATTTTGGGAAAAATCAATGATCGGTCGCCTTTTGAAAATTCTCAATTTTGAGCTATCTCAAATTTGTCAACAAAATTGCCACAGGAGTGCAAATTATTACTTTTATGGTCATGTCTAGTGTAAGCACATTGTTGTAGACTAATTTCCTAGTGATCCAGACACTTTTATATTTTGGGAAAAATCCATGACCGGCCGCCTGTTGAAATTTCTCAATTTAGAGCTATCTCAATTTTGTCAACAAAACTGTCCCAAGAGTGCAAATTATTACTTTTATGGTCATGTCTATTGTAAGCACATTGTTTTAGACTAATTTCCTAGTGATCCAAAAACTTTTATATTTTGGGGAAAATCCATGACCGGCCGCTTGTTGAAATTTCTCAATTTAGAACTATCTCAATTTTGTCAACAAACCTGTCCCAAGAGTGCAAATTATTACTTTTATGGTCATGTCTAGTGTCAGCACATTGTTTTAGACTAATTTCCTAGTGATCCAGTAACTTATATTTTGGGAAAATTCCATGACCGGCCGCCTGTTGAAATTTCTCAATTTAGAGCTATCTCAATTTTGTTAAAAAAGCTGTCCCAGGAGTACAAATTATTACTTTTATGGTCATGTCTCGTGTCAGAACATTAAATAGACTAATTTCCTAGTGATCCAGAAACTTTTATATTTTGGGAAAAATCCATTACCGGCCGCCTGTTGAAATTTCTCAATTTAGAGCTATCTCAATTTTGTCAAAATTACTGTCCCAAGAGTGCAAATTATTACTTTTATGGTCATGTCTAGTGTCACCACATTGTTTTAGACTAATTTCCTAGTGATCCAGAAACTTATATTTTGGGAAAATTCCATGATCGGCCGCCTGTTGAAATTTCTCAATTTAGAGCTATCTCAATTTTGTTAACAAAACTGTCCCAGAAGTGCAAATTATTACTTTTATGATCATGTCTAGTGTCAGAACATTAAATAGACTAATTTCTTAGTGATCCAGAAACATTTATATTTTGGGGAAAATCCATGACCGGCCGCCTGTTGAAATTTTTCAATATTGAGCTATCTCAAATTTGTCAACAAAATTGCCACAGGAATGCAAATCAATACTTTTATGGTCATGTCTAGTGTCGGCACATTGTTTTAGACTAATTTCTTAGTGATCCAGAAACTTTTATATTTTGGGAAAAATCAATGATCGGTCGCCTTTTGAAAATTCTCAATTTTGAGCTATCTCAAATTTGTCAACAAAATTGCCACAGGAGTGCAAATTATTACTTTTATGGTCATGTCTAGTGTAAGCACATTGTTTTAGACTAATTTCCTAGTGATCCAAAAACTTTTATATTTTGGGAAAAATCCATGACCGGCCGCGTGTTGAAATTTCTCAATTTAGAACTATCTCAATGTTGTCAAATAAACTGTCCCAAAAGTGCAAATTATTACTTTTATGGTCATGTCTAGTGTCAGCACATTGTTTTAGAATAATTTCGTAGTGATCCAGAAACTTATATTTTGGGAAAATTCCATGACCGGCCGCATGTTGAAATTTCTAAATTTAGAGCTATCTCAATTTTGTTAACAAAACTGTCCCAGGAGTGCAAATTATTACTTTTATGATCATGTCTAGTGTCAGAACATTAAATAGACTAATTTCTTAGTGATCCAGAAACATTTATATTTTGGGGGAAATCCATGACCGGCCGCCTGTTGAAATTTCTCAATATTGAGCTATCTCAATTTTGTCAAAATAACTGTCCCAAGAGTGCAAATTATTACTTTTATGGTCATGTCTAGTGTCGGCACATTGTTTTAGACAAATTTCTTAGTGATCCAGAAACTTTTATATTTTGGGAAAAATCAATGATCGGTCGCCTTTTGAAAATTCTCAATTTTGAGCTATCTCAAATTTGTCAACAAAATTGCCACAGGAGTGCAAATTATTACTTTTATGGTCATGTCTAGTGTAAGCACATTGTTGTAGACTAATTTCCTAGTGATCCAGACACTTTTATATTTTGGGAAAAATCCATGACCGGCCGCCTGTTGAAATTTCTCAATTTAGAGCTATCTCAATTTTGTCAACAAAACTGTCCCAAGAGTGCAAATTATTACTTGTATGGTCATGTCTATTGTAAGCACATTGTTTTAGACTAATTTCCTAGTGATTCAAAAACTTTTATATTTTGGGGAAAATCCATGACCGGCCGCTTGTTGAAATTTCTCAATTTAGAACTATCTCAATTTTGTCAACAAACCTGTCCCAAGAGTGCAAATTATTACTTTTATGGTCATGTCTAGTGTCAGCACATTGTTTTAGACTAATTTCCTAGTGATCCAGTAACTTATATTTTGGGGAAATTCCATGACCGGCCGCCTGTTGAAATTTCTCAATTTAGAGCTATCTAAATTTTGTTAACAAAGCTGTCCCAGGAGTACAAATTATTACTTTTATGGTCATGTCTCGTGTCAGAACATTAAATAGACTAATTTCCTAGTGATCCAGAAACTTTTATATTTTGGGAAAAATCCATTACCGGCCGCCTGTTGAAATTTCTCAATTTAGAGCTATCTCAATTTTGTCAAAATAACTGTCCCAAGAGTGCAAATTATTACTTTTATGGTCGTGTCTAGTGTCACCACATTGTTTTAGACTAATTTCCTAGTGATCCAGAAACTTATATTTTGGGAAAATTCCATGATCGGCCGCCTGTTGAAATTTCTCAATTTAGAGCTATCTCAATTTTGTTAACAAAACTGTCCCAGGTGTGAAAATTATTACTTTTATGATCATGTCTAGTGTCAGAACATTAAATAGACTAATTTCCTAGTGATCCAGAAACATTTATATTTTGGGGAAAATCCATGACCGGCCACCTATTGAAATTTCTCAATATTGAGCTATCTCAAATTTGTCAACAAAATTGCCACAGGAGTGCAAATTATTACTTTTATGGTCATGTCTAGTGTAAGCACATTGTTTTAGACTAATTTCCTAGTGATCCAAATACTTTTATATTTTGGGAAAAATCCATGACCGGCCGCATGATGAAATGTCTCAATTTAGAACTATCTCAATTTCGTCAAAAATACTCCCAAAAGTGCAAATTATTACTTTTATTGTCATGTCTAGTGTCAGCACATTGTTTTAGAATAATTTCCTAGTGGTCCAGAAACTTATATTTTGGGAAAAATCCATGACCGGCCGCCTCTTAAAATTTCTCAATTTAGAGCTATCTCAATTTTGTTAACAAAGCTGTCCCAGGAGTACAAATTATTACTTTCATGGTCATGTCTAGTGTCAGAACATTAAAAAGACTAATTTCCTAGTGATCCAGAAACGTTTATATTTTGGGAAAAATCCATGACCGGCCGCCTGTTGAAATTTCTCAATTTTGAGCTATCTCAAATTTGTCAACACAACTGTCCCAGGAGTGCAAATTATTACTTTTATGGTCATGTCTAGTGTCGGCACATTGGTTTAGACAAATTTCTTAGTGATCCAGAAACTTTTATATTTTGGGGAAAATCAATGATCGGTCGCCTTTTGAAAATTCTCAATTTTGAGCTATCTCAAATTTGTCAACAAAATTGCTACAGGAGTGCAAATTATTACTTTTATGGTCATGTCTAGTGTAAGCACATTGTTTTAGACTAATTTCCTAGTGATCCACAAACTTTTATATTTTGGGAAAAATCCATGACCGGCCGCGTGTTGAAATTTCTCAATTTTGAGCTATCTCAAATTTGTCAACACAACTGTCCCAGGAGTGCAAATTATTACTTTTATGGTCATGTCTAGTGTCAGCACATTGTTGTAGACTAATTTCCTAGTGATCCAGACACTTTTATATTTTGGGAAAAATCCATGACCGGCCGCCTGTTGAAATTTCTCAATTTAGAGCTATCTCAATTTTGTCAACAAAACTGTCCCAAGAGTGCAAATTATTACTTTTATGGTCATGTCTATTGTAAGCACATTGTTTTAGACTAATTTCCTAGTGATCCAAAAAATTTTATATTTTGGGAAAAATCCATGAACGGCCGCTTGTTGAAATTTCTCAATTTAGAACTATCTCAATTTTGTCAACAAAACTGTCCCAAGAGTGCAAATTATTACTTTTATGGTCATGTCTAGTGTCAGCACATTGTTTTAGACTAATTTCCTAGTGATCCAGAAACTTATATTTTGGGAAAATTCCATGACCGGCCGCCTGTTGAAATTTCTCAATTTAGAGCTATCTCAATTTTGTTAACAAAACTGTCCCAGAAGTGCAAATTATTACTTTTATGATCATGTCTAGTGTCAGAACATTAAATAGACTAATTTCTTAGTGATCCAGAAACATTTATATTTTGGGGAAAATCCATGACCGGCCGCCTGTTGAAATTTTTCAATATTGAGCTATCTCAAATTTGTCAACAAAATTGCCACAGGAATGCAAATCAATACTTTTATGGTCATGTCTAGTGTCGGCACATTGTTTTAGACTAATTTCCTAGTGATCCAAATACTTTTATATTTTGGGAAAAATCCATGATCGGCCGCATGATGAAATTTCTCAATTTAGAACTATCTCAATTTCGTCAAAAATACTCCTAAAAGTGCAAATTATTACTTTTATTGTCATGTCTAGTGTCAGCACATTGTTTTAGAATAATTTCCTAGTGGTCCAGAAACTTATATTTTGGGAAAAATCCATGACCG
The DNA here is from genome assembly GCA_963921405.1 of Cepaea hortensis. NCBI lineage: Eukaryota > Metazoa > Mollusca > Gastropoda > Stylommatophora > Helicidae > Cepaea > Cepaea hortensis. The sequence continues at coordinate 65,900,991 of OY992887.1, forward strand.
GCCGCCTCTTAAAATTTCTCAATTTAGAGCTATCTCAATTTTGTTAACAAAGCTGTCCCAGGAGTACAAATTATTACTTTCATGGTCATATCTAGTGTCAGAACATTAAAAAGACTAATTTCCTAGTGATCCAGAAACGTTTATATTTTGGGAAAAATCCATGACCGGCCGCCTGTTGAAATTTCTCAATTTTGAGCTATCTCAAATTTGTCAACACAACTGTCCCAGGAGTGCAAATTATTACTTTTATGGTCATGTCTAGTGTCGGCACATTGGTTTAGACAAATTTCTTAGTGATCCAGAAACTTTTATATTTTGGGGAAAATCAATGATCGGTCGCCTTTTGAAAATTCTCAATTTTGAGCTATCTCAAATTTGTCAACAAAATTGCCACAGGAGTGCAAATTATTACTTTTATGGTCATGTCTAGTGTAAGCACATTGTTTTAGACTAATTTCCTAGTGATCCACAAACTTTTGTATTTTGGGAAAAATCCATGACCGGCCGCGTGTTGAAATTTCTCAATTTTGAGCTATCTCAAATTTGTCAACACAACTGTCTCAGGAGTGCAAATTATTACTTTTATGGTCATGTCTAGTGTCAGCACATTGTTGTAGACTAATTTCCTAGTGATCCAGACACTTTTATATTTTGGGAAAAAATCCATGACCGGCCGCCTGTTGAAATTTCTCAATTTTGAGCTATCTCAAATTTGTCAACACAACTGTCCCAAGAGTGCAAATTATTACTTTTATGGTCATGTCTATTGTAAGCACATTGTTTTAGACTAATTTCCTAGTGATCCAGACACTTTTATATTTTGGGAAAAATCCATGAACGGCCGCTTGTTGAAATTTCTCAATTTAGAACTATCTCAATTTTGTCAACAAAACTGTCCCAAGAGTGCAAATTATTACTTTTATGGTCATGTCTATTGTAAGCACATTGTTTTAGACTAATTTCCTAGTGATCCAGACAATTTTATATTTTGGGAAAAATCCATGAACGGCCGCTTGTTGAAATTTCTCAATTTAGAGCTATCTCAATTTTGTTAACAAAACTGTCCCAGGTGTGAAAATTATTACTTTTATGATCATGTCTAGTGTCAGAACATTAAATAGACTAATTTCCTAGTGATCCAGAAACATTTATATTTTGGGGAAAATCCATGACCGGCCGCCTATTGAAATTTCTCAATATTGAGCTATCTCAAATTTGTCAACAATATTGCCACAGGAGTGCAAATTATTACTTTTATGGTCATGTCTAGTGTAAGCACATTGTTTTAGACTAATTTCCTAGTGATCCAGAAACTTTTATATTTTGGGAAAAATCAATGATCGGCTGCCTTTTGAAAATTCTCAATTTTCAGCTATCTCAAATTTGTCAACAAAATTGTCCCATGAGTGCAAATTATTACTTTTATGGTCATGTCTAGTGTCAGTACATTGTTTTAGACTAATTTCCTAGTGATCAAGAAACTTTTATATTTTGGGGAAAATCCATGACAGGCCGCCTGTTGAAATTTCTCAATTTTGAGCTATCTCAGATTTGTCAAGTCAACAAAAGTGCCACAGTAGTGCAAATTCATGACAGGCCGCCTGTTGAAATGTCTCAATTTTGAGCTATCTCAATTTAGTTAACAAAACTGTCCCAAGAGTGCAAATTATTACTTTTATGGTCATGTCTATTGTAAGCACATTGTTTTAGACTAATTTCCTAGTGATCCAGAAACATTTATATTTTGGGGAAAATCCATGACCGGCCGCCTGTTGAAATTTTTCAATATTGAGCTATCTCAAATTTGTCAACAAAATTGCCACAGGAATGCAAATCAATACTTTTATGGTCATGTCTAGTGTCGGCACATTGTTTTAGACTAATTTCCTAGTGATCCAAATACTTTTATATTTTGGGAAAAATCCATGACCGGCCGCATGATGAAATTTCTCAATTTAGAACTATCTCAATTTCGTCAAAAATACTCCCAAAAGTGCAAATTATTACTTTTATTGTCATGTCTAGTGTCAGCACATTGTTTTAGAATAATTTCCTAGTGGTCCAGAAACTTATATTTTGGGAAAAATCCATGACCGGCCGCCTCTTAAAATTTCTCAATTTAGAGCTATCTCAATTTTGTTAACAAAGCTGTCCCAGGAGTACAAATTATTACTTTCATGGTCATGTCTAGTGTCAGAATATTAAAAAGACTAATTTCCAAGTGATCCAGAAACGTTTATATTTTGGGAAAAATCCATGACCGGCCGCCTGTTGAAATTTCTCAATTTTGAGCTATCTCAAATTTGTCAACACAACTGTCCCATGAGTGCAAATTATTACTTTTATGGTCATGTCTAGTGTCAGTACATTGTTTTAGACTAATTTCCTAGTGATCAAGAAACTTTTATATTTTGGGGAAAATCCATGACAGGCCGCCTGTTGAAATTTCTCAATTTTGAGCTATCTCAGATTTGTCAAGTCAACAAAAGTGCCACAGTAGTGCAAATTCATGACAGGCCGCCTGTTGAAATGTCTCAATTTTGAGCTATCTCAATTTAGTTAACAAAACTGTCCCAGGAGTGCAAATTATTACTTTTATGATCATGTCTAGTGTCAGAACATTAAATAGACTAATTTCCTAGTGATCCAGAAACATTTATATTTTGGGGGAAATCCATGACCGGCCGCCTGTTGAAATTTCTCAATATTGAGCTATCTCAAATTTGTCAACAAAATTGCCACAGGAGTGCAAATTATTACTTTTATGGTCATGTCTAGTGTCAGCACATTGTTTTAGACTAATTTCCTAGTGATCCAGAAACTTATATTTTGGGAAAATTCCATGACCGGCCGCCTGTTGAAATTTCTCAATTTAGAGCTATCTCAATTTTGTTAACAAAACTGTCCCAGAAGTGCAAATTATTACTTTTATGATCATGTCTAGTGTCAGAACATTAAATAGACTAATTTCTTAGTGATCCAGAAACATTTATATTTTGGGGAAAATCCATGACCGGCCGCCTGTTGAAATTTTTCAATATTGAGCTATCTCAAATTTGTCAACAAAATTGCCACAGGAATGCAAATCAATACTTTTATGGTCATGTCTAGTGTCGGCACATTGTTTTAGACTAATTTCCTAGTGATCCAAATACTTTTATATTTTGGGAAAAATCCATGACCGGCCGCATGATGAAATTTCTCAATTTAGAACTATCTCAATTTCGTCAAAAATACTCCCAAAAGTGCAAATTATTACTTTTATTGTCATGTCTAGTGTCAGCACATTGTTTTAGAATAATTTCCTAGTGGTCCAGAAACTTATATTTTGGGAAAAATCCATGACCGGCCGCCTCTTAAAATTTCTCAATTTAGAGCTATCTCAATTTTGTTAACAAAGCTGTCCCAGGAGTACAAATTATTACTTTCATGGTCATGTCTAGTGTCAGAACATTAAAAAGACTAATTTCCTAGTGATCCAGAAACGTTTATATTTTGGGAAAAATCCATGACCGGCCGCCTGTTGAAATTTCTCAATTTTGAGCTATCTCAAATTTGTCAACACAACTGTCCCAGGAGTGCAAATTATTACTTTTATGGTCATGTCTAGTGTCGGCACATTGGTTTAGACAAATTTCTTAGTGATCCAGAAACTTTTATATTTTGGGGAAAATCAATGATCGGTCGCCTTTTGAAAATTCTCAATTTTGAGCTATCTCAAATTTGTCAACAAAATTGCCACAGGAGTGCAAATTATTACTTTTATGGTCATGTCTAGTGTAAGCACATTGTTTTAGACTAATTTCCTAGTGATCCACAAACTTTTATATTTTGGGAAAAATCCATGACCGGCCGCGTGTTGAAATTTCTCAATTTTGAGCTATCTCAAATTTGTCAACACAACTGTCCCAGGAGTGCAAATTATTACTTTTATGGTCATGTCTAGTGTCAGCACATTGTTGTAGACTAATTTCCTAGTGATCCAGACACTTTTATATTTTGGGAAAAAATCCATGACCGGCCGCCTGTTGAAATTTCTCAATTTAGAGCTATCTCAATTTTGTCAACAAAACTGTCCCAAGAGTGCAAATTATTACTTTTATGGTCATGTCTATTGTAAGCACATTGTTTTAGACTAATTTCCTAGTGATCCAAAAACTTTTATATTTTGGGAAAAATCCATGAACAGCCGCTTGTTGAAATTTCTCAATTTAGAACTATCTCAATTTTGTCAACAAAACTGTCCCAAGAGTGCAAATTATTACTTTTATGGTCATGTCTAGTGTCAGCACATTGTTTTAGACTAATTTCCTAGTGATCCAGAAACTTTTATATTTTGGGAAAAATCAATGATCGGCTGCCTTTTGAAAATTCTCAATTTTCAGCTATCTCAAATTTGTCAACAAAATTGTCCCATGAGTGCAAATTATTACTTTTATGGTCATGTCTAGTGTCAGTACATTGTTTTAGACTAATTTCCTAGTGATCAAGAAACTTTTATATTTTGGGGAAAATCCATGACAGGCCGCCGGTTGAAATTTCTCAATTTTGAGCTATCTCAGATTTGTCAAGTCAACAAAAGTGCCACAGTAGTGCAAATTCATGACAGGCCGCCTGTTGAAATGTCTCAATTTTGAGCTATCTCAATTTAGTTAACAAAACTGTCCCAGGAGTGCAAATTATTACTTTTATGATCATGTCTAGTGTCAGAACATTAAATAGACTAATTTCCTAGTGATCCAGAAACATTTATATTTTGGGGGAAATCCATGACCGGCCGCCTGTTGAAATTTCTCAATATTGAGCTATCTCAAATTTGTCAACAAAATTGCCACAGGAGTGCAAATTATTACTTTTATGATCATGTCTAGTGTCAGAACATTAAATAGACTAATTTCCTAGTGATCCAGAAACATTTATATTTTGGGAAAAATCCATGACCGGCCGCCTGTTGAAATTTCTCAATTTTGAGCTATCTCAAATTTGTCAACACAACTGTCCCAGGAGTGCAAATTATTACTTTTATGGTCATGTCTAGTGTCAGCACATTGTTTTAGACTAATTTCCTAGTGATCCAGTAACTTATATTTTGGGAAAATTCCATGACCGGCCGCCTGTTGAAATTTCTCAATTTAGAGCTATCTCAATTTTGTTAACAAAGCTGTCCCAGGAGTACAAATTATTACTTTTATGGTCATGTCTCGTGTCAGAACATTAAATAGACTAATTTCCTAGTGATCCAGAAACTTTTATATTTTGGGAAAAATCCATTACCGGCCGCCTGTTGAAATTTCTCAATTTAGATCTATCTCAATTTTGTCAAAATAACTGTCCCAAGAGTGCAAATTATTACTTTTATGGTCATGTCTAGTGTCACCACATTGTTTTAGACTAATTTCCTAGTGATCCAGAAACTTATATTTTGGGAAAATTCCATGATCGGCCGCCTGTTGAAATTTCTCAATTTAGAGCTATCTCAATTTTGTTAACAAAACTGTCCCAGGTTTGAAAATTATTACTTTTATGATCATGTCTAGTGTCAGAACATTAAATAGACTAATTTCCTAGTGATCCAGAAACATTTATATTTTGGGGGAAATCCATGACCGGCCGCCTGTTGAAATTTCTCAATATTGAGCTATCTCAAATTTGTCAACAAAATTGCCACAGGAGTGCAAATTATTACTTTTATGGTCATGTCTAGTGTCAGCACATTGTTTTAGACTAATTTCCTAGTGATCCAGAAACTTATATTTTGGGAAAATTCCATGACCGGCCGCCTGTTGAAATTTTTCAATATTGAGCTATCTCAAATTTGTCAACAAAATTGCCACAGGAATGCAAATCAATACTTTTATGGTCATGTCTAGTGTCGGCACATTGTTTTAGACTAATTTCCTAGTGATCCAAATGCTTTTATATTTTGGGAAAAATCCATGACCGGCCGCATGATGAAATTTCTCAATTTAGAACTATCTCAATTTCGTCAAAAATACTCCCAAAAGTGCAAATTATTACTTTTATTGTCATGTCTAGTGTCAGCACATTGTTTTAGAATAATTTCCTAGTGGTCCAGAAACTTATATTTTGGGAAAAATCCATGACCGGCCGCCTCTTAAAATTTCTCAATTTAGAGCTATCTCAATTTTGTTAACAAAGCTGTCCCAGGAGTACAAATTATTACTTTCATGGTCATGTCTAGTGTCAGAACATTAAAAAGACTAATTTCCTAGTGATCCAGAAACGTTTATATTTTGGGAAAAATCCATGACCGGCCGCCTGTTGAAATTTCTTAATTTTGAGCTATCTCAAATTTGTCAACACAACTGTCCCAGGAGTGCAAATTATTACTTTTATGGTCATGTCTAGTGTCGGCACATTGGTTTAGACAAATTTCTTAGTGATCCAGAAACTTTTATATTTTGGGGGAAATCAATGATCGGTCGCCTTTTGAAAATTCTCAATTTTGAGCTATCTCAAATTTGTCAACAAAATTGCCACAGGAGTGCAAATTATTACTTTTATGGTCATGTCTAGTGTAAGCACATTGTTTTAGACTAATTTCCTAGTGATCCACAAACTTTTATATTTTGGGAAAAATCCATGACCGGCCGCGTGTTGGAATTTCTCAATTTTGAGCTATCTCAAATTTGTCAACACAACTGTCCCAGGAGTGCAAATTATTACTTTTATGGTCATGTCTAGTGTCAGTACATTGTTTTAGACTAATTTCCTAGTGATCAAGAAACTTTTATATTTTGGGGAAAATCCATGACAGGCCGCCTGTTGAAATTTCTCAATTTTGAGCTATCTCAGATTTGTCAAGTCAACAAAAGTGCCACAGTAGTGCAAATTCATGACAGGCCGCCTGTTGAAATGTCTCAATTTTGAGCTATCTCAATTTAGTTAACAAAACTGTCCCAGGAGTGCAAATTATTACTTTTATGATCATGTCTAGTGTCAGAACATTAAATAGACTAATTTCCTAGTGATCCAGAAACATTTATATTTTGGGGGAAATCCATGACCGGCCGCCTGTTGAAATTTCTCAATATTGAGCTATCTCAAATTTGTCAACAAAATTGCCACAGGAGTGCAAATTATTACTTTTATGGTCATGATTAGTGTCAGCACATTGTTTTAGACTAATTTCCTAGTGATCCAGAAACTTATATTTTGGGAAAATTCCATGACCGGCCGCCTGTTGAAATTTCTCAATTTAGAGCTATCTCAATTTTGTTAACAAAACTGTCCCAGAAGTGCAAATTATTACTTTTATGATCATGTCTAGTGTCAGAACATTGTTGTAGACTAATTTCCTAGTGATCCAGACACTTTTATATTTTGGGAAAAAATCCATGACCGGCCGCCTGTTGAAATTTCTCAATTTAGAGCTATCTCAATTTTGTCAACAAAACTGTCCCAAGAGTGCAAATTATTACTTTTATGGTCATGTCTATTGTAAGCACATTGTTTTAGACTAATTTCCTAGTGATCCAAAAACTTTTATATTTTGGGAAAAATCCATGAACGGCCGCTTGTTGAAATTTCTCAATTTAGAACTATCTCAATTTTGTCAACAAAATTGCCACAGGAGTGCAAATTATTACTTTTATGGTCATGTCTAGTGTAAGCACATTGTTTTAGACTAATTTCCTAGTGATCCACAAACTTTTATATTTTGGGAAAAATCCATGACCGGCCGCGTGTTGAAATTTCTCAATTTTGAGCTATCTCAAATTTGTCAACACAACTGTCCCAGGAGTGCAAATTATTACTTTTATGGTCATGTCTAGTGTCAGCACATTGTTGTAGACTAATTTCCTAGTGATCCAGACACTTTTATATTTTGGGAAAAAATCCATGACCGGCCGCCTGTTGAAATTTCTCAATTTAGAGCTATCTCAATTTTGTCAACAAAACTGTCCCAAGAGTGCAAATTATTACTTTTATGGTCATGTCTATTGTAAGCACATTGTTTTAGACTAATTTCCTAGTGATCCAAAAACTTTTATATTTTGGGAAAAATCCATGAACAGCCGCTTGTTGAAATTTCTCAATTTAGAACTATCTCAATTTTGTCAACAAAACTGTCCCAAGAGTGCAAATTATTACTTTTATGGTCATGTCTAGTGTCAGCACATTGTTTTAGACTAATTTCCTAGTGATCCAGTAACTTATATTTTGGGAAAATTCCATGACCGGCCGCCTGTTGAAATTTCTCAATTTAGAGCTATCTCAATTTTGTTAACAAAGCTGTCCCAGGAGTACAAATTATTACTTTTATGGTCATGTCTCGTGTCAGAACATTAAATAGACTAATTTCCTAGTGATCCAGAAACTTTTATATTTTGGGAAAAATCCATTACCGGCCGCCTGTTGAAATTTCTCAATTTAGATCTATCTCAATTTTGTCAAAATAACTGTCCCAAGAGTGCAAATTATTACTTTTATGGTCATGTCTAGTGTCACCACATTGTTTTAGACTAATTTCCTAGTGATCCAGAAACTTATATTTTGGGAAAATTCCATGATCGGCCGCCTGTTGAAATTTCTCAATTTAGAGCTATCTCAATTTTGTCAACACAACTGTCCCAGGAGTGCAAATTATTACTTTTATGGTCATGTCTTGTGTCGGCACATTGGTTTAGACAAATTTCTTAGTGATCCAGAAACTTTTATATTTTGGGGGAAATCAATGATCGGTCGCCTTTTGAAAATTCTCAATTTTGAGCTATCTCAAATTTGTCAACAAAATTGCCACAGGAGTGCAAATTATTACTTTTATGGTCATGTCTAGTGTAAGCACATTGTTTTAGACTAATTTCCTAGTGATCCACAAACTTTTATATTTTGGGAAAAATCCATGACCGGCCGCGTGTTGAAATTTCTCAATTTTGAGCTATCTCAAATTTGTCAACACAACTGTCCCAGGAGTGCAAATTATTACTTTTATGGTCATGTCTAGTGTCAGTACATTGTTTTAGACTAATTTCCTAGTGATCAAGAAACTTTTATATTTTGGGGAAAATCCATGACAGGCCGCCTGTTGAAATTTCTCAATTTTGAGCTATCTCAGATTTGTCAAGTCAACAAAAGTGCCACAGTAGTGCAAATTCATGACAGGCCGCCTGTTGAAATGTCTCAATTTTGAGCTATCTCAATTTAGTTAACAAAACTGTCCCAGGAGTGCAAATTATTACTTTTATGATCATGTCTAGTGTCAGAACATTAAATAGACTAATTTCCTAGTGATCCAGAAACATTTATATTTTGGGGGAAATCCATGACCGGCCGCCTGTTGAAATTTCTCAATATTGAGCTATCTCAAATTTGTCAACAAAATTGCCACAGGAGTGCAAATTATTACTTTTATGGTCATGATTAGTGTCAGCACATTGTTTTAGACTAATTTCCTAGTGATCCAGAAACTTATATTTTGGGAAAATTCCATGACCGGCCGCCTGTTGAAATTTCTCAATTTAGAGCTATCTCAATTTTGTTAACAAAACTGTCCCAGAAGTGCAAATTATTACTTTTATGATCATGTCTAGTGTCAGAACATTGTTGTAGACTAATTTCCTAGTGATCCAGACACTTTTATATTTTGGGAAAAAATCCATGACCGGCCGCCTGTTGAAATTTCTCAATTTAGAGCTATCTCAATTTTGTCAACAAAACTGTCCCAAGAGTGCAAATTATTACTTTTATGGTCATGTCTATTGTAAGCACATTGTTTTAGACTAATTTCCTAGTGATCCAAAAACTTTTATATTTTGGGAAAAATCCATGAACGGCCGCTTGTTGAAATTTCTCAATTTAGAACTATCTCAATTTTGTCAACAAAATTGCCACAGGAGTGCAAATTATTACTTTTATGGTCATGTCTAGTGTAAGCACATTGTTTTAGACTAATTTCCTAGTGATCCACAAACTTTTATATTTTGGGAAAAATCCATGACCGGCCGCGTGTTGAAATTTCTCAATTTTGAGCTATCTCAAATTTGTCAACACAACTGTCCCAGGAGTGCAAATTATTACTTTTATGGTCATGTCTAGTGTCAGCACATTGTTGTAGACTAATTTCCTAGTGATCCAGACACTTTTATATTTTGGGAAAAAATCCATGACCGGCCGCCTGTTGAAATTTCTCAATTTAGAGCTATCTCAATTTTGTCAACAAAACTGTCCCAAGAGTGCAAATTATTACTTTTATGGTCATGTCTATTGTAAGCACATTGTTTTAGACTAATTTCCTAGTGATCCAAAAACTTTTATATTTTGGGAAAAATCCATGAACAGCCGCTTGTTGAAATTTCTCAATTTAGAACTATCTCAATTTTGTCAACAAAACTGTCCCAAGAGTGCAAATTATTACTTTTATGGTCATGTCTAGTGTCAGCACATTGTTTTAGACTAATTTCCTAGTGATCCAGTAACTTATATTTTGGGAAAATTCCATGACCGGCCGCCTGTGGAAATTTCTCAATTTAGAGCTATCTCAATTTTGTTAACAAAGCTGTCCCAGGAGTACAAATTATTACTTTTATGGTCATGTCTCGTGTCAGAACATTAAATAGACTAATTTCCTAGTGATCCAGAAACTTATATTTTGGGAAAATTCCATGATCGGCCGCCTGTTGAAATTTCTCAATTTAGAGCTATCTCAATTTTGTTAACAAAACTGTCCCAGGTTTGAAAATTATTACTTTTATGATCATGTCTAGTGTCAGAACATTAAATAGACTAATTTCCTAGTGATCCAGAAACATTTATATTTTGGGGAAAATCCATGACCGGCCGCCTATTGAAATTTCTCAATATTGAGCTATCTCAAATTTGTCAACAATATTGCCACAGGAGTGCAAATTATTACTTTTTTGGTCATGTCTAGTGTAAGCACATTGTTTTAGACTAATTTCCTAGTGATCCAGAAACTTTTATATTTTGGGAAAAATCAATGATCGGCTGCCTTTTGAAAATTCTCAATTTTCAGCTATCTCAAATTTGTCAACAAAATTGTCCCATGAGTGCAAATTATTACTTTTATGGTCATGTCTAGTGTCAGTACATTGTTTTAGACTAATTTCCTAGTGATCAAGAAACTTTTATATTTTGGGGAAAATCCATGACAGGCCGCCGGTTGAAATTTCTCAATTTTGAGCTATCTCAGATTTGTCAAGTCAACAAAAGTGCCACAGTAGTGCAAATTCATGACAGGCCGCCTGTTGAAATGTCTCAATTTTGAGCTATCTCAATTTAGTTAACAAAACTGTCCCAGGAGTGCAAATTATTACTTTTATGATCATGTCTAGTGTCAGAACATTAAATAGACTAATTTCCTAGTGATCCAGAAACATTTATATTTTGGGGGAAATCCATGACCGGCCGCCTGTTGAAATTTCTCAATATTGAGCTATCTCAAATTTGTCAACAAAATTGCCACAGGAGTGCAAATTATTACTTTTATGGTCATGTCTAGTGTCAGCACATTGTTTTAGACTAATTTCCTAGTGATCCAGAAACTTATATTTTGGGAAAATTCCATGACCGGCCGCCTGTTGAAATTTTTCAATATTGAGCTATCTCAAATTTGTCAACAAAATTGCCACAGGAATGCAAATCAATACTTTTATGGTCATGTCTAGTGTCGGCACATTGTTTTAGACTAATTTCCTAGTGATCCAAATACTTTTATATTTTGGGAAAAATCCATGACCGGCCGCATGATGAAATTTCTCAATTTAGAACTATCTCAATTTCGTCAAAAATACTCCCAAAAGTGCAAATTATTACTTTTATTGTCATGTCTAGTGTCAGCACATTGTTTTAGAATAATTTCCTAGTGGTCCAGAAACTTATATTTTGGGAAAAATCCATGACCGGCCGCCTCTTAAAATTTCTCAATTTAGAGCTATCTCAATTTTGTTAACAAAGCTGTCCCAGGAGTACAAATTATTACTTTCATGGTCATGTCTAGTGTCAGAACATTAAAAAGACTAATTTCCTAGTGATCCAGAAACGTTTATATTTTGGGAAAAATCCATGACCGGCCGCCTGTTGAAATTTCTCAATTTTGAGCTATCTCAAATTTGTCAACACAACTGTCCCAGGAGTGCAAATTATTACTTTTATGGTCATGTCTAGTGTCGGCACATTGGTTTAGACAAATTTCTTAGTGATCCAGAAACTTTTATATTTTGGGGGAAATCAATGATCGGTCGCCTTTTGAAAATTCTCAATTTTGAGCTATCTCAAATTTGTCAACAAAATTGCCACAGGAGTGCAAATTATTACTTTTATGGTCATGTCTAGTGTAAGCACATTGTTTTAGACTAATTTCCTAGTGATCCACAAACTTTTATATTTTGGGAAAAATCCATGACCGGCCGCGTGTTGAAATTTCTCAATTTTGAGCTATCTCAAATTTGTCAACACAACTGTCCCAGGAGTGCAAATTATTACTTTTATGGTCATGTCTAGTGTCAGTACATTGTTTTAGACTAATTTCCTAGTGATCAAGAAACTTTTATATTTTGGGGAAAATCCATGACAGGCCGCCTGTTGAAATTTCTCAATTTTGAGCTATCTCAGATTTGTCAAGTCAACAAAAGTGCCACAGTAGTGCAAATTCATGACAGGCCGCCTGTTGAAATGTCTCAATTTTGAGCTATCTCAATTTAGTTAACAAAACTGTCCCAGGAGTGCAAATTATTACTTTTATGATCATGTCTAGTGTCAGAACATTAAATAGACTAATTTCCTAGTGATCCAGAAACATTTATATTTTGGGGGAAATACATGACCGGCCGCCTGTTGAAATTTCTCAATATTGAGCTATCTCAAATTTGTCAACAAAATTGCCACAGGAGTGCAAATTATTACTTTTATGGTCATGATTAGTGTCAGCACATTGTTTTAGACTAATTTCCTAGTGATCCAGAAACTTATATTTTGGGAAAATTCCATGACCGGCCGCCTGTTGAAATTTCTCAATTTAGAGCTATCTCAATTTTGTTAACAAAACTGTCCCAGAAGTGCAAATTATTACTTTTATGATCATGTCTAGTGTCAGAACATTGTTGTAGACTAATTTCCTAGTGATCCAGACACTTTTATATTTTGGGAAAAAATCCATGACCGGCCGCCTGTTGAAATTTCTCAATTTAGAGCTATCTCAATTTTGTCAACAAAACTGTCCCAAGAGTGCAAATTATTACTTTTATGGTCATGTCTATTGTAAGCACATTGTTTTAGACTAATTTCCTAGTGATCCAAAAACTTTTATATTTTGGGAAAAATCCATGAACGGCCGCTTGTTGAAATTTCTCAATTTAGAACTATCTCAATTTTGTCAACAAAACTGTCCCAAGAGTGCAAATTATTACTTTTATGGTCATGTCTAGTGTCAGCACATTGTTTTAGACTAATTTCCTAGTGATCCAGTAACTTATATTTTGGGAAAATTCCATGACCGGCCGCCTGTTGAAATTTCTCAATTTAGAGCTATCTCAATTTTGTTAACAAAGCTGTCCCAGGAGTACAAATTATTACTTTTATGGTCATGTCTCGTGTCAGAACATTAAATAGACTAATTTCCTAGTGATCCAGAAACTTTAATATTTTGGGAAAAATCCATTACCGGCCGCCTGTTGAAATTTCTCAATTTAGATCTATCTCAATTTTGTCAAAATAACTGTCCCAAGAGTGCAAATTATTACTTTTATGGTCATGTCTAGTGTCACCACATTGTTTTAGACTAATTTCCTAGTGATCCAGAAACTTATATTTTGGGAAAATTCCATGATCGGCCGCCTGTTGAAATTTCTCAATTTAGAGCTATCTCAATTTTGTTAACAAAACTGTCCCAGGTTTGAAAATTATCACTTTTATGATCATGTCTAGTGTCAGAACATTAAATAGACTAATTTCCTAGTGATCCAGAAACATTTATATTTTGGGGAAAATCCATGATCGGCCGCCTATTGAAATTTCTCAATATTGAGCTATCTCAAATTTGTCAACAATATTGCCACAGGAGTGCAAATTATTACTTTTTTGGTCATGTCTAGTTTAAGCACATTGTTTTAGACTAATTTCCTAGTGATCCAGAAACTTTTATATTTTGGGAAAAATCAATGATCGGCTGCGTTTTGAAAATTCTCAATTTTCAGCTATCTCAAATTTGTCAACAAAATTGTCCCATGAGTGCAAATTATTACTTTTATGGTCATGTCTAGTGTCAGTACATTGTTTTAGACTAATTTCCTAGTGATCAAGAAACTTTTATATTTTGGGGAAAATCCATGACAGGCCGCCTGTTGAAATTTCTCAATTTTGAGCTATCTCAGATTTGTCAAGTCAACAAAAGTGCCACAGTAGTGCAAATTCATGACAGGCCGCCTGTTGAAATGTCTCAATTTTGAGCTATCTCAATTTAGTTAACAAAACTGTCCCAGGAGTGCAAATTATTACTTTTATGATCATGTCTAGTGTCAGAACATTAAATAGACTAATTTCCTAGTGATCCAGAAACATTTATATTTTGGGGAAAATCCCTGACCGGCCGCCTGTTGAAATTTCTCAATATTGAGCTATCTCAAATTTGTCAACAAAATTGCCACAGGAGTGCAAATTATTACTTTTATGGTCATGTCTAGTGTCAGCACATTGTTTTAGACTAATTTCCTAGTGATCCAGAAACTTATATTTTGGGAAAATTCCATGACCGGCCGCCTGTTGAAATTTCTCAATTTAGAGCTATCTCAATTTTGTTAACAAAACTGTCCCAGAAGTGCAAATTATTACTTTTATGATCATGTCTAGTGTCAGAACATTAAATAGACTAATTTCTTAGTGATCCAGAAACATTTATATTTTGGGGGAAATCCATGACCGGCCGCCTGTTGAAATTTTTCAATATTGAGCTATCTCAAATTTGTCAACAAAATTGCCACAGGAATGCAAATCAATACTTTTATGGTCATGTCTAGTGTCGGCACATTGTTTTAGACTAATTTCCTAGTGATCCAAATACTTTTATATTTTGGGAAAAATCCATGACCGGCCGCATGATGAAATTTCTCAATTTAGAACTATCTCAATTTCGTCAAAAATACTCCCAAAAGTGCAAATTATTACTTTTATTGTCATGTCTAGTGTCAGCACATTGTTTTAGAATAATTTCCTAGTGGTCCAGAAACTTATATTTTGGGAAAAATCCATGACCGGCCGCCTCTTAAAATTTCTCAATTTAGAGCTATCTCAATTTTGTTAACAAAGCTGTCCCAGGAGTACAAATTATTACTTTCATGGTCATGTCTAGTGTCAGAACATTAAAAAGACTAATTTCCTAGTGATCCAGAAACGTTTATATTTTGGGAAAAATCCATGACCGGCCGCCTGTTGAAATTTCTCAATTTTGAGCTATCTCAAATTTGTCAACACAACTGTCCCAGGAGTGCAAATTATTACTTTTATGGTCATGTCTAGTGTCGGCACATTGGTTTAGACAAATTTCTTAGTGATCCAGAAACTTTTATATTTTGGGGAAAATCAATGATCGGTCGCCTTTTGAAAATTCTCAATTTTGAGCTATCTCAAATTTGTCAACAAAATTGCCACAGGAGTGCAAATTATTACTTTTATGGTCATGTCTAGTGTAAGCACATTGTTTTAGACTAATTTCCTAGTGATCCACAAACTTTTATATTTTGGGAAAAATCCATGACCGGCCGCGTGTTGAAATTTCTCAATTTTGAGCTATCTCAAATTTGTCAACACAACTGTCCCAGGAGTGCAAATTATTACTTTTATGGTCATGTCTAGTGTCAGCACATTGTTGTAGACTAATTTCCTAGTGATCCAGACACTTTTATATTTTGGGAAAAAATCCATGACCGGCCGCCTGTTGAAATTTCTCAATTTAGAGCTATCTCAATTTTGTCAACAAAACTGTCCCAAGAGTGCAAATTATTACTTTTATGGTCATGTCTATTGTAAGCACATTGTTTTAGACTAATTTCCTAGTGATCCAAAAACTTTTATATTTTGGGAAAAATCCATGAACGGCCGCTTGTTGAAATTTCTCAATTTAGAACTATCTCAATTTTGTCAACAAAACTGTCCCAAGAGTGCAAATTATTACTTTTATGGTCATGTCTAGTGTCAGCACATTGTTTTAGACTAATTTCCTAGTGATCCAGTAACTTATATTTTGGGAAAATTCCATGACCGGCCGCCTGTTGAAATTTCTCAATTTAGAGCTATCTCAATTTTGTTAACAAAGCTGTCCCAGGAGTACAAATTATTACTTTTATGGTCATGTCTCGTGTCAGAACATTAAATAGACTAATTTCCTAGTGATCCAGAAACTTTTATATTTTGGGAAAAATCCATTACCGGCCGCCTGTTGAAATTTCTCAATTTAGATCTATCTCAATTTTGTCAAAATAACTGTCCCAAGAGTGCAAATTATTACTTTTATGGTCATGTCTAGTGTCACCACATTGTTTTAGACTAATTTCCTAGTGATCCAGAAACTTATATTTTGGGAAAATTCCATGATCGGCCGCCTGTTGAAATTTCTCAATTTAGAGCTATCTCAATTTTGTTAACAAAACTGTCCCAGGTTTGAAAATTATTACTTTTATGATCATGTCTAGTGTCAGAACATTAAATAGACTAATTTCCTAGTGATCCAGAAACATTTATATTTTGGGGAAAATCCATGACCGGCCGCCTATTGAAATTTCTCAATATTGAGCTATCTCAAATGTGTCAACAATATTGCCACAGGAGTGCAAATTATTACTTTTATGGTCATGTCTAGTGTAAGCACATTGTTTTAGACTAATTTCCTAGTGATCCAGAAACGTTTATATTTTGGGAAAAATCAATGATCGGCTGCCTTTTGAAAATTCTCAATTTTCAGCTATCTCAAATTTGTCAACAAAATTGTCCCATGAGTGCAAATTATTACTTTTATGGTCATGTCTAGTGTCAGTACATTGTTTTAGACTAATTTCCCAGTGATCAAGAAACTTTTATATTTTGGGGAAAATCCATGACAGGCCGCCTGTTGAAATTTCTCAATTTTGAGCTATCTCAGATTTGTCAAGTCAACAAAAGTGCCACAGTAGTGCAAATTCATGACAGGCCGCCTGTTGAAATGTCTCAATTTTGAGCTATCTCAATTTAGTTAACAAAACTGTCCCAGGAGTGCAAATTATTACTTTTATGATCATGTCTAGTGTCAGAACATTAAATAGACTAATTTCCTAGTGATCCAGAAACATTTATATTTTGGGGGAAATCCATGACCGGCCGCCTGTTGAAATTTCTCAATATTGAGCTATCTCAAATTTGTAAACAAAATTGCCACAGGAGTGCAAATTATTACTTTTATGGTCATGATTAGTGTCAGCACATTGTTTTAGACTAATTTCCTAGTGATCCAGAAACTTATATTTTGGGAAAATTCCATGACCGGCCGCCTGTTGAAATTTCTCAATTTAGAGCTATCTCAATTTTGTTAACAAAACTGTCCCAGAAGTGCAAATTATTACTTTTATGATCATGTCTAGTGTCAGAACATTAAATAGACTAATTTCTTAGTGATCCAGAAACATTTATATTTTGGGGAAAATCCATGACCGGCCGCCTGTTGAAATTTTTCAATATTGAGCTATCTCAAATTTGTCAACAAAATTGCCACAGGAATGCAAATCAATACTTTTATGGTCATGTCTAGTGTCGGCACATTGTTTTAGACTAATTTCCTAGTGATCCAAATACTTTTATATTTTGGGAAAAATCCATGACCGGCCGCATGATGAAATTTCTCAATTTAGAACTATCTCAATTTCGTCAAAAATACTCCCAAAAGTGCAAATTATTACTTTTATTGTCATGTCTAGTGTCAGCACATTGTTTTAGAATAATTTCCTAGTGGTCCAGAAACTTATATTTTGGGAAAAATCCATGACCGGCCGCCTCTTAAAATTTCTCAATTTAGAGCTATCTCAATTTTGTTAACAAAGCTGTCCCAGGAGTACAAATTATTACTTTCATGGTCATGTCTAGTGTCAGAACATTAAAAAGACTAATTTCCTAGTGATCCAGAAACGTTTATATTTTGGGAAAAATCCATGACCGGCCGCCTGTTGAAATTTCTCAATTTTGAGCTATCTCAAATTTGTCAACACAACTGTCCCAGGAGTGCAAATTATTACTTTTATGGTCATGTCTAGTGTCGGCACATTGGTTTAGACAAATTTCTTAGTGATCCAGAAACTTTTATATTTTGGGGAAAATCAATGATCGGTCGCCTTTTGAAAATTCTCAATTTTGAGCTATCTCAAATTTGTCAACAAAATTGCCACAGGAGTGCAAATTATTACTTTTATGGTCATGTCTAGTGTAAGCACATTGTTTTAGACTAATTTCCTAGTGATCCACAAACTTTTATATTTTGGGAAAAATCCATGACCGGCCGCGTGTTGAAATTTCTCAATTTTGAGCTATCTCAAATTTGTCAACACAACTGTCCCAGGAGTGCAAATTATTACTTTTATGGTCATGTCTAGTGTCAGCACATTGTTGTAGACTAATTTCCTAGTGATCCAGACACTTTTATATTTTGGGAAAAAATCCATGACCGGCCGCCTGTTGAAATTTCTCAATTTTGAGCTATCTCAAATTTGTCAACACAACTGTCCCAAGAGTGCAAATTATTACTTTTATGGTCATGTCTATTGTAAGCACATTGTTTTAGACTAATTTCCTAGTGATCCAGACACTTTTATATTTTGGGAAAAATCCATGAACGGCCGCTTGTTGAAATTTCTCAATTTAGAACTATCTCAATTTTGTCAACAAAACTGTCCCAAGAGTGCAAATTATTACTTTTATGGTCATGTCTATTGTAAGCACATTGTTTTAGACTAATTTCCTAGTGATCCAGACACTTTTATATTTTGGGAAAAATCCATGAACGGCCGCTTGTTGAAATTTCTCAATTTAGAGCTATCTCAATTTTGTTAACAAAACTGTCCCAGGTGTGAAAATTATTACTTTTATGATCATGTCTAGTGTCAGAACATTAAATAGACTAATTTCCTAGTGATCCAGAAACATTTATATTTTGGGGAAAATCCATGACCGGCCGCCTATTGAAATTTCTCAATATTGAGCTATCTCAAATTTGTCAACAATATTGCCACAGGAGTGCAAATTATTACTTTTATGGTCATGTCTAGTGTAAGCACATTGTTTTAGACTAATTTCCTAGTGATCCAGAAACGTTTATATTTTGGGAAAAATCAATGATCGGCTGCCTTTTGAAAATTCTCAATTTTCAGCTATCTCAAATTTGTCAACAAAATTGTCCCATGAGTGCAAATTATTACTTTTATGGTCATGTCTAGTGTCAGTACATTGTTTTAGACTAATTTCCCAGTGATCAAGAAACTTTTATATTTTGGGGAAAATCCATGACAGGCCGCCTGTTGAAATTTCTCAATTTTGAGCTATCTCAGATTTGTCAAGTCAACAAAAGTGCCACAGTAGTGCAAATTCATGACAGGCCGCCTGTTGAAATGTCTCAATTTTGAGCTATCTCAATTTAGTTAACAAAACTGTCCCAGGAGTGCAAATTATTACTTTTATGATCATGTCTAGTGTCAGAACATTAAATAGACTAATTTCCTAGTGATCCAGAAACATTTATATTTTGGGGGAAATCCATGACCGGCCGCCTGTTGAAATTTCTCAATATTGAGCTATCTCAAATTTGTCAACAAAATTGCCACAGGAGTGCAAATTATTACTTTTATGGTCATGATTAGTGTCAGCACATTGTTTTAGACTAATTTCCTAGTGATCCAGAAACTTATATTTTGGGAAAATTCCATGACCGGCCGCCTGTTGAAATTTCTCAATTTAGAGCTATCTCAATTTTGTTAACAAAACTGTCCCAGAAGTGCAAATTATTACTTTTATGATCATGTCTAGTGTCAGAACATTAAATAGACTAATTTCTTAGTGATCCAGAAACATTTATATTTTGGGGAAAATCCATGACCGGCCACCTGTTGAAATTTTTCAATATTGAGCTATCTCAAATTTGTCAACAAAATTGCCACAGGAATGCAAATCAATACTTTTATGGTCATGTCTAGTGTCGGCACATTGTTTTAGACTAATTTCCTAGTGATCCAAATACTTTTATATTTTGGGAAAAATCCATGACCGGCCGCATGATGAAATTTCTCAATTTAGAACTATCTCAATTTCGTCAAAAATACTCCTAAAAGTGCAAATTATTACTTTTATTGTCATGTCTAGTGTCAGCACATTGTTTTAGAATAATTTCCTAGTGGTCCAGAAACTTATATTTTGGGAAAAATCCATGACCGGCCGCCTCTTAAAATTTCTCAATTTAGAGCTATCTCAATTTTGTTAACAAAGCTGTCCCAGGAGTACAAATTATTACTTTCATGGTCATGTCTAGTGTCAGAACATTAAAAAGACTAATTTCCTAGTGATCCAGAAACGTTTATATTTTGGGAAAAATCCATGACCGGCCGCCTGTTGAAATTTCTCAATTTTGAGCTATCTCAAATTTGTCAACACAACTGTCCCAGGAGTGCAAATTATTACTTTTATGGTCATGTCTAGTGTCGGCACATTGGTTTAGACAAATTTCTTAGTGATCCAGAAACTTTTATATTTTGGGGAAAATCAATGATCGGTCGCCTTTTGAAAATTCTCAATTTTGAGCTATCTCAAATTTGTCAACAAAATTGCCACAGGAGTGCAAATTATTACTTTTATGGTCATGTCTAGTGTAAGCACATTGTTTTAGACTAATTTCCTAGTGATCCACAAACTTTTATATTTTGGGAAAAATCCATGACCGGCCGCGTGTTGAAATTTCTCAATTTTGAGCTATCTCAAATTTGTCAACACAACTGTCCCAGGAGTGCAAATTATTACTTTTATGGTCATGTCTAGTGTCAGCACATTGTTGTAGACTAATTTCCTAGTGATCCAGACACTTTTATATTTTGGGAAAAAATCCATGACCGGCCGCCTGTTGAAATTTCTCAATTTTGAGCTATCTCAAATTTGTCAACACAACTGTCCCAAGAGTGCAAATTATTACTTTTATGGTCATGTCTATTGTAAGCACATTGTTTTAGACTAATTTCCTAGTGATCGAGACACTTTTATATTTTGGGAAAAATCCATGAACGGCCGCTTGTTGAAATTTCTCAATTTAGAACTATCTCAATTTTGTCAACAAAACTGTCCCAAGAGTGCAAATTATTACTTTTATGGTCATGTCTATTGTAAGCACATTGTTTTAGACTAATTTCCTAGTGATCCAGACACTTTTATATTTTGGGAAAAATCCATGAACGGCCGCTTGTTGAAATTTCTCAATTTAGAGCTATCTCAATTTTGTTAACAAAACTGTCCCAGGTGTGAAAATTATTACTTTTATGATCATGTCTAGTGTCAGAACATTAAATAGACTAATTTCCTAGTGATCCAGAAACATTTATATTTTGGGGAAAATCCATGACCGGCCGCCTATTGAAATTTCTCAATATTGAGCTATCTCAAATTTGTCAACAATATTGCCACAGGAGTGCAAATTATTACTTTTATGGTCATGTCTAGTGTAAGCACATTGTTTTAGACTAATTTCCTAGTGATCCAGAAACTTTTATATTTTGGGAAAAATCAATGATCGGCTGCCTTTTGAAAATTCTCAATTTTCAGCTATCTCAAATTTGTCAACAAAATTGTCCCATGAGTGCAAATTATTACTTTTATGGTCATGTCTAGTGTCAGTACATTGTTTTAGACTAATTTCCTAGTGATCAAGAAACTTTTATATTTTGGGGAAAATCCATGACAGGCCGCCTGTTGAAATTTCTCAATTTTGAGCTATCTCAGATTTGTCAAGTCAACAAAAGTGCCACAGTAGTGCAAATTCATGACAGGCCGCCTGTTGAAATGTCTCAATTTTGAGCTATCTCAATTTAGTTAACAAAACTGTCCCAAGAGTGCAAATTATTACTTTTATGGTCATGTCTATTGTAAGCACATTGTTTTAGACTAATTTCCTAGTGATCCAGAAACTTATATTTTGGGAAAATTCCATGACCGGCCGCCTGTTGAAATTTCTCAATTTAGAGCTATCTCAATTTTGTTAACAAAACTGTCCCAGAAGTGCAAATTATTACTTTTATGATCATGTCTAGTGTCAGAACATTAAATAGACTAATTTCTTAGTGATCCAGAAACATTTATATTTTGGGGAAAATCCATGACCGGCCGCCTGTTGAAATTTTTCAATATTGAGCTATCTCAAATTTGTCAACAAAATTGCCACAGGAATGCAAATCAATACTTTTATGGTCATGTCTAGTGTCGGCACATTGTTTTAGACTAATTTCCTAGTGATCCAAATACTTTTATATTTTGGGAAAAATCCATGACCGGCCGCATGATGAAATTTCTCAATTTAGAACTATCTCAATTTCGTCAAAAATACTCCCAAAAGTGCAAATTATTACTTTTATTGTCATGTCTAGTGTCAGCACATTGTTTTAGAATAATTTCCTAGTGGTCCAGAAACTTATATTTTGGGAAAAATCCATGACCGGCCGCCTCTTAAAATTTCTCAATTTAGAGCTATCTCAATTTTGTTAACAAAGCTGTCCCAGGAGTACAAATTATTACTTTCATGGTCATGTCTAGTGTCAGAACATTAAAAAGACTAATTTCCTAGTGATCCAGAAACGTTTATATTTTGGGAAAAATCCATGACCGGCCGCCTGTTGAAATTTCTCAATTTTGAGCTATCTCAAATTTGTCAACACAACTGTCCCAGGAGTGCAAATTATTACTTTTATGGTCATGTCTAGTGTCGGCACATTGGTTTAGACAAATTTCTTAGTGATCCAGAAACTTTTATATTTTGGGGAAAATCAATGATCGGTCGCCTTTTGAAAATTCTCAATTTTGAGCTATCTCAAATTTGTCAACAAAATTGCCACAGGAGTGCAAATTATTACTTTTATGGTCATGTCTAGTGTAAGCACATTGTTTTAGACTAATTTCCTAGTGATCCACAAACTTTTATATTTTGGGAAAAATCCATGACCGGCCGCGTGTTGAAATTTCTCAATTTTGAGCTATCTCAAATTTGTCAACACAACTGTCCCAGGAGTGCAAATTATTACTTTTATGGTCATGTCTAGTGTCAGCACATTGTTGTAGACTAATTTCCTAGTGATCCAGACACTTTTATATTTTGGGAAAAATCCATGACCGGCCGACTGTTGAAATTTCTCAATTTTGAGCTATCTCAAATTTGTCAACACAACTGTCCCAAGAGTGCAAATTATTACTTTTATGGTCATGTCTATTGTAAGCACATTGTTTTAGACTAATTTCCTAGTGATCCAGACACTTTTATATTTTGGGAAAAATCCATGAACGGCCGCTTGTTGAGATTTCTCAATTTAGAACTATCTCAATTTTGTCAACAAAACTGTCCCAAGAGTGCAAATTATTACTTTTATGGTCATGTCTAGTGTCAGCACATTGTTTTAGACTAATTTCCTAGTGATCCAGTAACTTATATTTTGGGAAAATTCCATGACCGGCCGCCTGTTGAAATTTCTCAATTTAGAGCTATCTCAATTTTGTTAACAAAGCTGTCCCAGGAGTACAAATTATTACTTTTATGGTCATGTCTCGTGTCAGAACATTAAATAGACTAATTTCCTAGTGATCCAGAAACTTTTATATTTTGGGAAAAATCCATTACCGGCCGCCTGTTGAAATTTCTCAATTTAGATCTATCTCAATTTTGTCAAAATAACTGTCCCAAGAGTGCAAATTATTACTTTTATGGTCATGTCTAGTGTCACCACATTGTTTTAGACTAATTTCCTAGTGATCCAGAAACTTATATTTTGGGAAAAATCCATTACCGGCCGCCTGTTTAAATTTCTCAATTTAGAGCTATCTCAATTTTGTTAACAAAACTGTCCCAGGTGTGAAAATTATTACTTTTATGATCACGTCTAGTGTCAGAACATTAAATAGACTAATTTCCTAGTGATCCAGAAACTTATATTTTGTGGAAAATCCATGACCGGCCGCCTATTGAAATTTCTCAATATTGAGCTATCTCAAATTTGTCAACAATATTGCCACAGGAGTGCAAATTATTACTTTTATGGTCATGTCTAGTGTAAGCACATTGTTTTAGACTAATTTCCTAGTGATCCAGAAACTTTTATATTTTGGGAAAAATCAATGATCGGCCGCCTTTTGAAAATTCTCAATTTTCAGCTATCTCAAATTTGTCAACAAAATTGTCCCATGAGTGCAAATTATTACTTTTATGGTCATGTCTAGTGTCAGTACATTGTTTTAGACTAATTTCCTAGTGATCAAGAAACTTTTATATTTTGGGGAAAATCCATGACAGGACGCCTGTTGAAATTTCTCAATTTTGAGCTATCTCAGATTTGTCAAGTCAACAAAAGTGCCACAGTAGTGCAAATTCATGACAGGCCGCCTGTTGAAATGTCTCAATTTTGAGCTATCTCAATTTTGTTAACAAAACTGTCCCAGGAGTGCAAATTATTACTTTTATGATCATGTCTAGTGTCAGAACATTAAATAGACTAATTTCCTAGTGATCCAGAAACATTTATATTTTGGGGGAAATCCATGACCGGCCGCCTGTTGAAATTTCTCAATATTGATCTATCTCAAATTTGTCAACAAAATTGCCACAGGAGTGCAAATTATTACTTTTATGGTCATGTCTAGTGTCAGCACATTGTTATAGACTAATTTCCTAGTGATCCAGAAACTTATATTTTGGGAAAATTCCATGACCGGCCGCCTGTTGAAATTTCTCAATTTAGAGCTATCTCAATTTTGTTAACAAAACTGTCCCAGAAGTGCAAATTATTACTTTTATGATCATGTCTAGTGTCAGAACATTAAATAGACTAATTTCTTAGTGATCCAGAAACATTTATATTTTGGGGAAAATCCATGACCGGCCGCCTGTTGAAATTTTTCAATATTGAGCTATCTCAAATTTGTCAACAAAATTGCCACAGGAATGCAAATCAATACTTTTATGGTCATGTCTAGTGTCGGCACATTGTTTTAGACTAATTTCTTAGTGATCCAGAAACTTTTATATTTTGGAAAAAATCAATGATCGGTCGCCTTTTGAAAATTCTCAATTTTGAGCTATCTCAAATTTGTCAACAAAATTGCCACAGGAGTGCAAATTATTACTTTTATGGTCATGTCTAGTGTAAGCACATTGTTTTAGACTAATTTCCTAGTGATCCACAAACTTTTATATTTTGGGAAAAATCCATGACCGGCCGCGTGTTGAAATTTCTCAATTTTGAGCTATCTCAAATTTGTCAACACAACTGTCCCAGGAGTGCAAATTATTACTTTTATGGTCATGTCTAGTGTCAGCACATTGTTGTAGACTAATTTCCTAGTGATCCAGACACTTTTATATTTTGGGAAAAATCCATGACCGGCCGCCTGTTGAAACTTCTCAATTTAGAGCTATCTCAATTTTGTCAACAAAACTGTCCCAAGAGTGCAAATTATTACTTTTATGGTCATGTCTATTGTAAGCACATTGTTTTAGACTAATTTCCTAGTGATCCAAAAACTTTTATATTTTGGGAAAAATCCATGAACGGCCGCTTGTTGAAATTTCTCAATTTAGAACTATCTCAATTTTGTCAACAAAACTGTCCCAAGAGTGCAAATTATTACTTTTATGGTCATGTCTAGTGTCAGCACATTGTTTTAGACTAATTTCCTAGTGATCCAGTAACTTATATTTTGGGAAAATTCCATGACCGGCCGCCTGTTGAAATTTCTCAATTTAGAGCTATCTCAATTTTGTTAACAAAGCTGTCCCAGGAGTACAAATTATTACTTTTATGGTCATGTCTCGTGTCAGAACATTAAATAGACTAATTTCCTAGTGATCCAGAAACTTTTATATTTTGGGAAAAATCCATTACCGGCCGCCTGTTGAAATTTCTCAATTTAGATCTATCTCAATTTTGTCAAAATAACTATCCCAAGAGTGCAAATTATTACTTTTATGGTCATGTCTAGTGTCACCACATTGTTTTAGACTAATTTCCTAGTGATCCAGAAACTTATATTTTGGGAAAATTCCATGATCGGCCGCCTGTTGAAATTTCTCAATTTAGAGCTATCTCAATTTTGTTAACAAAACTGTCCCAGGTGTGAAAATTATTACTTTTATGATCATGTCTAGTGTCAGAACATTAAATAGACTAATTTCCTAGTGATCCAGAAACATTTATATTTTGGGGAAAAGCCATGACCGGCCGCCTATTGAAATTTCTCAATATTGAGCTATCTCAAATTTGTCAACAATATTGCCACAGGAGTGCAAATTATTACTTTTATGGTCATGTCTAGTGTAAGCACATTGTTTTAGACTAATTTCCTAGTGATCCAGACACTTTTATATTTTGGGAAAAATCCATGAACGGCCGCTTGTTGAAATTTCTCAATTTAGAACTATCTCAATTTTGTCAACAAAACTGTCCCAAGAGTGCAAATTATTACTTTTATGGTCATGTCTATTGTAAGCACATTGTTTTAGACTAATTTCCTAGTGATCCAGACACTTTTATATTTTGGGAAAAATCCATGAACGGCCGCTTGTTGAAATTTCTCAATTTAGAGCTATCTCAATTTTGTTAACAAAACTGTCCCAGGTGTGAAAATTATTACTTTTATGATCATGTCTAGTGTCAGAACATTAAATAGACTAATTTCCTAGTGATCCAGAAACATTTATATTTTGGGGAAAATCCATGACCGGCCGCCTATTGAAATTTCTCAATATTGAGCTATCTCAAATTTGTCAACAATATTGCCACAGGAGTGCAAATTATTACTTTTATGGTCATGTCTAGTGTAAGCACATTGTTTTAGACTAATTTCCTAGTGATCCAGAAACTTTTATATTTTGGGAAAAATCAATGATCGGCTGCCTTTTGAAAATTCTCAATTTTCAGCTATCTCAAATTTGTCAACAAAATTGTCCCATGAGTGCAAATTATTACTTTTATGGTCATGTCTAGTGTCAGTACATTGTTTTAGACTAATTTCCTAGTGATCAAGAAACTTTTATATTTTGGGGAAAATCCATGACAGGCCGCCTGTTGAAATTTCTCAATTTTGAGCTATCTCAGATTTGTCAAGTCAACAAAAGTGCCACAGTAGTGCAAATTCATGACAGGCCGCCTGTTGAAATGTCTCAATTTTGAGCTATCTCAATTTAGTTAACAAAACTGTCCCAAGAGTGCAAATTATTACTTTTATGGTCATGTCTATTGTAAGCACATTGTTTTAGACTAATTTCCTAGTGATCCAGAAACTTATATTTTGGGAAAATTCCATGACCGGCCGCCTGTTGAAATTTCTCAATTTAGAGCTATCTCAATTTTGTTAACAAAACTGTCCCAGAAGTGCAAATTATTACTTTTATGATCATGTCTAGTGTCAGAACATTAAATAGACTAATTTCTTAGTGATCCAGAAACATTTATATTTTGGGGAAAATCCATGACCGGCCGCCTGTTGAAATTTTTCAATATTGAGCTATCTCAAATTTGTCAACAAAATTGCCACAGGAATGCAAATCAATACTTTTATGGTCATGTCTAGTGTCGGCACATTGTTTTAGACTAATTTCCTAGTGATCCAAATACTTTTATATTTTGGGAAAAATCCATGACCGGCCGCATGATGAAATTTCTCAATTTAGAACTATCTCAATTTCGTCAAAAATACTCCCAAAAGTGCAAATTATTACTTTTATTGTCATGTCTAGTGTCAGCACATTGTTTTAGAATAATTTCCTAGTGGTCCAGAAACTTATATTTTGGGAAAAATCCATGACCGGCCGCCTCTTAAAATTTCTCAATTTAGAGCTATCTCAATTTTGTTAACAAAGCTGTCCCAGGAGTACAAATTATTACTTTCATGGTCATGTCTAGTGTCAGAACATTAAAAAGACTAATTTCCTAGTGATCCAGAAACGTTTATATTTTGGGAAAAATCCATGACCGGCCGCCTGTTGAAATTTCTCAATTTTGAGCTATCTCAAATTTGTCAACACAACTGTCCCAGGAGTGCAAATTATTACTTTTATGGTCATGTCTAGTGTCGGCACATTGGTTTAGACAAATTTCTTAGTGATCCAGAAACTTTTATATTTTGGGGAAAATCAATGATCGGTCGCCTTTTGAAAATTCTCAATTTTGAGCTATCTCAAATTTGTCAACAAAATTGCCACAGGAGTGCAAATTATTACTTTTATGGTCATGTCTAGTGTAAGCACATTGTTTTAGACTAATTTCCTAGTGATCCACAAACTTTTATATTTTGGGAAAAATCCATGACCGGCCGCGTGTTGAAATTTCTCAATTTTGAGCTATCTCAAATTTGTCAACACAACTGTCCCAGGAGTGCAAATTATTACTTTTATGGTCATGTCTAGTGTCAGCACATTGTTGTAGACTAATTTCCTAGTGATCCAGACACTTTTATATTTTGGGAAAAATCCATGACCGGCCGACTGTTGAAATTTCTCAATTTTGAGCTATCTCAAATTTGTCAACACAACTGTCCCAAGAGTGCAAATTATTACTTTTATGGTCATGTCTATTGTAAGCACATTGTTTTAGACTAATTTCCTAGTGATCCAGACACTTTTATATTTTGGGAAAAATCCATGAACGGCCGCTTGTTGAGATTTCTCAATTTAGAACTATCTCAATTTTGTCAACAAAACTGTCCCAAGAGTGCAAATTATTACTTTTATGGTCATGTCTAGTGTCAGCACATTGTTTTAGACTAATTTCCTAGTGATCCAGTAACTTATATTTTGGGAAAATTCCATGACCGGCCGCCTGTTGAAATTTCTCAATTTAGAGCTATCTCAATTTTGTTAACAAAGCTGTCCCAGGAGTACAAATTATTACTTTTATGGTCATGTCTCGTGTCAGAACATTAAATAGACTAATTTCCTAGTGATCCAGAAACTTTTATATTTTGGGAAAAATCCATTACCGGCCGCCTGTTGAAATTTCTCAATTTAGATCTATCTCAATTTTGTCAAAATAACTGTCCCAAGAGTGCAAATTATTACTTTTATGGTCATGTCTAGTGTCACCACATTGTTTTAGACTAATTTCCTAGTGATCCAGAAACTTATATTTTGGGAAAAATCCATTACCGGCCGCCTGTTTAAATTTCTCAATTTAGAGCTATCTCAATTTTGTTAACAAAACTGTCCCAGGTGTGAAAATTATTACTTTTATGATCACGTCTAGTGTCAGAACATTAAATAGACTAATTTCCTAGTGATCCAGAAACTTATATTTTGTGGAAAATCCATGACCGGCCGCCTATTGAAATTTCTCAATATTGAGCTATCTCAAATTTGTCAACAATATTGCCACAGGAGTGCAAATTATTACTTTTATGGTCATGTCTAGTGTAAGCACATTGTTTTAGACTAATTTCCTAGTGATCCAGAAACTTTTATATTTTGGGAAAAATCAATGATCGGCCGCCTTTTGAAAATTCTCAATTTTCAGCTATCTCAAATTTGTCAACAAAATTGTCCCATGAGTGCAAATTATTACTTTTATGGTCATGTCTAGTGTCAGTACATTGTTTTAGACTAATTTCCTAGTGATCAAGAAACTTTTATATTTTGGGGAAAATCCATGACAGGACGCCTGTTGAAATTTCTCAATTTTGAGCTATCTCAGATTTGTCAAGTCAACAAAAGTGCCACAGTAGTGCAAATTCATGACAGGCCGCCTGTTGAAATGTCTCAATTTTGAGCTATCTCAATTTTGTTAACAAAACTGTCCCAGGAGTGCAAATTATTACTTTTATGATCATGTCTAGTGTCAGAACATTAAATAGACTAATTTCCTAGTGATCCAGAAACATTTATATTTTGGGGGAAATCCATGACCGGCCGCCTGTTGAAATTTCTCAATATTGATCTATCTCAAATTTGTCAACAAAATTGCCACAGGAGTGCAAATTATTACTTTTATGGTCATGTCTAGTGTCAGCACATTGTTATAGACTAATTTCCTAGTGATCCAGAAACTTATATTTTGGGAAAATTCCATGACCGGCCGCCTGTTGAAATTTCTCAATTTAGAGCTATCTCAATTTTGTTAACAAAACTGTCCCAGAAGTGCAAATTATTACTTTTATGATCATGTCTAGTGTCAGAACATTAAATAGACTAATTTCTTAGTGATCCAGAAACATTTATATTTTGGGGAAAATCCATGACCGGCCGCCTGTTGAAATTTTTCAATATTGAGCTATCTCAAATTTGTCAACAAAATTGCCACAGGAATGCAAATCAATACTTTTATGGTCATGTCTAGTGTCGGCACATTGTTTTAGACTAATTTCTTAGTGATCCAGAAACTTTTATATTTTGGAAAAAATCAATGATCGGTCGCCTTTTGAAAATTCTCAATTTTGAGCTATCTCAAATTTGTCAACAAAATTGCCACAGGAGTGCAAATTATTACTTTTATGGTCATGTCTAGTGTAAGCACATTGTTTTAGACTAATTTCCTAGTGATCCACAAACTTTTATATTTTGGGAAAAATCCATGACCGGCCGCGTGTTGAAATTTCTCAATTTTGAGCTATCTCAAATTTGTCAACACAACTGTCCCAGGAGTGCAAATTATTACTTTTATGGTCATGTCTAGTGTCAGCACATTGTTGTAGACTAATTTCCTAGTGATCCAGACACTTTTATATTTTGGGAAAAATCCATGACCGGCCGCCTGTTGAAACTTCTCAATTTAGAGCTATCTCAATTTTGTCAACAAAACTGTCCCAAGAGTGCAAATTATTACTTTTATGGTCATGTCTATTGTAAGCACATTGTTTTAGACTAATTTCCTAGTGATCCAAAAACTTTTATATTTTGGGAAAAATCCATGAACGGCCGCTTGTTGAAATTTCTCAATTTAGAACTATCTCAATTTTGTCAACAAAACTGTCCCAAGAGTGCAAATTATTACTTTTATGGTCATGTCTAGTGTCAGCACATTGTTTTAGACTAATTTCCTAGTGATCCAGTAACTTATATTTTGGGAAAATTCCATGACCGGCCGCCTGTTGAAATTTCTCAATTTAGAGCTATCTCAATTTTGTTAACAAAGCTGTCCCAGGAGTACAAATTATTACTTTTATGGTCATGTCTCGTGTCAGAACATTAAATAGACTAATTTCCTAGTGATCCAGAAACTTTTATATTTTGGGAAAAATCCATTACCGGCCGCCTGTTGAAATTTCTCAATTTAGATCTATCTCAATTTTGTCAAAATAACTATCCCAAGAGTGCAAATTATTACTTTTATGGTCATGTCTAGTGTCACCACATTGTTTTAGACTAATTTCCTAGTGATCCAGAAACTTATATTTTGGGAAAATTCCATGATCGGCCGCCTGTTGAAATTTCTCAATTTAGAGCTATCTCAATTTTGTTAACAAAACTGTCCCAGGTGTGAAAATTATTACTTTTATGATCATGTCTAGTGTCAGAACATTAAATAGACTAATTTCCTAGTGATCCAGAAACATTTATATTTTGGGGAAAAGCCATGACCGGCCGCCTATTGAAATTTCTCAATATTGAGCTATCTCAAATTTGTCAACAATATTGCCACAGGAGTGCAAATTATTACTTTTATGGTCATGTCTAGTGTAAGCACATTGTTTTAGACTAATTTCCTAGTGATCCAAATACTTTTATATTTTGGGAAAAATCCATGACCGGCCGCGTGATGAAATTTCTCAATTTAGAACTATCTCAATTTTGTCAAAAATACTCCCCAAAGTGCAAATTATTACTTTTATTGTCATGTCTAGTGTCAGCACATTGTTTTAGAATAATTTCCTAGTGGTCCAGAAACTTATATTTTGGGAAAAATCCATGACCGGCCGCCTCTTAAAATTTCTCAATTTAGAGCTATCTCAATTTTGTTAACAAAGCTGTCCCAGGAGTACAAATTATTACTTTCATGGTCATGTCTAGTGTCAGAACATTAAATAGACTAATTTCTTAGTGATCCAGAAACTTTTATATTTTGGGAATAATCCATGACCGGCCACCTGTTGAAATTTCTCAATATTGAGCTATCTCAAATTTGTCAACAAAATTGCCACAGGAGTGCAAATTATTACTTTTATGGTCATGTCTAGTGTCGGCACATTGTTTTAGACTAATTTCCTAGTGATCCAAAAACTTTTATATTTTGGGAAAAATCCATGACCGGCCGCGTGTTGAAATTTCTCAATTTAGAACTATCTCAATTTTGTCAAAAATACTCCCAAAAGTGCAAATTATTACTTTTATTGTCATGTCTAGTGTCAGCACATTGTTTTAGAATAATTTCCTAGTGGTCCAGAAACTTATATTTTGGGAAAAATCCATGACCGGCCGCCTCTTAAAATTTCTCAATTTAGAGCTATCTCAATTTTGTTAACAAAGCTGTCCCAGGAGTACAAATTATTACTTTTATGGTCATGTGTACTGTCAGAACATTAAATAGACTAATTTCCTAGTGATCCAGAAACTTTTATATTTTGGGAAAAATCAATGATCGGCCGCCTTTTGAAAATTCTCAATTTTGAGCTATCTCAAATTTGTCAAGTCAACAAAAGTGCCACAGTAGTGCAAATTCATGACAGGCCGCCTGTTGAAATGTCTCAATTTTGAGCTATCTCAATTGTGTTAACAAAACTGTCCCAGGAGTGCAAATTATTACTTTTATGATCATGTCTAGTGTCAGAACATTAAATAGACTAATTTCCTAGTGATCCAGAAACTTTTATATTTTGGGGAAAATCCATGACAGGCCGCCTGTTGAAATTTCTCAATTTTGAGCTATCTCAGATTTGTCAAGTCAACAAAAGTGCCACAGTAGTGCAAATTCATGACAGGCCGCATGTTGAAATGTCTCAATTTTGAGCTATCTCAATTGTGTTAACAAAACTGTCCCAGGAGTGCAAATTATTACTTTTATGATCATGTCTAGTGTCAGAACATTAAATAGACTAATTTCCTAGTGATCCAGAAACTTTTATATTTTGGGAAAAATCAATGATCGGCCGCCTTTTGAAAATTCTCAATTTTGAGCTATCTCAAATTTGTCAAGTCAACAAAAGTGCCACAGTAGTGCAAATTCATGACAGGCCGCCTGTTGAAATGTCTCAATTTAGAGCTATCTCAATTTAGTTAACAAAACTGTCCCAAGAGTGCAAATTATTACTTTTATGGTCATGTCTATTGTAAGCACATTGTTTTAGACTAATTTCCTAGTGATCTAGAAACTTATATTTTGGTAAAATTCCATGACCGGCCGCCTGTTGAAATTTCTCAATTTAGAGCTATCTCAATTTTGTTAACAAAACTGTCCCAGAAGTGCAAATTATTACTTTTATGATCATGTCTAGTGTCAGAACATTAAATAGACTAATTTCTTAGTGATCCAGAAACATTTATATTTTGGGGAAAATCCATGACCGGCCGCCTGTTGAAATTTTTCAATATTGAGCTATCTCAAATTTGTCAACAAAATTGCCACAGGAATGCAAATCAATACTTTTATGGTCATGTCTAGTGTCGGCACATTGTTTTAGACTAATTTCCTAGTGATCCAAATACTTTTATATTTTGGGAAAAATCCATGACCGGCCGCATGATGAAATTTCTCAATTTAGAACTATCTCAATTTCGTCAAAAATACTCCCAAAAGTGCAAATTATTACTTTTATTGTCATGTCTAGTGTCAGCACATTGTTTTAGAATAATTTCCTAGTGGTCCAGAAACTTATATTTTGGGAAAAATCCATGACCGGCCGCCTCTTAAAATTTCTCAATTTAGAGCTATCTCAATTTTGTTAACAAAGCTGTCCCAAGAGTACAAATTATTACTTTCATGGTCATGTCTAGTGTCAGAACATTAAAAAGACTAATTTCCTAGTGATCCAGAAACGTTTATATTTTGGGAAAAATCCATGACCGGCCGCCTGTTGAAATTTCTCAATTTTGAGCTATCTCAAATTTGTCAACACAACTGTCCCAGGAGTGCAAATTATTACTTTTATGGTCATGTCTAGTGTCGGCACATTGGTTTAGACAAATTTCTTAGTGATCCAGAAACTTTTATATTTTGGGGAAAATCAATGATCGGTCGCCTTTTGAAAATTCTCAATTTTGAGCTATCTCAAATTTGTCAACAAAATTGCCACAGGAGTGCAAATTATTACTTTTATGGTCATGTCTAGTGTAAGCACATTGTTTTAGACTAATTTCCTAGTGATCCACAAACTTTTATATTTTGGGAAAAATCCATGACCGGCCGCGTGTTGAAATTTCTCAATTTTGAGCTATCTCAAATTTGTCAACACAACTGTCCCAGGAGTGCAAATTATTACTTTTATGGTCATGTCTAGTGTCAGCACATTGTTGTAGACTAATTTCCTAGTGATCCAGACACTTTTATATTTTGGGAAAAATCCATGACCGGCCGACTGTTGAAATTTCTCAATTTTGAGCTATCTCAAATTTGTCAACACAACTGTCCCAAGAGTGCAAATTATTACTTTTATGGTCATGTCTATTGTAAGCACATTGTTTTAGACTAATTTCCTAGTGATCCAGACACTTTTATATTTTGGGAAAAATCCATGAACGGCCGCTTGTTGAAATTTCTCAATTTAGAACTATCTCAATTTTGTCAACAAAACTGTCCCAAGAGTGCAAATTATTACTTTTATGGTCATGTCTAGTGTCAGCACATTGTTTTAGACTAATTTCCTAGTGATCCAGTAACTTATATTTTGGGAAAATTCCATGACCGGCCGCCTGTTGAAATTTCTCAATTTAGAGCTATCTCAATTTTGTTAACAAAGCTGTCCCAGGAGTACAAATTATTACTTTTATGGTCATGTCTCGTGTCAGAACATTAAATAGACTAATTTCCTAGTGATCCAGAAACTTTTATATTTTGGGAAAAATCCATTACCGGCCGCCTGTTGAAATTTCTCAATTTAGATCTATCTCAATTTTGTCAAAATAACTGTCCCAAGAGTGCAAATTATTACTTTTATGGTCATGTCTAGTGTCACCACATTGTTTTAGACTAATTTCCTAGTGATCCAGAAACTTATATTTTGGGAAAAATCCATTACCGGCCGCCTGTTTAAATTTCTCAATTTAGAGCTATCTCAATTTTGTTAACAAAACTGTCCCAGGTGTGAAAATTATTACTTTTATGATCACGTCTAGTGTCAGAACATTAAATAGACTAATTTCCTAGTGATCCAGAAACTTATATTTTGGGGAAAATCCATGACCGGCCGCCTATTGAAATTTCTCAATATTGAGCTATCTCAAATTTGTCAACAATATTGCCACAGGAGTGCAAATTATTACTTTTATGGTCATGTCTAGTGTAAGCACATTGTTTTAGACTAATTTCCTAGTGATCCAGAAACTTTTATATTTTGGGAAAAATCAATGATCGGCCGCCTTTTGAAAATTCTCAATTTTCAGCTATCTCAAATTTGTCAACAAAATTGTCCCATGAGTGCAAATTATTACTTTTATGGTCATGTCTAGTGTCAGTACATTGTTTTAGACTAATTTCCTAGTGATCAAGAAACTTTTATATTTTGGGGAAAATCCATGACAGGACGCCTGTTGAAATTTCTCAATTTTGAGCTATCTCAGATTTGTCAAGTCAACAAAAGTGCCACAGTAGTGCAAATTCATGACAGGCCGCCTGTTGAAATGTCTCAATTTTGAGCTATCTCAATTTTGTTAACAAAACTGTCCCAGGAGTGCAAATTATTACTTTTATGATCATGTCTAGTGTCAGAACATTAAATAGACTAATTTCCTAGTGATCCAGAAACATTTATATTTTG
Organism: Cepaea hortensis; assembly: GCA_963921405.1. NCBI lineage: Eukaryota > Metazoa > Mollusca > Gastropoda > Stylommatophora > Helicidae > Cepaea > Cepaea hortensis. Next base: position 65,937,108 of record OY992887.1, read on the forward strand.
GGGGAAATCCATGACCGGCCGCCTGTTGAAATTTCTCAATATTGAGCTATCTCAAATTTGTCAACAAAATTGCCACAGGAGTGCAAATTATTACTTTTATGGTCATGTCTAGTGTCAGCACATTGTTTTAGACTAATTTCCTAGTGATCCAGAAACTTATATTTTGGGAAAATTCCATGACCGGCCGCCTGTTGAAATTTCTCAATTTAGAGCTATCTCAATTTTGTTAACAAAACTGTCCCAGAAGTGCAAATTATTACTTTTATGATCATGTCTAGTGTCAGAACATTAAATAGACTAATTTCTTAGTGATCCAGAAACATTTATATTTTGGGGAAAATCCATGACCGGCCGCCTGTTGAAATTTTTCAATATTGAGCTATCTCAAATTTGTCAACAAAATTGCCACAGGAATGCAAATCAATACTTTTATGGTCATGTCTAGTGTCGGCACATTGTTTTAGACTAATTTCTTAGTGATCCAGAAACTTTTATATTTTGGAAAAAATCAATGATCGGTCGCCTTTTGAAAATTCTCAATTTTGAGCTATCTCAAATTTGTCAACAAAATTGCCACAGGAGTGCAAATTATTACTTTTATGGTCATGTCTAGTGTAAGCACATTGTTTTAGACTAATTTCCTAGTGATCCACAAACTTTTATATTTTGGGAAAAATCCATGACCGGCCGCGTGTTGAAATTTCTCAATTTTGAGCTATCTCAAATTTGTCAACACAACTGTCCCAGGAGTGCAAATTATTACTTTTATGGTCATGTCTAGTGTCAGCACATTGTTGTAGACTAATTTCCTAGTGATCCAGACACTTTTATATTTTGGGAAAAATCCATGACCGGCCGCCTGTTGAAACTTCTCAATTTAGAGCTATCTCAATTTTGTCAACAAAACTGTCCCAAGAGTGCAAATTATTACTTTTATGGTCATGTCTATTGTAAGCACATTGTTTTAGACTAATTTCCTAGTGATCCAAAAACTTTTATATTTTGGGAAAAATCCATGAACGGCCGCTTGTTGAAATTTCTCAATTTAGAACTATCTCAATTTTGTCAACAAAACTGTCCCAAGAGTGCAAATTATTACTTTTATGGTCATGTCTAGTGTCAGCACATTGTTTTAGACTAATTTCCTAGTGATCCAGTAACTTATATTTTGGGAAAATTCCATGACCGGCCGCCTGTTGAAATTTCTCAATTTAGAGCTATCTCAATTTTGTTAACAAAGCTGTCCCAGGAGTACAAATTATTACTTTTATGGTCATGTCTCGTGTCAGAACATTAAATAGACTAATTTCCTAGTGATCCAGAAACTTTTATATTTTGGGAAAAATCCATTACCGGCCGCCTGTTGAAATTTCTCAATTTAGATCTATCTCAATTTTGTCAAAATAACTGTCCCAAGAGTGCAAATTATTACTTTTATGGTCATGTCTACTGTCAGAACATTAAATAGACTAATTTCCTAGTGATCCAGAAACTTTTATATTTTGGGAATAATCCATGACCGGCCACCTGTTGAAATTTCTCAATATTGAGCTATCTCAAATTTATCAACAAAGTTGCCACAGGAGTGCAAATTATTACTTTTATGGTCATGTCTAGTGTCGGCACATTGTTTTAGACTAATTTCCTAGTGATCCAAAAACTTTTATATTTTGGGAAAAATCCATGACCGGCCGCGTGTTGAAATTTCTCAATTTAGAACTATCTCAATTTTGTCAAAAATACTCCCAAAAGTGCAAATTATTACTTTTATTGTCATGTCTAGTGTCAGCACATTGTTTTAGAATAATTTCCTAGTGGTCCAGAAACTTATATTTTGGGAAAAATCCATGACCGGCCGCCTCTTAAAATTTCTCAATTTAGAGCTATCTCAATTTTGTTAACAAAGCTGTCCCAGGAGTACAAATTATTACTTTTATGGTCATGTCTACTGTCAGAACATTAAATAGACTAATTTCCTAGTGATCCAGAAACTTTTATATTTTGGGAAAAATCAATGATCGGCCGCCTTTTGAAAATTCTCAATTTTGAGCTATCTCAAATTTGTCAAGTCAACAAAAGTGCCACAGTAGTGCAAATTCATGACAGGCCGCCTGTTGAAATGTCTCAATTTTGAGCTATCTCAATTGTGTTAACAAAACTGTCCCAGGAGTGCAAATTATTACTTTTATGATCATGTCTAGTGTCAGAACATTAAATAGACTAATTTCCTAGTGATCCAGAAACTTTTATATTTTGGGGAAAATCCATGACAGGCCGCCTGTTGAAATTTCTCAATTTTGAGCTATCTCAGATTTGTCAAGTCAACAAAAGTGCCACAGTAGTGCAAATTCATGACAGGCCGCCTGTTGAAATGTCTCAATTTTGAGCTATCTCAATTGTGTTAACAAAACTGTCCCAGGAGTGCAAATTATTACTTTTATGATCATGTCTAGTGTCAGAACATTAAATAGACTAATTTCCTAGTGATCCAGAAACTTTTATATTTTGGGAAAAATCAATGATCGGCCGCCTTTTGAAAATTCTCAATTTTGAGCTATCTCAAATTTGTCAAGCCAACAAAAGTGCCACAGTAGTGCAAATTCATGACAGGCCGCCTGTTGAAATGTCTCAATTTAGAGCTATCTCAATTTTGTTAACAAAACTGTCCCAGGTGTGAAAATTATTACTTTTATGATCATGTCTAGTGTCAGAACATTAAATAGACTAATTTCCTAGTGATCCAGAAACATTTATATTTTGGGGAAAATCCATGACCGGCCGCCTATTGAAATTTCTCAATATTGAGCTATCTCAAATTTGTCAACAATATTGCCACAGGAGTGCAAATTATTACTTTTATGGTCATGTCTAGTGTAAGCACATTGTTTTAGACTAATTTCCTAGTGATCCAGAAACTTTTATATTTTGGGAAAAATCAATGATCGGCTGCCTTTTGAAAATTCTCAATTTTCAGCTATCTCAAATTTGTCAACAAAATTGTCCCATGAGTGCAAATTATTACTTTTATGGTCATGTCTAGTGTCAGTACATTGTTTTAGACTAATTTCCTAGTGATCAAGAAACTTTTATATTTTGGGGAAAATCCATGACAGGCCGCCTGTTGAAATTTCTCAATTTTGAGCTATCTCAGATTTGTCAAGTCAACAAAAGTGCCACAGTAGTGCAAATTCATGACAGGCCGCCTGTTGAAATGTCTCAATTTTGAGCTATCTCAATTTAGTTAACAAAACTGTCACAGGAGTGCAAATTATTACTTTTATGATCATGTCTAGTGTCAGAACATTAAATAGACTAATTTCCTAGTGATCCAGAAACATTTATATTTTGGGGGAAATCCATGACCGGCCGCCTGTTGAAATTTCTCAATATTGAGCTATCTCAAATTTGTCAACAAAATTGCCACAGGGGTGCAAATTATTACTTTTATGGTCATGTCTAGTGTCAGAACATTGTTTTAGACTAATTTCCTAGTGATCCAGAAACTTATATTTTGGGAAAATTCCATGACCGGCCGCCTGTTGAAATTTCTCAATTTAGAGCTATCTCAATTTTGTTAACAAAACTGTCCCAGAAGTGCAAATTATTACTTTTATGATCATGTCTAGTGTCAGAACATTAAATAGACTAATTTCTTAGTGATCCAGAAACATTTATATTTTGGGGAAAATCCATGACCGGCCGCCTGTTGAAATTTTTCAATATTGAGCTATCTCAAATTTGTCAACAAAATTGCCACAGGAATGCAAATCAATACTTTTATGGTCATGTCTAGTGTCGGCACATTGTTTTAGACTAATTTCCTAGTGATATAAATACTTTTATATTTTGGGAAAAATCCATGACCGGCCGCATGATGAAATTTCTCAATTTAGAACTATCTCAATTTCGTCAAAAATACTCCCAAAAGTGCAAATTATTACTTTTATTGTCATGTCTAGTGTCAGCACATTGTTTTAGAATAATTTCCTAGTGGTCCAGAAACTTATATTTTGGGAAACATCCATGACCGGCCGCCTCTTAAAATTTCTCAATTTAGAGCTATCTCAATTTTGTTAACAAAGCTGTCCCAGGAGTACAAATTATTACTTTCATGGTCATGTCTAGTGTCAGAACATTAAAAAGACTAATTTCCTAGTGATCCAGAAACGTTTATATTTTGGGAAAAATCCATGACCGGCCGCCTGTTGAAATTTCTCAATTTAGAGCTATCTCAATTTTGTTAACAAAGCTGTCCCAGGAGTACAAATTATTACTTTCATGGTCATGTCTAGTGTCAGAACATTAAAAAGACTAATTTCCTAGTGATCCAGAAACGTTTATATTTTGGGAAAATCCATGACCGGCCGCCTGTTGAAATTTCTCAATTTTGAGCTATCTCAAATTTGTCAACACAACTGTCCCAGGAGTGCAAATTATTACTTTTATGATCATGTCTAGTGTCAGAACATTAAATAGACTAATTTCCTAGTGATCCAGAAACATTTATATTTTGGGGAAAATCCATGACCGGCCGCCTATTGAAATTTCTCAATATTGAGCTATCTCAAATTTGTCAACAATATTGCCACAGGAGTGCAAATTATTACTTTTATGGTCATGTCTAGTGTAAGCACATTGTTTTAGACTAATTTCCTAGTGATCCAGAAACTTTTATATTTTGGGAAAAATCAATGATCGGCTGCCTTTTGAAAATTCTCAATTTTCAGCTATCTCAAATTTGTCAACAAAATTGTCCCATGAGTGCAAATTATTACTTTTATGGTCATGTCTAGTGTCAGTACATTGTTTTAGACTAATTTCCTAGTGATCAAGAAACTTTTATATTTTGGGGAAAATCCATGACAGGCCGCCTGTTGAAATTTCTCAATTTTGAGCTATCTCAGATTTGTCAAGTCAACAAAAGTGCCACAGTAGTGCAAATTCATGACAGGCCGCCTGTTGAAATGTCTCAATTTTGAGCTATCTCAATTGTGTTAACAAAACTGTCCCAGGAGTGCAAATTATTACTTTTATGATCATGTCTAGTGTCAGAACATTAAATAGACTAATTTCCTAGTGATCCAGAAACTTTTATATTTTGGGGAAAATCCATGACAGGCCGCCTGTTGAAATTTCTCAATTTTGAGCTATCTCAGATTTGTCAAGTCAACAAAAGTGCCACAGTAGTGCAAATTCATGACAGGCCGCCTGTTGAAATGTCTCAATTTTGAGCTATCTCAATTGTGTTAACAAAACTGTCCCAGGAGTGCAAATTATTACTTTTATGATCATGTCTAGTGTCAGAACATTAAATAGACTAATTTCCTAGTGATCCAGAAACTTTTATATTTTGGGAAAAATCAATGATCGGCCGCCTTTTGAAAATTCTCAATTTTGAGCTATCTCAAATTTGTCAAGTCAACAAAAGTGCCACAGTAGTGCAAATTCATGACAGGCCGCCTGTTGAAATGTCTCAATTTAGAGCTATCTCAATTTTGTTAACAAAACTGTCCCAGGTGTGAAAATTATTACTTTTATGATCATGTCTAGTGTCAGAACATTAAATAGACTAATTTCCTAGTGATCCAGAAACATTTATATTTTGGGGAAAATCCATGACCGGCCGCCTATTGAAATTTCTCAATATTGAGCTATCTCAAATTTGTCAACAATATTGCCACAGGAGTGCAAATTATTACTTTTATGGTCATGTCTAGTGTAAGCACATTGTTTTAGACTAATTTCCTAGTGATCCAGAAACTTTTATATTTTGGGAAAAATCAATGATCGGCTGCCTTTTGAAAATTCTCAATTTTCAGCTATCTCAAATTTGTCAACAAAATTGTCCCATGAGTGCAAATTATTACTTTTATGGTCATGTCTAGTGTCAGTACATTGTTTTAGACTAATTTCCTAGTGATCAAGAAACTTTTATATTTTGGGGAAAATCCATGACAGGCCGCCTGTTGAAATTTCTCAATTTTGAGCTATCTCAGATTTGTCAAGTCAACAAAAGTGCCACAGTAGTGCAAATTCATGACAGGCCGCCTGTTGAAATGTCTCAATTTTGAGCTATCTCAATTTAGTTAACAAAACTGTCACAGGAGTGCAAATTATTACTTTTATGATCATGTCTAGTGTCAGAACATTAAATAGACTAATTTCCTAGTGATCCAGAAACATTTATATTTTGGGGGAAATCCATGACCGGCCGCCTGTTGAAATTTCTCAATATTGAGCTATCTCAAATTTGTCAACAAAATTGCCACAGGGGTGCAAATTATTACTTTTATGGTCATGTCTAGTGTCAGAACATTGTTTTAGACTAATTTCCTAGTGATCCAGAAACTTATATTTTGGGAAAATTCCATGACCGGCCGCCTGTTGAAATTTCTCAATTTAGAGCTATCTCAATTTTGTTAACAAAACTGTCCCAGAAGTGCAAATTATTACTTTTATGATCATGTCTAGTGTCAGAACATTAAATAGACTAATTTCTTAGTGATCCAGAAACATTTATATTTTGGGGAAAATCCATGACCGGCCGCCTGTTGAAATTTTTCAATATTGAGCTATCTCAAATTTGTCAACAAAATTGCCACAGGAATGCAAATCAATACTTTTATGGTCATGTCTAGTGTCGGCACATTGTTTTAGACTAATTTCCTAGTGATATAAATACTTTTATATTTTGGGAAAAATCCATGACCGGCCGCATGATGAAATTTCTCAATTTAGAACTATCTCAATTTCGTCAAAAATACTCCCAAAAGTGCAAATTATTACTTTTATTGTCATGTCTAGTGTCAGCACATTGTTTTAGAATAATTTCCTAGTGGTCCAGAAACTTATATTTTGGGAAAAATCCATGACCGGCCGCCTCTTAAAATTTCTCAATTTAGAGCTATCTCAATTTTGTTAACAAAGCTGTCCCAGGAGTACAAATTATTACTTTCATGGTCATGTCTAGTGTCAGAACATTAAAAAGACTAATTTCCTAGTGATCCAGAAACGTTTATATTTTGGGAAAAATCCATGACCGGCCGCCTGTTGAAATTTCTCAATTTAGAGCTATCTCAATTTTGTTAACAAAGCTGTCCCAGGAGTACAAATTATTACTTTCATGGTCATGTCTAGTGTCAGAACATTAAAAAGACTAATTTCCTAGTGATCCAGAAACGTTTATATTTTGGGAAAAATCCATGACCGGCCGCCTGTTGAAATTTCTCAATTTTGAGCTATCTCAAATTTGTCAACACAACTGTCCCAGGAGTGCAAATTATTACTTTTATGGTCATGTCTAGTGTCGGCACATTGGTTTAGACAAATTTCTTAGTGATCCAGAAACTTTTATATTTTGGGGAAAATCAATGATCGGTCGCCTTTTGAAAATTCTCAATTTTGAGCTATCTCAAATTTGTCAACAAAATTGCCACAGGAGTGCAAATTATTACTTTTATGGTCATGTCTAGTGTAAGCACATTGTTGTAGACTAATTTCCTAGTGATCCAGACACTTTTATATTTTGGGGAAAATCCATGACCGGCCGCCTGTTGAAATTTCTCAATTTTGAGCTATCTCAAATTTGTCAACACAACTGTCCCAAGAGTGCAAATTATTACTTTTATGGTCATGTCTATTGTAAGCACATTGTTTTAGACTAATTTCCTAGTGATCCAGACACTTTTATATTTTGGGAAAAATCCATGAAGGGCCGCTTGTTGAAATTTCTCAATTTAGAACTATCTCAATTTTGTCAACAAAACTGTCCCAAGAGTGCAAATTATTACTTTTATGGTCATGTCTATTGTCAGCACATTGTTTTAGACTAATTTCCTAGTGATCCAGTAACTTATATTTTGGGAAAATTCCATGACCGGCCGCCTGTTGAAATTTCTCAATTTAGAGCTATCTCAATTTTGTTAACAAAGCTGTCCCAGGAGTACAAATTATTACTTTTATGGTCATGTCTCGTGTCAGAACATTAAATAGACTAATTTCCTAGTGATCCAGAAACTTTTATATTTTGGGAAAAATCCATTACCGGCCGCCTGTTGAAATTTCTCAATTTAGATCTATCTCAATTTTGTCAAAATAACTGTCCCAAGAGTGCAAATTATTACTTTTATGGTCATGTCTATTGTAAGCACATTGTTTTAGACTAATTTCCTAGTGATCCAGAAACTTATATTTTGGGAAAATTCCATGACCGGCCGCCTGTTGAAATTTCTCAATTTAGAGCTATCTCAATTTTGTTAACAAAACTGTCCCAGAAGTGCAAATTATTACTTTTATGATCATGTCTAGTGTCAGAACATTAAATAGACTAATTTCTTAGTGATCCAGAAACATTTATATTTTGGGGAAAATCCATGACCGGCCGCCTGTTGAAATTTTTCAATATTGAGCTATCTCAAATTTGTCAACAAAATTGCCACAGGAATGCAAATCAATACTTTTATGGTCATGTCTAGTGTCGGCACATTGTTTTAGACTAATTTCCTAGTGATCCAAATACTTTTATATTTTGGGAAAAATCCATGACCGGCCGCATGATGAAATTTCTCAATTTAGAACTATCTCAATTTCGTCAAAAATACTCCCAAAAGTGCAAATTATTACTTTTATTGTCATGTCTAGTGTCAGCACATTGTTTTAGAATAATTTCCTAGTGGTCCAGAAACTTATATTTTGGGAAAAATCCATGACCGGCCGCCTCTTAAAATTTCTCAATTTAGAGCTATCTCAATTTTGTTAACAAAGCTGTCCCAGGAGTACAAATTATTACTTTCATGGTCATGTCTAGTGTCAGAACATTAAAAAGACTAATTTCCTAGTGATCCAGAAACGTTTATATTTTGGGAAAAATCCATGACCGGCCGCCTGTTGAAATTTCTCAATTTTGAGCTATCTCAAATTTGTCAACACAACTGTCCCAGGAGTGCAAATTATTACTTTTATGGTCATGTCTAGTGTCGGCACATTGGTTTAGACAAATTTCTTAGTGATCCAGAAACTTTTATATTTTGGGGAAAATCAATGATCGGTCGCCTTTTGAAAATTCTCAATTTTGAGCTATCTCAAATTTGTCAACAAAATTGCCACAGGAGTGCAAATTATTACTTTTATGGTCATGTCTAGTGTAAGCACATTGTTTTAGACTAATTTCCTAGTGATCCACAAACTTTTATATTTTGGGAAAAATCCATGACCGGCCGCATGATGAAATTTCTCAATTTAGAACTATCTCAATTTCGTCAAAAATACTCCCAAAAGTGCAAATTATTACTTTTATTGTCATGTCTAGTGTCAGCACATTGTTTTAGAATAATTTCCTAGTGGTCCAGAAACTTATATTTTGGGAAAAATCCATGACCGGCCGCCTCTTAAAATTTCTCAATTTAGAGCTATCTCAATTTTGTTAACAAAGCTGTCCCAGGAGTACAAATTATTACTTTCATGGTCATGTCTAGTGTCAGAACATTAAAAAGACTAATTTCCTAGTGATCCAGAAACGTTTATATTTTGGGAAAAATCCATGACCGGCCGCCTGTTGAAATTTCTCAATTTAGAGCTATCTCAATTTTGTTAACAAAGCTGTCCCAGGAGTACAAATTATTACTTTCATGGTCATGTCTAGTGTCAGAACATTAAAAAGACTAATTTCCTAGTGATCCAGAAACGTTTATATTTTGGGAAAAATCCATGACCGGCCGCCTGTTGAAATTTCTCAATTTTGAGCTATCTCAAATTTGTCAACACAACTGTCCCAGGAGTGCAAATTATTACTTTTATGGTCATGTCTAGTGTCGGCACATTGGTTTAGACAAATTTCTTAGTGATCCAGAAACTTTTATATTTTGGGGAAAATCAATGATCGGTCGCCTTTTGAAAATTCTCAATTTTGAGCTATCTCAAATTTGTCAACAAAATTGCCACAGGAGTGCAAATTATTACTTTTATGGTCATGTCTAGTGTAAGCACATTGTTGTAGACTAATTTCCTAGTGATCCAGACACTTTTATATTTTGGGGAAAATCCATGACCGGCCGCCTGTTGAAATTTCTCAATTTTGAGCTATCTCAAATTTGTCAACACAACTGTCCCAAGAGTGCAAATTATTACTTTTATGGTCATGTCTATTGTAAGCACATTGTTTTAGACTAATTTCCTAGTGATCCAGACACTTTTATATTTTGGGAAAAATCCATGAAGGGCCGCTTGTTGAAATTTCTCAATTTAGAACTATCTCAATTTTGTCAACAAAACTGTCCCAAGAGTGCAAATTATTACTTTTATGGTCATGTCTAGTGTCAGCACATTGTTTTAGACTAATTTCCAAGTGATCCAGTAACTTATATTTTGGGAAAATTCCATGACCGGCCGCCTGTTGAAATTTCTCAATTTAGAGCTATCTCAATTTTGTTAACAAAGCTGTCCCAGGAGTACAAATTATTACTTTTATGGTCATGTCTCGTGTCAGAACATTAAATAGACTAATTTCCTAGTGATCCAGAAACTTTTATATTTTGGGAAAAATCCATTACCGGCCGCCTGTTGAAATTTCTCAATTTAGATCTATCTCAATTTTGTCAAAATAACTGTCCCAAGAGTGCAAATTATTACTTTTATGGTCATGTCTATTGTAAGCACATTGTTTTAGACTAATTTCCTAGTGATCCAGAAACTTATATTTTGGGAAAATTCCATGACCGGCCGCCTGTTGAAATTTCTCAATTTAGAGCTATCTCAATTTTGTTAACAAAACTGTCCCAGAAGTGCAAATTATTACTTTTATGATCATGTCTAGTGTCAGAACATTAAATAGACTAATTTCTTAGTGATCCAGAAACATTTATATTTTGGGGAAAATCCATGACCGGCCGCCTGTTGAAATTTTTCAATATTGAGCTATCTCAAATTTGTCAACAAAATTGCCACAGGAATGCAAATCAATACTTTTATGGTCATGTCTAGTGTCGGCACATTGTTTTAGACTAATTTCCTAGTGATCCAAATACTTTTATATTTTGGGAAAAATCCATGACCGGCCGCATGATGAAATTTCTCAATTTAGAACTATCTCAATTTCGTCAAAAATACTCCCAAAAGTGCAAATTATTACTTTTATTGTCATGTCTAGTGTCAGCACATTGTTTTAGAATAATTTCCTAGTGGTCCAGAAACTTATATTTTGGGAAAAATCCATGACCGGCCGCCTCTTAAAATTTCTCAATTTAGAGCTATCTCAATTTTGTTAACAAAGCTGTCCCAGGAGTACAAATTATTACTTTCATGGTCATGTCTAGTGTCAGAACATTAAAAAGACTAATTTCCTAGTGATCCAGAAACGTTTATATTTTGGGAAAAATCCATGACCGGCCGCCTGTTGAAATTTCTCAATTTTGAGCTATCTCAAATTTGTCAACACAACTGTCCCAGGAGTGCAAATTATTACTTTTATGGTCATGTCTAGTGTCGGCACATTGGTTTAGACAAATTTCTTAGTGATCCAGAAACTTTTATATTTTGGGGAAAATCAATGATCGGTCGCCTTTTGAAAATTCTCAATTTTGAGCTATCTCAAATTTGTCAACAAAATTGCCACAGGAGTGCAAATTATTACTTTTATGGTCATGTCTAGTGTAAGCACATTGTTTTAGACTAATTTCCTAGTGATCCACAAACTTTTATATTTTGGGAAAAATCCATGACCGGCCGCGTGTTGAAATTTCTCAATTTTGAGCTATCTCAAATTTGTCAACACAACTGTCCCAGGAGTGCAAATTATTACTTTTATGGTCATGTCTAGTGTCAGCACATTGTTGTAGACTAATTTCCTAGTGATCCAGACACTTTTATATTTTGGGAAAAATCCATGAACGGCCGCTTGTTGAAATTTCTCAATTTAGAACTATCTCAATTTTGTCAACAAAACTGTCCCAAGAGTGCAAATTATTACTTTTATGGTCATGTCTAGTGTCAGCACATTGTTTTAGACTAATTTCCTAGTGATCCAGTAACTTATATTTTGGGAAAATTCCATGACCGGCCGCCTGTTGAAATTTCTCAATTTAGAGCTATCTCAATTTTGTTAACAAAGCTGTCCCAGGAGTACAAATTATTACTTTTATGGTCATGTCTCGTGTCAGAACATTAAATAGACTAATTTCCTAGTGATCCAGAAACTTTTATATTTTGGGAAAAATCCATTACCGGCCGCCTGTTGAAATTTCTCAATTTAGATCTATCTCAATTTTGTCAAAATAACTGTCCCAAGAGTGCAAATTATTACTTTTATGGTCATGTCTAGTGTCACCACATTGTTTTAGACTAATTTCCTAGTGATCCAGAAACTTATATTTTGGGAAAAATCCATTACCGGCCGCCTGTTTAAATTTCTCAATTTAGAGCTATCTCAATTTTGTTAACAAAACTGTCCCAGGTGTGAAAATTATTACTTTTATGATCACGTCTAGTGTCAGAACATTAAATAGACTAATTTCCTAGTGATCCAGAAACTTATATTTTGGGGAAAATCCATGACCATAAAAGTAATAATTTGCACTCCTGTGGCAATTTTGTTGACAAATTTGAGATAGCTCAAAATTGAGAATTTTCAAAAGGCGACCGATCATTGATTTTTTCCAAAATATAAAAGTTTCTGGATCACTAAGAAATTAGTCTAAAACAATGTGCCGACACTAGACATGACCATAAAAGTATTGATTTGCATTCCTGTGGCAATTTTGTTGACAAATTTGAGATAGCTCAATATTGAAAAATTTCAACAGGCGGCCGGTCATGGATTTTCCCCAAAATATAAATGTTTCTGGATCACTAAGAAATTAGTCTATTTAATGTTCTAACACTAGACATGATCATAAAAGTAATAATTTGCACTTCTGGGACAGTTTTGTTAACAAAATTGAGATAGCTCTAAATTGAGAAATTTCAACAGGCGGCCGGTCATGGAATTTTCCCAAAATATAAGTATCTGGATCACTAGGAAATTAGTCTAAAACAATGTGCTGACACTAGACATGATCATAAAAGTAATAATTTGCACTCCTGGGACAGTTTTGTTAACAAAATTGAGATAGCTCAAAATTGAGACATTTCAACAGGCGGCCTGTCATGAATTTGCACTACTGTGGCACTTTTGTTGACTTGACAAATCTGAGATAGCTCAAAATTGAGAAATTTCAACAGGCGTCCTGTCATGGATTTTCCCCAAAATATAAAAGTTTCTTGATCACTAGGAAATTAGTCTAAAACAATGTACTGACACTAGACATGACCATAAAAGTAATAATTTGCACTCATGGGACAATTTTGTTGACAAATTTGAGATAGCTGAAAATTGAGAATTTTCAAAAGGCGGCCGATCATTGATTTTTCCCAAAATATAAAAGTTTCTGGATCACTAGGAAATTAGTCTAAAACAATGTGCTTACACTAGACATGACCATAAAAGTAATAATTTGCACTCCTGTGGCAATATTGTTGACAAATTTGAGATAGCTCAATATTGAGAAATTTCAATAGGCGGCCGGTCATGGATTTTCCCCAAAATATAAGTTTCTGGATCACTAGGAAATTAGTCTATTTAATGTTCTGACACTAGACGTGATCATAAAAGTAATAATTTTCACACCTGGGACAGTTTTGTTAACAAAATTGAGATAGCTCTAAATTGAGAAATTTAAACAGGCGGCCGGTAATGGATTTTTCCCAAAATATAAGTTTCTGGATCACTAGGAAATTAGTCTAAAACAATGTGGTGACACTAGACATGACCATAAAAGTAATAATTTGCACTCTTGGGACAGTTATTTTGACAAAATTGAGATAGATCTAAATTGAGAAATTTCAACAGGCGGCCGGTAATGGATTTTTCCCAAAATATAAAAGTTTCTGGATCACTAGGAAATTAGTCTATTTAATGTTCTGACACGAGACATGACCATAAAAGTAATAATTTGTACTCCTGGGACAGCTTTGTTAACAAAATTGAGATAGCTCTAAATTGAGAAATTTCAACAGGCGGCCGGTCATGGAATTTTCCCAAAATATAAGTTACTGGATCACTAGGAAATTAGTCTAAAACAATGTGCTGACACTAGACATGACCATAAAAGTAATAATTTGCACTCTTGGGACAGTTTTGTTGACAAAATTGAGATAGTTCTAAATTGACAAATTTCAACAAGCGGCCGTTCATGGATTTTTCCCAAAATATAAAAGTGTCTGGATCACTAGGAAATTAGTCTAAAACAATGTGCTTACAATAGACATGACCATAAAAGTAATAATTTGCACTCTTGGGACAGTTGTGTTGACAAATTTGAGATAGCTCAAAATTGAGAAATTTCAACAGTCGGCCGGTCATGGATTTTTCCCAAAATATAAAAGTGTCTGGATCACTAGGAAATTAGTCTACAACAATGTGCTGACACTAGACATGACCATAAAAGTAATAATTTGCACTCCTGGGACAGTTGTGTTGACAAATTTGAGATAGCTCAAAATTGAGAAATTTCAACACGCGGCCGGTCATGGATTTTTCCCAAAATATAAAAGTTTGTGGATCACTAGGAAATTAGTCTAAAACAATGTGCTTACACTAGACATGACCATAAAAGTAATAATTTGCACTCCTGTGGCAATTTTGTTGACAAATTTGAGATAGCTCAAAATTGAGAATTTTCAAAAGGCGACCGATCATTGATTTTCCCCAAAATATAAAAGTTTCTGGATCACTAAGAAATTTGTCTAAACCAATGTGCCGACACTAGACATGACCATAAAAGTAATAATTTGCACTCCTGGGACAGTTGTGTTGACAAATTTGAGATAGCTCAAAATTGAGAAATTTCAACAGGCGGCCGGTCATGGATTTTTCCCAAAATATAAACGTTTCTGGATCACTAGGAAATTAGTCTTTTTAATGTTCTGACACTAGACATGACCATGAAAGTAATAATTTGTACTCCTGGGACAGCTTTGTTAACAAAATTGAGATAGCTCTAAATTGAGAAATTTTAAGAGGCGGCCGGTCATGGATTTTTCCCAAAATATAAGTTTCTGGACCACTAGGAAATTATTCTAAAACAATGTGCTGACACTAGACATGACAATAAAAGTAATAATTTGCACTTTTGGGAGTATTTTTGACGAAATTGAGATAGTTCTAAATTGAGAAATTTCATCATGCGGCCGGTCATGGATTTTTCCCAAAATATAAAAGTATTTGGATCACTAGGAAATTAGTCTAAAACAATGTGCCGACACTAGACATGACCATAAAAGTATTGATTTGCATTCCTGTGGCAATTTTGTTGACAAATTTGAGATAGCTCAATATTGAAAAATTTCAACAGGCGGCCGGTCATGGATTTTCCCCAAAATATAAATGTTTCTGGATCACTAAGAAATTAGTCTATTTAATGTTCTGACACTAGACATGATCATAAAAGTAATAATTTGCACTTCTGGGACAGTTTTGTTAACAAAATTGAGATAGCTCTAAATTGAGAAATTTCAACAGGCGGCCGGTCATGGAATTTTCCCAAAATATAAGTTTCTGGATCACTAGGAAATTAGTCTAAAACAATGTGCTGACACTAGACATGACCATAAAAGTAATAATTTGCACTCCTGTGGCAATTTTGTTGACAAATTTGAGATAGCTCAATATTGAGAAATTTCAACAGGCGGCCGGTCATGGATTTTTCCCAAAATATAAAAGTGTCTGGATCACTAGGAAATTAGTCTAAAACAATGTGCTTACAATAGACATGACCATAAAAGTAATAATTTGCACTCTTGGGACAGTTATTTTGACAAAATTGAGATAGATCTAAATTGAGAAATTTCAACAGGCGGCCGGTAATGGATTTTTCCCAAAATATAAAAGTTTCTGGATCACTAGGAAATTAGTCTATTTAATGTTCTGACACGAGACATGACCATAAAAGTAATAATTTGTACTCCTGGGACAGCTTTGTTAACAAAATTGAGATAGCTCTAAATTGAGAAATTTCAACAGGCGGCCGGTCATGGAATTTTCCCAAAATATAAGTTACTGGATCACTAGGAAATTAGTCTAAAACAATGTGCTGACACTAGACATGACCATAAAAGTAATAATTTGCACTCTTGGGACAGTTTTGTTGACAAAATTGAGATAGTTCTAAATTGAGAAATTTCAACAAGCGGCCGTTCATGGATTTTTCCCAAAATATAAAAGTGTCTGGATCACTAGGAAATTAGTCTAAAACAATGTGCTTACAATAGACATGACCATAAAAGTAATAATTTGCACTCTTGGGACAGTTGTGTTGACAAATTTGAGATAGCTCAAAATTGAGAAATTTCAACACGCGGCCGGTCATGGATTTTTCCCAAAATATAAAAGTTTGTGGATCACTAGGAAATTAGTCTAAAATAATGTGCTTACACTAGACATGACCATAAAAGTAATAATTTGCACTCCTGTGGCAATTTTGTTGACAAATTTGAGATAGCTCAAAATTGAGAATTTTCAAAAGGCGACCGATCATTGATTTTCCCCAAAATATAAAAGTTTCTGGATCACTAAGAAATTTGTCTAAACCAATGTGCCGACACTAGACATGACCATAAAAGTAATAATTTGCACTCCTGGGACAGTTGTGTTGACAAATTTGAGATAGCTCAAAATTGAGAAATTTCAACAGGCGGCCGGTCATGGATTTTTCCCAAAATATAAACGTTTCTGGATCACTAGGAAATTAGTCTTTTTAATGTTCTGACACTAGACATGACCATGAAAGTAATAATTTGTACTCCTGGGACAGCTTTGTTAACAAAATTGAGATAGCTCTAAATTGAGAAATTTTAAGAGGCGGCCGGTCATGGATTTTTCCCAAAATATAAGTTTCTGGACCACTAGGAAATTATTCTAAAACAATGTGCTGACACTAGACATGACAATAAAAGTAATAATTTGCACTTTTGGGAGTATTTTTGACGAAATTGAGATAGTTCTAAATTGAGAAATTTCATCATGCGGCCGGTCATGGATTTTTCCCAAAATATAAAAGTATTTGGATCACTAGGAAATTAGTCTAAAACAATGTGCCGACACTAGACATGACCATAAAAGTATTGATTTGCATTCCTGTGGCAATTTTGTTGACAAATTTGAGATAGCTCAATATTGAAAAATTTCAACAGGCGGCCGGTCATGGATTTTCCCCAAAATATAAATGTTTCTGGATCACTAAGAAATTAGTCTATTTAATGTTCTGACACTAGACATGATCATAAAAGTAATAATTTGCACTTCTGGGACAGTTTTGTTAACAAAATTGAGATAGCTCTAAATTGAGAAATTTCAACAGGCGGCCGGTCATGGAATTTTCCCAAAATATAAGTTTCTGGATCACTAGGAAATTAGTCTAAAACAATGTGCTGACACTAGACATGACCATAAAAGTAATAATTTGCACTCCTGTGGCAATTTTGTTGACAAATTTGAGATAGCTCAATATTGAGAAATTTCAACAGGCGGCCGGTCATGGATTTTTCCCAAAATATAAAAGTGTCTGGATCACTAGGAAATTAGTCTAAAACAATGTGCTTACAATAGACATGACCATAAAAGTAATAATTTGCACTCTTGGGACAGTTATTTTGACAAAATTGAGATAGATCTAAATTGAGAAATTTCAACAGGCGGCCGGTAATGGATTTTTCCCAAAATATAAAAGTTTCTGGATCACTAGGAAATTAGTCTATTTAATGTTCTGACACGAGACATGACCATAAAAGTAATAATTTGTACTCCTGGGACAGCTTTGTTAACAAAATTGAGATAGCTCTAAATTGAGAAATTTCAACAGGCGGCCGGTCATGGAATTTTCCCAAAATATAAGTTACTGGATCACTAGGAAATTAGTCTAAAACAATGTGCTGACACTAGACATGACCATAAAAGTAATAATTTGCACTCTTGGGACAGTTTTGTTGACAAAATTGAGATAGTTCTAAATTGAGAAATTTCAACAAGCGGCCGTTCATGGATTTTTCCCAAAATATAAAAGTGTCTGGATCACTAGGAAATTAGTCTAAAACAATGTGCTTACAATAGACATGACCATAAAAGTAATAATTTGCACTCTTGGGACAGTTGTGTTGACAAATTTGAGATAGCTCAAAATTGAGAAATTTCAACAGGCGGCCGGTCATGGATTTTTCCCAAAATATAAAAGTGTCTGGATCACTAGGAAATTAGTCTACAACAATGTGCTTACACTAGACATGACCATAAAAGTAATAATTTGCACTCCTGTGGCAATTTTGTTGACAAATTTGAGATAGCTCAAAATTGAGAATTTTCAAAAGGCGACCGATCATTGATTTTCCCCAAAATATAAAAGTTTCTGGATCACTAAGAAATTTGTCTAAACCAATGTGCCGACACTAGACATGACCATAAAAGTAATAATTTGCACTCCTGGGACAGTTGTGTTGACAAATTTGAGATAGCTCAAAATTGAGAAATTTCAATAGGCGGCCGGTCATGGATTTTTCCCAAAATATAAACGTTTCTGGATCACTAGGAAATTAGTCTTTTTAATGTTCTGACACTAGACATGACCATGAAAGTAATAATTTGTACTCCTGGGACAGCTTTGTTAACAAAATTGAGATAGCTCTAAATTGAGAAATTTCAACAGGCGGCCGGTCATGGATTTTTCCCAAAATATAAACGTTTCTGGATCACTAGGAAATTAGTCTTTTTAATGTTCTGACACTAGACATGACCATGAAAGTAATAATTTGTACTCCTGGGACAGCTTTGTTAACAAAATTGAGATAGCTCTAAATTGAGAAATTTTAAGAGGCGGCCGGTCATGGATTTTTCCCAAAATATAAGTTTCTGGACCACTAGGAAATTATTCTAAAACAATGTGCTGACACTAGACATGACAATAAAAGTAATAATTTGCACTTTTGGGAGTATTTTTGACGAAATTGAGATAGTTCTAAATTGAGAAATTTCATCATGCGGCCGGTCATGGATTTTTCCCAAAATATAAAAGTATTTATATCACTAGGAAATTAGTCTAAAACAATGTGCCGACACTAGACATGACCATAAAAGTATTGATTTGCATTCCTGTGGCAATTTTGTTGACAAATTTGAGATAGCTCAATATTGAAAAATTTCAACAGGCGGCCGGTCATGGATTTTCCCAAAAATATAAATGTTTCTGGATCACTAAGAAATTAGTCTATTTAATGTTCTGACACTAGACATGATCATAAAAGTAATAATTTGCACTTCTGGGACAGTTTTGTTAACAAAATTGAGATAGCTCTAAATTGAGAAATTTCAACAGGCGGCCGGTCATGGAATTTTCCCAAAATATAAGTTTCTGGATCACTAGGAAATTAGTCTAAAACAATGTGCTGACACTAGACATGACCATAAAAGTAATAATTTGCACCCCTGTGGCAATTTTGTTGACAAATTTGAGATAGCTCAATATTGAGAAATTTCAACAGGCGGCCGGTCATGGATTTCCCCCAAAATATAAATGTTTCTGGATCACTAGGAAATTAGTCTATTTAATGTTCTGACACTAGACATGATCATAAAAGTAATAATTTGCACTCCTGGGACAGTTTTGTTAACTAAATTGAGATAGCTCAAAATTGAGACATTTCAACAGGCGGCCTGACATGAATTTGCACTACTGTGGCACTTTTGTTGACTTGACAAATCTGAGATAGCTCAAAATTGAGAAATTTCAACAGGCGGCCTGTCATGGATTTTCCCCAAAATATAAAAGTTTCTTGATCACTAGGAAATTAGTCTAAAACAATGTACTGACACTAGACATGACCATAAAAGTAATAATTTGCACTCATGGGACAATTTTGTTGACAAATTTGAGATAGCTGAAAATTGAGAATTTTCAAAAGGCAGCCGATCATTGATTTTTCCCAAAATATAAAAGTTTCTGGATCACTAGGAAATTAGTCTAAAACAATGTGCTTACACTAGACATGACCATAAAAGTAATAATTTGCACTCCTGTGGCAATATTGTTGACAAATTTGAGATAGCTCAATATTGAGAAATTTCAATAGGCGGCCGGTCATGGATTTTCCCCAAAATATAAATGTTTCTGGATCACTAGGAAATTAGTCTATTTAATGTTCTGACACTAGACATGATCATAAAAGTAATAATTTTCACACCTGGGACAGTTTTGTTAACAAAATTGAGATAGCTCTAAATTGAGACATTTCAACAGGCGGCCTGTCATGAATTTGCACTACTGTGGCACTTTTGTTGACTTGACAAATTTGAGATAGCTCAAAATTGAGAATTTTCAAAAGGCGGCCGATCATTGATTTTTCCCAAAATATAAAAGTTTCTGGATCACTAGGAAATTAGTCTATTTAATGTTCTGACACTAGACATGATCATAAAAGTAATAATTTGCACTCCTGGGACAGTTTTGTTAACACAATTGAGATAGCTCAAAATTGAGACATTTCAACAGGCGGCCTGTCATGAATTTGCACTACTGTGGCACTTTTGTTGACTTGACAAATCTGAGATAGCTCAAAATTGAGAAATTTCAACAGGCGGCCTGTCATGGATTTTCCCCAAAATATAAAAGTTTCTGGATCACTAGGAAATTAGTCTATTTAATGTTCTGACACTAGACATGATCATAAAAGTAATAATTTGCACTCCTGGGACAGTTTTGTTAACACAATTGAGATAGCTCAAAATTGAGACATTTCAACAGGCGGCCTGTCATGAATTTGCACTACTGTGGCACTTTTGTTGACTTGACAAATTTGAGATAGCTCAAAATTGAGAATTTTCAAAAGGCGGCCGATCATTGATTTTTCCCAAAATATAAAAGTTTCTGGATCACTAGGAAATTAGTCTATTTAATGTTCTGACAGTAGACATGACCATAAAAGTAATAATTTGTACTCCTGGGACAGCTTTGTTAACAAAATTGAGATAGCTCTAAATTGAGAAATTTTAAGAGGCGGCCGGTCATGGATTTTTCCCAAAATATAAGTTTCTGGACCACTAGGAAATTATTCTAAAACAATGTGCTGACACTAGACATGACAATAAAAGTAATAATTTGCACTTTTGGGAGTATTTTTGACAAAATTGAGATAGTTCTAAATTGAGAAATTTCAACACGCGGCCGGTCATGGATTTTTCCCAAAATATAAAAGTTTTTGGATCACTAGGAAATTAGTCTAAAACAATGTGCCGACACTAGACATGACCATAAAAGTAATAATTTGCACTCCTGTGGCAATTTTGTTGACAAATTTGAGATAGCTCAATATTGAGAAATTTCAACAGGTGGCCGGTCATGGATTATTCCCAAAATATAAAAGTTTCTGGATCACTAAGAAATTAGTCTATTTAATGTTCTGACACTAGACATGACCATGAAAGTAATAATTTGTACTCCTGGGACAGCTTTGTTAACAAAATTGAGATAGCTCTAAATTGAGAAATTTTAAGAGGCGGCCGGTCATGGATTTTTCCCAAAATATAAGTTTCTGGACCACTAGGAAATTATTCTAAAACAATGTGCTGACACTAGACATGACAATAAAAGTAATAATTTGCACTTTGGGGAGTATTTTTGACAAAATTGAGATAGTTCTAAATTGAGAAATTTCATCACGCGGCCGGTCATGGATTTTTCCCAAAATATAAAAGTATTTGGATCACTAGGAAATTAGTCTAAAACAATGTGCTTACACTAGACATGACCATAAAAGTAATAATTTGCACTCCTGTGGCAATATTGTTGACAAATTTGAGATAGCTCAATATTGAGAAATTTCAATAGGCGGCCGGTCATGGATTTTCCCCAAAATATAAATGTTTCTGGATCACTAGGAAATTAGTCTATTTAATGTTCTGACACTAGACATGATCATAAAAGTAATAATTTTCACACCTGGGACAGTTTTGTTAACAAAATTGAGATAGCTCAAAATTGAGACATTTCAACAGGCGGCCTGTCATGAATTTGCACTACTGTGGCACTTTTGTTGACTTGACAAATCTGAGATAGCTCAAAATTGAGAAATTTCAACAGGCGGCCTGTCATGGATTTTCCCCAAAATATAAAAGTTTCTGGATCACTAGGAAATTAGTCTATTTAATGTTCTGACACTAGACATGATCATAAAAGTAATAATTTGCACTCCTGGGACAGTTTTGTTAACACAATTGAGATAGCTCAAAATTGAGACATTTCAACAGGCGGCCTGTCATGAATTTGCACTACTGTGGCACTTTTGTTGACTTGACAAATTTGAGATAGCTCAAAATTGAGAATTTTCAAAAGGCGGCCGATCATTGATTTTTCCCAAAATATAAAAGTTTCTGGATCACTAGGAAATTAGTCTATTTAATGTTCTGACAGTAGACATGACCATAAAAGTAATAATTTGTACTCCTGGGACAGCTTTGTTAACAAAATTGAGATAGCTCTAAATTGAGAAATTTTAAGAGGCGGCCGGTCATGGATTTTTCCCAAAATATAAGTTTCTGGACCACTAGGAAATTATTCTAAAACAATGTGCTGACACTAGACATGACAATAAAAGTAATAATTTGCACTTTTGGGAGTATTTTTGACAAAATTGAGATAGTTCTAAATTGAGAAATTTCAACACGCGGCCGGTCATGGATTTTTCCCAAAATATAAAAGTTTTTGGATCACTAGGAAATTAGTCTAAAACAATGTGCCGACACTAGACATGACCATAAAAGTAATAATTTGCACTCCTGTGGCAATTTTGTTGACAAATTTGAGATAGCTCAATATTGAGAAATTTCAACAGGTGGCCGGTCATGGATTATTCCCAAAATATAAAAGTTTCTGGATCACTAAGAAATTAGTCTATTTAATGTTCTGACACTAGACATGACCATGAAAGTAATAATTTGTACTCCTGGGACAGCTTTGTTAACAAAATTGAGATAGCTCTAAATTGAGAAATTTTAAGAGGCGGCCGGTCATGGATTTTTCCCAAAATATAAGTTTCTGGACCACTAGGAAATTATTCTAAAACAATGTGCTGACACTAGACATGACAATAAAAGTAATAATTTGCACTTTGGGGAGTATTTTTGACAAAATTGAGATAGTTCTAAATTGAGAAATTTCATCACGCGGCCGGTCATGGATTTTTCCCAAAATATAAAAGTATTTGGATCACTAGGAAATTAGTCTAAAACAATGTGCTTACACTAGACATGACCATAAAAGTAATAATTTGCACTCCTGTGGCAATATTGTTGACAAATTTGAGATAGCTCAATATTGAGAAATTTCAATAGGCGGCCGGTCATGGATTTTCCCCAAAATATAAATGTTTCTGGATCACTAGGAAATTAGTCTATTTAATGTTCTGACACTAGACATGATCATAAAAGTAATAATTTTCACACCTGGGACAGTTTTGTTAACAAAATTGAGATAGCTCAAAATTGAGACATTTCAACAGGCGGCCTGTCATGAATTTGCACTACTGTGGCACTTTTGTTGACTTGACAAATCTGAGATAGCTCAAAATTGAGAAATTTCAATAGGCGGCCGGTCATGGATTTTCCCCAAAATATAAATGTTTCTGGATCACTAGGAAATTAGTCTATTTAATGTTCTGACACTAGACATGATCATAAAAGTAATAATTTTCACACCTGGGACAGTTTTGTTAACAAAATTGAGATAGCTCTAAATTGAGAAATTTCAACAGGCGGCCGATCATGGAATTTTCCCAAAATATAAGTTTCTGGATCACTAGGAAATTAGTCTAAAACAATGTGGTGACACTAGACATGACCATAAAAGTAATAATTTGCACTCTTGGGACAGTTATTTTGACAAAATTGAGATAGATCTAAATTGAGAAATTTCAACAGGCGGCCGGTAATGGATTTTTCCCAAAATATAAAAGTTTCTGGATCACTAGGAAATTAGTCTATTTAATGTTCTGACACGAGACATGACCATAAAAGTAATAATTTGTACTCCTGGGACAGCTTTGTTAACAAAATTGAGATAGCTCTAAATTGAGAAATTTCAACAGGCGGCCGGTCATGGAATTTTCCCAAAATATAAGTTACTGGATCACTAGGAAATTAGTCTAAAACAATGTGCTGACACTAGACATGACCATAAAAGTAATAATTTGCACTCTTGGGACAGTTTTGTTGACAAAATTGAGATAGTTCTAAATTGAGAAATTTCAACAAGCGGCCGTTCATGGATTTTTCCCAAAATATAAAAGTTTTTGGATCACTAGGAAATTAGTCTAAAACAATGTGCTTACAATAGACATGACCATAAAAGTAATAATTTGCACTCTTGGGACAGTTTTGTTGACAAAATTGAGATAGCTCTAAATTGAGAAGTTTCAACAGGCGGCCGGTCATGGATTTTTCCCAAAATATAAAAGTGTCTGGATCACTAGGAAATTAGTCTACAACAATGTGCTTACACTAGACATGACCATAAAAGTAATAATTTGCACTCCTGTGGCAATTTTGTTGACAAATTTGAGATAGCTCAAAATTGAGAATTTTCAAAAGGCGACCGATCATTGATTTTTTCCAAAATATAAAAGTTTCTGGATCACTAAGAAATTAGTCTAAAACAATGTGCCGACACTAGACATGACCATAAAAGTATTGATTTGCATTCCTGTGGCAATTTTGTTGACAAATTTGAGATAGCTCAATATTGAAAAATTTCAACAGGCGGCCGGTCATGGATTTTCCCCAAAATATAAATGTTTCTGGATCACTAAGAAATTAGTCTATTTAATGTTCTGACACTAGACATGATCATAAAAGTAATAATTTGCACTTCTGGGACAGTTTTGTTAACAAAATTGAGATAGCTCTAAATTGAGAAATTTCAACAGGCGGCCGGTCATGGAATTTTCCCAAAATATAAGTTTCTGGATCACTAGGAAATTAGTCTATAACAATGTGCTGACACTAGACATGACCATAAAAGTAATAATTTGCACTCCTGTGGCAATTTTGTTGACAAATTTGAGATAGCTCAATATTGAGAAATTTCAACAGGCGGCCGGTCATGGATTTCCCCCAAAATATAAATGTTTCTGGATCACTAGGAAATTAGTCTATTTAATGTTCTGACACTAGACATGATCATAAAAGTAATAATTTGCACTCCTGGGACAGTTTTGTTAACAAAATTGAGATAGCTCAAAATTGAGACATTTCAACAGGCGGCCTGTCATGAATTTGCACTACTGTGGCACTTTTGTTGACTTGACAAATCTGAGATAGCTCAAAATTGAGAAATTTCAACAGGCGTCCTGTCATGGATTTTCCCCAAAATATAAAAGTTTCTTGATCACTAGGAAATTAGTCTAAAACAATGTACTGACACTAGACATGACCATAAAAGTAATAATTTGCACTCATGGGACAATTTTGTTGACAAATTTGAGATAGCTGAAAATTGAGAATTTTCAAAAGGCGGCCGATCATTGATTTTTCCCAAAATATAAAAGTTTCTGGATCACTAGGAAATTAGTCTAAAACAATGTGCTTACACTAGACATGACCATAAAAGTAATAATTTGCACTCCTGTGGCAATATTGTTGACAAATTTGAGATAGCTCAATATTGAGAAATTTCAATAGGCGGCCGGTCATGGATTTTCCCCAAAATATAAGTTTCTGGATCACTAGGAAATTAGTCTATTTAATGTTCTGACACTAGACGTGATCATAAAAGTAATAATTTTCACACCTGGGACAGTTTTGTTAACAAAATTGAGATAGCTCTAAATTGAGAAATTTAAACAGGCGGCCGGTAATGGATTTTTCCCAAAATATAAGTTTCTGGATCACTAGGAAATTAGTCTAAAACAATGTGGTGACACTAGACATGACCATAAAAGTAATAATTTGCACTCTTGGGACAGTTATTTTGACAAAA
Source organism: Cepaea hortensis (assembly GCA_963921405.1). Lineage (NCBI taxonomy): Eukaryota > Metazoa > Mollusca > Gastropoda > Stylommatophora > Helicidae > Cepaea > Cepaea hortensis. The sequence goes on from OY992887.1 coordinate 65,963,150, forward strand.
TTGAGATAGATCTAAATTGAGAAATTTCAACAGGCGGCCGGTAATGGATTTTTCCCAAAATATAAAAGTTTCTGGATCACTAGGAAATTAGTCTATTTAATGTTCTGACACGAGACATGACCATAAAAGTAATAATTTGTACTCCTGGGACAGCTTTGTTAACAAAATTGAGATAGCTCTAAATTGAGAAATTTCAACAGGCGGCCGGTCATGGAATTTTCCCAAAATATAAGTTACTGGATCACTAGGAAATTAGTCTAAAACAATGTGCTGACACTAGACATGACCATAAAAGTAATAATTTGCACTCTTGGGACAGTTTTGTTGACAAAATTGAGATAGTTCTAAATTGAGAAATCTCAACAAGCGGCCGTTCATGGATTTTTCCCAAAATATAAAAGTGTCTGGATCACTAGGAAATTAGTCTAAAACAATGTGCTTACAATAGACATGACCATAAAAGTAATAATTTGCACTCTTGGGACAGTTGTGTTGACAAATTTGAGATAGCTCAAAATTGAGAAATTTCAACAGTCGGCCGGTCATGGATTTTTCCCAAAATATAAAAGTGTCTGGATCACTAGGAAATTAGTCTACAACAATGTGCTGACACTAGACATGACCATAAAAGTAATAATTTGCACTCCTGGGACAGTTGTGTTGACAAATTTGAGATAGCTCAAAATTGAGAAATTTCAACACGCGGCTGGTCATGGATTTTTCCCAAAATATAAAAGTTTGTGGATCACTAGGAAATTAGTCTAAAACAATGTGCTTACACTAGACATGACCATAAAAGTAATAATTTGCACTCCTGTGGCAATTTTGTTGACAAATTTGAGATAGCTCAAAATTGAGAATTTTCAAAAGGCGACCGATCATTGATTTTCCCCAAAATATAAAAGTTTCTGGATCACTAAGAAATTTGTCTAAACCAATGTGCCGACACTAGACATGACCATAAAAGTAATAATTTGCACTCCTGGGACAGTTGTGTTGACAAATTTGAGATAGCTCAAAATTGAGAAATTTCAACAGGCGGCCGGTCATGGATTTTTCCCAAAATATAAACGTTTCTGGATCACTAGGAAATTAGTCTTTTTAATGTTCTGACACTAGACATGACCATGAAAGTAATAATTTGTACTCCTGGGACAGCTTTGTTAACAAAATTGAGATAGCTCTAAATTGAGAAATTTTAAGAGGCGGCCAGTCATGGATTTTTCCCAAAATATAAGTTTCTGGACCACTAGGAAATTATTCTAAAACAATGTGCTGACACTAGACATGACAATAAAAGTAATAATTTGCACTTTTGGGAGTATTTTTGACGAAATTGAGATAGTTCTAAATTGAGAAATTTCATCATGCGGCCGGTCATGGATTTTTCCCAAAATATAAAAGTATTTGGATCACTAGGAAATTAGTCTAAAACAATGTGCCGACACTAGACATGACCATAAAAGTATTGATTTGCATTCCTGTGGCAATTTTGTTGACAAATTTGAGATAGCTCAAAATTGAGAAATTTCAACAGGCGGCCGGTCATGGAATTTTCCCAAAATATAAGTTACTGGATCACTAGGAAATTAGTCTAAAACAATGTGCTGACACTAGACATGACCATAAAAGTAATAATTTGCACTCTTGGGACAGTTTTGTTGACAAAATTGAGATAGTTCTAAATTGAGAAATTTCAACAAGCGGCCGTTCATGGATTTTTCCCAAAATATAAAAGTTTTTGGATCACTAGGAAATTAGTCTAAAACAATGTGCTTACAATAGACATGACCATAAAAGTAATAATTTGCACTCTTGGGACAGTTTTGTTGACAAAATTGAGATAGCTCTAAATTGAGAAGTTTCAACAGGCGGCCGGTCATGGATTTTTCCCAAAATATAAAAGTGTCTGGATCACTAGGAAATTAGTCTACAACAATGTGCTGACACTAGACATGACCATAAAAGTAATAATTTGCACTCCTGGGACAGTTGTGTTGACAAATTTGAGATAGCTCAAAATTGAGAAATTTCAACACGCGGCCGGTCATGGATTTTTCCCAAAATATAAAAGTTTGTGGATCACTAGGAAATTAGTCTAAAACAATGTGCTTACACTAGACATGACCATAAAAGTAATAATTTGCACTCCTGTGGCAATTTTGTTGACAAATTTGAGATAGCTCAAAATTGAGAATTTTCAAAAGGCGACCGATCATTGATTTTTTCCAAAATATAAAAGTTTCTGGATCACTAAGAAATTAGTCTAAAACAATGTGCCGACACTAGACATGACCATAAAAGTATTGATTTGCATTCCTGTGGCAATTTTGTTGACAAATTTGAGATAGCTCAATATTGAAAAATTTCAACAGGCGGCCGGTCATGGATTTTCCCCAAAATATAAATGTTTCTGGATCACTAAGAAATTAGTCTATTTAATGTTCTGACACTAGACATGATCATAAAAGTAATAATTTGCACTTCTGGGACAGTTTTGTTAACAAAATTGAGATAGCTCTAAATTGAGAAATTTCAACAGGCGGCCGGTCATGGAATTTTCCCAAAATATAAGTTTCTGGATCACTAGGAAATTAGTCTATAACAATGTGCTGACACTAGACATGACCATAAAAGTAATAATTTGCACTCCTGTGGCAATTTTGTTGACAAATTTGAGATAGCTCAATATTGAGAAATTTCAACAGGCGGCCGGTCATGGATTTCCCCCAAAATATAAATGTTTCTGGATCACTAGGAAATTAGTCTATTTAATGTTCTGACACTAGACATGATCATAAAAGTAATAATTTGCACTCCTGGGACAGTTTTGTTAACAAAATTGAGATAGCTCAAAATTGAGACATTTCAACAGGCGGCCTGTCATGAATTTGCACTACTGTGGCACTTTTGTTGACTTGACAAATCTGAGATAGCTCAAAATTGAGAAATTTCAACAGGCGTCCTGTCATGGATTTTCCCCAAAATATAAAAGTTTCTTGATCACTAGGAAATTAGTCTAAAACAATGTACTGACACTAGACATGACCATAAAAGTAATAATTTGCACTCATGGGACAATTTTGTTGACAAATTTGAGATAGCTGAAAATTGAGAATTTTCAAAAGGCGGCCGATCATTGATTTTTCCCAAAATATAAAAGTTTCTGGATCACTAGGAAATTAGTCTAAAACAATGTGCTTACACTAGACATGACCATAAAAGTAATAATTTGCACTCCTGTGGCAATATTGTTGACAAATTTGAGATAGCTCAATATTGAGAAATTTCAATAGGCGGCCGGTCATGGATTTTCCCCAAAATATAAGTTTCTGGATCACTAGGAAATTAGTCTATTTAATGTTCTGACACTAGACGTGATCATAAAAGTAATAATTTTCACACCTGGGACAGTTTTGTTAACAAAATTGAGATAGCTCTAAATTGAGAAATTTAAACAGGCGGCCGGTAATGGATTTTTCCCAAAATATAAGTTTCTGGATCACTAGGAAATTAGTCTAAAACAATGTGGTGACACTAGACATGACCATAAAAGTAATAATTTGCACTCTTGGGACAGTTATTTTGACAAAATTGAGATAGATCTAAATTGAGAAATTTCAACAGGCGGCCGGTAATGGATTTTTCCCAAAATATAAAAGTTTCTGGATCACTAGGAAATTAGTCTATTTAATGTTCTGACACGAGACATGACCATAAAAGTAATAATTTGTACTCCTGGGACAGCTTTGTTAACAAAATTGAGATAGCTCTAAATTGAGAAATTTCAACAGGCGGCCGGTCATGGAATTTTCCCAAAATATAAGTTACTGGATCACTAGGAAATTAGTCTAAAACAATGTGCTGACACTAGACATGACCATAAAAGTAATAATTTGCACTCTTGGGACAGTTTTGTTGACAAAATTGAGATAGTTCTAAATTGAGAAATCTCAACAAGCGGCCGTTCATGGATTTTTCCCAAAATATAAAAGTGTCTGGATCACTAGGAAATTAGTCTAAAACAATGTGCTTACAATAGACATGACCATAAAAGTAATAATTTGCACTCTTGGGACAGTTGTGTTGACAAATTTGAGATAGCTCAAAATTGAGAAATTTCAACAGTCGGCCGGTCATGGATTTTTCCCAAAATATAAAAGTGTCTGGATCACTAGGAAATTAGTCTACAACAATGTGCTGACACTAGACATGACCATAAAAGTAATAATTTGCACTCCTGGGACAGTTGTGTTGACAAATTTGAGATAGCTCAAAATTGAGAAATTTCAACACGCGGCCGGTCATGGATTTTTCCCAAAATATAAAAGTTTGTGGATCACTAGGAAATTAGTCTAAAACAATGTGCTTACACTAGACATGACCATAAAAGTAATAATTTGCACTCCTGTGGCAATTTTGTTGACAAATTTGAGATAGCTCAAAATTGAGAATTTTCAAAAGGCGACCGATCATTGATTTTCCCCAAAATATAAAAGTTTCTGGATCACTAAGAAATTTGTCTAAACCAATGTGCCGACACTAGACATGACCATAAAAGTAATAATTTGCACTCCTGGGACAGTTGTGTTGACAAATTTGAGATAGCTCAAAATTGTGAAATTTCAACAGGCGGCCGGTCATGGATTTTTCCCAAAATATAAACGTTTCTGGATCACTAGGAAATTAGTCTTTTTAATGTTCTGACACTAGACATGACCATGAAAGTAATAATTTGTACTCCTGGGACAGCTTTGTTAACAAAATTGAGATAGCTCTAAATTGAGAAATTTTAAGAGGCGGCCAGTCATGGATTTTTCCCAAAATATAAGTTTCTGGACCACTAGGAAATTATTCTAAAACAATGTGCTGACACTAGACATGACAATAAAAGTAATAATTTGCACTTTTGGGAGTATTTTTGACGAAATTGAGATAGTTCTAAATTGAGAAATTTCATCATGCGGCCGGTCATGGATTTTTCCCAAAATATAAAAGTATTTGGATCACTAGGAAATTAGTCTAAAACAATGTGCCGACACTAGACATGACCATAAAAGTATTGATTTGCATTCCTGTGGCAATTTTGTTGACAAATTTGAGATAGCTCAATATTGAAAAATTTCAACAGGCGGCCGGTCATGGATTTTCCCCAAAATATAAATGTTTCTGGATCACTAAGAAATTAGTCTATTTAATGTTCTGACACTAGACATGATCATAAAAGTAATAATTTGCACTTCTGGGACAGTTTTGTTAACAAAATTGAGATAGCTCTAAATTGAGAAATTTCAACAGGCGGCCGGTCATGGAATTTTCCCAAAATATAAGTTTCTGGATCACTAGGAAATTAGTCTAAAACAATGTGCTTACAATAGACATGACCATAAAAGTAATAATTTGCACTCTTGGGACAGTTTTGTTAACTAAATTGAGATAGCTCAAAATTGAGACATTTCAACAGGCGGCCTGTCATGAATTTGCACTACTGTGGCACTTTTGTTGACTTGACAAATCTGAGATAGCTCAAAATTGAGAAATTTCAACAGGCGGCCTGTCATGGATTTTCCCCAAAATATAAAAGTTTCTTGATCACTAGGAAATTAGTCTAAAACAATGTACTGACACTAGACATGACCATAAAAGTAATAATTTGCACTCATGGGACAATTTTGTTGACAAATTTGAGATAGCTGAAAATTGAGAATTTTCAAAAGGCAGCCGATCATTGATTTTTCCCAAAATATAAAAGTTTCTGGATCACTAGGAAATTAGTCTAAAACAATGTGCTTACACTAGACATGACCATAAAAGTAATAATTTGCACTCCTGTGGCAATATTGTTGACAAATTTGAGATAGCTCAATATTGAGAAATTTCAATAGGCGGCCGGTCATGGATTTTCCCCAAAATATAAATGTTTCTGGATCACTAGGAAATTAGTCTATTTAATGTTCTGACACTAGACATGATCATAAAAGTAATAATTTTCACACCTGGGACAGTTTTGTTAACAAAATTGAGATAGCTCTAAATTGAGAAATTTCAACAAGCGGCCGTTCATGGATTTTTCCCAAAATATAAAAGTGTCTGGATCACTAGGAAATTAGTCTAAAACAATGTGCTTACAATAGACATGACCATAAAAGTAATAATTTGCACTCTTGGGACAGTTTTGTTGACAAAATTGAGATAGTTCTAAATTGAGAAATTTCAACAAGCGGCCGTTCATGGATTTTTCCCAAAATATAAAAGTGTCTGGATCACTAGGAAATTAGTCTAAAACAATGTGCTTACAATAGACATGACCATAAAAGTAATAATTTGCACTCTTGGGACAGTTGTGTTGACAAATTTGAGATAGCTCAAAATTGAGAAATTTCAACAGGCGGCCGGTCATGGATTTTTTCCCAAAATATAAAAGTGTCTGGATCACTAGGAAATTAGTCTACAACAATGTGCTGACACTAGACATGACCATAAAAGTAATAATTTGCACTCCTGGGACAGTTGTGTTGACAAATTTGAGATAGCTCAAAATTGAGAAATTTCAACACGCGGCCGGTCATGGATTTTTCCCAAAATATAAAAGTTTGTGGATCACTAGGAAATTAGTCTAAAACAATGTGCTTACACTAGACATGACCATAAAAGTAATAATTTGCACTCCTGTGGCAATTTTGTTGACAAATTTGAGATAGCTCAAAATTGAGAATTTTCAAAAGGCGACCGATCATTGATTTTCCCCAAAATATAAAAGTTTCTGGATCACTAAGAAATTTGTCTAAACCAATGTGCCGACACTAGACATGACCATAAAAGTAATAATTTGCACTCCTGGGACAGTTGTGTTGACAAATTTGAGATAGCTCAAAATTGAGAAATTTCAACAGGCGGCCGGTCATGGATTTTTCCCAAAATATAAACGTTTCTGGATCACTAGGAAATTAGTCTTTTTAATGTTCTGACACTAGACATGACCATGAAAGTAATAATTTGTACTCCTGGGACAGCTTTGTTAACAAAATTGAGATAGCTCTAAATTGAGAAATTTTAAGAGGCGGCCGGTCATGGATTTTTCCCAAAATATAAGTTTCTGGACCACTAGGAAATTATTCTAAAACAATGTGCTGACACTAGACATGACAATAAAAGTAATAATTTGCACTTTTGGGAGTATTTTTGACGAAATTGAGATAGTTCTAAATTGAGAAATTTCATCATGCGGCCGGTCATGGATTTTTCCCAAAATATAAAAGTATTTGGATCACTAGGAAATTAGTCTAAAACAATGTGCCGACACTAGACATGACCATAAAAGTATTGATTTGCATTCCTGTGGCAATTTTGTTGACAAATTTGAGATAGCTCAATATTGAAAAATTTCAACAGGCGGCCGGTCATGGATTTTCCCCAAAATATAAATGTTTCTGGATCACTAAGAAATTAGTCTATTTAATGTTCTGACACTAGACATGATCATAAAAGTAATAATTTGCACTTCTGGGACAGTTTTGTTAACAAAATTGAGATAGCTCTAAATTGAGAAATTTCAACAGGCGGCCGGTCATGGAATTTTCCCAAAATATAAGTTTCTGGATCACTAGGAAATTAGTCTATAACAATGTGCTGACACTAGACATGACCATAAAAGTAATAATTTGCACTCCTGTGGCAATTTTGTTGACAAATTTGAGATAGCTCAATATTGAGAAATTTCAACAGGCGGCCGGTCATGGATTTCCCCCAAAATATAAATGTTTCTGGATCACTAGGAAATTAGTCTATTTAATGTTCTGACACTAGACATGATCATAAAAGTAATAATTTGCACTCCTGGGACAGTTTTGTTAACAAAATTGAGATAGCTCAAAATTGAGACATTTCAACAGGCGGCCTGTCATGAATTTGCACTACTGTGGCACTTTTGTTGACTTGACAAATCTGAGATAGCTCAAAATTGAGAAATTTCAACAGGCGTCCTGTCATGGATTTTCCCCAAAATATAAAAGTTTCTTGATCACTAGGAAATTAGTCTAAAACAATGTACTGACACTAGACATGACCATAAAAGTAATAATTTGCACTCATGGGACAATTTTGTTGACAAATTTGAGATAGCTGAAAATTGAGAATTTTCAAAAGGCGGCCGATCATTGATTTTTCCCAAAATATAAAAGTTTCTGGATCACTAGGAAATTAGTCTAAAACAATGTGCTTACACTAGACATGACCATAAAAGTAATAATTTGCACTCCTGTGGCAATATTGTTGACAAATTTGAGATAGCTCAATATTGAGAAATTTCAATAGGCGGCCGGTCATGGATTTTCCCCAAAATATAAGTTTCTGGATCACTAGGAAATTAGTCTATTTAATGTTCTGACACTAGACGTGATCATAAAAGTAATAATTTTCACACCTGGGACAGTTTTGTTAACAAAATTGAGATAGCTCTAAATTGAGAAATTTAAACAGGCGGCCGGTAATGGATTTTTCCCAAAATATAAGTTTCTGGATCACTAGGAAATTAGTCTAAAACAATGTGGTGACACTAGACATGACCATAAAAGTAATAATTTGCACTCTTGGGACAGTTATTTTGACAAAATTGAGATAGATCTAAATTGAGAAATTTCAACAGGCGGCCGGTAATGGATTTTTCCCAAAATATAAAAGTTTCTGGATCACTAGGAAATTAGTCTATTTAATGTTCTGACACGAGACATGACCATAAAAGTAATAATTTGTACTCCTGGGACAGCTTTGTTAACAAAATTGAGATAGCTCTAAATTGAGAAATTTCAACAGGCGGCCGGTCATGGAATTTTCCCAAAATATAAGTTACTGGATCACTAGGAAATTAGTCTAAAACAATGTGCTGACACTAGACATGACCATAAAAGTAATAATTTGCACTCTTGGGACAGTTTTGTTGACAAAATTGAGATAGTTCTAAATTGAGAAATCTCAACAAGCGGCCGTTCATGGATTTTTCCCAAAATATAAAAGTGTCTGGATCACTAGGAAATTAGTCTAAAACAATGTGCTTACAATAGACATGACCATAAAAGTAATAATTTGCACTCTTGGGACAGTTGTGTTGACAAATTTGAGATAGCTCAAAATTGAGAAATTTCAACAGTCGGCCGGTCATGGATTTTTCCCAAAATATAAAAGTGTCTGGATCACTAGGAAATTAGTCTACAACAATGTGCTGACACTAGACATGACCATAAAAGTAATAATTTGCACTCCTGGGACAGTTGTGTTGACAAATTTGAGATAGCTCAAAATTGAGAAATTTCAACACGCGGCCGGTCATGGATTTTTCCCAAAATATAAAAGTTTGTGGATCACTAGGAAATTAGTCTAAAACAATGTGCTTACACTAGACATGACCATAAAAGTAATAATTTGCACTCCTGTGGCAATTTTGTTGACAAATTTGAGATAGCTCAAAATTGAGAATTTTCAAAAGGCGACCGATCATTGATTTTCCCCAAAATATAAAAGTTTCTGGATCACTAAGAAATTTGTCTAAACCAATGTGCCGACACTAGACATGACCATAAAAGTAATAATTTGCACTCCTGGGACAGTTGTGTTGACAAATTTGAGATAGCTCAAAATTGAGAAATTTCAACAGGCGGCCGGTCATGGATTTTTCCCAAAATATAAACGTTTCTGGATCACTAGGAAATTAGTCTTTTTAATGTTCTGACACTAGACATGACCATGAAAGTAATAATTTGTACTCCTGGGACAGCTTTGTTAACAAAATTGAGATAGCTCTAAATTGAGAAATTTTAAGAGGCGGCCAGTCATGGATTTTTCCCAAAATATAAGTTTCTGGACCACTAGGAAATTATTCTAAAACAATGTGCTGACACTAGACATGACAATAAAAGTAATAATTTGCACTTTTGGGAGTATTTTTGACGAAATTGAGATAGTTCTAAATTGAGAAATTTCATCATGCGGCCGGTCATGGATTTTTCCCAAAATATAAAAGTATTTGGATCACTAGGAAATTAGTCTAAAACAATGTGCCGACACTAGACATGACCATAAAAGTATTGATTTGCATTCCTGTGGCAATTTTGTTGACAAATTTGAGATAGCTCAATATTGAAAAATTTCAACAGGCGGCCGGTCATGGATTTTCCCCAAAATATAAATGTTCCTGGATCACTAAGAAATTAGTCTATTTAATGTTCTGACACTAGACATGATCATAAAAGTAATAATTTGCACTTCTGGGACAGTTTTGTTAACAAAATTGAGATAGCTCTAAATTGAGAAATTTCAACAGGCGGCCGGTCATGGAATTTTCCCAAAATATAAGTTTCTGGATCACTAGGAAATTAGTCTAAAACAATGTGCTTACAATAGACATGACCATAAAAGTAATAATTTGCACTCTTGGGACAGTTTTGTTAACTAAATTGAGATAGCTCAAAATTGAGACATTTCAACAGGCGGCCTGTCATGAATTTGCACTACTGTGGCACTTTTGTTGACTTGACAAATCTGAGATAGCTCAAAATTGAGAAATTTCAACAGGCGGCCTGTCATGGATTTTCCCCAAAATATAAAAGTTTCTTGATCACTAGGAAATTAGTCTAAAACAATGTACTGACACTAGACATGACCATAAAAGTAATAATTTGCACTCATGGGACAATTTTGTTGACAAATTTGAGATAGCTGAAAATTGAGAATTTTCAAAAGGCAGCCGATCATTGATTTTTCCCAAAATATAAAAGTTTCTGGATCACTAGGAAATTAGTCTAAAACAATGTGCTTACACTAGACATGACCATAAAAGTAATAATTTGCACTCCTGTGGCAATATTGTTGACAAATTTGAGATAGCTCAATATTGAGAAATTTCAATAGGCGGCCGGTCATGGATTTTCCCCAAAATATAAATGTTTCTGGATCACTAGGAAATTAGTCTATTTAATGTTCTGACACTAGACATGATCATAAAAGTAATAATTTTCACACCTGGGACAGTTTTGTTAACAAAATTGAGATAGCTCTAAATTGAGAAATTTCAACAAGCGGCCGTTCATGGATTTTTCCCAAAATATAAAAGTGTCTGGATCACTAGGAAATTAGTCTAAAACAATGTGCTTACAATAGACATGACCATAAAAGTAATAATTTGCACTCTTGGGACAGTTTTGTTGACAAAATTGAGATAGTTCTAAATTGAGAAATTTCAACAAGCGGCCGTTCATGGATTTTTCCCAAAATATAAAAGTGTCTGGATCACTAGGAAATTAGTCTAAAACAATGTGCTTACAATAGACATGACCATAAAAGTAATAATTTGCACTCTTGGGACAGTTGTGTTGACAAATTTGAGATAGCTCAAAATTGAGAAATTTCAACAGGCGGCCGGTCATGGATTTTTTCCCAAAATATAAAAGTGTCTGGATCACTAGGAAATTAGTCTACAACAATGTGCTGACACTAGACATGACCATAAAAGTAATAATTTGCACTCCTGGGACAGTTGTGTTGACAAATTTGAGATAGCTCAAAATTGAGAAATTTCAACACGCGGCCGGTCATGGATTTTTCCCAAAATATAAAAGTTTGTGGATCACTAGGAAATTAGTCTAAAACAATGTGCTTACACTAGACATGACCATAAAAGTAATAATTTGCACTCCTGTGGCAATTTTGTTGACAAATTTGAGATAGCTCAAAATTGAGAATTTTCAAAAGGCGACCGATCATTGATTTTCCCCAAAATATAAAAGTTTCTGGATCACTAAGAAATTTGTCTAAACCAATGTGCCGACACTAGACATGACCATAAAAGTAATAATTTGCACTCCTGGGACAGTTGTGTTGACAAATTTGAGATAGCTCAAAATTGAGAAATTTCAACAGGCGGCCGGTCATGGATTTTTCCCAAAATATAAACGTTTCTGGATCACTAGGAAATTAGTCTTTTTAATGTTCTGACACTAGACATGACCATGAAAGTAATAATTTGTACTCCTGGGACAGCTTTGTTAACAAAATTGAGATAGCTCTAAATTGAGAAATTTTAAGAGGCGGCCGGTCATGGATTTTTCCCAAAATATAAGTTTCTGGACCACTAGGAAATTATTCTAAAACAATGTGCTGACACTAGACATGACAATAAAAGTAATAATTTGCACTTTTGGGAGTATTTTTGACGAAATTGAGATAGTTCTAAATTGAGAAATTTCATCATGCGGCCGGTCATGGATTTTTCCCAAAATATAAAAGTATTTGGATCACTAGGAAATTAGTCTAAAACAATGTGCCGACACTAGACATGACCATAAAAGTATTGATTTGCATTCCTGTGGCAATTTTGTTGACAAATTTGAGATAGCTCAATATTGAAAAATTTCAACAGGCGGCCGGTCATGGATTTTCCCCAAAATATAAATGTTTCTGGATCACTAAGAAATTAGTCTATTTAATGTTCTGACACTAGACATGATCATAAAAGTAATAATTTGCACTTCTGGAACAGTTTTGTTAACAAAATTGAGATAGCTCTAAATTGAGAAATTTCAACAGGCGGCCGGTCATGGAATTTTCCCAAAATATAAGTTTCTGGATCACTAGGAAATTAGTCTAAAACAATGTGCTGACACTAATCATGACCATAAAAGTAATAATTTGCACTCCTGTGGCAATTTTGTTGACAAATTTGAGATAGCTCAATATTGAGAAATTTCAACAGGCGGCCGGTCATGGATTTCCCCCAAAATATAAATGTTTCTGGATCACTAGGAAATTAGTCTATTTAATGTTCTGACACTAGACATGATCATAAAAGTAATAATTTGCACTCCTGGGACAGTTTTGTTAACTAAATTGAGATAGCTCAAAATTGAGACATTTCAACAGGCGGCCTGTCATGAATTTGCACTACTGTGGCACTTTTGTTGACTTGACAAATCTGAGATAGCTCAAAATTGAGAAATTTCAACAGGCGGCCTGTCATGGATTTTCCCCAAAATATAAATGTTTCTGGATCACTAGGAAATTAGTCTATTTAATGTTCTGACACTAGACATGATCATAAAAGTAATAATTTTCAAACCTGGGACAGTTTTGTTAACAAAATTGAGATAGCTCTAAATTGAGAAATTTCAACAGGCGGCCGATCATGGAATTTTCCCAAAATATAAGTTTCTGGATCACTAGGAAATTAGTCTAAAACAATGTGGTGACACTAGACATGACCATAAAAGTAATAATTTGCACTCTTGGGACAGTTATTTTGACAAAATTGAGATAGATCTAAATTGAGAAATTTCAACAGGCGGCCGGTAATGGATTTTTCCCAAAATATAAAAGTTTCTGGATCACTAGGAAATTAGTCTATTTAATGTTCTGACACGAGACATGACCATAAAAGTAATAATTTGTACTCCTGGGACAGCTTTGTTAACAAAATTGAGATAGCTCTAAATTGAGAAATTTCAACAGGCGGCCGGTCATGGAATTTTCCCAAAATATAAGTTACTGGATCACTAGGAAATTAGTCTAAAACAATGTGCTGACACTAGACATGACCATAAAAGTAATAATTTGCACTCTTGGGACAGTTTTGTTGACAAAATTGAGATAGTTCTAAATTGAGAAATTTCAACAAGCGGCCGTTCATGGATTTTTCCCAAAATATAAAAGTTTTTGGATCACTAGGAAATTAGTCTAAAACAATGTGCTTACAATAGACATGACCATAAAAGTAATAATTTGCACTCTTGGGACAGTTTTGTTGACAAAATTGAGATAGCTCTAAATTGAGAAATTTCAACAGGCGGCCGGTCATGGATTTTTTCCCAAAATATAAAAGTGTCTGGATCACTAGGAAATTAGTCTACAACAATGTGCTGACACTAGACATGACCATAAAAGTAATAATTTGCACTCCTGGGACAGTTGTGTTGACAAATTTGAGATAGCTCAAAATTGAGAAATTTCAACACGCGGCCGGTCATGGATTTTTCCCAAAATATAAAAGTTTGTGGATCACTAGGAAATTAGTCTAAAACAATGTGCTTACACTAGACATGACCATAAAAGTAATAATTTGCACTCCTGTGGCAATTTTGTTGACAAATTTGAGATAGCTCAAAATTGAGAATTTTCAAAAGGCGACCGATCATTGATTTTCCCCAAAATATAAAAGTTTCTGGATCACTAAGAAATTTGTCTAAACCAATGTGCCGACACTAGACATGACCATAAAAGTAATAATTTGCACTCCTGGGACAGTTGTGTTGACAAATTTGAGATAGCTCAAAATTGAGAAATTTCAACAGGCGGCCGGTCATGGATTTTTCCCAAAATATAAACGTTTCTGGATCACTAGGAAATTAGTCTTTTTAATGTTCTGACACTAGACATGACCATGAAAGTAATAATTTGTACTCCTGGGACAGCTTTGTTAACAAAATTGAGATAGCTCTAAATTGAGAAATTTTAAGAGGCGGCCGGTCATGGATTTTTCCAAAATATAAGTTTCTGGACCACTAGGAAATTATTCTAAAACAATGTGCTGACACTAGACATGACAATAAAAGTAATAATTTGCACTTTTGGGAGTATTTTTGACGAAATTGAGATAGTTCTAAATTGAGAAATTTCATCATGCGGCCGGTCATGGATTTTTCCCAAAATATAAAAGTATTTGGATCACTAGGAAATTAGTCTAAAACAATGTGCCGACACTAGACATGACCATAAAAGTATTGATTTGCATTCCTGTGGCAATTTTGTTGACAAATTTGAGATAGCTCAATATTGAAAAATTTCAACAGGCGGCCGGTCATGGATTTTCCCCAAAATATAAATGTTTCTGGATCACTAAGAAATTAGTCTATTTAATGTTCTGACACTAGACATGATCATAAAAGTAATAATTTGCACTTCTGGGACAGTTTTGTTAACAAAATTGAGATAGCTCTAAATTGAGAAATTTCAACAGGCGGCCGGTCATGGAATTTTCCCAAAATATAAGTTTCTGGATCACTAGGAAATTAGTCTAAAACAATGTGCTGACACTAGACATGACCATAAAAGTAATAATTTGCACTCCTGTGGCAATTTTGTTGACAAATTTGAGATAGCTCAATATTGAGAAATTTCAACAGGCGGCCGGTCATGGATTTCCCCCAAAATATAAATGTTTCTGGATCACTAGGAAATTAGTCTATTTAATGTTCTGACACTAGACATGATCATAAAAGTAATAATTTGCACTCCTGGGACAGTTTTGTTAACTAAATTGAGATAGCTCAAAATTGAGACATTTCAACAGGCGGCCTGTCATGAATTTGCACTACTGTGGCACTTTTGTTGACTTGACAAATCTGAGATAGCTCAAAATTGAGAAATTTCAACAGGCGGCCTGTCATGGATTTTCCCCAAAATATAAAAGTTTCTGGATCACTAGGAAATTAGTCTATTTAATGTTCTGACACGAGACATGACCATAAAAGTAATAATTTGTACTCCTGGGACAGCTTTGTTAACAAAATTGAGATAGCTCTAAATTGAGAAATTTCAACAGGCGGCCGGTCATGGAATTTTCCCAAAATATAAGTTACTGGATCACTAGGAAATTAGTCTAAAACAATGTGCTGACACTAGACATGACCATAAAAGTAATAATTTGCACTCTTGGGACAGTTTTGTTGACAAAATTGAGATAGTTCTAAATTGAGAAATTTCAACAAGCGGCCGTTCATGGATTTTTCCCAAAATATAAAAGTTTTTGGATCACTAGGAAATTAGTCTAAAACAATGTGCTTACAATAGACATGACCATAAAAGTAATAATTTGCACTCTTGGGACAGTTTTGTTGACAAAATTGAGATAGCTCTAAATTGAGAAATTTCAACAGGCGGCCGGTCATGGATTTTTTCCCAAAATATAAAAGTGTCTGGATCACTAGGAAATTAGTCTACAACAATGTTCTGACACTAGACATGATCATAAAAGTAATAATTTGCACTTCTGGGACAGTTTTGTTAACAAAATTGAGATAGCTCTAAATTGAGAAATTTCAACAGGCGGCCGGTCATGGAATTTTCCCAAAATATAAGTTTATGGATCACTAGGAAATTAGTCTAAAACAATGTGCTGACACTAATCATGACCATAAAAGTAATAATTTGCACTCCTGTGGCAATTTTGTTGACAAATTTGAGATAGCTCAATATTGAGAAATTTCAACAGGCGGCCGGTCATGGATTTCCCCCAAAATATAAATGTTTCTGGATCACTAGGAAATTAGTCTATTTAATGTTCTGACACTAGACATGATCATAAAAGTAATAATTTGCACTCCTGGGACAGTTTTGTTAACTAAATTGAGATAGCTCAAAATTGAGACATTTCAACAGGCGGCCTGTCATGAATTTGCACTACTGTGGCACTTTTGTTGACTTGACAAATCTGAGATAGCTCAAAATTGAGAAATTTCAACAGGCGGCCTGTCATGGATTTTTCCCAAAATATAAACGTTTCTGGATCACTTGGAAATTAGTCTTTTTAATGTTCTGACACTAGACATGACCATGAAAGTAATAATTTGTACTCCTGGGACAGCTTTGTTAACAAAATTGAGATAGCTCTAAATTGAGAAATTTCAACAAGCGGCCGTTCATGGATTTTTCCCAAAATATAAAAGTTTGTGGATCACTAGGAAATTAGTCTAAAACAATGTGCTTACACTAGACATGACCATAAAAGTAATAATTTGCATTCCTGTGGCAATTTTGTTGACAAATTTGAGATAGCTCAAAATTGAGAAATTTTAAGAGGCGGCCGGTCATGGATTTTTCCCAAAATATAAGTTTCTGGACCACTAGGAAATTATTCTAAAACAATGTGCTGACACTAGACATGACAATAAAAGTAATAATTTGCACTTTTGGGAGTATTTTTGACGAAATTGAGATAGTTCTAAATTGAGAAATTTCATCATGCGGCCGGTCATGGATTTTTCCCAAAATATAAAAGTATTTGGATCACTAGGAAATTAGTCTAAAACAATGTGCCGACACTAGACATGACCATAAAAGTATTGATTTGCATTCCTGTGGCAATTTTGTTGACAAATTTGAGATAGCTCAATATTGAAAAATTTCAACAGGCGGCCGGTCATGGATTTTCCCCAAAATATAAATGTTTCTGGATCACTAAGAAATTAGTCTATTTAATGTTCTGACACTAGACATGATCATAAAAGTAATAATTTGCACTTCTGGGACAGTTTTGTTAACAAAATTGAGATAGCTCTAAATTGAGAAATTTCAACAGGCGGCCGGTCATGGAATTTTCCCAAAATATAAGTTTCTGGATCACTAGGAAATTAGTCTAAAACAATGTGGTGACACTAGACATGACCATAAAAGTAATAATTTGCACTCTTGGGACAGTTTTGTTAACTAAATTGAGATAGCTCAAAATTGAGACATTTCAACAGGCGGCCTGTCATGAATTTGCACTACTGTGGCACTTTTGTTGACTTGACAAATCTGAGATAGCTCAAAATTGAGAAATTTCAACAGGCGGCCTGTCATGGATTTTCCCCAAAATATAAAAGTTTCTTGATCACTAGGAAATTAGTCTAAAACAATGTACTGACACTAGACATGACCATAAAAGTAATAATTTGCACTCATGGGACAATTTTGTTGACAAATTTGAGATAGCTGAAAATTGAGAATTTTCAAAAGGCAGCCGATCATTGATTTTTCCCAAAATATAAAAGTTTCTGGATCACTAGGAAATTAGTCTAAAACAATGTGCTTACACTAGACATGACCATAAAAGTAATAATTTGTACTCCTGTGGCAATATTGTTGACAAATTTGAGATAGCTCAATATTGAGAAATTTCAATAGGCGGCCGGTCATGGATTTTCCCCAAAATATAAATGTTTCTGGATCACTAGGAAATTAGTCTATTTAATGTTCTGACACTAGACATGATCATAAAAGTAATAATTTTCACACCTGGGACAGTTTTGTTAACAAAATTGAGATAGCTCTAAATTGAGAAATTTCAACAAGCGGCCGTTCATGGATTTTTCCCAAAATATAAAATTGTCTGGATCACTAGGAAATTAGTCTAAAACAATGTGCTTACAATAGACATGACCATAAAAGTAATAATTTGCACTCTTGGGACAGTTTTGTTGACAAAATTGAGATAGTTCTAAATTGAGAAATTTCAACAAGCGGCCGTTCATGGATTTTTCCCAAAATATAAAAGTATCTGGATCACAAGGAAATTAGTCTAAAACAATGTGCTTACAATAGACATGACCATAAAAGTAATAATTTGCACTCTTGGGACAGTTGTGTTGACAAATTTGAGATAGCTCAATATTGAGAAATTTCAACAGGCGGCCGGTCATGGATTTTTTCCCAAAATATAAAAGTGTCTGGATCACTAGGAAATTAGTCTACAACAATGTGCTGACACTAGACATGACCATAAAAGTAATAATTTGCACTCCTGGGACAGTTGTGTTGACAAATTTGAGATAGCTCAAAATTGAGAAATTTCAACACGCGGCCGGTCATGGATTTTTCCCAAAATATAAAAGTTTGTGGATCACTAGGAAATTAGTCTAAAACAATGTGCTTACACTAGACATGACCATAAAAGTAATAATTTGCACTCCTGTGGCAATTTTGTTGACAAATTTGAGATAGCTCAAAATTGAGAATTTTCAAAAGGCGACCGATCATTGATTTTCCCCAAAATATAAAAGTTTCTGGATCACTAAGAAATTTGTCTAAACCAATGTGTTGACACTAGACATGACCATAAAAGTAATAATTTGCACTCCTGGGACAGTTGTGTTGACAAATTTGAGATAGCTCAAAATTGAGAAATTTCAACAGGCGGCCGGTCATGGATTTTTCCCAAAATATAAACGTTTCTGGATCACTAGGAAATTAGTCTTTTTAATGTTCTGACACTAGATATGACCATGAAAGTAATAATTTGTACTCCTGGGACAGCTTTGTTAACAAAATTGAGATAGCTCTAAATTGAGAAATTTTAAGAGGCGGCCGGTCATGGATTTTTCCCAAAATATAAGTTTCTGGACCACTAGGAAATTATTCTAAAACAATGTGCTGACACTAGACATGACAATAAAAGTAATAATTTGCACTTTTGGGAGTATTTTTGACGAAATTGAGATAGTTCTAAATTGAGAAATTTCATCATGCGGCCGATCATGGATTTTTCCCAAAATATAAAAGTATTTGGATCACTAGGAAATTAGTCTAAAACAATGTGCCGACACTAGACATGACCATAAAAGTATTGATTTGCATTCCTGTGGCAATTTTGTTGACAAATTTGAGATAGCTCAATATTGAAAAATTTCAACAGGCGGCCGGTCATGGATTTTCCCCAAAATATAAATGTTTCTGGATCACTAAGAAATTAGTCTATTTAATGTTCTGACACTAGACATGATCATAAAAGTAATAATTTGCACTTCTGGGACAGTTTTGTTAACAAAATTGAGATAGCTCTAAATTGAGAAATTTCAACAGGCGGCCGGTCATGGAATTTTCCCAAAATATAAGTTTCTGGATCACTAGGAAATTAGTCTAAAACAATGTGCTGACACTAGACATGACCATAAAAGTAATAATTTGCACTCCTGTGGCAATTTTGTTGACAAATTTGAGATAGCTCAATATTGAGAAATTTCAACAGGCGGCCGGTCATGGATTTCCCCCAAAATATAAATGTTTCTGGATCACTAGGAAATTAGTCTATTTAATGTTCTGACACTAGACATGATCATAAAAGTAATAATTTGCACTCCTGGGACAGTTTTGTTAACTAAATTGAGATAGCTCAAAATTGAGACATTTCAACAGGCGGCCTGTCATGAATTTGCACTACTGTGGCACTTTTGTTGACTTGACAAATCTGAGATAGCTCAAAATTGAGAAATTTCAACAGGCGGCCTGTCATGGATTTTCCCCAAAATATAAAAGTTTCTTGATCACTAGGAAATTAGTCTAAAACAATGTACTGACACTAGACATGACCATAAAAGTAATAATTTGCACTCATGGGACAATTTTGTTGACAAATTTGAGATAGCTGAAAATTGAGAATTTTCAAAAGGCAGCCGATCATTGATTTTTCCCAAAATATAAAAGTTTCTGGATCACTAGGAAATTAGTCTAAAACAATGTGCTTACACTAGACATGACCATAAAAGTAATAATTTGCACTCCTGTGGCAATATTGTTGACAAATTTGAGATAGCTCAATATTGAGAAATTTCAATAGGCGGCAGGTCATGGATTTTCCCCAAAATATAAATGTTTCTGGATCACTAGGAAATTAGTCTATTTAATGTTCTGACACTAGACATGATCATAAAAGTAATAATTTTCACACCTGGGACAGTTTTGTTAACAAAATTGAGATAGCTCTAAATTGAGAAATTTCAACAGGCGGCCGATCATGGAATTTTCCCAAAATATAAGTTTCTGGATCACTAGGAAATTAGTCTAAAACAATGTGGTGACACTAGACATGACCATAAAAGTAATAATTTGCACTCTTGGGACAGTTATTTTGACAAAATTGAGATAGATCTAAATTGAGAAATTTCAACAGGCGGCCGGTAATGGATTTTTCCCAAAATATAAAAGTTTCTGGATCACTAGGAAATTAGTCTATTTAATGTTCTGACACGAGACATGACCATAAAAGTAATAATTTGTACTCCTGGGACAGCTTTGTTAACAAAATTGAGATAGCTCTAAATTGAGAAATTTCAACAGGCGGCCGGTCATGGAATTTTCCCAAAATATAAGTTACTGGATCACTAGGAAATTAGTCTAAAACAATGTGCTGACACTAGACATGACCATAAAAGTAATAATTTGCACTCTTGGGACAGTTTTGTTGACAAAATTGAGATAGTTCTAAATTGAGAAATTTCAACAAGCGGCCGTTCATGGATTTTTCCCAAAATATAAAAGTTTTTGGATCACTAGGAAATTAGTCTAAAACAATGTGCTTACAATAGACATGACCATAAAAGTAATAATTTGCACTCTTGGGACAGTTTTGTTGACAAAATTGAGATAGCTCTAAATTGAGAAATTTCAACAGGCGGCCGGTCATGGATTTTTCCCAAAATATAAAAGTGTCTGGATCACTAGGAAATTAGTCTACAACAATGTGCTGACACTAGACATGACCATAAAAGTAATAATTTGCACTCCTGGGACAGTTGTGTTGACAAATTTGAGATAGCTCAAAATTGAGAAATTTCAACACGCGGCCGGTCATGGATTTTTCCCAAAATATAAAAGTTTGTGGATCACTAGGAAATTAGTCTAAAACAATGTGCTTACACTAGACATGACCATAAAAGTAATAATTTGCACTCCTGTAGCAATTTTGTTGACAAATTTGAGATAGCTCAAAATTGAGAATTTTCAAAAGGCGACCGATCATTGATTTTCCCCAAAATATAAAAGTTTCTGGATCACTAAGAAATTTGTCTAAACCAATGTGCCGACACTAGACATGACCATAAAAGTAATAATTTGCACTCCTGGGACAGTTGTGTTGACAAATTTGAGATAGCTCAAAATTGAGAAATTTCAACAGGCGGCCGGTCATGGATTTTTCCCAAAATATAAACGTTTCTGGATCACTAGGAAATTAGTCTTTTTAATGTTCTGACACTAGACATGACCATGAAAGTAATAATTTGTACTCCTGGGACAGCTTTGTTAACAAAATTGAGATAGCTCTAAATTGAGAAATTTTAAGAGGCGGCCGGTCATGGATTTTTCCCAAAATATAAAAGTATTTGGATCACTAGGAAATTAGTCTAAAACAATGTGCTTACACTAGACATGACCATAAAAGTAATAATTTGCACTCCTGTGGCAATTTTGTTGACAAATTTGAGATAGCTCAATATTGAGAAATTTCAATAGGTGGCCGGTCATGGATTTTCCCCAAAATATAAATGTTTCTGGATCACTAGGAAATTAGTCTATTTAATGTTCTGACACTAGACATGATCATAAAAGTAATAATTTTCACACCTGGGACAGTTTTGTTAACAACATTGAGATAGCTCTAAATTGAGAAATTTCAACAGGCGGCCGATCATGGAATTTTCCCAAAATATAAGTTTCTGGATCACTAGGAAATTAGTCTAAAACAATGTGGTGACACTAGACACGACCATAAAAGTAATAATTTGCACTCTTGGGACAGTTATTTTGACAAAATTGAGATAGCTCTAAATTGAGAAATTTCAACAGGCGGCCGTTAATGGATTTTTCCCAAAATATAAAAGTTTCTGGATCACTAGGAAATTAGTCTATTTAATGTTCTGACACGAGACATGACCATAAAAGTAATAATTTGTACTCCTGGGACAGCTTTGTTAACAAAATTGAGATAGCTCTAAATTGAGAAATTTCAACAGGCGGCCGGTCATGGAATTTTCCCAAAATATAAGTTACTGGATCACTAGGAAATTAGTCTAAAACAATGTGCTGACACTAGACATGACCATAAAAGTAATAATTTGCACTCTTGGGACAGGTTTGTTGACAAAATTGAGATAGTTCTAAATTGAGAAATTTCAACAAGCGGCCGGTCATGGATTTTCCCCAAAATATAAAAGTTTTTGGATCACTAGGAAATTAGTCTAAAACAATGTGCTTACAATAGACATGACCATACAAGTAATAATTTGCACTCTTGGGACAGTTTTGTTGACAAAATTGAGATAGCTCTAAATTGAGAAATTTCAACAGGCGGCCGGTCATGGATTTTTCCCAAAATATAAAAGTGTCTGGATCACTAGGAAATTAGTCTACAACAATGTGCTTACACTAGACATGACCATAAAAGTAATAATTTGCACTCCTGTGGCAATTTTGTTGACAAATTTGAGATAGCTCAAAATTGAGAATTTTGAAAAGGCGACCGATCATTGATTTTTCCCAAAATATAAAAGTTTCTGGATCACTAAGAAATTTGTCTAAAACAATGTGCCGACACTAGACATGACCATAAAAGTAATAATTTGCACTCTTGGGACAGTTATTTTGACAAAATTGAGATAGCTCAATATTGAGAAATTTCAACAGGCGGCCGGTCATGGATTTCCCCCAAAATATAAATGTTTCTGGATCACTAAGAAATTAGTCTATTTAATGTTCTGACACTAGACATGATCATAAAAGTAATAATTTGCACTCCTGGGACAGTTTTGTTAACAAAATTGAGATAGCTCTAAATTTAGAAATTTCAACATGCGGCCGGTCATGGAATTTTCCCAAAATATAAGTTTCTGGATCACTAGGAAATTATTCTAAAACAATGTGCTGACACTAGACATGACCATAAAAGTAATAATTTGCACTTTTGGGACAGTTTATTTGACAACATTGAGATAGTTCTAAATTGAGAAATTTCAACACGCGGCCGGTCATGGATTTTTCCCAAAATATAAAAGTTTTTGGATCACTAGGAAATTAGTCTAAAACAATGTGCTTACACTAGACATGACCATAAAAGTAATAATTTGCACTCCTGTGGCAATTTTGTTGACAAATTTGAGATAGCTCAAAATTGAGAATTTTCAAAAGGCGACCGATCATTGATTTTTCCCAAAATATAAAAGTTTCTGGATCACTAAGAAATTAGTCTAAAACAATGTGCCGACACTAGACATGACCATAAAAGTATTGATTTGCATTCCTGTGGCAATTTTGTTGACAAATTTGAGATAGCTCAATATTGAAAAATTTCAACAGGCGGCCGGTCATGGATTTTCCCCAAAATATAAATGTTTCTGGATCACTAAGAAATTAGTCTATTTAATGTTCTGACACTAGACATGATCATAAAAGTAATAATTTGCACTTCTGGGACAGTTTTGTTAACAAAATTGAGATAGCTCTAAATTGAGAAATTTCAACAGGCGGCCGATCATGGAATTTTCCCAAAATATAAGTTTCTGGATCACTAGGAAATTAGTCTAAAACAATGTGGTGACACTAGACATGACCATAAAAGTAATAATTTGCACTCTTGGGACAGTAATTTTGACAAAATTGAGATAGCTCTAAATTGAGAAATTTCAACAGGCGGCCGGTAATGGATTTTTCCCAAAATATAAAAGTTTCTGGATCACTAGGAAATTAGTCTATTTAATGTTCTGACACGAGACATGACCATAAAAGTAATAATTTGTACTCCTGGGACAGCTTTTTTAACAAAATTGAGATAGCTCTAAATTGAGAAATTTCAACAGGCGGCCGGTCATGGAATTTTCCCAAAATATAAGTTACTGGATCACTAGGAAATTAGTCTAAAACAATGTGCTGACACTAGACATGACCATAAAAGTAATAATTTGCACTCTTGGGACAGGTTTGTTGACAAAATTGAGATAGTTCTAAATTGAGAAATTTCAACAAGCGGCCGGTCATGGATTTTCCCCAAAATATAAAAGTTTTTGGATCACTAGGAAATTAGTCTAAAACAATGTGCTTACAATAGACATGACCATAAAAGTAATAATTTGCACTCTTGGGGCAGTTTTGTTGACAAAATTGAGATAGCTCTAAATTGAGAAATTTCAACAGGCGGCCGGTCATGGATTTTTCCCAAAATATAAAAGTGTCTGGATCACTAGGAAATTAGTCTACAACAATGTGCTTACACTAGACATGACCATAAAAGTAATAATTTGCACTCCTGTGGCAATTTTGTTGACAAATTTGAGATAGCTCAAAATTGAGAATTTTCAAAAGGCGACCGATCATTGATTTTTCCCAAAATATAAAAGTTTCTGGATCACTAAGAAATTTGTCTAAAACAATGTGCCGACACTAGACATGACCATAAAAGTAATAATTTGCACTCTTGGGACAGTTTTGTTGACAAAATTGAGATAGCTCTAAATTGAGAAATTTCAACAGGCGGCCGGTCATGGATTTTTCCCAAAATATAAAAGTGTCTGGATCACTAGGAAATTAGTCTACAACAATGTGCTGACACTAGACATGACCATAAAAGTAATAATTTGCACTCCTGGGACAGTTGTGTTGACAAATTTGAGATAGCTCAAAATTGAGAAATTTCAACACGCGGCCGGTCATGGATTTTTCCCAAAATATAAAAGTTTGTGGATCACTAGGAAATTAGTCTAAAACAATGTGCTTACACTAGACATGACCATAAAAGTAATAATTTGCACTCCTGTAGCAATTTTGTTGACAAATTTGAGATAGCTCAAAATTGAGAATTTTCAAAAGGCGACCGATCATTGATTTTCCCCAAAATATAAAAGTTTCTGGATCACTAAGAAATTTGTCTAAACCAATGTGCCGACACTAGACATGACCATAAAAGTAATAATTTGCACTCCTGGGACAGTTGTGTTGACAAATTTGAGATAGCTCAAAATTGAGAAATTTCAACAGGCGGCCGGTCATGGATTTTTCCCAAAATATAAACGTTTCTGGATCACTAGGAAATTAGTCTTTTTAATGTTCTGACACTAGACATGACCATGAAAGTAATAATTTGTACTCCTGGGACAGCTTTGTTAACAAAATTGAGATAGCTCTAAATTGAGAAATTTTAAGAGGCGGCCGGTCATGGATTTTTCCCAAAATATAAGTTTCTGGACCACTAGGAAATTATTCTAAAACAATGTGCTGACACTAGACATGACAATAAAAGTAATAATTTGCACTTTTGGGAGTATTTTTGACGAAATTGAGATAGTTCTAAATTGAGAAATTTCATCATGCGGCCGGTCATGGATTTTTCCCAAAATATAAAAGTATTTGGATCACTAGGAAATTAGTCTAAAACAATGTGCTTACACTAGACATGACCATAAAAGTAATAATTTGCACTCCTGTGGCAATTTTGTTGACAAATTTGAGATAGCTCAATATTGAGAAATTTCAATAGGTGGCCGGTCATGGATTTTCCCCAAAATATAAATGTTTCTGGATCACTAGGAAATTAGTCTATTTAATGTTCTGACACTAGACATGATCATAAAAGTAATAATTTTCACACCTGGGACAGTTTTGTTAACAAAATTGAGATAGTTCTAAATTGAGAAATTTCAACAAGCGGCCGGTCATGGATTTTCCCCAAAATATAAAAGTTTTTGGATCACTAGGAAATTAGTCTAAAACAATGTGCTTACAATAGACATGACCATACAAGTAATAATTTGCACTCTTGGGACAGTTTTGTTGACAAAATTGAGATAGCTCTAAATTGAGAAATTTCAACAGGCGGCCGGTCATGGATTTTTCCCAAAATATAAAAGTGTCTGGATCACTAGGAAATTAGTCTAAAACAATGTGCTTACACTAGACATGACCATAAAAGTAATAATTTGCACTCCTGTGGCAATTTTGTTGACAAATTTGAGATAGCTCAAAATTGAGAATTTTCAAAAGGCGACCGATCATTGATTTTTCCCAAAATATAAAAGTTTCTGGATCACTAAGAAATTTGTCTAAAACAATGTGCCGACACTAGACATGACCATAAAAGTAATAATTTGCACTCTAGGGACAGTTATTTTGACAAAATTGAGATAGCTCAATATTGAGAAATTTCAACAGGTCATGGATTTCCCCCAAAATATAAATGTTTCTGGATCACTAAGAAATTAGTCTATTTAATGTTCTGACACTAGACATGATCATAAAAGTAATAATTTGCACTCCTGGGACAGTTTTGTTAACAAAATTGAGATAGCTCTAAATTTAGAAATTTCAACATGCGGCCGGTCATGGAATTTTCCCAAAATATAAGTTTCTGGATCACTAGGAAATTATTCTAAAACAATGTGCTGACACTAGACATGACCATAAAAGTAATAATTTGCACTTTTGGGACAGTTTATTTGACAACATTGAGATAGTTCTAAATTGAGAAATTTCAAAAGGCGACCGATCATTGATTTTTCCCAAAATATAAAAGTTTCTGGATCACTAAGAAATTTGTCTAAAACAATGTGCCGACACTAGACATGACCATAAAAGTAATAATTTGCACTCTAGGGACAGTTATTTTGACAAAATTGAGATAGCTCAATATTGAGAAATTTCAACAGGTCATGGATTTCCCCCAAAATATAAATGTTTCTGGATCACTAAGAAATTAGTCTATTTAATGTTCTGACACTAGACATGATCATAAAAGTAATAATTTGCACTCCTGGGACAGTTTTGTTAACAAAATTGAGATAGCTCTAAATTTAGAAATTTCAACATGCGGCCGGTCATGGATTTTTCCCAAAATATAAAAGTTTTTGGATCACTAGGAAATTAGTCTAAAACAATGTGCTTACACTAGACATGACCATAAAAGTAATAATTTGCACTCCTGTGGCAATTTTGTTGACAAATTTGAGATAGCTCAAAATTGAGAATTTTCAAAAGGCGACCGATCATTGATTTTTCCCAAAATATAAAAGTTTCTGGATCACTAAGAAATTAGTCTAAAACAATGTGCCGACACTAGACATGACCATAAAAGTATTGATTTGCATTCCTGTGGCAATTTTGTTGACAAATTTGAGATAGCTCAATATTGAAAAATTTCAACAGGCGGCCGGTCATGGATTTTCCCCAAAATATAAATGTTTCTGGATCACTAAGAAATTAGTCTATTTAATGTTCTGACACTAGACATGATCATAAAAGTAATAATTTGCACTTCTGGGACAGTTTTGTTAACAAAATTGAGATAGCTCTAAATTGAGAAATTTCAACAGGCGGCCGATCATGGAATTTTCCCAAAATATAAGTTTCTGGATCACTAGGAAATTAGTCTAAAACAATGTGGTGACACTAGACATGACCATAAAAGTAATAATTTGCACTCTTGGGACAGTAATTTTGACAAAATTGAGATAGCTCTAAATTGAGAAATTTCAACAGGCGGCCGGTAATGGATTTTTCCCAAAATATAAAAGTTTCTGGATCACTAGGAAAATAGTCTATTTAATGTTCTGACACGAGACATGACCATAAAAGTAATAATTTGTACTCCTGGGACAGCTTTTTTAACAAAATTGAGATAGCTCTAAATTGAGAAATTTCAACAGGCGGCCGGTCATGGAATTTTCCCAAAATATAAGTTACTGGATCACTAGGAAATTAGTCTAAAACAATGTGCTGACACTAGACATGACCATAAAAGTAATAATTTGCACTCTTGGGACAGGTTTGTTGACAAAATTGAGATAGTTCTAAATTGAGAAATTTCAACAAGCGGCCGGTCATGGATTTTCCCCAAAATATAAAAGTTTTTGGATCACTAGGAAATTAGTCTAAAACAATGTGCTTACAATAGACATGACCATAAAAGTAATAATTTGCACTCTTGGGACAGTTTTGTTGACAAAATTGAGATAGCTCTAAATTGAGAAATTTCAACAGGCGGCCAGTCATGGATTTTTCCCAAAATATAAAAGTGTCTGGATCACTAGGAAATTAGTCTACAACAATGTGCTTACACTAGACATGACCATAAAAGTAATAATTTGCACTCCTGTGGCAATTTTGTTGACAAATTTGAGATAGCTCAAAATTGAGAATTTTCAAAAGGCGACCGATCATTGATTTTTCCCAAAATATAAAAGTTTCTGGATCACTAAGAAATTTGTCTAAAACAATGTGCCGACACTAGACATGACCATAAAAGTAATAATTTGCACTCTTGGGACAGTTATTTTGACAAAATTGAGATAGCTCAATATTGAGAAATTTCAACAGGCGGCCGGTCATGGATTTCCCCCAAAATATAAATGTTTCTGGATCACTAAGAAATTAGTCTATTTAATGTTCTGACACTAGACATGATCATAAAAGTAATAATTTGCACTCCTGGGACAGTTTTGTTAACAAAATTGAGATAGCAAGGTAATACAAGAGATTTGGCACTAGTTGAGGCACAAACAGAAGATGCCTGCACAGGATCAGCAATACCTGAAACTCCAAAAGATCTAGCATAAATAAGTCTACCACGATCAACTACGCAAGCTGATAAAAGAGATTTGGCTCTAGTTGAGGCACAAACAGAAGATGTCTCCACAGGATCAGCACGACCTGAAACTAAAATGACATAGCATAAAAGACATAACAGAAACAAGTCTACCACGATCAACTACGCAAATTTATAAAAGAGATTTGGCTCTAGTTGAGGCACAATCAGAAGATGCCTGCACAGGATCAGCAATACCTGAAACTCCAAAAGATCTAGCATAAATAAGTCTACCACGATCAACTACGCAAGTTGATAAAAGAGATTTGGCTCTAGTTGAGGCACAAACAGAAGATGCCTCCACATGATCATCACCTACGCAAGATAATAAAAATAGAAGATGCCTTCACAGGATCATAACGACCTGAAACAACAAAAGAGAGCAGAAACAAGTCTACCACGATCAACTATACGCAAGCTTATAAAAGAGATTTGGCTCTAGTTGAGGCAAAAACAGAAGATGCCTTCACAGGATCATCACGACCTGAACCTCCACAAGATATAGCATAAATAAGTCTAAAACGATTAGTTACGCAACTTGATCAGGCAGAAATGGCTTTAAAAGATGTGGTTGAAGCACAAAAACAGGATCAGCACGAGCTGAAACTCCAAAAGACATAACAGAAACAAGTCTAACACGATCAACTACGCAAGGTGATACAAGAGATTTGGCACTAGTTGAGGCACAAACAGAAGATGCCTGCACAGGATCAGCAATACCTGAAACTCCAAAAGATCTAGCATAAATAAGTCTACCACGATCAACTACGCAAGCTGATAAAAGAGATTTGGCTCTAGTTGAGGCACAAACAGAAGATGCCTGCACAGGATCATCACGACCTGAAACTCTAAAAGACATAGCATAAAAGACATAACAGAAACAAGTCTACCACGATCACTTACGCAAGATAATAAAAATAGAAGATGCCTTCACAGGATCATAACGACCTGAAACCCCAAAAGAGAGCAGAAACAAGTCTACCACGATCAACTACGCAAGCTGATAAAAGAGATTTGGCTCTAGTTGAGGCACAAAGAGAAGATGCCTCCACAGGATCAGCACGACCTGAAACTCCAAAAGACATAACAGAAACAAGTCTACAACGATCAACTACGCAAATTTATAAAAGAGATTTGGCTCTAGTTGAGGCACAAACAGAAGATGCCTCCACATGATCAGCACGACCTGAAACTCTAAAGGACATAGCATAAAAGACATAACAGAAACAAGTCTAACACGATCACCTACGCAAGCTGATAAAAGAGATTTGGCTCTAGTTGAGGCACAAACAGAAGATGCCTCCACAGGATCAGCACGACCTGAAACTCCAAAAGATCTAGCAGAAATAAATCTAACACAATTAGTTACGCAACTTGATCAGGCAGAAATGGCTGTAAAAGAAGTGGTTGAAGCACAAAAACAGGATTATCACGACCTGAAACTCCAAAAGACATAGCTGAAACAAGTTTACCACGATCAAATACGCAAGTTGAGAAAAGAGATTTGGCTCTAGTTGAGGCACAAACAGAAGATGCCTCCTCAGGATCAGAACTACCTGAAACTCAAAAGGACATAGCATAAATAAGTCAACCACGATCATCTACGCAAGCTGATAAAAGAGATTTGGCTCTTGCACAATCAGAAGATGCCTCAAAATGATCAGCACGACCTGAAACTCCAAAGGACATAGCATAAAAGACATAACAGAAACAAATCTAACACGATCACCTACGCAAGATAATAAAAATAGAAGATGCCTTCACAGGATCATAACGACATGAAACCCCAAAAGAGAGCAGAAACAAGTCCACCACGATCAACTATGCAAGTTGATAAAAGAGATTTGGCTCAAGTTGGGGCACAAAGAGAAGATGCCTTCACTGGATCATCATGACCTGAAACTCCAAAAGACATAGTATAATAATTCAACCACGATCAACTACGCAAGCTGATAAAAGAGATTTAGCTCTAGTTGAGGCACACACAGAAGATGCCTCCACATGATCAGCACGACCTGAAACTCCAAAGGACATAGCATAAAAGACATAACAGAAACAAGTCTAACACGATCACCTACGCAAGATAATAAAAATAGAAGATGCCTTCACAGCATCATAACGACCTGAAACCCCAAAAGAGAGCAGATCGTCTACCACGATCAACTACGCAAGCTGATAAAAGAGATTTGGCTCTAGTTGAGGCACAAACAGAAAATGCCTGCACAGGATCAGCAGTACTTTAAACTCCAAAAGATCTAGCATAAATAAGTCTAACACGATTAGTTACGCAACTTGATCAGGCAGAAATGGCTGTAAAAGAAGTGGTTGAAGCACAAAAACAGGATCAGCACGAGCTGAAACTCCAAAAGACATAGCATAAATGAGTCAACCACGATAAATTATGGAAGTTAATAAAAGAGATTTAGCTCTAGTTGAGGCACAAACAGAAGATGCCTCCACAGGATCAGCAGGACCTGAAACTATAAAGGACATAGCATAAAAGACATAACAGAAACAAGTCTAACACGATCACCTACGCAAGCTGATAAAAGAGATTTGGCTCTAGTTGAGGCACAAACAGAAGATGCCTCCACAGGATCAGCAAGACCTGAAACTCCAAAAGACATAACAGAAACAAGTCTACAACGATCAACTACGCAAATTTATAAAAGAGATTTGGCTCTAGTTGAGGTACAAACAGAAGATGCCTCCACATGATCAGCACGACCTGAAACTCTAAAGGACATAGCATAAAAGACATAACAGAAACAAGTCTAACACGATCACCTACGCAAGCTGATAAAAGAGATTTGGCTCTAGTTGAGGCACAAATAGAAGATGCCTCCACAGGATCAGCACGACCTGAAACTCCAAAAGACATAACAGAAACAAGTCTACCACGATCAACTACGCATATTTATAAAAGAGATTTGGCTCTAGTTGAGGCACAAACAGAAGATGCCTCCACATGATCAGCACGACCTGAAACTCCAAAGGACATAGCATAAAAGACATAACAGAAACAAGTCTAACACGATCACCTACGCAAGATAATAAAAGAGATTTGGCTCTATTTGAGGCGCAAATAGAAGATGCCATCACAGCATCATAACGACCTGAAACCCCAAAAGACAACAGATACAAGTCAACCACGATCAACTATGCAAGGTGATAAAAGAGATTTGGCTCTATTTGATGAACAAACAGAAGCACAGGATCAGCAGTACCTGAAACTCCAAAAGATCTAGCAGAAATAAATCTAACACAATTAGTTACGCAACTTGATCAGACAGAAATGGCTGTAAAAGAAGTGGTTGAAGCACAAAAACAGGATTATCACGACCTGAAACTCCAAAAGACATAGCTGAAACAAGTTTACCACGATCAAATACGCAAGTTGAGAAAAGAGATTTGGCTCTAGTTGAGGCACAAACAGAAGATGCCTCCTCAGGATCAGAACGACCTGAAACTCAAAAGGACATAGCATAAATAAGTCAACCACGATACGCAAGCTGATAAAAGAGATTTGGCTCTAGTTGAGGCACAATCAGAAGATGCCTCAAAATGATCAGCACGACCTGAAACTCCAAAGGACATAGCATAAAAGACATAACAGAAACAAGTCTAACACGATCACCTACGCAAGATAATAAAAATAGAAGATGCCTTCACAGGATCATAACGACATGAAACCCCAAAAGAGAGCAGAAACAAGTCCACCACGATCAACTATGCAAGTTGATAAAAGAGATTTGGCTCAAGTTGAGGCACAAAGAGAAGATGCCTTCATTGGATCATCAACACCTGAAACTCCAAAAGACATATCATAAATAATTCAACCACGATCAACTACGCACGCTGATAAATGAGATTTGGCTCTAGTTGAGGCAGAAACAGAAGATGCCTGTACAGGATCAGCATTACCTGAAACTCCAAAATATCTAGCATAAATAAGTCTAACACGATTAGTTACGCAACATGATCAGGCAGAAATGGCTGTAAAAGTAGAGGTTGAAGCACAAAAACAGGATCAGGACGAGCTGAA
Organism: Cepaea hortensis; assembly: GCA_963921405.1. NCBI lineage: Eukaryota > Metazoa > Mollusca > Gastropoda > Stylommatophora > Helicidae > Cepaea > Cepaea hortensis. Next base: position 65,996,332 of record OY992887.1, read on the forward strand.
ACTCCAAAAGACATAGCATAAATAAGTCAACCATGATGAACTACGCAAGCTGATAAAAGAGATTTGGCTCTAGTTGAGGCACAAACAGAAGATGCCTTCACTGGATCATCACGACCTGAAACTCCAAAAGATATAACAGAAACAAGTCTACCACGATCAACTACGCAAGTTTATAAAAGAGATGTGGCTCTAGTTGAGGCACAAACAGAAGATGCCTTCACAGGATCATCACGACCTGAAACTCCAAAAGACATAGCATAAATAAGTCAACCACTATCAACTACGTAAGTTGATAAAAGAGATGTGGCTCTAGTTGAGGCACATACAGATGATGCCTCCACAGGATCAGCACGACCTGAAACTCCAAAAGACATAACAGAAACAAGTCTACAACGATCAACTACGCAAATTTATAAAAGAGATTTGGCTCTAGTTGGGACACAACCAGAAGTTGCCTCCACAGGATCAGCACGACCTGAAACTCCAAAAGACATAACAGAAACAAGTTTACCACGATCACCTACGCAAGATAATAAAACAGATTTGGCTCTAGTTGAGGCACAAACAGAAGATGCCTTCACAGGATCAGCTCGACCTGAAACTCCAAAAGACATCACAAAAACAAGTCTACCAAGATCAACTACGCAAGATAATAAAAGAGATTTGGCTCTAGTTGAGGCGCAATCAGAAGATGCCTTCACCGGATCATCACGACCTGAAACTCCAAAAGAAATAGCAGAAAGAAGTCTACCACGATCAACTACGCAAGATAATAAAAGAGATTTGGCTCTAGTTGAGGCACAAACAGAAGATGCCTCCACAGGATCAGCACGACCTGAAACTCCAAAAGACATAACAGAAACAAGTCTACCACGATCACCTACGCAAGATAATAAAAGAGATTTGGCTCTAGTTGAGGCACAAACAGAAGATGCCTCCACAGGATCATAACGACCTGAAACCCCAAAAGACATAGCAGAAACAAGACTAACACGATCAACTAAGCAAGTTGATAAAAGACATTTGGCTCTAGTTGAGGTACAAATAGAAGATGCCTCCACAGAATCAGCACGACCTGAAACTCAAAAGAACATAGCATAAAAGACATAACAGAAACAAGTCTACCACGATCAACTACGCAAGTTTATAAAAGAGATGTGGCTCTAGTTGAGGCACAAACAGAAGATGCCTTCACAGGATCATCACGACCTGAAACTCCAAAAGACATAGCATAAATAAGTCAACCACGATCAACTACGCAAGTTGATAAAAGAGATGTGGCTCTAGTTGAGGAACAAACAGAAGATGCCTCCACAGGGTAAGCACGACCTGAAACTCCAAAAGACATCACAAAAACAAGTCTACCAAGATCAACTACGCAAAATAATAAAAGAGATTTGGCTCTAGTTGAGGCACAATCAGAAGATGCCTTCACAGGATCATCACGACCTGAAACTCCAAAAGAAATAGCAGAACGAAGTCTACCACGATCAACTACGCAAGATAATAAAAGAGATTTGGCTCTAGTTGAGGCTTAAACAGAAGATGCCTGCATAGGATCAGCAGTACCTGAAACTCCAAAAGATCTAGCATAAATAAGTCTAACACGTTTGGTTACGCAACTTGATCCAGCAGAAATGGCTGTAAAAGAAGTGGTTGAAGCACAAAAACAGGATCAGCAAGAGCTGAAACTCCAAAAGACATAACAGAAACAAGTCTACCACGATCAACTACGCAGGATCATCACGACCTGAAACTCCAAAAGACATAACAGAAACAAGTCTACCACGATCACCTACTTCTTCTTCTTCAGCGTTCCGAGCCATTGAGGTTCTTTGCTGCAAATACAATCCGTCTCCATTCGTCTCTCTGGTGGACCTTCTCTTGCCAGTCGTTGATTCCAAGTGCTTGTAGGTCTGTACATGTATTATCTCTCCACCGCCTTCTTGGTCTACCTCGGGGTCTACGGTCATTTATTTCCTGAGTGTAAGCGAGTTTTGTTTCCCTATTATCTTCCATTCTTTCTATATGCCCCAGCCATTGTAGTCTATTAGTCTTCATGATACCAGTGATTAGCGGGGACTTAAACAGATCATAAATGTCTTTGTTACTTCTTCTTTTCCACTCTCCACTTTGTGTATCCCTAATGGGTCCAAAGATGCGTCTTAAAATTTTGTTTCTGTATACGCAAGTATATTGTGATTTTGGTGTTACGAGATAGCGCCTTTGATTTTAGTAGATGTTGTAGTGCATAGTATATCTTATTTCCAGAGTTGATTCTAGTTTGTATTTCTTCCCTTATGATGTTGGAGCAGTTGAAGATCGTACCCAGGTATTTGTATGTTTCCGTTCTTTTAATGGTCATATTATCTATTTGTATGTGGCCATTCCGTCTCTTGAAATTACCATATATTCTGTCTTATCTTGGTTGATAACCAGCCCCATCTGTTGGGCTTTTCCCTTTAAGTGAGTCAATATTTCCAATGTCTTTTGTTCACTTTGCCCTATAATATCTATATCATCTGCATAACCAAGCAGCTTGGATGTTCCTCCAATATCACATTCCTCCTTTACCTTCCTTACAACTTTCTCTAGAGCCAGATTGAAGAGTAGCGGCGATAGTGCATCACCCTGTTTCAAGCCAGATGTTATTTGGAAGGGGTCTGATTTCCTGCCTTTATATGTTACTATATTATAAGTATCTTCCATGCATAGTCTGGTCATGTTGATTAACTTCCTTGGTATTCCAAATTCCTGCATAGCATTCCATAGACTATTCCTATGGACACTATCATAAGCCTTTTTAAAATCCACAAAAATGTTATGGAGATCTCTTTTATATTCCCAATGTTTCTCGACTATTTGTCGTAAGATAAATATCTGATCTATTGTTGATCTGTTTTGTCTAAAACCCGCCTGGTAGTCACCTAATATGTCTTCTGAATATGGTTTTAGTCTATTTAGTAATACTGCGGATAGTATCTTATAGCTTGTGGACAGTAGTGATATTCCTCTATAATTTCCACATTGGAACTTGTCTCCTTTCTTAAAGATAGGTATCAATAATGACTCTTTCCAGTCATGGGGTAATTCTTCTGTCCTCCAGGTTTTTATTATTAGTTCGTATAGCTTTAGATGTAATGCATGGCCACCTGCCTTTATAAATTCAGCAGCAATTCCATCAGTCCCAGTTGCCTTATTGTTTTTAAGTTGTGTGATTACATATAGGATTTCTTCAAATGTAGGTTCTTCAATTTGTGGTTCGCATGTTAGAACCTCTTCTTGTGAGAAAATGTTACTTGGAGCTTCACAATTTAGTAATTCAATAAAATATTCTTTCCATGTGTTGCACATTTCCTCATTGGTATTTATCATATTCCCATTTTTGTCTTTTAAACCATATGTGTTTTGTTGGTGCCCTCGTTTCATTGACTTCAGTTCTTTAAAAAATTTTCTGGATTCATTTTTTTGGTGATTAGTTTCCATATCTTTGATTATATTACTCATATATTCTCGCTTCTGCTGTCTGACTATTTTTGTAGCCTCTTTACATTCATTTCTATAATGCTCTTCCTTTTGGATGTTATTGATCACCTACGCAAGATAATAAAACAGATTTGGCACTAGTTGAGGCACAAACAGAAGATGCCTCCACAGAATCATAACGACCTGAAACCCCAAAAGACATAGCAGAAACAAGTCCACCACGATCAACTACGCAAGTTGATAAAAGAGATTTGGCTCTAGTTGAGGCACAAACAGAAGATGCCTCCACGGGATCAGCACGACCTGAAACTCCAAAGGACATAGCATAAAAGACATAACAGAAACAGGAAACAAGAAACACGATCACCTACGCAAGATAATAAAAGAGATTTGGCACTAGTTGAGGCACAAACAGAAGAAGCAGAAATAGCAAAAACAAGTCTACCACGATCAACTACGCAAGATAATAAAAGAGATTTGGCTCTAGTTGAGGCACAAAAAGAAAATGATTTCACAGGATCAGCACGACCTGAAACTCCAAAAGAAATAGCATAAATATGTCAACCACGATCACCTACGCAAGTTGATAAAAGACATTTGGTTCTAGTTGAGGCACAAACACAAGATGCCTCCACAGGATCAACACGACCTGAAACTCCAAAGGACATAGCATAAAAGACAACAAAAACAAGTCTAACACGATCACCTACGCAAGATAATAAAAATAGAAGATGCCTTCACAGGATCATAACGACCTGAAACCCCAAAATAGAGCAGAAACAAGTCCACCACGATCAACTATGCAAGTTGATAAAAGAGATTTGGCTCAAGTTGAGGCACAAAGAGAAGATGCCTTCACTGGATCATCAACACCTGAAACTCCAAAAGACATAGCATAAATGAGTCAACCAATATCAACTACGCAAGCTGATAAAAGAGATTTGGCTCTAGTTGATGCACAATCAGAAGTTGCCTTCACAGGATCATCACTACCTGAAACTCCAAAAAAACATCACAGAAACAAATCTACCACGATCAACCACGCAAGATAATAAAAGAGATTTGGCTCTAGTTGAGGCACAAACAGAAGATGCCTCCACAGGATCATAACGACCTGAAACCTCAAAAGACATAGCAGAAACAAGTCTACAACGATCAACTACGCAAGTTGATAAAAGACATTTGTCTCTAGTTGAGGCACAAACAGAAGATGCCTCCACAGGATCATAACGACCTGAAACCCCAAAAGACATAGCAGAATAAGTCCACCACGATCAACTACGCAAGTTGATAAAAGACATTTGGCTCTATTTGAGGTACAAATAGAAGATGCCTCCACAGGATCAGCACGACCTGAAACTCAAAAGAACATAGCATAAAAGACATAACAGAAACAAGTCTACCACGATCAACTACGCAAGTTTATAAAAGAGATGTGGCTCTAGTTGAGGCACAAAAAGAAGATGCCTTCACAGGATCATCACGACCTGAAACTCCAAAAGACATAGCATAAATAAGTCAACCACTATCAACTACGTAAGTTGATAAAAGATGTGGCTCTAGTTGAGGCACATACAGATGATGCCTCCACAGGATCAGCACGACCTGAAACTCCAAAAGACATCACAAAAACAAGTCTACCAAGATCAACTACGCAAGATAATAAAATAGATTTGGCTCTAGTTGGGACACAACCAGAAGTTGCCTCCACAGGATCAGCACGACCTGAACTTCAAAAGGACATAGCATAAAAGACATAACAGAAAAAAGTCTACCAAGATCAACTACGCAAGATAATAAAATAGATTTGGCTCTAGTTGGGACACAACCAGAAGTTGCCTCCACAGGATCAGCACGACCTGAAACTCCAAAAGACATAACAGAAACAAGTTTACCACGATCACCTACGCAAGATAATAAAACAGATTTGGCTCTAGTTGAGGCACAAACAGAAGATGCCTTCACAGGATCAGCTCGACCTGAAACTCCAAAAGACATCACAAAAACAAGTCTACCAAGATCAACTACGCAAGATAATAAAAGAGATTTGGCTCTAGTTGAGGCGCAATCAGAAGATGCCTTCACCGGATCATCACGACCTGAAACTCCAAAAGAAATAGCAGAAAGAAGTCTACCACGATCAACTACGCAAGATAATAAAAGAGATTTGGCTCTAGTTGAGGCACAAACAGAAGATGCCTCCACAGGATCAGCACGACCTGAAACTCCAAAAGACATAACAGAAACAAGTCTACCACGATCACCTACGCAAGATAATAAAAGAGATTTGGCTCTAGTTGAGGCACAAACAGAAGATGCCTCCACAGGATCATAACGACCTGAAACCCCAAAAGACATAGCAGAAACAAGTCTACCACGATCAACTACGCAAGTTTATAAAAGAGATGTGGCTCTAGTTGAGGCACAAACAGAAGATGCCTTCACAGGATCATCACGACCTGAAACTCCAAAAGACATAGCATAAATAAGTCAACCACGATCAACTACGCAAGTTGATAAAAGAGATGTGGCTCTAGTTGAGGAACAAACAGAAGATGCCTCCACAGGGTAAGCACGACCTGAAACTCCAAAGGACATCACAAAAACAAGTCTACCAAGATCAACTACGCAAAATAATAAAAGAGATTTGGCTCTAGTTGAGGCACAAACAGAAGATGCCTTCACAGGATCATCACGACCTGAAACTCCAAAAGAAATAGCAGAACGAAGTCTACCACGATCAACTACGCAAGATAATAAAAGAGATTTGGCTCTAGTTGAGGCTTAAACAGAAGATGCCTGCATAGGATCAGCAGTACCTGAAACTCCAAAAGATCTAGCATAAATAAGTCTAACACGTTTGGTTACGCAACTTGATCCAGCAGAAATGGCTGTAAAAGAAGTGGTTGAAGCACAAAAACAGGATCAGCAAGAGCTGAAACTCCAAAAGACATAACAGAAACAAGTCTACCACGATCAACTACGCAAGGTAATAAAAGAGATTTGGCTCTAGTTGAGGCACAATCAGAAGATGCCTTCACAGGATCAGCACGACCTGAAACTCTAAAAGACATAACAGAAACAAGTCTACCACGATCAACTACGCAGGATCATCACGACCTGAAACTCCAAAAGACATAACAGAAACAAGTCTACCACGATCACCTACTTCTTCTTCTTCAGCGTTCCGAGCCATTGAGGTTCTTTGCTGCAAATACAATCCGTCTCCATTCGTCTCTCTGGTGGACCTTCTCTTGCCAGTCGTTGATTCCAAGTGCTTGTAGGTCTGTACATGTATTATCTCTCCACCGCCTTCTTGGTCTACCTCGGGGTCTACGGTCATTTATTTCCTGAGTGTAAGCGAGTTTTGTTTCCCTATTATCTTCCATTCTTTCTATATGCCACAGCCATTGTAGTCTATTAGTCTTCATGATACCAGTGATTAGCGGGGACTTAAACAGATCATAAATGTCTTTGTTACTTCTTCTTTTCCACTCTCCACTTTGTGTATCCCTAATGGGTCCAAAGATGCGTCTTAAAATTTTGTTTCTGTATACGCAAGTATATTGTGATTTTGGTGTTACGAGATAGCGCCTTTGATTTTAGTAGATGTTGTAGTGCATAGTATATCTTATTTCCAGAGTTGATTCTAGTTTGTATTTCTTCCCTTATGATGTTGGAGCAGTTGAAGATCGTACCCAGGTATTTGTATGTTTCCGTTCTTTTAATGGTCATATTATCTATTTGTATGTGGCCATTCCGTCTCTTGAAATTACCATATATTCTGTCTTATCTTGGTTGATAACCAGCCCCATCTGTTGGGCTTTTCCCTTTAAGTGAGTCAATATTTCCAATGTCTTTTGTTCACTTTGCCCTATAATATCTATATCATCTGCATAACCAAGCAGCTTGGATGTTCCTCCAATATCACATTCCTCCTTTACCTTCCTTACAACTTTCTCTAGAGCCAGATTGAAGAGTAGCGGCGATAGTGCATCACCCTGTTTCAAGCCAGATGTTATTTGGAAGGGGTCTGATTTCCTGCCTTTATATGTTACTATATTATAAGTATCTTCCATGCATAGTCTGGTCATGTTGATTAACTTCCTTGGTATTCCAAATTCCTGCATAGCATTCCATAGACTATTCCTATGGACACTATCATAAGCCTTTTTAAAATCCACAAAAATGTTATGGAGATCTCTTTTATATTCCCAATGTTTCTCGACTATTTGTCGTAAGATAAATATCTGATCTATTGTTGATCTGTTTTGTCTAAAACCCGCCTGGTAGTCACCTAATATGTCTTCTGAATATGGTTTTAGTCTATTTAGTAATACTGCGGATAGTATCTTATAGCTTGTGGACAGTAGTGATATTCCTCTATAATTTCCACATTGGAACTTGTCTCCTTTCTTAAAGATAGGTATCAATAATGACTCTTTCCAGTCATGGGGTAATTCTTCTGTCCTCCAGGTTTTTATTATTAGTTCGTATAGCTTTAGATGTAATGCATGGCCACCTGCCTTTATAAATTCAGCAGCAATTCCATCAGTCCCAGTTGCCTTATTGTTTTTAAGTTGTGTGATTACATATAGGATTTCTTCAAATGTAGGTTCTTCAATTTGTGGTTCGCATGTTAGAACCTCTTCTTGTGAGAAAATGTTACTTGGAGCTTCACAATTTAGTAATTCAATAAAATATTCTTTCCATGTGTTGCACATTTCCTCATTGGTATTTATCATATTCCCATTTTTGTCTTTTAAACCATATGTGTTTTGTTGGTGCCCTCGTTTCATTGACTTCAGTTCTTTAAAAAATTTTCTGGATTCATTTTTTTGGTGATTAGTTTCCATATCTTTGATTATATTACTCATATATTCTCGCTTCTGCTGTCTGACTATTTTTGTAGCCTCTTTACATTCATTTCTATAATGCTCTTCCTTTTGGATGTTATTGATCACCTACGCAAGATAATAAAACAGATTTGGCACTAGTTGAGGCACAAACAGAAGATGCCTCCACAGAATGATAACGACCTGAAACCCCAAAAGACATAGCAGAAACAAGTCCACCACGATCAACTACGCAAGTTGATAAAAGAGATTTGGCTCTAGTTGAGGCACAAACAGAAGATGCCTCCACGGGATCAGCACGACCTGAAACTCCAAAGGACATAGCATAAAAGACATAACAGAAACAGGAAACAAGAAACACGATCACCTACGCAAGATAATAAAAGAGATTTGGCACTAGTTGAGGCACAAACAGAAGAAGCAGAAATAGCAAAAACAAGTCTACCACGATCAACTACGCAAGATAATAAAAGAGATTTGGCTCTAGTTGAGGCACAAAAAGAAAATGATTTCACAGGACCAGCACGACCTGAAACTCCAAAAGACATAACAGAAACAAGTCCACCACGATCAACTACGCAAGTTGATGAAAGAGATTTGGCTCTAGTTGAGGCACAAACAGAAGATGCCTTCACAGGATCATCACGACCTGAAACTAAAAAAGAAATAGCATAAATATGTTAACCACGATCACCTACGCAAGTTGATAAAAGACATTTGGTTCTAGTTGAGGCACAAACACAAGATGCCTCCACAGGATCAACACGACCTGAAACTCCAAAGGACATAGCATAAAAGACAACAGAAACAAGTCTAACACGATCACCTACGCAAGATAATAAAAATAGAAGATGCCTTCACAGGATCATAACGACCTGAAACCCCAAAATAGAGCAGAAACAAGTCCACCACGATCAACTATGCAAGTTGATAAAAGAGATTTGGCTCAAGTTGAGGCACAAAGAGAAGATGCCTTCACTGGATCATCAACACCTGAAACTCCAAAAGACATAGCATAAATGAGTCAACCACGATCAACTACGCAAGCTGATAAAAGAGATTTGACTCTAGTTGAGGCACAAACAGAAGATGCCTCCACAGGATCAGCACGACCTGAAACTCCAAAAGACATCACAGAAACAAGTCTAAAAAGATCAACTACGCAAGATAATAAAAAAGAATTGGCACTAGTTAAGGCACAAACAGAAGATGCCTTCACAGGATCATAACGACCTGAAACCCCAAAATACATAGCAGAAACAAGTCTACCACGATCAAATACGGAAGTTAATAAAAGAGATTTAGCTCTAGTTGAGGCACAAACAGAAGATGCCTCCACAGGATCAGCACGACCTGAAACTCCAAAAGACATAACAGAAACAAGTCTACCACGATCAACTACGCATATTTATAAAAGAGATTTGGCTCTAGTTGAGGCACAAACAGAAGATGCCTCCACATGATCAGCACGACCTGAAACTCCAAAGGACATAGCATAAAAGACATAACAGAAACAAGTCTAACACGATCACCTACGCAAGATAATAAAAGAGATTTGGCTCTAGTTGAGGCACAAATAGAAGATGCCTTCACAGCATCATAACGACCTGAAACCCCAAAAGACAGCAGAAACAAGTCAACCACGATCAACTATGCAAGGTGATAAAAGAGATTTGGCTCTATTTGATGAACAAACAGAAGATGCCTGCACAGGATCAGCAGTACCTGAAACTCCAAAAGATCTAGCAGAAATAAATCTAACACAATTAGTTACGCAACTTGATCAGGCAGAAATGGCTGTAAAAGAAGTGGTTGAAGCACAAAAACAGGATTATCACGACCTGAAACTCCAAAAGACATAGCTGAAACAAGTTTACCACGATCAAATACGCAAGTTGAGAAAAGAGATTTGGCTCTAGTTGAGGCACAAACAGAAGATGCCTCCTCAGGATCAGAACGACCTGAAACTCAAAAGGACATAGCATAAAAGACATAACAGAAACAGGAAACAAGAAACACGATCACCTACGCAAGATAATAAAAGAGATTTGGCTCTAGTTGAGGCACAAAAAGAAAATGATTTCACAGGATCAGCACGACCTGAAACTCCAAAAGACATAACAGAAACATGTCCACCACGATCAACTACGCAAGTTGATAAAAGAGATTTGGCTCTAGTTGAGGCACAAACAGAAGATGCCTTCACAGGATCATCACGACCTGAAACTCCAAAAGAAATAGCATAAATATGTCAACCACGATCACCTACGCAAGTTGATAAAAGACATTTGGTTCTAGTTGAGGCACAAACACAAGATGCCTCCACAGGATCAACACGACCTGAAACTCCAAAGGACATAGCATAAAAGACAACAGAAACAAGTCTACCACGATCAACTACGCAAGTTGATAAAAGAGGTTTGGCTCTAGTTGAGGCACAAGCAGAAGATGCCTCCACAGGATCAACACGACCTGAAACTCCAAAAGACATAGCTTAAATAAGTCAACCACGATAAACTACGCAAGCTGATAAAAGAGATTTGGCTCTAGTTGAGGCTTAAACAGAAGATGCCTGCATAGGATCAGCAGTACCTGAAACTCCAAAAGATCTAGCATAAATAAGTCTAACACGTTTGGTTACGCAACTTGATCCAGCAGAAATGGCTGTAAAAGAAGTGGTTGAAGCACAAAAACAGGATCAGCAAGAGCTGAAACTCCAAAAGACATAACAGAAACAAGTCTACCACGATCAACTACGCAAGGTAATAAAAGAGATTTGGCTCTAGTTGAGGCACAATCAGAAGATGCCTTCACAGGATCAGCACGACCTGAAACTCCAAAAGACATAACTGAAACAAGTCTACCACGATCAACTACGCAGGATCATCACGACCTGAAACTCCAAAAGAAATAGCAGAAACAAATCTACCACGATCAACTACGCAAGTTGATAAAAGATATTTGGGTCTAGTTGAGTCACAAACAGAAGATGCCTCCACGGGAACAGCACGACCTGAATCTCCAAAGGACATAGCATAAAATACATAACAGAAACAATCAGAAGATGCCTTACCAGGATCATCACGACTTGAAACTCTAAAAGAAATAGCAGAAACAAGTCTTCCACGATCAACTACGCAAGTTGATAAAAGACATTTGGGTCTAGTTGAGGCACAAACAGAAGATGCCTCCACGGGACCTGCACGACCTGAAACTCCAAAGGACATAACAGAAACAAGTCTACCACGATCACCTACGCAAGATAATAAAACAGATTTGGCACTAGTTGAGGCACAAACAGAAGATGCATTCACAGGATCAGCACGACCTGAAACTCCAAAAGACATAACAGAAACAAGTCTACCACGATCACCTACGCAAGATAATAAAACAGATTTGGCACTAGTTGAGGCACAAACAGAAGATGCATTCACAGGGTCAGCACGACCTGAAACTCCAAAAGACATCACAAAAACAAGTCTACCAAGATCAACTACGCAAGATAATAAAAGAGATTTGGCTCTAGTTGAGGCACAATCAAAAGATGCCTTCACCGGATCATCACGACCTAAAACTCCAAAAGAAATAGCAGAAACAAGTCTACCACGATCAACTACGCAAGATAATAAAAGAGATTTGGCTCTAGTTGAGGCACAAAAAGAAGATGCCTTGACAGGATCATCACGACCTGAAACTCCAAAAGAAATAGCATAAATAAGTCAACCACGATCACCTACGCAAGTTGATAAAAGACATTTGGTTCTAGTTGAGGCACAAACAGAAGATGCCTCCACGGGATCAGCACGACCTGAAACTCCAAAGGACATAGCATAAAAGACATAACAAACACAAGTCTACCACGATCAACTACGCAAATTTATAAAAGAGATTTGGCTCTAGTTGAAGCATAAATGCCTTCACAGGATCATAACGACCTGAAACCCCAAAAGACAGCAGAAACAAGTCAACCACGATCAACTACGCAAGCTGATAAAAGAGATTTGGCTCTAGTTGAGGCTTAAACAGAATATGCCTCCACAGGATCAGCACGACCTGAACTTCAAAAGGACATAGCATAAAAGACATAACAGAAAAAATCTACCAAGATCAACTACGTAAGATAATAAAAGAGATTTGGCTCTAGTTGAGGCACAATCAGAAGATGACTTCACCGGATCATCACGACCTGAAACTCCAAAAGACATCACAAAAACAAGTCTACCAAGATCAACTACGCAAGATAATAAAAGAGATTTGGCTCTAGTTGAGGCACAATCAGAAGATGCCTTCACCGGATCATCACGACCTGAAACTCCAAAAGAAATAGCAGAAACAAGTCTACCACGATCAACTACGCAAGATAATAAAAGAGATATTGCTCTAGTTGAGGCACAAAAAGAAGATGCATCCACAGGATCATAACGACCTGAAACCCCAAAAGACATAACAGAAACAAGTCCACCACGATCAACTACGCAAGTTGATAAAAGAGATTTGGCTCTAGTTGAGGCACAAACAGAAGATGCCTCCACAGGATCAGCACGACCTGAACCTCAAAACTACATAGCATAAAAGACATAACAGAAACAAGTCTACCACGATCAACTACGCAAGTTGATAAAAGAGATTTGGTTCTAGTTGAGGCACAAACAGAAGATGCCTTCACCGGATCATCACGACCTGAAACTCCAAAAGACATAGCAGAAACAAGTCTATCACGATCAACTACGCAAGATAATAAAAGAGATTTGGCTCTAGTTGAGGCATAAATGCCTTCACAGGATCATAACGACCTGAAACCCCAAAAGACAGCAGAAACAAGTCAACCACGATCAACTATGCAAGTCGATAAAAGAGATTTGGCTCTAGTTGAGGCACAAACAGAAGATGCCTCCACAGGATCAGCACGACCTGAACCTTAAAAGGACATAGCATAAAAGACATAACAGAAACAAGTCTACCACGATCAACTACGCAAGTTGATAAAAGAGATTTGGCTCTAGTTGAGGCACAAACAGAAGATGCCTCCACAGGATCAGCAAGACCTGAAACTCCAAAAGACATCACAGAAACAAGTCTACCAAGATCAACTACGCAAGATAATAAAGAGATTTGGCTCTATTTGAGGCACAAACAGAAGATGCCTCCACAGGATCATAACGACCTGAACCTCAAAAGGACATAGCATAAAAGACATAACAGAAACAAGTCTATCACGATCAACTACGCAAGTTTATAAAAGAGATTTGGCTCTAGTTGAGGCACAAACAGAAGATGCCTTCACAGGATCAGCACGACCTGAAACTCCAAAAGACATAACAGAAACAAGTCTACCACGATCAACTACGCATATTTATAAAAGAGATTTGGCTCTAGTTGAGGCACAAACAGAAGATGCCTCCACATGATCAGCACGACCTGAAACTCCAAAGGACATAGCATAAAAGACATAACAGAAACAAGTCTAACACGATCACCTACGCAAGATAATAAAAGAGATTTGGCTCTAGTTGAGGCACAAATAGAAGATGCCTTCACAGCATCATAACGACCTGAAACCCCAAAAGACAGCAGAAACAAGTCAACCACGATCAACTATGCAAGGTGATAAAAGAGATTTGGCTCTATTTGATGAACAAACAGAAGATGCCTCCTCAGGATCAGAACGACCTGAAACTCAAAAGGACATAGCATAAAAGACATAACAGAAACAGGAAACAAGAAACACGATCACCTACGCAGGATAATAAGATTTGGCAGATTTGGCACTAGTTGAGGCACAAACAGAAGAAGCAGAAATAGCAAAAACAAGTCTACCACGATCAACTACGCAAGATAATAAAAGAGATTTGGCTCTAGTTGAGGCACAAAAAGAAAATGATTTCACAGGATCAGCACGACCTGAAACTCCAAAAGACATAACAGAAACAAGTCCACCACGATCAACTACGCAAGTTGATAAAAGAGATTTGGCTCTAGTTGAGGCACAAACAGAAGATGCCTTCACAGGATCATCACGACCTGAAACTCCAAAAGAAATAGCATAAATATGTCAACCACGATCACCTACGCAAGTTGATAAAAGACATTTGGTTCTAGTTGAGGCACAAACACAAGATGCCTCCACAGGATCAACACGACCTGAAACTCCAAAGGACATAGCATAAAAGACAACAGAAACAAGTCTACCACGATCAACTACGCAAGTTGATAAAAGAGGTTTGGCTCTAGTTGAGGCACAAGCAGAAGATGCCTCCACAGGATCAACACGACCTGAAACTCCAAAAGACATAGCTTAAATAAGTCAACCACGATCAACTACGCAAGCTGATAAAAGAGATTTGGCTCTAGTTGAGGCTTAAACAGAAGATGCCTGCATAGGATCAGCAGTACCTGAAACTCCAAAAGATCTAGCATAAATAAGTCTAACACGTTTGGTTACGCAACTTGATCCAGCAGAAATGGCTGTAAAAGAAGTGGTTGAAGCACAAAAACAGGATCAGCAAGAGCTGAAACTCCAAAAGACATAACAGAAACAAGTCTACCACGATCAACTACGCAAGGTAATAAAAGAGATTTGGCTCTAGTTGAGGCACAATCAGAAGATGCCTTCACAGGATCAGCACGACCTGAAACTCCAAAAGACATAACAGAAACAAGTCTACCACGATCAACTACGCAGGATCATCACGACCTGAAACTCCAAAAGAAATAGCAGAAACAAATCTACCACGATCAACTACGCAAGTTGATAAAAGATATTTGGGTCTAGTTGAGTCACAAACAGAAGATGCCTCCACGGGAACAGCACGACCTGAATCTCCAAAGGAAATAGCATAAAATACATAACAGAAACAATCAGAAGATGCCTTACCAGGATCATCACGACTTGAAACTCCAAAAGAAATAGCAGAAACAAGTCTTCCACGATCAACTACGCAAGTTGATAAAAGACATTTGGGTCTAGTTGAGGCACAAACATAAGATGCCTCCACGGGACCTGCACGACCTGAAACTCCAAAGGACATAACAGAAACAAGTCTACCACGATCACCTACGCAAGATAATAAAACAGATTTGGCACTAGTTGAGGCACAAACAGAAGATGCATTCACAGGATCAGCACGACCTGAAACTCCAAAAGACATAACAGAAACAAGTCTACCACGATCACCTACGCAAGATAATAAAACAGATTTGGCACTAGTTGAGGCACAAACAGAAGATGCATTCACAGGATCAGCACGACCTGAAACTCCAAAAGACATCACAAAAACAAGTCTACCAAGATCAACTACGCAAGATAATAAAAGAGATTTGGCTCTAGTTGAGGCACAATCAAAAGATGCCTTCACCGGATCATCACGACCTAAAACTCCAAAAGAAATAGCAGAAACAAGTCTACCACGATCAACTACGCAAGATAATAAAAGAGATTTGGCTCTAGTTGAGGCACAAAAAGAAGATGCCTTGACAGGATCATCACGACCTGAAACTCCAAAAGAAATAGCATAAATAAGTCAACAACGATCACCTACGCAAGTTGATAAAAGACATTTGGTTCTAGTTGAGGCACAAACAGAAGATGCCTCCACGGGATCAGCACGACCTGAAACTCCAAAGGACATAGCATAAAAGACATAACAAACACAAGTATACCACGATCAACTACGCAAATTTATAAAAGAGATTTGGCTCTAGTTGAAGCATAAATGCCTTCACAGGATCATAACGACCTGAAACCCCAAAAGACAGCAGAAACAAGTCAACCACGATCAACTACGCAAGCTGATAAAAGAGATTTGGCTCTAGTTGAGGCTTAAACAGAATATGCCTCCACAGGATCAGCACGACCTGAACTTCAAAAGGACATAGCATAAAAGACATAACAGAAAAAATCTACCAAGATCAACTACGCAAGATAATAAAAGAGATTTGGCTCTAGTTGAGGCACAATCAGAAGATGACTTCACCGGATCATCACGACCTGAAACTCCAAAAGACATCACAAAAACAAGTCTACCAAGATCAACTACGCAAGATAATAAAAGAGATTTGGCTCTAGTTGAGGCACAATCAGAAGATGCCTTCACCGGATCATCACGACCTGAAACTCCAAAAGAAATAGCAGAAACAAGTCTACCACGATCAACTACGCAAGATAATAAAAGAGATATTGCTCTAGTTGAGGCACAAAAAGAAGATGCATCCACAGGATCATAACGACCTGAAACCCCAAAAGACATAACAGAAACAAGTCCACCACGATCAACTACGCAAGCTGATAAAAGAGATTTGGCTTTAGTTGAGGCACAAACAGAAGATGCCTCCACAGGATCAGCACGACCTGAACCTCAAAACTATATAGCATAAAAGACATAACAGAAACAAGTCTACCACGATCAACTACGCAAGTTGATAAAAGAGATTTGGTTCTAGTTGAGGCACAAACAGAAGATGCCTTCACCGGATCATCACGACCTGAAACTCCAAAAGACATAGCAGAAACAAGTCTATCACGATCAACTACGCAAGATAATAAAAGAGATTTGGCTCTAGTTGAGGCATAAATGCCTTCACAGGATCATAACGACCTGAAACCCCAAAAGACAGCAGAAACAAGTCAACCACGATCAACTATGCAAGTCGATAAAAGAGATTTGGCTCTAGTTGAGGCACAAACAGAAGATGCTTCCACAGGATCAGCACGACCTGAACCTTAAAAGGACATAGCATAAAAGACATAACAGAAACAAGTCTACCACGATCAACTACGCAAGTTGATAAAAGAGATTTGGCTCTAGTTGAGGCACAAACAGAAGATGCCTCCACAGGATCAGCAAGACCTGAAACTCCAAAAGACATCACAGAAACAAGTCTACCAAGTTCAACTACGCAAGATAATAAAGAGATTTGGCTCTATTTGAGGCACAAACAGAAGATGCCTCCACAGGATCATAACCACCTGAACCTCAAAAGGACATAGCATAAAAGACATAACAGAAACAAGTCTATCACGATCAACTACGCAAGTTTATAAAAGAGATTTTGCTCTAGTTGAGGCACAAACAGAAGATGCCTTCACAGGATCAGCACGACCTGAAACTCCAAAAGACATAACAGAAACAAGTCTACCACGATCAACTACGCATATTTATAAAAGAGATTTGGCTCTAGTTGAGGCACAAACAGAAGATGCCTCCACATGATCAGCACGACCTGAAACTCCAAAGGACATAGCATAAAAGACATAACAGAAACAAGTCTAACACGATCACCTACGCAAGATAATAAAAGAGATTTGGCTCTAGTTGAGGCACAAATAGAAGATGCCTTCATAGCATCATAACGACCTGAAACCCCAAAAGACAGCAGAAACAAGTCAACCACGATCAACTATGCAAGGTGATAAAAGAGATTTGGCTCTATTTGATGAACAAACAGAAGATGCCTGCACAGGATCAGCAGTACCTGAAACTCCAAAAGATCTAGCAGAAATAAATCTAACACAATTAGTTACGCAACTTGATCATGCAGAAATGGCTGTAAAAGAAGTGGTTGAAGCACAAAAACAGGATTATTACGACCTGAAACTCCAAAAGACATAGCTGAAACAAGTTTACCACGATCAAATACGCAAGTTGAGAAAAGAGATTTGGCTCTAGTTGAGGCACAAACAGAAGATGCCTCCTCAGGATCAGAACGACCTGAAACTCAAAAGGACATAGCATAAAAGACATAACAGAAACAGGAAACAAGAAACACGATCACCTACGCAAGATAATAAGATTTGGCAGATTTGGCACTAGTTGAGGCACAAACAGAAGAAGCAGAAATAGCAAAAACAAGTCTACCACGATCAACTACGCAAGATAATAAAAGAGATTTGGCTCTAGTTGAGGCACAAAAAGAAAATGATTTCACAGGATCCGCACGACCTGAAACTCCAAAAGACATAACAGAAACAAGTCCACCACGATCAACTACGCAAGTTGATAAAAGAGATTTGGCTCTAGTTGAGGCACAAACAGAAGATGCCTTCACAGGATCATCACGACCTGAAACTCCAAAAGAAATAGCATAAATATGTCAACCACGATCACCTACGCAAGTTGATAAAAGACATTTGGTTCTAGTTGAGGCACAAACACAAGATGCCTCCACAGGATCAACACGACCTGAAACTCCAAAGGACATAGCATAAAAGACAACAGAAACAAGTCTACCACGATCAACTACGCAAGTTGATAAAAGAGGTTTGGCTCTAGTTGAGGCACAAGCAGAAGATGCCTCCACAGGATCAACACGACCTGAAACTCCAAAAGACATAGCTTAAATAAGTCAACCACGATCAACTACGCAAGCTGATAAAAGAGATTTGGCTCTAGTTGAGGCTTAAACAGAAGATGCCTGCATAGGATCAGCAGTACCTGAAACTCCAAAAGATCTAGCAGAAATAAATCTAACACAATTAGTTACGCAACTTGATCAGGCAGAAATGGCTGTAAAAGAAGTGGTTGAAGCACAAAAACAGGATTATCACGACCTGAAACTCCAAAAGACATAGCTGAAACAAGTTTACCACGATCAAATACGCAAGTTGAGAAAAGAGATTTGGCTCTAGTTGAGGCACAAACAGAAGATGCCTCCTCAGGATCAGAACGACCTGAAACTCAAAAGGACATAGCATAAAAGACATAACAGAAACAGGAAACAAGAAACACGATCACCTACGCAAGATAATAAGATTTGGCAGATTTGGCACTAGTTGAGGCACAAACAGAAGAAGCAGAAATAGCAAAAACAAGTCTACCACGATCAACTACGCAAGATAATAAAAGAGATTTGGCTCTAGTTGAGGCACAAAAAGAAAATGATTTCACAGGATCAGCACGACCTGAAACTCCAAAAGACATAACAGAAAAAAGTCCACCACGATCAACTACGCAAGTTGATAAAAGAGATTTGGCTCTAGTTGAGGCACAAACAGAAGATGCCTTCACAGGATCATCACGACCTGAAACTCCAAAAGAAATAGCATAAATATGTCAACCACGATCACCTACGCAAGTTGATAAAAGACATTTGGTTCTAGTTGAGGCACAAACACAAGATGCCTCCACAGGATCAACACGACCTGAAACTCCAAAGGACATAGCATAAAAGACAACAGAAACAAGTCTACCACGATCAACTACGCAAGTTGATAAAAGAGATTTGGCTCTAGTTGAGGCACAAACAGAAGATGCATTCACAGGATCAGCACGACCTGAAACTCCAAAAGACATAACAGAAACAAGTCTACCACGATCACCTACGCAAGATAATAAAACAGATTTGGCACTAGTTGAGGCACAAACAGAAGATGCATTCACAGGATCAGCACGACCTGAAACTCCAAAAGACATCACAAAAACAAGTCTACCAAGATCAACTACGCAAGATAATAAAAGAGATTTGGCTCTAGTTGAGGCACAATCAAAAGATGCCTTCACCGGATCATCACGACCTAAAACTCCAAAAGAAATAGCAGAAACTAGTCTACCACGATCAACTACGCAAGATAATAAAAGAGATTTGGCTCTAGTTGAGGCACAAAAAGAAGATGCCTTGACAGGATCATCACGACCTGAAACTCCAAAAGAAATAGCATAAATAAGTCAACCACGATCACCTACGCAAGTTGATAAAAGACATTTGGTTCTAGTTGAGGCACAAACAGAAGATGCCTCCACGGGATCAGCACGACCTGAAACTCCAAAGGACATAGCATAAAAGACATAACAAACACAAGTCTACCACGATCAACTACGCAAATTTATAAAAGAGATTTGGCTCTAGTTGAAGCATAAATGCCTTCACAGGATCATAACGACCTGAAACCCCAAAAGACAGCAGAAACAAGTCAACCACGATCAACTACGCAAGCTGATAAAAGAGATTTGGCTCTAGTTGAGGCTTAAACAGAATATGCCTCCACAGGATCAGCACGACCTGAACTTCAAAAGGACATAGCATAAAAGACATAACAGAAAAAATCTACCAAGATCAACTACGCAAGATAATAAAAGAGATTTGGCTCTAGTTGAGGCACAATCAGAAGATGACTTCACCGGATCATCACGACCTGAAACTCCAAAAGAAATAGCAGAAACAAGTCTACCACGATCAACTACGCAAGATAATAAAAGAGATATTGCTCTAGTTGAGGCACAAAAAGAAGATGCATCCACAGGATCATAACGACCTGAAACCCCAAAAGACATAACAGAAACAAGTCCACCACGATCAACTACGCAAGTTGATAAAAGAGATTTGGCTCTAGTTGAGGCACAAACAGAAGATGCCTCCACAGGATCAGCACGACCTGAACCTCAAAACTATATAGCATAAAAGACATAACAGAAACAAGTCTACCACGATCAACTACGCAAGTTGATAAAAGAGATTTGGTTGCACTCCTGTGACAATTTTGTTGACAAATTTGAGATAGCTCAATATTGAGAAATTTCAACAGGCGGCCGGTCATGGATTTTCCCCAAAATATAAATGTTTCTGGATCACTAAGAAATTAGTCTATTTAATGTTCTGACACTAGACATGATCATAAAAGTAATAATTTGCACTCCTGGGACAGTTTTGTTAACAAAATTGAGATAGCTCTAAATTTAGAAATTTCAACAGGCGGCCGGTCATGGAATTTTCCCAAAATATAAGTTTCTGGATCACTAGGAAATTAGTCTAAAACAATGTGCTGACACTAGACATGACCATAAAAGTAATAATTTGCACTCCTGTGTCAATTTTATTGACAAATTTGAGATAGCTCAATATTGAGAAATTTCAACAGGTGGCCGGTCATGGATTATTCCCAAAATATAAAAGTTTCTGGATCACTAAGAAATTAGTCTATTTAATGTTCTGACACTAGACATGACCATGAAAGTAATAATTTGTACTCCTGGGACAGCTTTGTTAACAAAATTGAGATAGCTCTAAATTGAGAAATTTTAAGAGGCGGCCGGTCATGGATTTTTCCCAAAATATAAGTTTCTGGACCACTAGGAAATTATTCTAAAACAATGTGCTGACACTCATTCATTCAGTAGCATGTCCTTTACAGAACCTCGCTCCCATAACAACCCTCCGGAAAACTTCTCGATCACAAGCAAGATGTCCCGCGTCTGATACACCCATCTGGAGATCATCCGCCACATCCTGCACCCATCTTCTCTTTGGCCTTCCTCTTCCTCTCTTCCCAGGCATATACCCTTCCATTATTGTTCTCTCCAAACTGTCGTGACGTTTCAAGTGACCAAAATACTTCAATTTTCTTTGTTTTATCGTCTTCAATAGCCATCCCTCCTCAATATTCAACTCTTGAAGTATGGATGCATTTGTTCTTTTCTTTACCCAAGATATTCTTAGAACTCGTCTATAACATTTATATTCAAAGGCATGTATGCGCTGTTCAGCTTGTTTAGTAAGTGTAGACATGACAATAAAAGTAATAATTTGCACTTTGGGGAGTATTTTTGACAAAATTGAGATAGTTCTAAATTGAGAAATTTCATCACGCGGCCGGTCATGGATTTTTCCCAAAATATAAAAGTATTTGGATCACTAGGAAATTAGTCTAAAACAATGTGCTTACACTAGACATGACCATAAAAGTAATAATTTGCACTCCTGTGGCAATATTGTTGACAAATTTGAGATAGCTCAATATTGAGAAATTTCAATAGGCGGCCGGTCATGGATTTTCCCCAAAATATAAATGTTTCTGGATCACTAGGAAATTAGTCTATTTAATGTTCTGACACTAGACATGATCATAAAAGTAATAATTTTCACACCTGGGACAGTTTTGTTAACAAAATTGAGATAGCTCTAAATTGAGAAATTTCAACAGGCGGCCGATCATGGAATTTTCCCAAAATATAAGTTTCTGGATCACTAGGAAATTAGTCTAAAACAATGTGGTGACACTAGACATGACCATAAAAGTAATAATTTGCACTCTTGGGACAGTTATTTTGACAAAATTGAGATAGATCTAAATTGAGAAATTTCAACAGGCGGCCGGTAATGGATTTTTCCCAAAATATAAAAGTTTCTGGATCACTAGGAAATTAGTCTATTTAATGTTCTGACACGAGACATGACCATAAAAGTAATAATTTGTACTCCTGGGACAGCTTTGTTAACAAAATTGAGATAGCTCTAAATTGAGAAATTTCAACAGGCGGCCGGTCATGGAATTTTCCCAAAATATAAGTTACTGGATCACTAGGAAATTAGTCTAAAACAATGTGCTGACACTAGACATGACCATAAAAGTAATAATTTGCACTCTTGGGACAGTTTTGTTGACAAAATTGAGATAGTTCTAAATTGAGAAATTTCAACAAGCGGCCGTTCATGGATTTTTCCCAAAATATAAAAGTTTTTGGATCACTAGGAAATTAGTCTAAAACAATGTGCTTACAATAGACATGACCATAAAAGTAATAATTTGCACTCTTGGGACAGTTTTGTTGACAAAATTGAGATAGCTCTAAATTGAGAAATTTCAACAGGCGGCCGGTCATGGATTTTTTACAAAATATAAAAGTGTCTGGATCACTAGGAAATTAGTCTACAACAATGTGCTGACACTAGACATGACCATAAAAGTAATAATTTGCACTCCTGGGACAGTTGTGTTGACAAATTTGAGATAGCTCAAAATTGAGAAATTTCAACACGCGGCCGGTCATGGATTTTTCCCAAAATATAAAAGTTTGTGGATCACTAGGAAATTAGTCTAAAACAATGTGCTTACACTAGACATGACCATAAAAGTAATAATTTGCACTCCTGTGGCAATTTTGTTGACAAATTTGAGATAGCTCAAAATTGAGA